>OX637589.1:16596063-17196063 GCA_951800085.1 Comarum palustre
TACTAGCTGTAGTCATTAATTACTGGGGTTTTGTGAGTTTTGACTGATTTTTGGGTGGTTACTAAGGGACAGTAACCGAGTTATTGGTAGTTAATGGGGACAGTAAACGACTTATTGGTGATTACTGGAGGTCATTAAATGAGTTATTGATGGACAATGACCGAGATATCGAGTTATTATGGGTTAGTAACCAAATTATTTGAGTTACTGGGTGTCAATAACCTATTTATTGGTGGTTATTAGAGGTTAGAAACTGAGTTACTAGGGGTCAGCAATTGAAATATCCGAGTTAGTAGGCTTCAGTAACCGATTTATTGGTGGTTATTAGAGGTTTGAAACTGAGTTACTGGGGTCAATAACTGGAATATCCGAGTTACTGGATGTCAGTAACCAATTTACCGGTGACCAGAATCCTGCGATCGGAGAAATATGATTACTGGAGTCCGGCGACCGGTGATCGGAGTCCGGCGACCGATGACCGGAGTCCGGTATTGCTCCGGTAAAGCCTTCTCTCTTTAGTAAGAGACAAGGATAAAAATGTCTTAAAAATTATTATTTTAATATGGTTTTAATAAAGATTTGTGTGTTTGGGCACAAATAAGTGATATTTCATTCAATTGGGTTTCAAAATCTTACTTTCATTGAAATAAGGTTTGACTTTTATTTTTTTATGCAAATGGTCATTAACCCTAACAAAAATATATTATCTCCAATCATGGAAAGATATATACAAAAATCAAAAACAATTGCCAACACTACCTTGTTACTATCATAAGAGAATCATATCTCTGATTTTTCTTAGATCTAATTGGCACCAAGACCAAAAACCCCATATAAATATAGACCAAATTTCAAAGATTTCACAAATACTACAGAAAACAAACAAAAAAACTTTCTCAAAACCGATCAGTTTAGCTAGGTGAAATATAAATGAAGGGTATTAGCTGGATGATCGTTTTCCTTGTCATTGCATCCTGCTGTGAGTCTCAATATCTACGACAATGTTTTATATTTACAGATCATGACGCACCAATTAACTGTGTGATGGGGGTTCACCACACTTCTCCACAAAAACCCTTGTCTCTCCTGAAGAGCGGCACACCTCTCCACAAAAAACCTTAGTCTCTCCCGAAGAGCGGCACACCCCTCTCTAGGATCTCGACTCTTGTCCGGCGGCATCTTTTGGATGCTGCCGGACGGATCTTAGTTCACTCAAGCACAATTTCCTTTGGATTTGTCTGGTTCAAGTTTCAATGGAGGTCCGAGTTGTTGGCGGTGTGTTTGTATGGAGGTGTTGATGGCTATCCACATCAATGGTGATGAGATCGTGTTTTACTCTGAGGTTTCATGGACTTGGCTTGATGGTGTGGCTATGTTGTGGTGGCGACACAATTAGATGGTCTAGGAGGCTTTACAGAGACGATGATGGCGGTTGTTCGTAGAGGTGGTTAGCAGATCGGCGTCGGTTGAGGACGATAGTGGCAGATTTGGTCATTTTAGGTTTTAGATTTTCTTAGATTTGTTAGTTTTGTTTTTTGTTTTTGGTGTTGTTTGTTGTCCCTCTCTTTTTGGGCGAGGATGTTCGGGGTTTGGCTGGTGTTTTGTTGTCCCTCCTCTTTGAGCGAGGGTTTAGGGTTTTCTGGTTTTAGTTGCAGGGTGAGCCATGGTTATGGTGTCGTTGTCAGGAACTATGATAATGTCGATTATTTATTGTTGTCAATGTAATGAGGAGGTTTGTCTGTACATATATGCTGGTAAATTTGGCATGTAGTGTTCGAAATTGTGGTTCTTCTTGAGGTTGACTGTGATTATTTATCGAGATTTCTGGTATAGGTTAGGTTACAGTTAAACCCATTTCGGTTCTTGTCCTCTGTAATCGTTGATGGCTTGAGTATAGAAAAGTGTGATAATTGTATGTTCTCCGTTATGACTCTCTTGGTTGTAACTCTTTTTATTCTATCAATAAAAACCAATGTTTTTCTAAAAAAATAACTGGGTGATGAATTGCAAACTAAACACTATTTATACGTACATATGCAGGTTTACCAGACGCAAAATCTGTGGAGTCTTGGGATTTTTCCTATGAATGCTCAAGTAATGCATGTGCTGGAAGCTTAATTGTTCTGTGTATCAATGGCGTATGCACTTGCGAAGTATCCGGTAGCTCTTCACCGGTAGCTGTCGGTCATATTCCGGAGGAGCCAACAACCGTGTTCCAGTGTTAACGACTGCAAACGCGACCCTTGCATCAGGTTTGGATGGCACGTTGATTGCTGAGATGGTTCATGCGTATGCGCTCACTCCTAGGTTCAACAGGATATAAACTATGAGTCTCCTGTACGGTTTTACTGATACATAAGATGAAATCGATTTGTTCTTTATTTATGCATGTTCTACTGTGTGGAAGGATCAGATACCTGAAGCAATTGATGTTCCATATTTATAGTCGTGAGTTCGATCAAAATGTAATATCGTAGCTACATGGAGGGCTGCGTAGCTACATGGAGGGCTGTCTAGACTGAAGCCCAACTCAAATTTTTCATAAAAAACGGTTATATAGAGTAAAATTTTGGTATATCAATGTATCTTCACGTTCATCAGTTAGTTGAGACATTTGTTCTCACATCAGGTCCTTGGTTCTATTGATATTTGTAGTTTTCTTTGACTATCTTTTCAATTCTTCATTATTTCATTTTTCTTTTACACTTTCATTCTTTATTTACTAATCTTTATTCTTCTGTTTTTTCTTTTACTAAACTCTTCTTTATTTTACCTTCTGTAATCTTCTTAGATCTACTGATTATACATAAAAATATTGACTCTAATAACAATATAATAGACATTAATTATATAATCATTCAGATTTAGTTACACATAGAAATTCAAACAAAAATTAAGACTTGGTCCATAATAAATTAGTCTCTCAATTTTCAATTCTAGATACTTGTGTATAATTCAAAGTATTTTAAACAGAGAGAGACTACAATTTGAATGCAGTGGATTCAAATTCAATCATAATTCATAAGCCTGATGTGTATTGGGATTTGACAAAGTGATGGACTTGTTAGTGTCGTACCACAAACATCATTTGAAATTTGAAAAATAAAGAAAATCAGTAAGCCAAAACTCCAATCAAGTATTAACTCAATTATAGGGATTTCATATTTTCTATATGTGTTTTATGAGTCATATATACTCTGTCACAATTATCTTGAACTGGGTTGTAGCGCATTCACCTGCAAGTAATAGAAAAGGCTTAAAGCACCAACTTAAACTTGAAGAAACACCCAAGCACCAAGGACAAAGAAGCTACCTGGGTTGGCAAAGATGCAGGTAACTTCCAACATGCAATGCACACTGTGAAGTAAAGCACCCAAGTAACTTAGCTATGCAGTGTTCTCTCTTTACTACACTACATCTTTACCTTTGCCACTTTTCGACGGTGAAGAATATTACAAATTTACCTCAAATATTTTTACAGTACTCGAATCACCCAACCGTAGAGGTAAAACCAGAATGAGTAGTAGCCCGTGACTCCCTCTCTCACTGGCGGACTGTGAGTTCCTCAATTAGGATAGCACGTCCATTGGCCACTCCTCACGTGGCAACCACCGACACGTGCTCTCACGTTATCTAATATACTTATAAAAATGGTGTATGGGATACGATTAGAATTGTACGCCAAATTTCTTACATTTCTCACTGCAATAGATACTCGCCCCAACTCTATCACATGCCAATCGGGCCCCGCCCTAAATTCCCTTCCCAAAATATTAACCCATTTTAAAGGAAAAAAATCACAAAATTATAACGTTTTTTATTCATTTTTCTGGTTTTTTTTAAGATAAAAAAAATAACATTGAAGACCAAATATATCTCTGAAAAGAAGAGGGCTAGCTTCACACTCATTATGAGTATGGATGAGCCACTCACCTTTAAATCATAAAAAATACATAAAAATATAATTTATAATAAAAAAATTTAAAAATAATTTTTTTATAATTTTAAAAATAAATGTGACTCATAAGTGTGTAGCGCACTCCTCGCAAAAGTGAAACCCTCTAAACCAAGCAACGGCTCGGGTATCCTCTATTTTTCAGTTTTTTTAATTCACACAAAAAAGCCAGATATAGTAAAGATATCAAAATGAAAAGGATAAAATGGGAAATATCTCCGCAGCAATAAATAAACATCAGCCTTATTCTTCGGAGGAGATTCCGACGGATCAATGACTCATCAAATTCGGGCCCGCCATAATCTGCCCTCACGTCTCGATATCTGCCACGTGATCAAAGTCGATAATTACATGCATGTTTGTTCTGGTAACTTCTTCGACTGTTACTGCTGTAAGTTTTGGTTGAAGAAGTAAATGTAATCATACAGGATAGTTTGAAAATTGGAAACACCAGTTAGTTACAACTTAAATTTTCGAATTACAAGCACTTATTTTTTGAAACATAGTTACAAGCACCTTTACTTCACGAGCTTTCTCACATTCATGTCGATAGGATTCCAAACCTTATATTGATGTTATTACTTGGAATTCGTGTACGTCATGGAGGATAGTTGTTTTGGTTCATGATATTCAAATTATGGCGCAACATTTACCTCCATTTATTCAAAAACATTTTGAGGGAGGTAAACTTTGTTGTACACTATTTAGCAAAATGTGGACACCAGCGAGTTAGAGGAGACAATTTATTACATTTGGTGCTCCTTGTTAAACAAAATGCTCTTTGTTTTGACTCATTTTCTTGTGGCTGCAATCATAGTTTTAGTTTGTACATTTTTATTTAAAATAGAAGAATATAAAACAATAGCTAGTTGGGTGTTCTTCACTAGGTTCTGATAACGAATTTGAGTCACCTATGTACAATATTACCTTAATGTCACAAAGATATTGTGTTAGGTTTGGATCAAGAGCACATTTTTACAATTCATTTCAAGACACAAACATAAGAATCCAATTCGAGCCACGACATAAGAATGTCAACATTCATGAACCAAACAACCTCAATTACATTATAAACATATGATAGGGTTCCTCAAATGTATGTAACTGTTAATTTCTTTTGTTATTCTGTCATTTAGTTTCCAAACATGTAAAAGTTACCCCACTCGAGTGGACACCACTAACTAGATAAAATATTATTTAATTTTTTCGTTAATCAAATTTGACCCTTCTAAGTGAGATGTCTGACTACACCACTGCATCTCACCTTATAAAAAAAATTAAAGCAGAGGAATCGGTCTGTAAAACTTGGACGCTAATGGCACAAGGCTCAGCGACAAACCTGCTAGATCGATTCCTAAGGGTGAATTTTAACACTTTAATCACGTTTAACCTGCTATTTCTGCTTAATTACCCAAATTAATCCAATCTTCACTTTCCACTTTTACCCTCCAACTATTACCAGCCCTTCGTACCGAATTCCCAAATATACGCTTCCCTTAATTACCAGTCAGTGTGATCAGCTACTGTACTTGAAGTACATGCACTGATTATTGTTGTACACACTATAATGATGCATCCACGTGCGTCTGATTTAATGTCTTTAACTAAGAGCGGGTCCCGCAATGGCTTTAATATTGCTTTATTATCCTTAACGCTTTGGCAAAGGGCAAAGTAGGTAAAGCATAAAAGGTAGGAAAGTAACTTCGGGGGATTTGGGAAATAAAGAAGCTTTAAAATGGTAGAGAAAATAATAAATAATTTTACTTTTTTACTGTAAACAATTTTATAGGGGAGCATTTATTTTTGCCCTCGTCAAAATCCCCCATTTTAGGTGTCCCGTCCCAGCAGGGCTCTTCCTTCACTATTTTCTCACTTGCTATCTCTCTCCCTCCTTCCTCATTCTTTTCTTCTTCTTCCTCCTCCTCCTCCTCCTCATCTCATGTTGCCTTAACCAAATCCACCCACAAAAATAAGACCGACTAAGCCATGGAGGCACCTGAGTATTTTCAGAACAGCTTGTGCCCACAATTCGTGACCGAGAAGCGCCACTCCCTCGATAGCACCAAGGCAAACAACAATGGCGTCGGTGCAGGCGACAGTTTCATGGTGGAGGACCTTCTCGACTTTTCTAATGATGACGCTGTCATTACCGACGTTGCTGCCGCTGTTTTTGATAACGTCACCGCAAACTCCACCGACTCTTCCACCCTCACCGTCATCGACAGCAGCTGCAATTCTTCCTATTTATCCGGTTGCGAACCCGCCAATTTCGCCGCCGAATTAGGAGGCCGAAGTTTCAACGAAGTCCCCTTCTCCAGTGATCTCTGCGTTCCGGTATATATATATATATATATATATATATATATATATATATATCTTCATCATTTAATTCTCTCTATTGGGTTTTGGTTTGTTTTGAAATGACGACAAAAGCTACATGAATTCTCGAGGTGGTTACGTTTCTTTTTGGCACAAAATGGGCTCGTTTCAATTTTCGAAATTTGAATTGGAAATTTCTAAAGCTGATGGAATTTTTTTTGAACTTTTTTTTAAATTTTGGGCAGTACGACGATTTAGCTGAGCTCGAATGGCAGCTCTCGAGTTTCTCGGAGGAGTCGTTTTCCAGCGAGGACCTCCAGAAGCTGCAGCTAATATCAGGAATGAAAGCCCGACCCGACGAGACCGCCTCCGAGACCCGTCACTTCCAACCCGACCCAAACAACAACCAAAGCAACAGCAACCACAACAACCCTATATTCAACTCCGACATTTCTGTACCCGCCAAAGCCCGGAGCAAACGGTCCCGGACCGCCCCGGGAAACTGGACTTCCCGCCTCCTTCTTCTTTCACCTACAGAATCCTCCCCAGAGTCGACCAACGTCGGAGTTTTGGAACATCCGCTGCCGCTTCCGGCGGTTTCGAGTGTCGGCAAGAAGACGCTAAAGACCGCGCCGAAGAAAGAGAATCCGGAAGGCGGCACCGCCGCGCCCCGGGACGGAAGGAAGTGTCTGCATTGTGCCACCGATAAGACTCCGCAGTGGCGTACTGGCCCATTAGGCCCAAAAACGCTGTGTAACGCGTGCGGAGTCAGATATAAGTCGGGCCGGCTTGTGTCTGAGTACAGACCCGCAGCCAGCCCGACTTTTGTTCTGACAAAGCACTCGAACTCGCACCGTAAGGTGCTGGAGCTACGGCGGCAGAAGGAGATGGTGAGTGCTCAGCAGCAGTATATACACCACCAGCCACCGCTGCACCATCATCACCACCACCACCATAATCCCAATATCATTTTCGACGTTAACGGAGGCGATTACTTGATTCACCAACACGTGGGGCCGGATTTCAGGCAGCTGATCTAGTGAGGAGAAGCTAGCGTAGCTAAGCTAGGATAGTTTTTCGAGGTTGGTTAATTTAGCGGCTCCAGTGATCATCTTCTACCTTTCTTCTTTTCTTTTCCTTTTTTCTGTTAAATTACACAATTTCGTAATGTTATTTGTTTTCTCAAATTTTTCCTAACTGAAATTTTGATTTTCCATCGTAGACTGTTTCAATGGTAAATTGTTAATCCATTGCGGCTCCCTTCAAATACAAGAAACAAATATAAAATGATACTATAATCTCTTTCTTTTACCTCTGCAAAATATATATGATTGAACTCACTGATTACCTTGGTTTATGATTGGTATGAGAACTGAAAATTGATATATATAGTTTCTGTGAATTAGTAGTCGTTTTTTGATGATTGAAGGCCAACTATCACAAAAATACAAGATCAAAGGGGCTTAATAATGTGGGAAAGGTGGCTCTTTCTCTGTGTCGACTATGAGTACTGAGTCCTGTACTGTCCCATGCATAAGGTAAATGAATTCCAAGCCAGAATTAGAACCATCGATACGACATCATTCAAAAAAAAGATGATCGTTTTCAGAGTGCATGAAAAGCTGATAACAATGATCCCTATTCGTGAATGATTGAGAGTACATGACATCACATATCAAACCTTTCACTTATAAAGACACGTATTTATGTTACTATGATACTAATATTTAAAATAATAATTTTAATGGATATTATTCAATGGTCGACGATTATGAGATTAGCAATTTGATCGATATCATAACTATGAGAATCACTCATAACTTAAGCATTTGGTTAGAAATTAATCACAGATGATTAAGATAGTAATGACCTAGCACATGCAAGATGGTGAATGGGGCCTTTGTGATTGAAATGGAATGGTGAATATTTTGTACGATATAGTTGTCCACACCCACTGATCGAGCAGCTGGTTGTTTGGTGCGAGAGATAATCATGTTATCTTGTTATTCTGAAAATATCACGCCCAACATCTTCCCCAATAGATTGATTGCTCAGGCTAGGTCTCCCAACCTAATCATAATCTGATTCACATCAGATAAAAATCGTCCTTTATTACTCACCTTACACAATTTAAATCAGAAATTTACCTCTTTTAATTACCACCCCATCAAATAATTAGGCAAAACAAACAAACAAACATGCAATGTTCATCCTGTTTTTGATCAAGAAATTCATAGTCCACACTGTTGAGATGTAAATTTAATAATTAAAAATAAAATAATTAAATTTAAAAATAATACTTTACATTGTTGGATTTACATCTAAAAGTGATTAACTATAATTTTTTAAATAAGTAACTGATTAGGTGAAAGTTACTGTAGTAAACAATTATTATTAGAAAGAGTGTAGCTGGTATTAGTCGAGAAATTGAAGAGCATGTGTGGAAAGATTGAATACTACTTCAATGAAAATAATGTGTCATATATTATTGGGTGCATAAATTTCAGTGGAGAAAACTGGTAGTGAGCAGTGACCATAGCAGAGAGAATGTTAGAAAAGAAAGGCAGATTTGGGTATCTTCTTGCACACAAATTTTCTCACCACTTTTTAAGACTTCGAGATATTCACATACTTTTAATAGAATTTTGCCATCAAGAGAAAAAACGAAAATGATTGAACATGCATGTATTTCGCAAATCACACTCACTCCTGTTATATTATTGAATTTGGATGAACTTCAGCATAAGTCTAGGTTCCAGATCATAGTAATACAATTACTGTCTATCTTGTTAGATATACCTCGACCGTCAATTTAGAATTTAGAGTTAGGAGTTTAACTTTCACGTAAATAACAAGTAATAATGTAGTGGTAAGCGTATTTATTACCTATTAACAAAGTTATAGGTTTGAGTCATCATAAGAATATGAGTAAAAATTTTCATCATCATTAGAAAAAAAACAAGCAATAACGTACATCTTGTAAATTACATCCTAACGAATTGGTCTTTATACAATGTCGGATTATTAGATTATTCTAGTTTGTGTTTATAATTTCATTGTTTATACGCGAATGTGGGATCTGGTAGACAATGCAAACGATGTATGCAGATCCCAGGCAACGCTGATCCAGAAGTCTGCCAAGTTCATATTATAAATAGATTAATGTCGACAATTTAGCTTATATTTTAGATGCTCTGGTGTACTATTTTGCTGTAGTTTTACTTGGTCTTATCGCAAGTGATCAGATTAAGCTAAAGAATATGTACACGGAAACCCAGCGAACCCTAATGGCAGTAATTATACAGTGGTGCGAATAATGATATTTCTTTTTTTGGAACAGGAAAATAATGATATTTCAACAATATATTCCAAAACTAAATTATTCGATCCTTATGTATGTATTTGTACATTAGTGTGATTTGTGAAGCAAGGTTTGCGGTGATCACATGCCTCTTTTTCATGCACCACTACTCACTACTCTCTTGTTTATGATGCCATCACTGACACAGACACATAAGTTTCTGCAGTATTCGATCTACTTAACTGGGAATTCCTTTAAAATATATTGGGGTTTTAGAGTTGGATCAATCATCTTCATTTCTTGTTTAGGATTGATCTGTGTTTATAAGCAGTACGTAAGTAACTACCAGACTGATTAGTACTGTCTCACAGAGTCACAGGTTCATTCAATTCACTCCTGCAGTAACTGTGAGGAGGAGCATAATTAGTCTATGACTTAGAACTTACAAGAGAATGAAATAACTTATTCTACAGAGATTCAAAGAATTAAGAATCATGGCCAAGATGAATATAAGGATCAAACAAGATACTCTAATTTCTCTATTACTGCGAAGAAGTTTCGATAATCAAACATTACGTATTGTAATACACGAAATTTCCAATGTATTGGAGTAAATGAAATGTGAATCCCATATCAACCATGTTCTGTATGAAAAAAAAACACCTCCACTCTCAGACGACTAAACCAAGTAAAGAGAAGCATACTCTTAAGATGAAAATCATTAGCCAAATTTGGTGTGTAATCAAACATCATATTAGTCCCTTTCTAACGAACTATTGGGTTTCCATGCTTGGAGGATATGCTTCCATGTTCATTATAAAGGGTCTGTCTCCCTTTTCCACTGTCATCACCTCTCTTCTGACAATGACTTGGTGACAGTAGCTTTAAGTTTATTTTTTTCTGAGCCAAAGCATTTCTCAATTGTCCTAACATGGTAACCAGTGAAGGTCCGAATGAAGAATCACCATTTATTAGTTAATTAAGTACCAATAACACATGGTGGAACTAGCTACCATACACACAACTAGTTGGTAACAGATACAAATCAATATTCGGTTTCAATCGAACACCATCGCATTGGAAAGATCTTGTTAAGGTTTCTTCAGGGCAGTACAAGAAAGTGGTGCTACTGTTCAGTTTGAGCAATGTACATTGCAGTGGGTGTTGGATGTTGAGATTGGACAGTACCGATTTTGATAAAGTAGCCTGAGGTTCAACTCTAAAATCAATTGGAAATAAAGAGAGTAGCCAAAACCGTTATAAGCCCACAAACAATGCCTCATTTTTCTGATGCAGAATAGATATCTCAACACTCCCCTGCACGTGTAACAACCTCTCAAGCCTAACACGTGGACAACATTAGAGATAATGTGGAGTTCGTGTGGCTGGTAACGCTAATACACGTAGATGTGAGTGACCCGCTGTGATATTATGATAAAATAGTCTAGGGTTTAACTCTAAAACTAATTGACAATAAAGAGTAGTCCAAACCCTTATAACCCCACGTATAATATCCATTTTTCCCGATGTATGATAAACCTTATTCTCTTTTCCTGTAAAGAAACAACGTACTACATTGGAGCCATGGGGAAATCCATTGGAAGGTGAAACAAATTGAAGGAGAATCTCTAAATTATAGAAACGAATTAGGGATATCAGTTCCTGCAGCTACATCCCCCGTTTACAGAACTGTAAAATTAACTCCAGTAGTTGATGAAAAGGACATGCTGCCAACAGAGGTGATGCGATTGTCGGTCCTCTATCTTCCAACTTCAATCTCCTTTCATTATCGAGGCACACTGAGACCTAGCTCTGAAATTATCCAGGAAAATGAAAATCTATAAGATTTATTACTGTAAACAAATAGAGAAGTAAGCTGAAATCTTACCGATCAATAAATTAACTCAAATAGATAATCAGCATTACAATATGATGATGAAGCTTGGCCTTGCTAACAACTATTTGAAGTTGGAACAGAAGAACTATGTGTCAATCCATTGGAAGTTGGACTTGATAAATACAAGTCAAATTATGTAAAATATCTCATTCACAAGGGTTGTTACTTGTTAGTACTGGTGTGTTAGATACTTAAAAGTAAATTTACAAACTCATACATGAAACATAATTAAATGCTTAATCTTTCACATCCTTCTTTGGCCTAAAGGATCAAAGAAGACCTAAAGGATGAATGCTGGCTACTCATAAAAACGCTCTATCCTTTCACATAATTCTTTGGCCTTTAAGTATAGGATGTCCACCCCCACATTAAGTATTGTTACAGTTCACCACTGGAAAAGATCAGTGTCGATCTGAAGGCTTATTACTAAGAGTTCCTCAACTAATCTATAGTGCAAGGAGAATTTAACACAACTATACTGCAGCTCAATGAGCCCCTCGTAATATTGCAAGAACTTTTGGCATGGAACATCTTTTTACACTTGTATTTAGTATACAATCATGAAAATCATGCAGTGCACTACTAAATAATCACCATCAAACATATATAATATCAAAAAAGGGCAACGTTAAACGAAAGGAGATGTTAGACTTCAACAAAATTGTGCGAGTACTGAAACCTTTTAGTTATAGCTCAAAGAGGAATGATTTTAAGTTTGTAAGGACTAAAGACTCCCATGTTTGGAGGATGAATAACTTTGAAAGCAACAACCAGGTACAAAATCACTAAACAATAAGAAACTCAACCTGATGAACAGAAATTCGAAAAGTATCACACATGATATTCCCTTTTTTCCCTAGCGAGACTTCATCCTGATTTTGTTAAGAATACCATGAATAAAGGAGTAAATTTCAGGTAAATTCATCTTTACTTGTCAAATTTTGCTCTTCACATGTCTACTTGACTACTTCAAAAAGTCACAAACCTGACAACTAAAGCAGGGGTTAACCCAAAACTAATCAATCTCAAACGAAACTAGTGGAACATTACACCCACCATCCCCAGTATACGAGGTGTTGATTGCTAAAATTGAACTGTCAACCAAAGCTGAAGTGCCATCACAGAGAAGACAAACTAATAAACCAATCAAGAGTAGTAAATATATACAGTGAGATAGTAACCAAGGATGATCAGTATCAATTTTCAACACTTACATCAGCAGCACCTAGTTGTCATTCATACTCTATTTCGATCTTATACTAACAATTGAGCAAAACTTCAACACATAGAGAAAGAAAATGCAAATTCAGGATTCAAGTACTAGCTCATTGTAGAGTTAAAAAGGTTGCTTACAGATAATAAATACAAAAGAGTGAAGATATCAAACTCCTGGGTTTGCACCGAGCGTACCCTGAGACAACGACCTCGAGCTCCTCGAGTCAATGCCGAGGCATGACGTCAGCCGAGCTGAAGAGACCGCCGTGTGAAATGGCAGCAGAGACTGAAGACAACCCAGCTGAGGAGCCGACCTGTAAATACAAAAAAAAACTCAAAAGGTCAAAATTTTGCAAAATTAATACAAACCCATTGTAAGAAAGGACCTGAATTACACTACCCAATTCACAATTTTGCAAGAGACTGAGGATTTCATAATTAGGTTTTGAAGGGTTTGTTCTGCTTACCTTGAGAGTGATGGGGTCGATGGGAGAGAAGAGATGGGTCTGGACTTGAGAGGTGGTTTTTTGACGGTGGATTTGAGAAAAGAAAAGGCGGGTCTTGAAAATGATCTGCAGCGAGTAGCCATTGCTGAAAATGAGAGAGAGAGAGAAAATGCCAAGTTTAGGGTTTTGGGATGGTTCGGGATTCACCCCATCCCGAAACCGATCTCAAATTTTTTTTTCAGGATCGGTACGGGACGGGATTGGTGTTTTTGAGATTCGGTACCGAACCGTCCCGATCCCGAATAGTTCGGGACGGGTTCGGGACCAATCCCGATCCCGAAGAGAAAATTTAATTTAATTTTCAAAATTACAAATCAAAATTCAAATCAAACTAATAGGTACTAGTGTACTACATGCATAACAAACCAGTAGTTTAACAAATAAAACAACAAAACACAAACACCATAACAAATCCCAAAGCAAGAATTCCATATTACAAAGTCATCATCAAACAACAAAACACATTCACCATAACACAATTAGGTCATTAACTTGATCCAGACCCCATCTCACTGTCATCATCACTATCAAACAGTCCATCTACTCCATCATCCGATTCACCATCAACTTCCACAACTTGATTCTTTCCCTTGGTTATTGGAGGAGGACAATTGGTTGAAGATGCTGTATTTGCATGGTCTACATACCACATTAAGAAAATACATACACGATGAGTTAGATAAATGAAACAAGTCTAAAAAAACTAAAATAACTTAAATATCAGAATCCTTTACCTCTTTCACACTGCTCATAAAACTCAAAGTCTGAAATGGATGGTTCTTCTTCTATGCAGCTAATATCGTTGCCTCTCAACCAACTTTGAAGACAAATCAATGCTTCAACAGATCTAGGAGTTAAGGAACTCCGAAAGCTATCAATAATTCTACCAAAAGGCAATTTGGGATGCTGGGCACTAGAAGGGTTTTGCAAGTCGGGGGAATTACCAAAAGGCACCCAGGAATATTACTTCGTTTCGTTTTGTTTAGTCCCTTCTTTTTTCTTTGATCCATTTTGAGACTGTGACTTGGGCACTCGATTGATTCCGAAATAGGTGAGTTTTGATTTGCAAAATTCCAAATCAGGCTCCTTCTAATACATTAATACACAATTTACAATATGTTCAACATACATCTGAATCAAAACAATGGAAAGTTAAAGATGCATCCAGCTTTCTGACCTTGTCTCCCCTATTGGCAGTACGTCTACTGTCTACATAATGGAATTAGAAAAGCTTCTTCCTTCTAACACTAGGAGAAAGGCATTAGGCCACAGCTTCACGAAATGGTGATATCAAACTTGAACTTTAGTGCATTTTATGGTTTAATCCGAGAAGATTTTAGGACACTGGTGTGGCAGGTAGTAGCCCTTTCTTTCTACACAACTTCAAAGGAGGCCCTGTTTCCCTGTCACCGAATCCACCAATTCTTTTGGTCCTGCACAGAAACTCAAGTAATAAGAAAGTAAATCTTTTTCTGGTTTTTCTTTATATATTTCATTATGGTAGATTTCACACCAGGAAATGTAGCCACAGTAATCATATGATAGGCAGTAATCTCTTTGGTCACTAAACATCTTTTAATACCTATAATGTTGGGTTCATTCTACTGTTTTCATCCAATGAGCAAAAGGATGGCACATTTGTATACAAAGGCATGCAATGAAAACTATTTTCCAGGAAACTGTGAGAGACGTACCAGGTCCAATGGCAAGAACTGTCTTTGAGCCACTGGCAACCTGAGCAATATAAACTGACTGTCAAGACCTCCAAGTTCTCAAAAAACTCAATCATCTAATTTTATGCATTCCAAGATTACATCTTACCTGTGTTCGCCCTGCATCTGCAACAACAAACGTTGGAAGGCCAATGACCTCAGCTGTTTCTTTCAGCTTATTCCTGATATAACAAAGGAATCAGCCAAAAAGAAACTTTTCCAGTGAGTTATATATTTAAACAAAATCACCTGCTTACATTTCTTGTTGACTCTTGCATGTAACCACTATTTTGGGCTGCCCATTTTGCTCCCATTGTCTCAAAAGTGACCTATGACTGTAAGTAAAACTTAATGTTACACCTTTGATATGTATTAAATTGCACTTTTTTATTCATTTTATAAATGCACAACTAGCTGACAGTTATAAAAATGGCTTTACACAATTTACATTTTCTTTTGTTTTATTATTTTCAATTAATTAGTGTACCGTGGCAACAGATGTTAACTTCTGTATACAAAATTACAAATATTGCATAAAGGCTAAAACAGTTCCAATAGATACAAAACACTATATAAGGAGGGGGAGCATTCAGTCAGAGTATTAGGCTTATTATAATGGAAGGTACTGATAATCACCTTTGCATAAGTTCTGCAAAAATGCCAGTGGCGGCATCTGCAAGTTTGTAAAAGAAATATTTCACCCACATGACCCAGCAAAAGAAATCAAGAATAGAATGTTGAGGCTGGGAAAGGGGGAGTTATCAAAGAAATCAATATCAGAATAAACTAATTTTCAAAGATTTTAAGGTACTTACGAGCACACTGAGATGCGATTTTTCCAGTTGTCATCTTCAGGTCTCGTCTAACTACAAGAACCTGTCATGAAGAGTTCAACGCTTGAAATGAGAGACTATTCCACAACCAAGACAAGACCCTATTTAACAACTAAGCTGATATAAGGTCATTTGAGACTTGTAATAGAACATTACACGCCATAAGACCAGAATGAAAAGTACTTCACAATGCTAGAAAATACAAATAATACAATTTGGCAACATAATAGACCCAACAAATGTAACAGCAGCATTACTTCTTTAGTATCTATTATTTCATTTTGTGTGAAAGAAGTATAATGTTTGGTAAAGGGTAAGTTCATAAATAGACTTAAACAAAAACTACAGCAAGTTTTTCACAACTTCTCTCACTCTGTTATCACTTTTAGCATAAAACAGAAATAAAAGATTTGAACTTTTGAGGAACATGCTTAATTCTCTCATGAAAGTCTAAATCGTCCCAACAAAAGTAGAATACAAGATAATGATCACACATGTTCCTCAAATTATTTCAATGATAAAAAACCAGATACTCAGCATAAAATTTTATCCTTTACAGTGATTAAGTAGACATGTTAACAAACACCAAAGCATGACACAAACCAACAGTAACGCCAAATAACATACACATTCACTAAGAACTTATCAAGGAACTAAGAAACCAACCATTTTAAGCTCTTCATCACCATTAGTCAAAACCATATGTTGCGGCTGGGGATTACCCTCTGAGAAATTTTTCCTCTTTAACCTTAATGAACCCTTACCAGGTTGCGAAAAATCCAACAACAAGCCAAGAATGAAGCCAATGACAACTCCTGGCAGGAAATTCTCTGGCTTAAAACTCAAGTGCAACCATTCTCTTTCTTGCTTCGGCTGCTGCTGTCAATGAAACCAATTAGACCAAAACTGATGAAAATCCAATCAATTTCGCTACTTAAATCCTAACAAGTAGAACTGAAAATAGGTTACAAAATCAACCATATGGTCTCTCCCTACTTCACTTCAAATGACAAAGATGCAATCTTTCTCCTTTGAGCATATATAGAATTCCAACATGGTTTATTTTTCCATAATTATGAGAAACCAAACTCAGGCTAATCGAAGGAACACGAAAAACCAAAGCAAGAGAAAGAGAACGACTCAGCCAAAATGAAATTCAAGATAGTACCTTTCTTGGATTCTGGGAAGCTAATCTTGACGAACCAAACATTGGTATTGTTCACACAGAGCGCAACTTTCTCAGAGAAGAAGAGACTGGTTTTTCCCGGTGGGGTTTCTAACTTGCAAGGAGATGAGGGCGTGTTGCTAAAAACCAAAGTACTATAATGTTAACCAAAAAAAACTAACAATAGTGAAAAGTCAGTATTACCCCGTGTATCGATTTATGCGTTTCCGGCCATTTCCGACCGAGAACATGTTTTATAATCCACCTGGCACCCCTTAAGCGCATGTTGGCGTGGGACACGCTGCCTGGATGAATGGCTGGGGCAAGCAGAGGCAGGAGGATCGTCGCCTTCGACTACAAAGTCAAGAGTGGTGATTGAAGAGGGTACCGTTTGGATGAGATGGGGAAGCAGACAAGGTGGTGGCTTGTGGGACGTGTAGGAACCCGATTCATGAGGAATGCTTCTTGAAGTGGAAGAGGAGCGCGCGAGGAAGAAGCAGACGCGTTGTGTGATGTGCAGGGCGAGATGGGGTTCGATTGAACAGGAGCAGGAGAAGTACTTGAACTTGGCTGCTTATGCTAGTACTAGCGAGGAGGAGGATGACGATGATGAAAATGAAGACGAGTATGAATCTCCATTGTGATGGCTAAAAATGGGGTGATTGTAATAGATTGGCAGTAGATAATGTGAATTTGGTATGGAATGATAGAAGTGGATGACGTCTTAGTGTTTAGAATTTTGTCTGAATGTCATCATGGGATGAATGAACGAATGCTCCGTTTCCAATTTGTCTGAAGTCTACAAATTGAAGACGGTAGTTGATGCCCTATTTTCTTGGATGAAATAGGAAAGAGAGACAAAGCGGTGCATTGTGGAAAATGTAGGGGCGTAAAGAGTGTTTGTTGAAGTGGGGGAGGAGCGCAACGAACAAGGCGGCTCATTGTGCAATATGCAGGGCCAAGTGGAGAAGCACGATCAGTCGTGACAAGGCGCAGCACCACATGTACCTGAACTTGGCCGCTTACCACTTGGATGAGTAGCTAGGGACGATGTGATAGAGCTGTAAATGATGTGTAAATGATGTATATTAAGAAGTGATGGAAGTGCGCTGGCTAGACAAGGGTTCTAATCCGACGAAGCCTCTGCCTTCTTGGCACAACATCACATCTCATCAAGCCCTGCAGGCTTGGTATGACTGTAACTGATGTAAATTAGTACTAGTGAATGCATTTGTTTTGTATTTATTATCGAATGAGGAGCAGAGTTGAGTCACAATGTGAATGATGTATTTGACCAAGAACTTCACATCTGCAAATGAAGGCTTTACAACCAGCAAGCACGTATTCATAGCTTGGTGTGTAGCTGACAATGACACATTAATTTCTTTTAGCATTATCAAGTAGTCAGATACACATCCTTAATCAAACAAATTAAAGACGTAATTGACAACAATCGAGTAGACACACATCCTTAACCAAACCAAACCAAACCAAATCAAAAGACGTGTAATTAACTAGAACCATGCAGTGGGATTAGTATTCAAAAAAAAGAATGATATTTATCATGATCATATAAGAATCTTGCATTAACAAAACCAACCAACATACTATTTAGAGTCTTGGCATAGGATACGACGGCGATGGTGGTAGAAACGGCGGTCCGGTCCTCTGACGTATTCATGTCCTAGACATCAGGGGCTGCCATTCCCTCTTGATTTTTTGGAGAACAAAGCCCAAGTCAATTATTTTATTTCAGGAAAAATATTTTTGGTACGCAAGGGTAATTGGGCCAAGCCCAAATCGTTCGCACCATCAGACCCAAATCCACAACGTGCGTTTCACTTTCTCTCCTCACCCAAAAATCTCAAATCAACCTTAACCAAACTTCCCAAAACCCTAACTCACTCCATGCCCGGCGTCGCTTCAAACTCCGGCGACCTTTCTCTGGTCCCCTACTCGCCGGAGATACCGCAGCCCGTCGTGCACTCTATTCACCACGGCATCAAGCCTCCGATCGCTCGCCTCTCCATCTCGTGGTCCCGCGGCAATACGCTGCGCGTGTCGGTTCTCCGTCCTCCGTCCGATGAAGACTCCGGCGAGGCCGGTGGGAGAGTAGTGGAGGTCAAGCTCAGCAATGGAGACGGAGAGAATAGCGACGCCACGTGGCGGAGGATCGCCTACGGCTCCGTCACGCCGTTCGCTCATCTCCAGAGCCGCCGGAGCACCATCTCCAACTTATCGAACATGTCTCTCAGTCCATCGCCGTATAGCATTGATTGGTATAACGAATGTTGAGCTCAATTTAGTCGTTTTCAGTTTATCTCTATAATATGACTATGAAATGTGACTGTTGTGAGATTTTTAGGTGGGAGTATGTGATGGAGTACAGCAAGGACATAAATTCACTCCTGGGTAGCCTAGATTCGGGTCCTGGTCCGGTGATTGACGACCCAAAGATGGTTTTAAAGGTGTAATTTCGGTGTTTTGATTTCGTTTCTGTGTGGTTTTTCGGATTACATTTGTAGTTCTTGCATCTAAATTTTAATAGGTGATATTATTTGTAGAGAGTTGAGGAGCCTACCTCTATAAAAGCAGCTTGGGAGCTGATGGAGATATTTTATGCAGACAAGCAGTCTCAGTCATGGCAATTGGAACGGCTTGTTGATTGGTTGGCTGTAATGATCCTTCATACTTTGTTCTGTTCGTTTGCTTCTTGTATCCAGTGTTTCAGTTTTTGCTTTTGTAATGGTCCGTT
Organism: Comarum palustre; assembly: GCA_951800085.1. Classification (NCBI taxonomy): domain Eukaryota; kingdom Viridiplantae; phylum Streptophyta; class Magnoliopsida; order Rosales; family Rosaceae; genus Comarum; species Comarum palustre. Next base: position 16,615,722 of record OX637589.1, read on the forward strand.
GGTCAGGTCTGATGATTACATTGTGTTTCGTGGCAGGATTATGATAGCTTGCTCTCGAGTACTCACCCTACAGTCCATTCAAAACTTGTGAATTTCCAAAATGAACTTTCAGGCTTACAGGTTTGTCATATCCTATCATTGTTTTCTATTAAAGCAAGACCGTATGTGAATAGCTGGTTGATACATGTTGCAGTTCCAATTTTTGATTATGTAAAACTGTTCTGCTAGCTTACCTGTTTGTACAAAAGCCACTGTCTCACTCATGGTCAATCGATGGTTTCCTCATTTAACGAGATTTATGGTTGATGTAGATAGGCCTAGAAATCCTTCGAGTGTCTATTTTGTCTTTATTGAAGGCAACATTCATTGGGCGTAGATGTCTTATTCATATAGTCCAACCTTTGTGGTCTACGTCATTGATATTAGTAATCATTTTTTGGTTCTTTAAGATGGTGCAAATATTATTATGTTCTTCTTTGTTTTGACAGGTTATTGAGGATGATCCTAACTATTGGGATGTGTTATCATCAGCACTGGCAGTTGGCTGGATTGATTTAGTGGTTTGTAGTTTTTTTTATTTATAAGCTAAACCTTTTTCTGTTTTGACTGCTTTTACTTTATGTATTTTACTACAAATGATAAAAGAGACTTGATACTATTTATTTTACTTACAGGTGAAACTGTTGCGCTTGCATGGATCTTATCAACTCGATCAGATTGGAAACCGTGAGGTTGGTATGAAATTAGTTCAACATGGGGAATGGCTTATTTAGGACATATTGCATTTGTGTGCTGATTATGTGTAGTTTATATATTTTTGTGGTAAGGGTACCCTGGCTTCTATCTTGTTAATCTGTACTTCAAAAATCTTTTAATTGGAAAGTCTTCTATTCTACTCTTACTGCTTCGTCATTCCATGCTCCTTTGCTTTGATTTTCTGGGTGTTTCTTTTAAGAAGAAAAAAATAGATTGTTTTCTGTGTTTCAATAATCCAAACTATCACCACATTGGTGTTATGTTGTCCATGTAACAATATCAAAAGTGCCTTACGTTTTGTCCTGTGTTTAACTGAATAGACAGAAAATGGACTCGTAGAGGCAGTTGCTGTTCTTATTTCAAAGAAGCCATGTATGCGTCCAGGTTTAGAAGATGGAAAGTTGGGTGAATGCTTTAAGGCAAAGCCTGATTTTATCAAGGTATAAATATTCTGTATAAACTTTAGCACTGCTTTCACATTCTGGGTTTTGTTTTTTTGTTTTTACTTGAAACTTGAAGGATTGTATGGCTAGGCATGGGAAAAATGGAGAGCACAAATTACGAAGCTAGACTGCAGTGGATTCTGGTTTCAGTGTGGTCACCAGCTAACCCGGGAGGGATTGAAGAATATGATACAGGTTATGCTTGGAAACATTGACATTCTCTGCAATGAAACTTGCCACTGGATAGAGCTGTTCATTTCTCACTTTCAGTACGTCCGGCCTTTAACAGTGGTAATGCCCATTATGATATAGTAATATGTGAATCTTTTCAGTCTTTTAGTATTTGTGCTGCAGATTTATGGCTGGAAACTGAAGTAGGCAACTAATTTTTTCTGTTGATATCAGGGTCTCGAAAGCATGTATAACCTTGCCCAGAAATGCTTGCAATGGAAACCAATGTTGGGTGCTCATAGATTGGTAGATATTATTCTCGGAATCCTTGCGGAAAATACCGAGGTAAAGATTAGACAGTTAATATTACACAGATTTATGTTTTCCAACTTTTTCTTCTATTTAACTCCTTCAGGTTTTCGGAAATTGTACAGGTTGTCTTGGCGGAATGCTCTAGAGCATTTGGGCCATGGTAAGCTACTAAATTTCCTTTAACTGCAGATACACTCCCAAAACATACCCATATCCCACCTATAAGTATAGAATTTAGTTCACAAGTCAGTTTGAAGCAAAACAGATTGATTGTGGTGCTGCTTTGTTGTTGAAGTTCATAGTGATGTAACTTTGTTGATTGCTTACAACAGGTTGGTTGCCCATGCCATTGAGTTGTTGACCACTGGGAGTGATCACGCAGAAAGTCTTCTACATGAAGAACGCTATAGCTTGGGGGGAATTAGTATAGCAGAACTACATCGGCTAATCTATGCTCAAGTTTTGTCATCACATGCATTGACTTGGCAAGTAAGTCCAAATGATGTAATTAAAGTTCTTCAGTCTTCATGATCAAGGATAAACTTTTAGCATATAAAACTTTGTGTGGTTGCTGTTAGTCGAAATTCCCATCAATATTTATTTCCTAGTGCTATCAATTTCCTTGACCTCTTTGGTTTCTTTGGCTATTAGTAAAATTTATTGGGCACAGGCTAAATATGTTGACGGATTAAGTTTCTCATGTTTGCAGATTGCTCCAATATATTTGTCCTCATGTATGAAGCAGGGAATGGGTCTGTTAGAGATTTTATTGTCTAAGCTGCCTACTGAACACAATGAAACACTGCTTAAGGTAATAAATTGCTGATTATAGTGCCAAAATTTATTGTTACTTACCCATTACTCTTCCTGGAACTTGGTACACGAATCTACTGTGTATAATTTCACTGTTAGACTAGACATTAACTTTCTGCGCTTACCGTGCAGAATCTAGAGATTTGTCGTCTTTACGATCTTGATACTGTTGGCTCAGACATTATGAAGGTATTTGCTCATTTTCATATGTTTCCTGTTTTATGAAAATAATGTATGAGGTTTTGGACTTTTCACATGCAACTCAGCAATTACATGGCTAGGTTTGTACTTGGTTCATTCTATAGTCACAAATCTTTATTCACGAATCCTTTCAGTACCCATTACTAAGGTTCTTGAGAGATGAAAGACATTATGTTTAGGATAATGGATAGTTTATTTTCAATATAAACAATGCATATGTCCTGGAATTTAAATATTCATGTATAATTTTTAGAACTGCCAGACATGATTGGCCTCTGGTCTGTAGAACAATCTTCATCTTTCATCATGACTGTCTTTCAAACTCACCAAGTCTCACAAGCCTAAAGTTTGTTGACTCCGATGTTTTTTAATTCACTTCTCATGTTCCTGATAAAAGTTGAGTTTTTAATGCACCAATTAACGGTTTGTCAGTTTTTAGATTGCTGGGGTGTACCATTGGAAGCATGGTAGGAAGGGTTGTGGAGTTTTCTGGCTTCAGCAAGCCCGAGATGAAGTTCGCCTTACCAGGATTGCTCAGCATTTATTTGATTCTGTTGGCAAGTCAATCTCTGATGAGAGTTTTAAGGTAAATGTTAGTTGCCTGCTGAAATGTAAAGCCTTAGACGAATCAATTTCATTTGTGAAACAACTCATTTCTATTTTGTATACACAGCAATGGGAAGGCTTAATTGAATTGTTGGGGTCTGAATCCAAGACTACTGGGGGTCTAGACTTCCTGCACAAGTATGAGCGTTAAGTTTAATTTCCATAAGCATTCATTTTCCCCATCAGTTTCCCTCACTTAAACTTATGAGTATTCTAGGTATAGGGATTTCAAGAAGTCTCTCAAGCAGGTTCGTGATGGAAAAACTACTGATGCTGCTCATCAAGCTGTAGAATCTCTGATATCGGTTAGTTTATAACTTTTATGTGATTGTTGTATCTCCCGCACTCGGAGTTTATTTACAGTTGCTGACATAAGATTTAAGTAGAGTGCTTTAGAACCTAGATTCTCATAACTCACTGCTTATGAGTGCTTCATGTATTTGAGAGGTTGAAATTTTAATTGGATGGTTTAGCAATTTCGGTATAGTGACATTATTCAATATGATTCTGCAGCTTATGAAAAACCCATCTACACCTCAACACTTCTGGCTGCCTCTTCTTCATGACTCGGTAAGTTCACTAAAAGGTTCTGATTAAATTTGAATTGAATCAAACGAGATATTTGCCATATATGCATGAATTTGTGAACCTACATTCATTTTTGATTACCTTTGTGCAGTTGAAGCTGCTAAACTGGCAGGAGCGTCCACTGCTAGATGTCTCTCAGACAGACCTCTTGCTCAATAAACTGCAAGAGTTGTCCATGGCTAAGCTCCGTCCGGACTTTATCGAAGCAGACTTGCCGTCCGAGGCCCTGAGTTGTGTGAGGTTGGCTCTTGCTTCAAATCTTGGACGTGCCATCTTGGAGGAGTAATAGTTTACGACTTTTTGCACGCGTTTGCCAAATCCTCACACATGTCTTGGCTGATACAACTTTTGCTTAATTTTAGGGTGTTGGCTTTTTTGTGGTAGAAACTATCGAGTAGCTCTGCTTGTATATTTTTATTCTTTATGATACTTGTTAGGAACAGATTTGTTCAGATAACGTAAAGCACAATGTAATCACACATTCACCTTGAAACCAGTGAAATGTTGCTTACAAACTCGAGAGGTATGACCACTTTTCCCTGTTGAATTGGAGAATCGCAACTAATAATGTGAGTAATCCGAGTGTGCTCAATTATCACTGTAACTAGGCAAGTGCTGGAATACTCTTGGCGTGCCCATACTCTTCACGGTGTTTAAACAGTCGGGGTTGATTGTAATTTCAATGAAATGGTAAAGCTAAATTTTACTGAGACGAAGGGGTATTAGCTAAAAAGATTTGAGTTACTTGATGTTGGTGTTATGAAGCTTGCTTATGTTTTAAGGAGTTGTAATGACGCAGCACATGAGGTAGCTCGGTTTGTAACTCATTCTAAGGGACGATATTGTTGGTTAGGTGCTGAGCCCAATTGGCTCATAGATGTCATCAATAGTGAATTGGTGACAGATAACTCAGTCTAGTAATAAGAAAAGAGTGAAGATGTATCCACCAATGTTTTTTCTGTTATTATGTAACTTTATTTTTTTTTCTACGTACTGAATTAAATTCTTGTGAGTTTCTTAAAAAAATTTATTGAGACGAACTAATTAAAGTGCAATATCCATATATTCTGAATCAGTGCCTCGATTGCCTCCCTTGATGAACCAGCCAAGGGAGAAGAAGGAAGGTCCGCCGAGAATGGCATTGTCTCAAGCCTGGCAGTACATTCTAATGTGCTTTTGAATGGCGCGTTTCCATTGCTCCATAGGAGTGGCGGGATCCGGGTTTGTAATTCGTAGGTCGGGCTGGAAAGGGAATTGGACCTTCTCAGTTCTCACTATAGAAGATTCTGTTGGCCTCGGTTGCGGCTTCGGCTGGAGATGATGGATGAACTGGCTAGGGATTTGAGGTCTACTTCGTTTTACCTCAAATCTGGGTTTCAAGATTGTTTTCATCAACATAACATTACAATTAACCACCACTGAATCCATACTTATTGCCAAAAACAATGAATTGCAAGAGTTGCAGCTTGTCACAGCCGATTCGTTTTCTGCTCTTTCTCACGCTTTTCTTGCCTTCTCTACCAACAAGCGGAGTTCTTTCTCTGCCGCTAGTCTCGTCTTTCTTTCTTCTTGGACATCTTTCATTATGAAGGTACTATAGAACGTGTAGTGGGATTGAAACACTATTTCAATCATCGATGAACTGGACAGAAAATAAAGAAACAAACACAGCATGAAAGCCCCTAATGAAAAAGCAATTCACTATAAATCAAGAATGAGTCGATTACAAACTATATAGCACTGAATGCTACTACCCTCTCTAGAACCCTAGTAGATATGTTTGAACCACTCTTCTTTTTCTTCAAGTAATTTTCTTCTTCTTCAATCTCTAAGGAACTGGCCGCATCCTTGTACCTTCAATCACAACTCTACTAGTCTCAAGAGTGTGTTAATCACATCCATGAAACAATTGAACTTCGACATTTTTTCTCAATCTAGTTTGTAGCGGAAATATGCGTAAAAAATGATCTTCCAATAGCTGATGCGTCTTCTTTTATAGATAAAGAACTTCTACTCTTTATTCACGTCTTTAATCAGATTCTTTTTTAATATGTAAGTCATTTTTCTATTACAATACAAAGACAAGAATAATAATAGATATAAATATATATCGATCAAATCACATAATAATCAGATTATATGGAACCTAATCACATTAGGTTTCCATCCTATTCAAGAGCACAAATCTGATAATCAATTTAATAATATCTCAACCAAATAAGCATTGGTGCCATAACCTAACAGATTAATTCCAATATCCACTGTAATCAAATCACATATATATAATGCATCAATGCTCATCAATTAAATATATAACCATGTATATAAGTTTTAATTAAATTAAAACTTCCTTAACCTTCATGAACTTTCGCAGTAATCATATGACTTTTGAGTGTGCAAACAAGAAAAGAAGCTCCAAGAAGAATATGACATTAAAATCCGCATGGAGCGACAGTGATGAGGAGTTAGCAACAAAGCATTTTTCACTTATCTCCTCTCTTCATCTTGAGAGTATTGATGAGTCTAATAATGAGAGATTTGACAATGATGGTGAGATACCTTCAACTTCTTGATGTTACAAAACTTATACATAAAAAATATTATGAGTTGAAATAAGATATAGAATGCATCAGAAAAGAAAAAAAAGAAAGTGATGCCAGTTTTGAATTAGCTCACAATACTTAGGAAAATGAACGTGCTAACTTGATTGAAAAGATAAATTCTTTGCAGGTTGAGGTTAAATCACAGGTTGTGGGCAAAGAATGGATTGATTGTGAAGACAAGATTAAAACCTTGCAAGTTGAACTCAAGACTCAAACTAACCTAAATATTTCTCTGAGTTGTGAAAATGAAAAATTGTAGGTTGAATTGGCAAAAGCTCATGGCCGGTTTAACAAATTCTAGAGTAACTCAGAGAAAGTGACAAAAATGATTGGGTTTGGTAAGCATTATGGAAACAGAGAAGGACTTGAGTTCAGTGGAGAAACAAGCAAATCAATCCGGTTTGTAAAAGGAAGTTGCGAGCAGGATAAAAACGCGTTATCAATCCTGGATAAGAAAGTTGAGAGTAACAACTTAGAAACTAAAGTTGTGCCTCTAAATTTTGTTCCACCACATCTGAAAGCTGCACAGGTGAGTACTGATGTGCATACTCAAGGCCACCAGCTCAGGTATGACCATCAATCAAAATCTTTCATTCATATTGCCATTTTTGTAGAAAATTGGTCACATTAGACCAAGATGCAATCTTCTTTGAGAATAAGGCTAGGTTAAGTGCTACTGAATCATTACGTGTTGAATAAAAAGAACATATGGTTTTCATGAGCAGGATTGCAAAGCTCTTTTTAATACCAGAAGGTTTGAATTTGAAGAAGAAGCAAATCTGTATGAAATAGGAAACAACTAATCATTTGCCTAGTAGTGTTGATAATCTTGATTCTTCAAAATCTGTGAATGCCACTTGTTGGTGTGTGAATAACGACACGCGCACATACCAAAAATTGGGTGAAAAAAGCTTTGTTAGGGTTTTCCCGATCTGAAATTTAGGCGGCTTAGGGGTGAGTTGGTGGCCTCCTTGGCCGGGTTTTCAAGTTTTTCTTTACTCATCTCCATCTAAAGTGTCTATAAACAGCGATTCAAGAGAGATTGAGATCGAATAAGTGGTTGGTCTTGAAGAATTTGCAAACGACGAGCCTTCAATTTGGGATTACGATCACCCGTTCTTGCTTATGTCAGCTGCACTCAATAATGTACTTGTATTGGCCCAGGTACAATTCCTTACTCTTTTAGCTTATGTTACTAATCATCATTCATATATATTGGTGCTTGAGTTTTTGTGTGTATTGGTTGGTCTTGTATTGACATCACAACTCAGTCTAGGGAGTTGCACCAAAGTCTATTTTAGTAGTGCAGGGTGTGTCAACTAGTAGGTAAGTAACCGTAGTAGTAAGGGTAGTGCGATTAGTTTTCTGTTTCTAATCAACCGACTGAGGATCAAAAGAGCACCAACTTTAAATCATACATTTAAAATACAATTTTCAATCACCAGATGTTGCGTTTAGAGGTCAAAAGTAGTATGACATTGTATACATTTGCGAGAGACCGATCTAGGTTTTGAAGGAGCTTGATCTTAGGACGATATTCGTGCAAGATATTATTTGCCGTAAACTCCATTATCTAAACCCTTATAATGAGAAGTCAAGTTTTGGTGTCAAAGCTTAACCAAACCTACCCATGATATTGTAAATAGTTGTAAAAACTGAAAATATTAGATATGGTTAAAAAAGTAAATATGATGTATCTATTTATATTTTACACATTTACCCCATTAAATATTTATTTGCAAATTTGCTCAACTACACATTTTTTCTAAAAAACAAATTGACATTGTATAAAACATTAGAGATGAAAAAGATTGTTTATCAAAATGATAATAGGTTTCAAGCCATGAGGCGTTGGGCCCATCAATTGTTTGGTAAAGGGCCCAATAAGACAATTTACACGAAAGGTGCGCGCAGGTTCATCCATGGCATCACCAGTCGACTGAAAGTCGAAAGCAGCGGCATCCTCTCATAGCTTGCATTTGAATTCATCAAAACAAAAATGGGTTCATCATGTACAATCAGAGCGTTAGGTTCAACCTTACATTAGTTCATTACCTGTCGCCTCTTCCAAATGCCCCAACTCCTCAGCCAGTACGTACTCATCTTCCTCCATTCAAATTCTGAAACATTTACTTCTGATTTTTCCGTGTTAAGTAAACTTTGAGCTTATTTTACGTATTCAGGGACTTCTTTGCTGGGTATAAGCTTGTCATCTTCATCTTCCATTTCGACATTGCCATCGTCATGGATTTCGACGCCTGTAGGAAGCTGCCCCGGAGAAAGAAGAAACTTTTTTACTGTTTAGATTTTACTGCACACCACCTGTTCGATGAAATGCCTGTGTGAGTTTTGAACTTTACCAAAGTGGCAATGCAGGGAGCGCAAGACGCGAAGAAGATGAAGCTGTATTCCAAAATTGGGAAGGAGCTGGTGTCTGTATTCCAGTGTATGAGGTTGGTACCTTGGTAGCACTATCATCTGCTATGTGCATGTATTGCTCACATATTTCATCTTTGTTAATCTAGTTAGGTTGATGCTTTTTCTCAGTCACTATGCATATTCATTAATAAACTGGTTTCTGCTAGGTATATGGTTATGGTGGAGCTAGCATGGTTGTTGAGGTATTGACAGATGAGATAACCCAATCTCTGGCAGCTGTTAGAGAGGTTGTGAAGAACTGTGGAGGGAAGATGGCAGATCCAGGATCTGTTCTGTTCAAATTGAGGCGTGATCGGGTTGTAAACATAAAAGTTACAGATGCTGACAAAGACCAGCTCCTCTCCATTGCTTTAGATGCTGGTGCTGAGGATGTTATCGGACCGCCAGTATATGAAGATGATACTGAAGAGGATCAATTAGAACAGTAATGTTCAGTAGCGGCTACAGTTTTCTAGCTGTTAATCTATGTGTTCATTACAGCCTCACATTTTTTTATTTATTTTTGCTTGTGATAGCTATTACAAGATCGTGAGTGACTCAGAAAACTACTCAGCAATACTTTCAAATTTACGTGATGAAGGAATCAAATTTGAGACAGATAATGGTTTTGATCTACTTCCAATAAGCCCTATTGAGGTCTGTCTTCACGTGATTTTTTATGCCTTTGATCTGCTGCTGCAGGAGTTTAGCATAATCTTTTAATTATTAGTTTTTATTCTAAGAGTTGAGTTTATCTTGGTGGCCTGTTCAGTAGATGACGAGGCTGTGGATTTGAATAAGGAACTTAGGACCAATTTACTTGAACTTGATGATGTTGATGCCGTTTATACAGACCAGAAATGAATGAGACCTCCATCTTTATTCATCTCAGAAGTCCAATTGAAGCTATTGGTGTTGGTGTGTTACAGACTTACAGTATACATGCATCTGGTTAATTTGTCTTCAATTTCACCTTTGGAACTTGGAAATATATGTCCTATTTTTATTTTGAACACTTAAACAAGAAGTAGCACAATGGAGATCGAACGGAAGAAAATGCAGGAAATGATAAAAGGAAAGTATATTCATAAGCTTTGTATGTAAACTGCACGCTACAAATAATAGATATGAACATATTTTTTCACGCTGCCTATAAGCTTATTTAAGTAATTTGCTTACATGTATCGTATCAAATGCTACGATTTCTCCGTAGGCAACAGGTAAAAGCCTACGTACTTGATTCACTTTCATTTCTTTGGAACCCAGCATCCATGCAGCCCATACGGAAGGCCATAAGGGAACTTGGCTCTAGCAATCTCTTCAAACATGGTTCCATCTAATACCAATGCAAAACTACCTCCATTTTTCTCACTGACCATTGAGATCACCACACCATCATCTTCTTCAGTTGCGCCTGGTCGAGCCACAAAGAGTGGTTCCGATGGAATTGCGCCCTCTTCGTACCAATTCTTAGCTTTCTTCTCCACCAAATCAATCTGACATTGTTAGGTCAAAATGTTAATAAGAATAAGCTGAATACCGACCAGGAATATCTTCTGGAAGATAGAAGTAGCTAGTGCAGTACTAAGTACCTTTGTGAGGGTGTTGGGGAAGTTGCAAGGGCGCTCAGCCCCACAAGCATAGGCATATCTATACTTCTTACCCAAAAACGCACGGTTTATGCTGCACATGTCCATCCCTTTTCCATGTTCATTTGGGTCTAAGGCTGCATCTAGTTCTCCATATGCACTTCCATCGAATGGTATTCTAAACCTTCCAACCCTGCATACATGCATGAATCATCGATATAAAACAACGGTGTTCTAACAACATAACATGTATCTCATATTGAAGTAGTTAACGAGAAAACATTATATATCGATCGTCTTACCTAGCATCTGGTAGTACATCTTCTTCGCCAGTATATGAACGCAGATTCTGTATCCTAAGATTATCAAGGATTGTGGTATCAGCGTTGTGCTCGCAACAATCTGCAATGAGCGCTGCCACCCTCCCATCCTCATCTTTCTCTTCATATGCGTTGATGAAATGGAAAGTAACAAACAATGGCACTTCCACACTCGCAACCTTCAAAACAATTACATCAAAAACGTAAATAACCAAAAAAGGTGAAAGTTATGAACTCAATGACTATTTTTCGAGTTTCGAAGAGAGATCGATTAGTAGGAAATGGACTTACAATTTTACCGCTAGCTTTACACATGACATGCATGTACGCCTTGGATTCAGGATGCCACTCAAACTTGTACAAGGGTGTAGGTTCAGATCTAAGCAAATTCCCTGCACAATACCTCAACGGCATTTCAGGCACAATTATGTAGTGCTCGGTCATCGGAAAGCTATGAACCCACCCTGGCGCCGGTCCTTGGATGCAATCAACCCGACCGATCACCTTCCTTTCATTCGTACCAGGCTGCATCCTCACCGCCAAGTAACCCGGGTTGATCAGATCAGGCAACAAAGTCAGGAACTCAGATTCTGTCACAATAGGATGTGCTGAGTGGATCAAACCTCCCAAAGAGTCAGTGTACTCGAATTTTCCTATTGTGTCCAAAGTGTCCGGGTCAATCACTATAGACCCTTTTTGGGTCTCAGTCAGGCACACCACCCGGCCATCACCGAGGTGAACGACACCGGTGTTGGCGTTATCTGTAAGGGATGCACCGGAGAATAGGTTGGCCAGCTCACCAATGTAAGATAGAAAGTTATCCGGTTTAGGAACTTCTGAGAACTCACGGTAGCATAGCTTTTTGCTCTTCATTGCGGCTTTATACGCATCGGATTCTATTTGGCGGTGGCCGGCGATCAGACGACCGTTCTCAAAGTGGAGTTTAGCAATCATCGCGTAGCCGTCGAAGAGGTGACGGAAGTTGTAGTCCTCAATGTTCCAAAGTCCCGGACCATTTCTTAGGTACGTTCCTTTCTGCATGTATAACAAGTAAATATAAATAAGTATCCTAATTGTAAACAAATTAATTAGAATCATTCTTTTAGAACTACAAAAACAAATACTTGTACAGATTTGGAATGAGATCGTTATACGTAATCCGACCTAAAGTATAAAAATATTGGGAGCAACCAAGGGCAAGGACAAAGAACAAGGCAAAACTTGAATTATTTTTCTGGTTGAACATTATAAACATAATTAAAAGGAGGAATATACTTTGGCCAGCCCTGCTATTTGTGCCAGGTTATGTGGCGCCACTAGGATAATCAGTTGATTAATTCATTAATCACATAATAGTAATACACTTAGAAAAACAAACACCATTAAGGAGACAAACACTTGGTGGTAGGCCATCTCAATAAGCAATAAGTTCGAATACTACGAAAGAAATCAAAGGCTAGGGTTTATATCGATCTTCTTGCTACGTCAGGCATCTCTATGCTTACTTCCAGCAATTTACTGCACAAATAAGTCGTAAAAGATGGCGGCCTAATCATGCATCACAAATCTAGCTAGGGTTTAAGTACGTAATTCAGAGTAATTTGCTAGCAAAGGTAATTCACAGAGAATACAGCGCTGTGAATGAGCTTAGAGTTGAGAATATAATTTCATATCAAAGGAAATTTCTCTTTAATTAGTTAACATCTCTACTTAACTGTTTAATTAGGTATTGAGTTGGATATATGGGTTGAGGTTCTTATTGGTGTAATATAATCTGCATAATCGGGCATGCAAGCTTATTAATTATCTGGGGAGACAGAAGTAGTTGTCTATTCATCAAAAATGGATGAATTTAGAAATGAAGGAATCACATACCAGCCACAGTGGTATTTGTCCTTGTACGCCCAGCTCTCCTTCCCATCGTTCCTGCCGAACACTAGTCCAAGCTACGTGGGTTCCTCGATCATCAGTGCTTTCCTTACTCGGCGGCCGATGAGGAGCTGCAACAGCGGGCAATGAAGGACTTGCGACGTTTGCGGTCGTCAAGCGCTTCCTGCTGATACCTCTCTTCTTTAAGGGGTTAAATCCATCTCTACAAATCTTAGGATTGGAGTGATCGGAAACTGCTGCTCTCGGAAGCAAACACGAGCTTCCACTGCCTACAGAAAATCCTAAGGAAGCCATATTGAGTCAGGCTAAGAGAGACTAGCTTCACTAGCAAGCTTGGAGTGATACTAGCTATAGCTCGAGTTGAAGAGTGAGGAGGTATGAGTTTGTATTTATAGGAAGATCGTGATGAGTAGAGAGAAATATGTTGAGCTAGCTACAATGGTTTTACATGTTGGTATCTTAATTGGTGGAATTCCCCCTCACTACGAGACACAATTAACACATTTTGTGATATATGATATATTTCTGTGAATATATACATCAGACTGATCTGAGAAGAGTCATACGCGCGTAGTACAAGTACGATACAACACATTTTGTGATGCAGTAACTAGGAATTACCAATTCTATTAGTTAATGTATAATCCATGATTAATTAGTTAATCTTCTTCGATCAAAATATTATGGACCATATTATAAAATTAAGGAATCTAATTATTCTGAATCGATCTTTGTCATATTTATACTGTTTCGATTGAGGGTAGCCTAGGGCAGTCTGTGTTGCTGGACGTGCGTACAAATATAGTGAAATGAAGCGATCTAGAGTTTGAAAGTTAGATGCGCTGAAAGTTAAATTGTGTACTAACTATTAATTAAGGTTGAGTTTGGATTTTCACTAGAAATATACATTACCTCTTGCAGGAAAAAATAATATCGCTCCAATTTTTTTTTTGCGCATTAGGAGTTGGATTTGCTACCGGCTAGGCCCGCCACTGAATGAAGCCGGTGAATATTAGCCATATGGCTGCAACCGTTCGGTGAAACATACTTATGACAAGAACATTTGCATCCTTAATATTCATGATCATATTCAAACTAAATTCTTTAAATTCTTGTTCCAAAGAGGTAAATTTATGGCATTTAGGGTTGAAATAAGAAGTTTATTGAGTAGCTACGGTTTTCCGATTCCAATTTCGTAGCTGGGGTTGTACTGCAGATCTCCTCAGATACTTAAGTGGTTGAGCATAAGTTGTTTATTGGTTCATTCTTGGCACTGTTTTATATTAATATATATACACAAAAATATATCAAGGCTGACTTAGAGCTTGTGTAACATGTGAGACAGACAAAGTCTCATATTTTAGTAATTATATATATATATGGAGGCAAAAGAGGTTTTTTATCCTACAAAGTCAGGCAACTCAGTTGGTTAAGGATTTATCTTGTATTGAGTACCTGAGTTTGAATCTCGGGTGTCATTTATTTTTTAATCTTTTCTAGGGGCTCTTTTTTCCTTCTTCTATTTTTCCAAGGGATTCATTTTCTTCATCTATTTTTCAATCTTTTCTAGTGCCTTTTTTCCTTGCTCTATTTTTCGAGGGGCCTCCTTTTCTTCCTCAATTTCTCTATTTTTAATATAATTTATCTACTTAGAGCGTCTTTATCCATTTAATGTAATTATCTTTGATTATTCCTCTTCTTTTCATTTCTCCTTAAATTTTGATAGACACTACATTCCTCCTTGATCCCATTGTTTTTTTCTCTAGCAATATTCATGTATAATTTTGCTTCTTTTGAAGAGAATATTTGTATACTTTTATTTCATATTAGTGTTTATGCATGGTAAGAGGTCCATGTACCCTAGCTTCTATAGCATATATAATTAATTAACAAGTATATGACTTTGTATTTATATTAGTTCATATAATATACGATAATTTTTCTAATAATTTCTTTGGCTAAAAGATGAGTGAATAAATTTTTTAATGATAAGAGTCACGTACACTTTTTTTTAAAAGTGTCGTGTACATTCGTGAAAATAAGGCCGCATTTTTGACCTCGCACAGGGCTCCAAAATTTGTTGAGAAGGCTCTGAAATGTATAACCTATCGACCTGTTTAGGGTTTCTTTTTCTCTTTTGTAAACTATCAAAACAAATTAACCTGCATGTTTCGGGTTAACCCCAAGAAAACCAACCTGTTTATGTATCAGGTGATAAATATGTTACTAGGAGTAACTGTAGGTTAAATATACAATATCGCATCTTCTTCCTCAGTATCTCTACATACACTAACCATTTGTAGTTCATCAATCTGCAAGTGATCATACCCATGCCAGTAGTAATCCATCACATATTATGATTAGCTTTGTGTTGATGCCAAATTTTAGCACCAACAAGTCAACAGAAGTTCCGTTGACGTCCAACGTATAAAGTGGTGGAGTTGTTCTCATATAGTGGATCTATCTTCCGCTACGATTGGTTTGCCCACAAGCATGGTTTTGGTCATCCATCTCTGATTACCGGTGGTACTCCTCGATGGTCTAGGATCGCGTCTTGGTGGTCCATTGCATGTGGCTAGAGGAATGACCTTGATGATCTTGTGCATCTGACTTCCTTCAATGAGATTGGGCTCTTGATCGTGGACATCAACTCTCATGTTGAGCAGGGGTGATCGATCATGTGGCATTCGACATCCTTCACTCAATGATGAGCTCTTTGCACTCGATAATGAGCTTCATTCACTCGATGGTGAGCTTTCTGCACTCCTTTGGTTGATGGACTTTCTTCTTCATTAGGGGGTGCTTCCTTCATTGGATGATGAATCTTCACGCTTCCTTGTTGGATGACGCTCTTTACTGGATGATGAGCCCTCACACTCCTTTGTTAGGTGAAACTAATATTCTCTCCTTGGACTTCGTCTACACGGCTTGGGCTCACTCCATTTGGTGATAGACTTCATACACTTGAGAGTGGTGTCCTTTCTCCTTTGTTGGATGAAGCTCATGCTTTCCTCTTGAACTTCCTCCACTAAACGTTGAGCTTTCTCCACTTGATGATGAGCTTACACCATAGTGATGATTTGCAAAAGTGAGAGAAGAAAGGTCATCAGAGGACCAGCCTAAGGCCTGCCAAACACTCTCCGACGCCTAAATTAGTAGTGTTTGAGCAATGAATAAAGATATAAGAAGTGTATGATGCTTTGACATTGTGCTGAAGCATCATTGACATGCCAAAGCAGAATAAGAAAGAGAGAGATTATGCACTTTGACATCATTTAAGGAGAGAAGAAGTAGAAGTCCTTCAACCTTGAGAAGGCTTGATATTTATAGGAGAAGAGTGTGCTTATGTGGAAAGGGAGAACATGACTCTTCACCAAACCCCTTACACTTTGACTCCTGACACGTGAAGGTATGTGTCTGACAAAGTTAGTGTCTGACAAAGTTAGTGACTGACGTCACCTTTTGGTCATGCATTTAGACTGTAGCCATCGTCAGTGAGCAACACGTGTCCTAATGGGTGAGAGATGACCCCTGGACTACTATTTACATGCTCATAACTGATGTTAGAGCTTAACACGTGGAAGAGTTGGTGAGAGTAAATCAACTGATTATTGCATGTCTACGTGTGTCATTAGGGTCCAAGCCTTAGCCTTGGAGGTTGTGGCCATGACAACAAAGGGTCGAGGCTTAAAGCCTTGAAGGTCGAACTCTTGGTCTTGGAGGTCTAAGTATCGACCTTGAAGGTTGAGGCTCTAGACTTGTGTTAGACTAACTAAGGTTAAGTTACGATATGTTTTAGTCTTGCCATGTCAGATTATCAGTCTTGATATGTCAGTGGTCATCACTTGGTGATTGTCGAAGACACTTGGTGATCGTCCAAGGTTGAAGATTTGAAATACTAAGTTAGACACCTTAAATGTTTAAGTATATTGAAATGTCAGAGTCCTACGTGGCTCTTTGACATTTCAACGCGTCTTACGTGGAATGAGTTGAACAGTCAAGATTCGTTGTCGAACCAAATTATGACATCAACACTATGCATCAAACTAAGCGCCAATCGAAAGTTTCGCTTTCGAAATCAAATCCAAGTTACTGTTGCGTACTTCTTTCTGATCAGTTGTGTTAAGATTACCAGTGCCGCAAACTTATCAATCCATACGTTGTGGATCTGAAAGCTCCCCGGCCACGGAAACTTTTCAAGTCAGATATTCATCTGTACAGTGTACTGCATCATTATTGACTCTTTCAATTAACCTGTCAGTCTTCACAATTGGAAATTACTAACAAAATATACAACAATAAACAAAATCCAAATAAGAGAAGATGATGACAGGAAATTTGTAAAAATTGATATTTCTGGTGATGGAGTATATATATGGCCGTCGAAAGTGGGGAGCCCAGACAAATTGAAGCTTTATTTTGTTGGAGAATTTGCGTTCAGAAGCAAATAATGATGTATTCCATGAAGAATCCACCATATTTTCATGATTTCAGCTACATTTTAATATCGATCCCCACTCAAGTTCTTAGTCCATACCCATTTGGGAAAGTGGAAGCCTCAACTTGTTTCTTTGTATTTTGGTTATTTTTGACATGGGGCTATGGCCCAATGTGTTTGCCACCCACACTGCTACAAATGTGGTCATCCATGACATTTCATGCACAGCGTTTTATCACAAAAATGTCATTAAAAATGCTTTGAATAACGTTACTGAAAGAAAAACGTTATGGAATGCTATATCTTATATATTAGAGAAAAATTCATGACGTTTTATAAACGTTGTAGAAATTTAAAATCATTCATGGCGTTTTTAAAACGCCATAAATTTGTTAAAAATCTATGACGTTTAACAAATGTCATGATAATTATATTTTATAGCGTTTTCGAAACACCATGAAATTTTTGAGAATCTATGTCATTTACAAACGCCATGGAATACTCGATCTTATTAACTTGTTCTCTCTCTCTTAAAAAATGTGTTCTCTCTTTTGTCGAAGAAAAACTTATTTTCTTAAACTCTCGAAAACTCAAAACCCACACACTGAAATCTAGATCTCAACTTCTTCGTCTTCTGCATCCTTCTCCTTTGATTAACCCAAATCCTTGGTCCATTCTTTCTTAATCCCAAGCCAAAATCCTCGATACCCAAGGCCAAAAAAATTTCTTTGCTTAGTCTTCCTCGCTGTGTCAAATCATAGATCGCGTCCGCACCATGACTTACGAAGACGAACCTTATGCCTCTTTGAATCTGGGGGGTTAGGGTTATCTTTTCCCTGATTCCAATTTCTCACTATTCTCATCGTTATTGCTTTTAGGTATCACGACGAAGATGACAAGTCATTAATGAACGGTTGGCGCTGGCGATTCTGAGGCCATATTGGGATCATGGTCCCTTTCTACTAATCCACCATGACCGATAAAGTTAAGTCATCAAATTTCGTTTCTTTTTGATTTTGTACCAGATGGGGAATTTGGGTTCCTTGTGAATTGTAGAATTATAAGTTAGTCGATATCATCCTTTTTCAGGGTTTAAATAGTATTTTTGTTTTAGAATTTTATCTTTTGATGTTTTGGGTTTCGATTTGTAGCTCTAAAGAACGTTCTGGGCTGTTTTGTTTTGTGGTTCTGTTTTAAAAGTTGAGAACTTTTGTCAATTGTGGGATGGTCAACTATGAGGATTGTAGGGTGATGTTAAAAGCTTGTAGGGTGCGATTTGATGTAAACCCTCCACTCATTGTTGTTTCTGCTATATATTCAACCTAGAAACAACAATGAGTGGAGGGTTTACATATATAGCAGAAATAACAAAATCCTTCACTCAATGTTGTTTTTGCTGTATATTTTGTCTATCTGACAGAAACAAATGTTTGGGCACTAATATTCTTAATACATCATTCTCCCTTTCTTTCAAAAATCTTAGCAATTTGAAGATAAATATAAAATCTTATATACCAAATTCTATGCACATGCTTTCTATTTTTTGTTGTTTCAATTGATTGGTGAAATGGTGCTTGTGTTTGTTAGTATTAAAGTTCTGTACTTTATGTGTTCAATGACTAGCTTTTATGTTACTGAAACTATACTTGGTTTTTATTTTGATGACTCAATCAGAGACATTATGTATGGAACTAAGTACATGTATGCATTTTCTGATTTTTATTCAATTTAGTCATCTTCCTCATGTATATAACTGAGCTTTCAAACTTCCTTCACGAAAGAGGAATTGATAGTCTTACTTGTATGTGAATGTATATTGTGGTTCACTCCAATTTTAGCACTTATTTTTTATGTTTCATATGTTGTGTGTGAAACAGAATATATAGTTGCTGGCAACTAGTATATCTGAACTGAAGAACTATTCTCAGTCAACCGGTACACAAATAAATACTAACCGGTAAGTTTTCCTCTATCCTAATTCATTTGTATATAATATTAATGTTCTAGAGATGATTGTGATTTTGTTCTAGTTTGATTATACCTTGAGCATTTTCGGATATATCAATCTCTTTACCTATGATGATTGTTATTGTTTTCTAGTTCAGATACCTATATATATATATATATATATATATATATATATATGAATTATTCTATTTGGCCTTTTAATATTTGCAATCTACTGGAAAGAGGTTCTGTTTAGTTGATATTACTCATATCATAACATTGTTTAAATCTTGCAGCTTCCATTTTCCTCCTTACTTTGAGGCATTATTTAAATCTTGCAGCTTCATAAAATGGACAATTTCCTCCTTACCTTTGAGTCTGTGAATCGGATGCAGTGCTAGATTTTTTTGTAGTCTCATGCTTCAAATCCTGAACTGGGAGTTCAGTCCAATTGCCGTCTCTCTTGGAGTACAGTTCTGCTCCTTAACAGGAACCATAATTTCATATGGTAAATTTCTTTCCTTGCTCATAGTATTCAAGGTTTCATCAAGTATGGGTAAAAATATGTAATGGTGAACTTGTTCAATGACAGTACAAATGCATGAACACCATCTGCTCCAACTGCTTTCCAAAGTAATACACTGGATTGATCCTCCTGATGCTGTTTCTAGAGCGATCAAATGTGGAAAAAGTGAAAGGTTGCCCTTGAGAAATATTAATTTCCCTTGCCATTGCTTATTATTCATTTATACATGTACAATTTCTCACTCTCATTTTATCCATGAGAGTACTTCTAAACGTATCAAGGCATTGACATCTGAAATTGATAGAAGTTTTTGTGGATTTATCTCTTTTTTATTAATTCAATGTGGTGTGTAATAGTTCACTTATGCCTATTATGAAAATTGATTTTCTGATTAATTGCAGTAAATCAATATTTTTTTAAAAAAAGTGAAAATAATTCTATGGCATTTACAAAACATCATGGAATTCTACTTCAATTGCGTTTATGAAACGCCATGAAATTAGCTCCTGTGTAGTAGTGATTTATGGCGGTTAAGAAACGCCGTCGAAACCAATTTGATGGCGTTTTGGAAACGCCATAGAAAACAGTTAACGGCGTTTTACAAACGTCATTAACGAAGATTTCATGGCATTTTTGAAACTCCGTAAATAAAGTTCCAAAGCATGGCGCCACTTTAGACGGCGTTATAGGATGACGTCGAAAAACGTCGTAGAAGGTATTTCATGGAGTTTTTCAAACGCCATAGATGTAGCTGTGGAGTACGTAGTGCCAGTTTCTGGTTGATGCCAAAAAAATCTCAATTTTGCTCCACACATGTAGAACGGAAGTACGTCCACCCTAAGCCTCTTGCAAACGTAGTTTGATTCGACAACTATATATAGTTATGAGTTTAAGAAAGATTATGAGGGGAGTTTATTCGTTTGGGTTATATATTAATCTTTTTTGTATCATTTTAATTTTATCAGAGGTCCCGGAAGAGATAGTATTGAATTCGGACTAATAATAGAGCTAAATCAGTAAGGATTTGATTATTTAGTCACTGAATTGTCCTCTAAACAAAACCATTATATCTTTTGTTGGAGCTACACTGACCAAATGAATTGAGGGGAATGTCAGCCTCACACAGTTCGGAACGATGAAAACCTCTATCGACTTCAAAACTAGTCAGTAACCCACTTGTCCAGATTAAGTGCTTTCATTCAAAAGTCATGTCTGGTTTGGCATCGGAGGGGAATACAACTACCAGTTGTTTAGAGAAATGAAGACCCTTGTAATTGCTTGTGTCTCTTCATGCCCCTATAGATTCCCACAGATTTTCAATCAGAGAATGACTTAATTGCTCGAATTTGGCGAACACAATTAGGGTTTCCCCATACAAGCAACACATTTCTTAGTTTTTACTTTTAATTAGCCTTCTCAGTGGATGGTCTAAATCCATACACATACACACACATTTGAATTGAATTTGAAAGTTGGGTGCTGGTGATGCAAAATGACGTGTTGGCTGATCATATCGTTGATATTTGATTTGAATTAGTTCAAAGGTCTTATGCGACGTAAATTGTCAAAGCTAGAAAATTTTTGTCGTTTAAGAAACTCTTAAGCGACGGAATTATGAAGGCAATAGAACTTTCCGTGGCTTAAGAGTTTTTGCTTAAACAACGGAAAAATTCGTAGCTAAAGTGAAAGTTCAAATTTTCACCATTAAGCGCTTAAAAATTCAATCGAAAATTTAAAATTTAATTTCGTCGTTTAAGTAAAATTTTAAATTTTCAAACTCCCGCTCAAGTGAAGAACATAAGAAGAAGAAGAAGAAGAACCCCGTTGTTGTAGTTGTCGGAAATTCTACCAACAATTTTTTTTTTGAAAAAAAATTACACACTTAGGTGACGGACACATTGTGTCTCATAGGTACATGTCTTAAACGAAGAATTGTAGATTTCTGTTGCTATTAAAAAATATGACCAGCGTTAGACGACGGATCTTCCGTCGCTTAAGCTCTTACTCGACGAAAAATTAGTCTTAAGCAACAGTTTAAATCCGTCATTTATGAGTTATTTTCTATTAGTGGTTGATGCTTAGCTAATGCCAGCATTTGGTTTGTGTAATCTTGTTCTAACTATAGTATCAAAAAATCTTGTTCTAACTATTCTAACTTCCAAAGCTAGCTAATTCGAGTCAATAGAAATGATTTCATTTGCTTGATTCAACATTATTAGTGGAAGGAGAATCCATTTTACTCCACAACATTCACAAAAGCATGAAAATTCATAAATTCCACTAGGAATTTTCAACGTATAGGTACTCTGCTTACAATTGTCAATTTTGGTTATAGCTAGGGTAGCAACATAATTAGGTACCGGTTCTGAATCTTACGCTTCAAGAATAATGTTTTTTGTTCTTCTCTACCACGCACCTAGCTAGCTAGCTAAACCCAGCAAAGGGATCTCGATCTTTCCAGATTCATGACTATTCCTACCGTACGGGAGAAAAATGATTCCAACATTAACTCACATTTTAAAGAAGCAAAGTTTTAATATTTCATGTTTGAAAAACTTTAAAACAGTATCTCACATTTTAACCTCAACTAAAAAAATGTGACGAGCGGTTAACTCCGTTCCAAAAACTAACCGCGGGTATATTTTCATCATTAAATGACCATTTTACCCTTTGACTTTTTATCTGTAATTTTCCTTGCATATGACGAGTCATGAGGCCATCATATTACTTGAATTGGGACAAACATGGCCCGTGGATCACTATTGTACCGATAATGTCTCAACTTAACCACCTTTAAGGTGTTGGGTTTTAATTACAAAAGGCCTCGATACAATTTGATTGGATATGATCCATCTACTTATAAATTATATTTTTTTATTCCTTTTCTGATGTGGGATATATCTTCTCCAACACTCCTCCTCACGTGCAACCTAACTTTTTACGTATGCACGTGTAATTCATTTGTTCCAATTCCCACATCAGAAATCAGTATGTAATTTGGTACTTATGATTTTTGATGATGGTGATTTGTTTGTGGTGTAATTTAGGATTCAGGTTTGGTTATTTGTTTGTGGTGTGATTATGCTGGGAGACTTTCTCTCATTATGCTAGAATAAGTAATTGAATAAGGATCTGCTCTGATACCAACTAGAATTTGGACAAGTGTGGCACGTGGATCCCCATTGCACCGATATTGTCCAAACTTAACCACCTTTAAGGTGTTGGATTTTAATCACAAAAAGATCTCGGTACAATTAGGTATGATCCACCCACATATATGCTATATTTTATTTATCACTTTTCTGATGTGGGAATATTTCTTGTAGCTTCAACAATATTTTATTTATCTATTTTCTTATGTGAGATCTTTTCTCTTCAACACTCCCCCTCACGTAAAACCTAACTTTTAGGTATGCACGTATAATTTGATTTGGTTCAATTCCCATATCGAAAATCGGTAATTTGATTCGTAATATAATTTGGTCCAATTTCTATTTCGGAAATTGAGATATGCGGTCTAAGGCCCACTGCATGCACTTGGTATGATATGAAACCAAATGCTTTTCGATGAACCCAATTTGAGTCCATTATGCTCGTGTAAGCAATTAAAGAGGTATCCGCTCTGTACCAACTTAAACTAAGACAAACTTGGCTCGTGGATCGCTATTGTACTGACATTGTCCTAACTTAACCACCTTTAAGGTGTTGGTTTTTAACTACAAAAGGTCTCGGTACAATTAGATACGATATATCTACTTATAAGTTATATTTTATTTGTCCATTTTTCTGATATGACATCTTAGAGATATGATTGACGAACGATGGGGTCTGTTAAGCCACCGCAGAATGTCGCCGAAGACGGCCATGATAGGTCGACGGTGTGGTGAAAATGAGGCTGGTTTCATCGGCCGAGGTTTTGAGGTGTGCGTGTTTGATAATCAGGGGATGGGTCGGAGCTATGTCTGTGAGAAAGTTTGAATTTACGTGGTTTGTTTATTTTGACTGATGGTGTTAATTTTGTTCTTAGAGGTACGTATGAATTGTAAAGGCTATTTTGATTCGCTGAAAAAAAATTGATGTTTTTCTGAGCCGAAATTGTTTTGCAAAGTAAAATTCGATTCTTTGATTGAGAGGGTAGTTCATAGTTGCATTTTTTAGATTGTGAAAGTCGAAATTTTGGATTTAGAGTATTCTGTGGTTGTTTTGAGAACAATGGCGAAGGTTCCAATTACTTTGACGGATCATTTGGGGTGGATACAAACACTAGGCGTGAGATTTTGTTGGGAGGATGTCGAATCAACATTTGGAGTTTCGGTGAGGGACTGATGGGAGAGAATAGCAGGGGAAAGAGAAGAAAAGAAAAACCATGTAAAAAATAAAATAAAAGACTAAAATGCCCTTAATTATATGTTATTTGACGTCCTCCGTGACTAAGTTAATATCGCTAGACACCATTTTTTAGTAAGTTAGAATGTATGATACAGTTTTAAGGTTTTTTAAATGTTGGATACTAAAATTTTGTTTCACTAAAAGATAAGGTTAGATGTATACTATTTGATTAATTTTTTCATACATAATATATATATATATATATATTTGTATAGGGCTAGCTGTATACTATTTGATTAATTTTTTCATACATAATAATATATATATATATATATATATATATATATTTGTATAGGGCTAGCTGTATCAAAACAAAACCTAGCTAGCTAATTGAATATATATATATATATATATGGTTCTAATAAGGACAACTAAGTTATTAACTAAATGAAGATTTTTCGTCTTATTTCACTTTTTGAATTTATATCCACTTACATCTCGACCGTATAACTTGTAGATATATATGAGTAGATCATCGCGGCAAATTTTCATTCAAAACAAAAACTGTTAAGACATTCATAAATGTAATTCACTTATTATAAACTTGAACAGCTTATGTTTGACATATTTAGATCGTCCATTTATTTGGTCTATTTTGATTCCTTAACGATCACCAATTTGGTTAAAAATTTGTAGAATTGATCTACTTATATAGACATATAAACTAAACGGTTGAGATGAAAAAATATGATTGAAAAATAAAAATAAGTGTAATAAATCATTAAAAGGAAAATCCTCAGCAAGAAAGTCATCAATATCGTTTCATGCATATGGGGATAATATATATACTTCGCTCTCGAACATTTTGGGTCATCGAAAAATCCATGTAGCTACATTAACTTTAACATTGGTGTGAACAATATATACATTTGTTTTAAGTTAAGCACACTCCAACATTTGGTTCGATGGGGAAATTTTCTCGGAAGTTTATGATGCACTAACGACGCATTATGACGTTTTAAGCAAGATTAGTGGCCTGGTTTGCTTGTCCTGCAGCTCAAATTGTATACACAGAGAATCTTGCTTGCATTAACCAAACCAAAATATCAATTAATTAGCTTTGAGCATGAACAATATAATACATATACTTCCTCGTTTACAGATGTCTATGTATGCTTCTTTCTTGAAGCATATTAACCGGTGAACTTTGTCAGTTATTGAGAAATACAAATCATGCCGTATTAAGTTTAGAGTTAGAAAAAGATTTAGAGTTTGAATCTTATCCCATCATCGTCAGAACTTATATATATATACACACACCATCAAGATAAAAACAATCCCTGGTGACGGTGGCTTCAATATTGAAAATGGACGTATAATTTTGATTCGACTTGTACTAAGAGGAAGACAAAACACCAACGCAAGGTCGACAAGAAGACTACTACTTTGTTCTGCAGGTTGATTACAAAAACAATAACATACAAGGGGAAGGAATCATGATCTTAGGGATCTCGTACCAGACTGTACTTTTTATTTGAAGTGAGGTTTGAGCAATC
Organism: Comarum palustre; assembly: GCA_951800085.1. Lineage (NCBI taxonomy): Eukaryota > Viridiplantae > Streptophyta > Magnoliopsida > Rosales > Rosaceae > Comarum > Comarum palustre. The sequence goes on from OX637589.1 coordinate 16,641,228, forward strand.
TAGACCCAAGTGTTCAGCCATATATGAATTTTACCTTACTACGTACGAGCCCCAGCTAGGTAACTGCTTAAGTGCCTACAAGGGCCAACCGTTGTTAAGGCCAGTAGGGGCAGTGACCCCATAAATTTTGTAAAATATAACGTGACAACATTTAATTGACTGATGATTAATTTAAAAATAAACTAAAATTAAGAAATAATACCTCTTTTTGATTTCTTCGTGAAAATAGACTAGAAGTTAATAATTGTTAATATTAAAAGAATAAATTCTCTTTATCTTATTGATAGAATGATGCTCTTTATATAGACAAATACATGAGTTTCTTGGGCTATTACATGACCAATGGGCCTATTACATGAAAATGTGTAAAACCTTATTACAACATGGTTTACTACATAAATCTCGTATACAGCGCATGAACCAAGACACAAATATATATCAAATATCCTATAACAATAATCAATTAATTCTATCCATTAATTATTGTCTAGGAAAGGAAAATATATATTCTAATAAATTCAATTATAATAAAAGGAATTAAAATAGTCAAGTATTTATTAGGTATATGAATTTATACAAGACATGCACCAATACACACACACACACACACACACACATATATATATATATATATATATATATCAAATATCCTATAACACTCCTCATTGTGTCACGTGTCTTCATGCCGGTATGATGTTTATGGTGTTGCCTCATCAAAACTTTGCCAAATAACAAAAACCTTGTGGGAAAACTAAACCTTGATCGAAGGAAAAAGAGTACAACGCACCAACTATTCCATTGAGAACTCGCCATGTGATGCTCCCCCTGATGTGTACTTCAATCGGATTTCCTGATAAATAGTGCATTCAAACATGCTTCTCAAGAGTAGATGTGAGCCAAGACTTGAACAAGTCTGCCATGATCAACCACAAATATGGATCAATGGTCTTAGAGGTGCATGCAATGTTGTCTCGTTAAAAACCTTGTCAAGCAAAAACCCAGTGGGACAAAAAGCTGTGGCTAAGGGAAAAAGAGTGTAACATGGTTGACACAAACAACCACACCCTTCACATTTGATCGTGACATGTATATGCTAGATTTTTTTTCAAATCTACATCTTCCCCTGATCTTAAGATCATTCATAAGGCGCTTCCGGATCTTTAGTGACCATGGAGCTGTTTTGACAACCTGACATCTGTATGCTCTTTTAACATGTCTAAAATGTGGCATTACTCAGTGTCAGAAGCTATGTGCACGGTGCCTAGTAGTTGTGTGCATAACGCTCTGCAGCTGGCGTGCACAGCGCTCGGCAGCTTGTGCACAGCGCTTGATAGCTGGGTGCACAGCGCTCGTTAGCTGTGTGCACAGGTGCACGTATAGTGCCTGTCAGCAGTGCACATGCAGCGCTCAGGCAGCGTGCACAGGTATCGCTCAGGCAGCGTGCACAGGTGGCGTGCACAGGCAGCGTGCTATATGTCTAGCAACTCGGCCACTAAACTGACCAGTGCCTAGATCATGATTCCGCTTCCGATGCATCTCGATTCATGCATGGCTAACGATGACATAGGCAACGACCTTTCTCTCATGCCATAGGGATTGAATATGCCAGATACTCTTAAAGTATTTAAGTGATGTCATTTGCCATATCATTGGCATTGCGTGGGCGCAAAGCTACTTAGCTTTTCAATGAATAGAGGAGAGGTCAAGTCTTTCTTTTGATTAAACGGATCACTCTCTCTTGGAGTAAAGACATTGACTAATCATGGGAGCATATGAATGTGCCACTCTTCTTCAGAGGACCTAAGCTGATTGATGAAAATACATTATCAAAACACAATCCATCGTCTTCAATACGAGATTGTGTCTTTCCCAAGATACTTTTCATTCCAACATTAGATATCCGGCATATACTGCGATCATCCGGAATCAATACACAATGACATTATCCATCATATCCCATCTGAAATCAAGGAGTCATGTAATATGTGTGCAAAACACTTGGCCAACTCAAGCTCCATTTGATTTGGCTTATGAAGTCTATTTAAGATCTTCATGCATATCTCTGATCCCATAGAGACATCACTATGATCATATTCATAGGGCTGCATGTACAGTTATTAAGAAACTACCAAACTGACAAGGTAATGGAGTGCAATAAAATCCATTACGAGAGTACTTCTCATCGTAGTCGATCCCAGTACGTGTTTATGAGAAACCTTGAGCGATAAGGGATTCTAAGACTCTTGTTTTCACTACGCTAACTCACAAATGTTTACTTAATAGGGTTTACGCTTGCTGTTTCGGCAACACCTGCCCAAGGACCTATCCCTTTGTCTGGGTCGCAGCTTCCCATTTAGGTCAATACACTTTGTCGCTTTATCAACAAGATGTGGTTCGATAAACTCATCATCTCAGGTCCTCATATACACTAGTGTAGTCATTATAGAGATCTCTTTCTATGAATTGGATTTGATGTTGAGGCGTCCTCCAACGATAGTCACAATTCAGACTTCCATGAGACGGAGTGAGTATCACTGATCAATGGACCAGTAGTGCCAAACTCGTTTTCTCTCTCAGTGCAGGTGTATATCGAACCCAAGGGTCTTAACCTAACCTTCAGGGAGCCACAAGGCCTAGGACACCATGTTACAACATTATGGCGCCCTCATATCACCACACAAAGTGATAGCATCAAGACCATCTCAATATGGCCGAGCCATGACATCAAGACCACCTCAATTTGGTCGAGCCATGTCCTCTTGGTAGGACATCATTCCTTACAGACATATGTATCATTGATGTCATCACTATAGTTCTATGGGGATCATGTTGAGATTTAGTGGTGACCAACCACGATATTCACGTCGTTCCCACTTGAACACAGGTGTTTGTATCTCCCCCTAACGACGGGAATACATTATGATTGTCTGCCTTTGCAGCTTGCACATATGCCAATGCACTAGGCACTTGGCAAAATTTGACAGCGCATTGCACCTACACATATGTCATTGCACTAAGAAACATTTGGTAGTGCATTAGGAGCCATACATATGTTGGTGTACTGAGCACTCGACAACGTTCGGTGGCTGCACATCCGCTAGCGCCCATGGCCCATGGTATGGGGCAGTAAGGGGCTCGGCAGCTTGTCTCAAGTGCACATAATGAGGTGCATAGAACTTCGGCAGCTGCTGCACCGAGCTCGGCCCTGGTGCATAGTGCTTGGCAGTCGGTGTCTTGTGCACGTCCTCGAGTGTTCTGTGCTATGTAGCTTACTTAGTGCTTGTCCTTGATGTAAGTGCACAACCATTGGTGATCAGTGCACAGTTCTTTGTGTTCACTGCTAACATCTAGTGCTTAGTGCTCAACACCTAATGCACAGTGCATGATAGTTCATGTGTAGAGCACAAAGCAACAAACACATAACTATCGACATTTGACAAATCGGTGGTGGCATTCCTCACACAACATGAAGAAACTGACACACAATATTAGAAAAAACAATCAAGGGGTAGCAGCTAGCATACATGGTTAGCAACATGCATGTTGGACGGCAACAAGCGCGTGACTATCCACAGCTGGCAACCTGGTGCACATGGGCTCGGCAGCTTGTGTAGCGCTCAGTAACTTCTAGGCAGCGCTCAATAACTGCATGTCTTTAGTATAAAATAGTGTTGCTCAGCTTCCGTTTGAGACTTAGAGTGACATTTAAGGGTCAATATGTAAGTGAGAGGCAAATTTCCTCGCTCATGCATACAAAAGCAAACTGTTAAGACTCGAGAGTAGTCATCTCGCTTTATGGGTTGGAGTTTCAGCGTATGAAGCAATGGCTAAATCTCAAGCAAAATCTAGGTCATGCTCAGTAGCTGGGTGCTCAGTGGTTGGAAACTAGCACTCGGCAGCTATGCAGCACTGGTCCTATGTAGCTGGGCACTAGGAACACGACAGCTGGCAGTTGTGCAGCCTGTGCTCTGCAGCTTGGCGGTGGTGCTCTACAGCTAGCCGCTGGGCATCCTGCACCTGTAGAAGATTCTCCTACCTTGTTCTCAACAGGACTTCAACCCGGAGAAACGTGCTAACGTTGATCAAACACAACACGTGTTTAAGGAATGAGATGATTCTACAATTCTGAACTCTCTTTAATAACATAACTCAAACCAACGTTGGATACCTCACAACGTGGACTTAAAAACATCTTCGGTGCATGGTGCACGGCAACTAGTACTTGTAACTCGGCAGCTAGTGCTCGCCAGTGCTCGGCAGCTAGTGCTCGCCAGTGCTCGGCAGCTATCCTAGGCAGTGCTCTGTAGTAATCGGCAGTCAGCGCTCGACAGTGTATAGCAATTAGTGTGCAGAGCTTCGGCAGCTTGTAGCCATGTGCACATATAGTACCTGACAGTAGCGCACGTGTGCACATGCAGTGCTCGGCAGTAATGCACGCGTGCACAGGGGAAAGCTCTGTTAGCAGCATGCATGCGCACAGAGGCAGGTGCACATACTGTGCCCGACAGCAGCGCACGCATGCACAGGGGCTAGCCCTGGCAGCAGTGTGCACGCGCACAGAGGCAGGTGCACATACGGTGCTCGGCAGCAGTGCACACGTGCACAGGGGCAAGCCCTGGCAGCAGCGTGCACGCGCACAGAGACAGGTGCACATACGGTGCATGACAGCAGCGCACGAGTGCATAAGGGCAAGCCCTGGTAGCAGCGTGCACGCGTACAGGGGCTGGCCCTCGCAACAGTGCTTATCAAGTGCACGCGGCAGCACAACAGTCAGAAGGTACACGCGGCAGCACAACAGTCAGTAGGTGCGCGCGCCAAAGCACATCACTCGGCAGCAGCGCACGTGTGCTAGGGCATAACGCTTAGAAGCTGTACACATGCCAAAGCACAGTGCTCGGCAACAGCGCACGGCGAGCAACATGTGGGCTAGTGGTGCCGGTAGCCAAATGCACATATGTTTTAGGATTTCCATAATAACCTGCAAAGACAAACGTCTCAAGCATAGAATGAGGATGGAGAATGGAGGAACAGATTTTATCCTCCCCGAGGTTATTGAACTTTGAAATTACTCAAAAGTAAAGCTTACTTGCTAGTCTGCCAAATATACTGCATTTATATAAGCTGCTCCATGTTTCCATGCTCAAATCCATGCGTGTTCGGTGATCGTTCGCTTAATTTCATCGTGAATTGTCGCATATGGAGGCCATGAAACACTTGAAAATCATATGGTTGGTTAAACTTGTCATAAAACAGTAGCAAAACGTTGAAAAACATAAACCATATGAAGGATTTAAAGAGAAATTAGGAATACAACCCGTTTTTCTCAAGAAAAAGTGATTCTTATGCGCGTTACAGTCATTAGGAGAACTGGTTCACCCACTTTTACTCCGATTCTGGTGGTTCCCCTTTGACTGAAGAATCCTGACATCCTTTTGCATAACCTCTCCAAATTTCACGCAAATAGGACATCGGAAAGTGCACGAACCGGTGGCTTGAACAGTTCGACAAGTCTGGGGATTCCGGCGGCCGGTTCGATGCCTTCCCGGCCGGTTCTTGGAGTGAGGCCGGTGGCGTTGGATTTGTGAGAACAATATCTTCGAGTTCTCTGTTGGTGACGAAATCTAGTTCGGATTTTATTCTGTCGATATTGGCGTTTGAACCCTGAGGCAGATTTTAGGGTTTCTTGGTGCGCAGGTGCACAGGGGATGCATGGCGGTGCTCAGGTGGGTGCGCAGCGATGGTGCGCGGTGGTGCCCAGCGGTGCGCTCGGCAGTGCACAGAATTTTTCCTTCTTTTGGGTAGTGGCCTACTTGCTCTTTTTAAGGTGAGAGCTAAGTGCTGATAACGTGTTGTGGAATAATATTGAGGGAATGAATTCTCATTATCTTATTGATAGAATGATGCCCTTTATATAGGCAAATACATGAGTCTCTTGGGCTATAACATGGGTCAATGGACTATTACATGGATATGTGTAAAACCATATTACAACATGGTTTACTACATAAATCTCGTATACAGCGCATGAACCAAGACACAAATATATATCAAATATCCTATAACAATAATCAATTAATTCTATCCATTAATTATTGTCTAGGAAAGGAAAATATATATTCTAATAAATTCAATTATAATAAAAGGAATTAAAATAGTCAAGTATTTATTAGGTATATGAATTTTTTTTGTTGTAAAATTTATATATATACGATTTAGTAATCTTTTCCGTCCCTTTAAAATTATTTTCAAATTCCGCTACTGAGTGCCTAGCTAGTGCAGTACACGTATCTTCCTCTTAATCTTAGTTGTGCTCTAAAATCCTATTTAGTTTGGCAAATAAAAGATAGAGTGCGCTTTTAGCGCCTCAAAATAACGAGACGAGGGCGAAAAAGGCCGGATCACCAGCTGTGTACTGGTTAGACATCTTCTTCCCAGACTTCTATTAAACGAATAACCTAAACTATAAAACTTCCTACGGAAGTTAATATGATCGACCCAGTTCAAAAGTATAATCAATTTGATACACTCGGCCCAAAAATGTTTGCATCAGTTCAGTAATTGTGAAGCCAACTGTGTTGACAGGAAGATAATTGGCAAGACCTTGGGACCTAATCAACAAACGGGCCAGTCTCTACTTTCATAGAAAATATGCATACAGCAAATTAATAGCCCCATCCAGCTAAGCAAAACTTAAAAAACCAGAACCGCAAACGCTACCTGTTTTTCAGATTTCACTGCCCTATTTCCATGGAAGTTGTCGTTGATATTTCATAACTGTGGCCTGTGATACATGTTTGTACAATTGTTGTTGATCCATTTCGATCAATCCATGTCGATCGATCCATTCGACTCTGTATTGTCAACAGAGGCCACTGTTATTAGTTCCTTGCTGACAACACACACATTAATGTCATCAGAGTAATAATTTTTTTGAGAGGCGACTACACGTCGAGTATCCATATCTGAGAAACCAAGTTGGAAGACAACAGAATCAGAACCTTCTTAATGAGCTTTGTCACTACCTCTGTGATAATGGGGTTTGAATTCATGCAGTTTTTCCACGGCCTTGTAGTTTTCTGGTGAAAAGGCTAATGGAGTCACTGATAGAGTCATACATGCATGGCTACAGTGACTACAGACAGACCTGCAGATCCAGATCGAGCCAGGGTTTGATTAATTTGTTTGCTGAGGTTAGGTTCGTTACTTGAAGAAACTCACATGGTGGTGATTTACTCTGTCCCTCGATCTGTCTTACTAGCTAGCCTTGTGCATGTTTTACCCCCGTCGGTATGCTAGTTAGAAGAGACTAGTCCGTTCACTTTAAGTTATCTGACCCTGGCTACGATAGAGTCCAAAGGATAGTAAGAGAAGGGACATTGTTGATTATTGTCATTTCATCTGATGGGTAATGTTTCCTTTCCTAAATGCATGCTGCAATTATCTCTATGCTTCATTGCCTCCTGAGTCTGTCTGTGGCTCTGTATAAATTATAGTACTTCTCTAGGTTGAGGTCGTACGTGTTCTTTATCTCTTAGGGTTTATATATGTGATGAGTAATGTGACCCCAGACCAATAGGAAAGAAGAAGAAGAACTATTACAGGAAAATTCAGGAAAAAAACGTAATCCCTATACACGGTAAAAATCGACAGCTTCCCACTCTCCAGCATGCCTCCGATGAATGATTGGGTATAGGGCTTTCCACGAGGCACGTGCCCCTTACTGAGACATCACGTGCCTGGTGTCGTTGACGAAGCAGAGATGGGTCCATGATGGCTCCGATTATAACGAGAAGATAAAGCAAAATAACAGTATAATATCTTAAGTTATAATTTTATAATTTCTTTTTTATTTTAGATTTGTGTTTTTATTATGAAATCTTTTATGTTCTAGAATATTATGGTTAATTGATCTTAATTGATATAGGGTTTTAACATCTCTGTATATAGAAGTCTTTGTAGTCTTTTTAGCAGAGTTGAATAAATAAAAGTTTGAAAGCTTTGCTTTCTGTTTAGATTTGTGAGATGCAACCTAACCTCAGGTGTGATGCCTAGAAACCTACTAGTGTGATGCCTAGATCCTACTGGTGTGATGCTAGCTAGTAGACATATCCCTTTCTTAATTCCATCTTTAAACCGTTAATTTAGAGTTCATCTTATTTGTCATGCATCTTTTGGCGTCGTTTGTAAACCAAAACCTATTGATCCAATGGCTGCACGTTCGGAAAAAATTAGCTGGGGTCATCTGACTGACACACAGCGAGATGCCATGTTACTACAAATTGTGGAACAACTTGAATCATTCGATCTTCAGCTTAGAAAGCTAGAAGATAATGGGAAGGCTTCTGCACCGGCAGTTGAGGAGAACACCGTTAGTGACGAAGAAGAGCAACCCCACAACAAACAAACTTTTGGGGCTTGGGTCACATAATTTCTTGAAGCCACTGGTGAGTCTAAACAAGTGGATACTGATGGAAATATCGATATGGATGGAGAGAATTGTGTCGATTTTGTCTCAAGTGTTGCCGTTGAGTGCCTCGAACTTCAAGTACTGCCACACCAACAACCATACAAGGTCGGTTGGATTGACAACACCCATATTCCAGTGCCGCCCATGAAGACAGCCCATGTCCTTGTAGGAAAACCTTAGCTATTTGATCGTGATGTGTACCATTGTGGAAAAGAAGAAGAAGAAAAAGAAAAGTGGGGAAGGGGTGGTGGTGGTGGTGGTGGTGGAAGAAGAAGAAGAAGAAGAAAGAAGAAGGAGAAGAAAAGTGGGGAAGGGGGAAAATAATTGGGGGGAAAGATTTAAAATTCAAAATTTTTAGTGGAATGACTTATTTTGACTGAATGACCTATGTGACGAAAGACTAAGATTCGTCGCATATGGGTTAATACTTATGCGACGAAATTTTAATTTGTCGGGACAAGCAGGTCACATTGAATATGGAATATCCCCGGAGTCAGCACTTATGTGGCAAAATAAAATTTTGTCGCATCAATTTGAACTTATGCGACGAAATAAAATGTTTCGCCGCATGATTTAGAACTTATGTGACAAATTTTTTTTTTTCTGTCGCATGAGTTCATCACTTATGTGACCGAAAAACATAAATTCGTTGCATAAGTGTTTAATGGTATTAGTGAAACCAAATCTAAGAAACCATAAGCTGGGTAGTTAACCTTTGATTTTAATTTGGCGTTGTCGCCCCGTTGTCATCCATACATACAGTGATCTTAGTTGTCATTAGGTCAAGTCTCATAATCTTGTTGATTTTAAAGCTCGATAGATAGCTCTTGGATTTGGCTGACCACAATAATCTATCTCACTTGTTCTTTTCGTGGATATCTCATTCGACTACTGTATAGGTCCCTCTATTAATAACACTATCTACATCCTTATCGACATCATTACATTGAAATTGTGGTGAGTGAATTGTACAAGTGTATATAGAGAAGAGAGGGACAAGTGAAGTGCATGGCAGTCGATCGGATAATATTTCGGGATGTGTTGTTATATTACGGGCTTAAGACTTAATGTTCTCTCTTTTTGTATTATTCAGTTTTATTAATGAATATAACGTATGACTGTCAATTTAACTCATAAAAAAGGAGAAAACGAGGTGGGTGGATTAATTACAGGCATAGGTTTCTAGACCATACAAATTATCAATGTTACTTCAGTTTTGTTGTTCATTATATAATTTGAAACCTTTATAATTGTTTTTTTTATGTCAAATGGAGCCCTTTTTCCATTTTACGGGGTGGGTATCGCCAAGAAATTTTATTACAATATTGTTCTTCTGTTTTGTATGAATTATTAAAATAGGCCATACAAAATTGAACAAAAATACAAATTACTCATTTTTGAAGTGAGGTATTCTGATTGAGAGAGTGAGGCAGCCCATCCACACAGGAACATTCATCTTTCAATTTTTGTTGAGAGCACTCAATAGAGAGTTTCATTAACGGAAATACAGATTACAACCATGAGAGACAACGGTACGTGGTGGAAATAAAATCCCCTCTCCTCTACCTACCTGAAAACCCAACGATTACAGTAGACAAGAACCGAAATGGGTTCAACCGTAACCTAACATAATCCAAAAATACCGATACATCCTTGAAGTCAACCTCAAGAAGAAACAATCCTTTCAAACATTACATGTCAAAGTTACCAGCATATATGCACATGTAACCTTCCCATTACATTGACAATAAGAACAAACCGACATTAATATAGTCTCTGAAAATGACACCATAACCATAGCTCACCCCACGACACTACCAACGACAATAACCCGTAAAAGCCCTCTCCCAAATAGGAGGGACCACTAACTAACTAAAACTCTCTCTCAAAGAGGAGGGACCACTAACCAACCAAAAAACTAAAAAGATTAAAAATCCTAAATAGATAAACCCAATTAGGTCTGCCTATAACGAGACTCAAAGCCCAACCAAAAACCTAGCCTAATTCCATCACCTCTCTTCCATGGGTTGAGAAGCCGCCAGCCGTCGACAAGACCACGACAACGACGATGATCGCTCGCCACAAGAACCACTGCCAATAGGTTAACACCACCTCGAATACTTGAACTCGAAACCACTAGTTTGATCTTTGAAGCTCTGCCAGCACCCGACTGCCAAAACGTCAAAAGACCACCGCCAACAAAGCCGCCCTTAATACATCTGAGCAACTCCCCATCCATGTAAAGACAGCAACAAAAGCAAAATCAGATCAGAGATCTAAACTTCAAGCCCTAACATATCCAACAACCAGAAGGCCATGGAACAACATCACCCATCTGGCAGCCTCCCAACAACGGTAAGACAAGCCGATCCACAGTAGGAGAGCCGTTGGATAGGAAGAATTGGACTTAACCCTTGCTCAAGGGTGTGCGGCGTTGTGTTCTTTACAATCTTGGAGTGAAGCTTTTTGCGGCAAAGCTTGATGAGAGGCGCGACTCCTCTTTCAATTAACTAGCCAAAATTCGAGAAATGAACGTAATAATTTTGAGGAGCCATTCTAATGAGGATTTTTAAGTTGAGGACTAGTTGAGGACTTTTCAATTAATTACTTATTAGACCAACTTTTTGATCAAAATTTGACATCTTAATCGTTGAAGTTGTAGATTTATATAAGTAGATCAATCATACAAAATTTTAGCCAAATTGGTGATCGTTAAGTACTAGTTTTAGATCAAATCAATGGACGAACCAAATCTGTTAAACATGAACCGTTCAAGTTCATAATTGGTAAATCACACTTATGAATGTCTTAACGATTTTCAATTTAGTTGAAAATTTGCAGAAATGATCTACTCATAAATATTTATAAAATGAACGATTAAGATGTGGATATAAGATCGAAAAGCGGGATAAACCGAAAAGTCCTCAACTAGTCCTCAACTTAGAGATCCACACTAGAAGTGCTCCCATAATTTTGATCCCTTAGAAACCACCCTCTTTATCGTTAATTAAAGCGACCGCATACACATTCTAATCCGATCTTGACTACTCATAATTAACGATAATTTGGTACGTGAGAGATTAGTAGCAAACAAGTCGTACATCGATAAGACTAGACAGTTTAGTGCAAGAGACTTTAACTTTCAATATAGAGGAGATGGTAAGGCGTCACTCTCTCAATCTGCCTCCACCTATTGATTATGTTCCCTCAAACCAACATTATTCACCTTGATAGGGTTGTAATATTACATTTACGTACAACTATATATATATAGACCGATCGAGGACCAAAATTTCATTTTCATATGGCCCCAACAATATTGTCCGGCTTTGAAACTAATTAGTTTGGAATGATCAATCTTGCTCCCCTTCGTCTTTAACAGGATAGTCAAATCCCAAATGGTCCTACTTGTGGAAGATGCTACATTTTGTTAACGGTAAGCATGATTTATATATATATATATATATATATATATATATATATATATATATATATTATTAATAAATCACACATCCCATATATGTTTGTCCGTAAACAACTTTGCAATATCTTGGTAATAAGATTAACTTACAAGCTGCATAAATGCTGACAGTTTTTGTATATAGTGTTACTTAAAGTTGTTTTCTTATGAAGATTGGTCATAAGGAGGTATCGGTTTCTTATGAAGATTGGTCATAAGGAGATATCAAGGCTTCTGAATAGGGTTAAGAGTAAGTTGCATTTTGATCCTTTTTGGTTCATGGTCTATAATCGTAGATATGTGAGTATTGAGACGTATGGGGACGTGTCGTTCATCACCGTTATCTTCTATGGTTGGCTATTATTATATAAATGTTTACCTTTCTAAACAAATTAATTTATAAAATTCTTTGAAATCAGCCAAAGAAGAGGGCGTCAATAATAACATAAATAGTCGTTTTGGCTGTTGTGTTTCAAGCTAGGGGGTACCAAATGGATGAACATCATCAACGTTGGATATCATGGGTTTAGAGACATAAAGTTAATCATGCTAAGTACTAAGCGGTGGAAAACAACCAGAAAGGGGTTTGTTGAAGATGACAGCCATTCGGAGATGACACAAAGTATGAATCTATCTTACTGTGTTGTTGGCACCCATTTTCTAGTTCTTAACTAAGAATCTTACTGTTACATGATTTGGAGACAAGTTTTTTTAGGTACCTTTTCCCTAAATGGGTCGGGACGGGGCTGAGATTAGGATGATTACGATCTTGAAATTTTAAATAAGAATGAGATGATACAAGATTAGAGTTTTTCAAAAGTGATCTCGACAAGGCCTAGTCTCGTTCTGGACCAAGCCCAAAACGGGCCTTTGAATAAAATTCTGAAAAATTACAAAAATTCAAAGTCACACTAAAAAATATTCAAGTTACAAGTCCAAAGCAATATGAAAAATACTTAAGTTACAAGTCTAAAGAAATAATACTTACTGAAAAATATTTAACTTAAAAGTCCAAAGCAATAACATAACAAGAAAACTAAAATACATAAGTTTAAACATAAATTGAATACACACTTAAGGTCTTAAAACCACCTAGAGGTGAAACACACAAAATGATCAACATAATAAGCTCACAAAGTGAAAGAACTAGTTGAGGTGCACCATAACCTTTGCTTTTGCCTTTCTTTTGGATTTGGAGAACACTAGACATGTATTCTTACTAGAAGCAGTACTCTCATGTTCTAGCAATAAACCAAAGGAAATTAGAAATAAGAATTGAAAATAAATAACACTGAAAAAAAATGAAAGAAGCAAACTGAACATATACCTAATACAACTTTTTCATAGAATTCTGTGTTCTCAATGAAATGAAGTTCATCTTCCACTTCAGCAATTTCATCTCCCAACAACCAATTTTGCATGCAGACTAATGTCTCCACTGATTTAGGAGACAATGAACTCCTAAATATAGAAATTAAATCACTCTATCTCCAGTGCTAAAACAAGACTCAGATGCAACCGTGGATGTTTGAATGACAAGTACATCTCTTGTTATGGCAGCCAAAACATGATACTTATGACCATTTATCTTCCACCAACACAGTATATCAAAATCTTCTTCATTTTCAAATCTTAATCAATAAAATGGGCAGTAAGCACCATATAATTGATATTTTGCACACTATTCTAAGTGTCTGTAGTAAGACAGACTCTATAACCCTTCAAAGTTTTCTTTAACTACTTTTGTTCTGCAGCATATCGCTTGTGAAAACGTGTGACCAGCTTCCTCCGAGAGGGCAATGGAGTATACAAAGGACACACTCTAGCACAAAACCGCCTATACCCTTTTTTCTCAACAAAACTAAAGGGCAAATCATCTATGACAATCATTTCAATTGTAGCTTCTATGTAGTCATCTTCATCATAACCTACAACAACCATCTTGTTTCCCTTAGACCTATCACCACCAATAACCTTCTAACCCTTACTCGGTCTAGCAGGAAAGTACCTACAATACTTATCCGCATGCCTAATCATCCCCAAAGTCCCATTCTTCCCACTTGCCATGGAAAAGTCTCCAATTTTTCCTCTATGACAATGGATACAATAAGCTCTCTCTTGCACAATATCTATTGGGTTCCCTCCATCATCTTTACCCTTCACAATCTTTTGATATTCCTTAAAGTGCTACCAAGCATTACTATGCTTAACTTTATTCGTATCCCCTGGAGAAGAATTTACTGGATTTGAAGAACCTTCTTGTGTTGCAGTAGATTGCTGGTTTAAAGGAGCTTGTTGTGTTTCAACTTGTTCTGGTATGGTATCATCTTCAGTTCCAAGAGTTTGGTCACTTGCAGTCTCGTTTGAAGTTTCAACATCTTCAATTAGAAGGGGCTCAGAAGGTGACGTTGCTGTGGAAGAATTAGCAAGCCCTAAAGCATCATGATTGCGTCGAGCAATCGGTTTCATCCCTCTAGCATAAGTTCAACCTATTACAAAAGATATATACTGATTAATTGTTGTAGTAAAAAATAAGCAAGCAAAGATCAAAACATGTTAAACTAAACATTTAGTGTGTAAGTCAATTATACTGAACATATAGATACACAACAATCTCAACAGAAACAGATGTAAAAGAGAACTTCAACGGTTCAACATTTAGATTTCATATATTATGGATGAAAAGATGGTGAACTAGGCTAGTCAAACTTGATACTGATGTTGTTATTATTACTTAGATGCTAATCTCTATATATTAAAGGAAGATGAAGGTTTACTATTTATGTGAATAGTAAATAGTAAATAGTGAACGGACGAAACTGTCTCTCATTTTTTTACAATCAAGCCATTCATACATGAATTGACAGATTTACCCTCAGCTTTTATATTTTTACAGTTTTACCACTCATTTAAAAATAATTATACTAATTATAATAAGAATAATAATAGGTTAATAGGTGTATTAATAACAAACACCGAGTGTTGTTAATAACATCTCCCTAATATTAATATTTATAATGATAGAAAGGAAATTGAATCAACTATAAAACTAAATAATTGTGTTGAGTGTATTTTAAACGATTAATAATTGTATTGATTGTTCAGATTTTATATTCATTTATATCACTTTTTCAAAATATTAATTTTGACCATGCATATAAATGTTGGTATGTGGGTTTAGGGTTTATGACATCGATTAATAATTGCATCGATTGTTCAGGGTTTATATTTATACATAGGTTTTTACTATCCATTTGAATAGTGAATATGTGAATAGTGAACGAACGAAACTGCCGCTCTTTTTTTACAATCAAGTCATCCATACCCGAATTGACAGATTTTTCCTTAGTTTTAATTTTTACAGTATTTCCACTCATTTAAAAATAATAATATTAATTATAATAATAGGTTAATGAGTGTGTTAATAACAAATACCGGGTGTTGTTAATAACATCTCTATAATAATATTCATAATAATAATAATAAGAAAATTGAATCAACTCTAAAAGTTGAGGATATTTTAACCGATTAATAATTGTATTGATTGTTCAGAGTTTATATTCATTTATATCACTTTTTCAAAATATTAATTTTGACGATGCATATGAATGTTGACATGTGTGGGTTTAAGATTTATGGCATCAATTAGTAATTGTATTGATTGTTTAGAATTTATATTCATATATATATATATATCAATTTTTTAAATTAGTAATTTGGACGATATATATGAATGTTGATATGTGAGTTTAGGGTTTAGGGCAACAATTAATTTTCTTATTGATTTAGTTTATCAATTCAGCTTATGACATGAACTGATATGTGTTCCTTACTTGCAATTCTAGATATTTTGGTTGTTATTATAAATTTGGTGTTAGCGTCATCTCAATCAATTGGGTAATTTTTATTAGAGTTTCAGATAATTGTTATATAACATTGATCGAACTAAAAAATTCACATGTATAGTGTATCAATTTGTTATTCAAATTATCTGTATTTCAATGTAAATATATAATTAATATGATTAGTAAGTCTTAAGGCTGAGATACATTATCTATTGAGGGTTATAGGCAGTAACATAGAAACCAAATATTTTACAGGCGCGAACAAAGTCTTTCTGCATGCGCGTGTTTGAAGGCTAGTTCATATAACCGAAGGCCTAATGAGTGTGGTAGAAACTGGAAAGAATGGAGCGGATTCTAGTTCAGAAGCCCACTTGTAGCATGATCTTAGGGATACAACACCACCAAGTCTAATTCCTATCACAAGTTCTCAAGGATGGAGTTCTATCACAACATAACTTGGATTCTATTTTAACAACAACGCAACAATCCTAAGTTTCCCAACATGAATGAAGCTTTTAATCAAAGAGAAGAGAAAATTGGCATAACAAAGACTCAAAGAGAAGAGAGGATTGCACGGAGAGCATAACAAAATTTTCCCAATATTAATGACACCAAATACTATCTGGAGAAGAGAAGAAAAGAGAGGAGAGGAATTAGTAGACACATGAGCCACAGAGAAATTTAGCAGAGTTAGTAAACACTTGAGCGGTGTTTGTAACACTTGAGCGGTGTTCGTATCTTCTTTCTATGTTGGAAAAGACGAGTGGAGGATTGAGGAATTGAGACTGAGGAACAGAGGAAGTGAGACATGCATAATTATGGTTAGAACTTAGAACTAGAAGACATACATATCAATCCGACGGTGCAGATTAATTCACACAAGTATGTTTTTTTTAATTTCAAGACAGGTCGGGCTTCAACGGGCTCTAACTGACAAGTCTCGATCCCGAACCTGTTTTTTCAAAACGGGACGGGACGGGTCGGGCCTTCAATTTTGAAACGAAGTCACGTCTCGTTTCGTAAATTTTAAGGACGGGATCGAAGCGAGCCTTCTGGTTCGGTTTCGGATGCCCAGCCCTACCTTTTCCCTCTTTGGGTATGTTATACTAAAACAAAAGTTGGATGATATTTCGTTGGGTTAGTAAAATTTGATGATTACACATTTGACGAGCACCAATTTCATTTTGTTACTGGGATCGACATCGTCTCACCAATTCAATCTAGCGAAAAACTTACCAAAATTTGCATGCTCTGTATTTTTCAAAAATAAACGACTGATCGAGCAAAATTGTCAGAGGTAGAGGTGGCAAACGGGCCAGCCCATAACGGCCCACGTCTTAACGGTCTCGGGCTCAGGCCGACCCATTTATTTAAATCTAAGGCCCAGCCCGACCCACGGCCCAAGCCCATAACATATTAGGTTGTGCTCGGGCCGGGTCGGACCCATTAACGGGCTCGTTTGTAGTTAAAAATAGAAATTAGTCCAAAATTGATATCATAGTATACCAAAACAAAAACAAATGAAAAATAACTCACATTTTCTATTGATAATTTGTTTTCTTTGCCAACAAACTAAAGAAATATATGATATATGAATCATATATATAATCATTATTATACTTGGTAATGTTTTAGCAAAACTTTTTATGGGTCTAAGAGAATCAAAATGAATAATTATTAGTATTTATAAGTTATTGTTCACAATTAAAATAAATTTTATATTATTTATAAATATATAATTTTCATATTATAAAGAAATAATATATATTTTAAAACGGGTCGAGCAGTGGGTCTTAACTTATCGTGTTTAGGCCGGACTGGACTCATGGGCTCATTTTTCTAGGCCCGGCCTATTAAGATAACGTGTTTGGGCCATGTCGGTAGCGTGGTCGTGCCATGTCAGACCACTTTTAAACGTGTCGTGCTCGTATCGTGCTTATGTTTTACGGTCTGTTTGCCACCTCTAATAAGAGGATAGAACAAATGAACCAGTAAGTAAGAGATCCATTTTTTCATTGGTAGCATATTCTTGAAGTTTGAAAAGTTTGAACCACGTGTATTTTTTAAATGTCATTTTATTAAATAACTCAAACACATTACATATTTTAACAAGAGTTGAACCCATTAAATAGATTCATTAAGCAACCAGGTCACGCCTAACCCATGAATTGTGTGTACTTTCAAATTAACTAAAATTATAATGTGACCACAATTATTCTTATATATATACAATCATTCTTATAATTAAGTTAACCTAATTTGCACATTTCTTCTCTAATTTGCATTGCTTACTGTTGTAGTCAATGAGCTCTTAGAAGGGATTCACTAACACAGACCGTACACTTGAACCAATATCAATAGATCGATGATTGAGTAACACCGAAAAAGTTTTCAGCCAAAAATAAAAAAATACCAAAAAAGTTTGATATCGATGGTTTGATTAGTAACAAAACAATTTGTACTCTCTAATCAAATAAAATGTTGTTGTCTTAACAAAAAGAAAACTAGTATGTTTTGCTTTGGTAGGAACAAATTCCCAATGATATAATACAAGATTACAAATCTCAAAAGTAAAAATTCACTAGCTAAATCATACTCATCCATGAACATGGAAAACCATATTCGACTGCCAAAGTGAAAAACTGACGCTTATTCTATCCAAAAAAACTGACGCTTATTCTCTCATGTATATATGAGAGATTTAGCTGTACCTAATGATATTATATATTGATAAATTACCAAATACTAATTAAGTATCTAGATTTCAGTATAGGGTTAGGAGTAAGTTGTATTTTGATCATTTTCAGTTCATTGTCATCATGTAATGACACATATATGAGTAAAGAGACGTGTGAGGACTTGTTGTCTATCATCGAAATTTCACATGATTGTAAAGGTCGGTAAATATTAATATATAATGTTATTTTTCTAAAAAAATACTAACAAGTAGCTGGACAAATATTACGTACGGAAAGCATATATAGCTACAACGGGTGATATTTATGCTTTCTACTTTTGGACATTTTGGCGCAACCAACTTGATTAGAAAAAGGAACCCAGATTATCTCAAACCAAAGAGATCGAAAGGCATACTGTTTTCCATAAAGATTAATATACTTTTGTTCCTATAATAATAAAAAAAATGATTTGTTCCCTTGTTAGATAGACAACGACAAAAATGAGCACTACCAGTACGGCTTTAAATTATATACATGAATTTCTAGGTACTTAGGCCTTTAAATCCAAAAGCAATGCATCCTAAAGGTAAAGAACATAATGCCCATGTAAAGATTCTTTTGTTTTCCAATACATATGTTTCAAGTTTAAAGGAGATTTATCAAAATTAACTTCGATCATTTTGAAATATGTTAGTACTTGAAAAAAAACCAATCAAATGACGTCATAAAAGAGAGAAAATATACTTGTTCTTCTGAAAAAGGCCTTTCAATCTTATTCAGGAATGGAACATATATGTTTCCGTATTGGGGGTGCTGCTTGCACCTCAAAACCTACTTAGTATACCTCTTTTATTAAATAGACCTTCAAGTTACTTTTTGATAAGTTTAAAACTCATTTATCGTACAAAACTACCATTTCTGATGTTTGAGCCTTTCAACACCAGATATTCAATAATCTAGTTACATACCATTCATCACCTATAAGAATCTTCCGATCAAAGAAAAAAGTATAAAAATCTGTCTCCAATTAACTATCTTTATTCTAGAAATTTGAAGTAATCATCCCTCTCTATTTAGATGGGAGAAAAGATCTTTGGAAAGTCGTTCATTGCAAGATTGGATCATATTAATCAAAATCCTTGAGGTAGAATGAAATAGTCGATCATGGGATGATGGGATCTGGGTTTCTACACTTTCTTATGATTCCATACACGACTACGTCATCATTATTGTTAACAGGAACTACCTCATCATCTAAACATATTAATCTTTGTTGAGTGGGTCATGGGATTGATCAAGTGCCTTAAGGTATTGGCTTAATGCGACCTTCTGTTATCAATCCTTGATATACGGCATGATGAAAGACTTGAGGGTTTTGTCAAGGATGCATAATTGCTACTTAGACATACATGGTCTATTATTGCAAAAATCTGAAGAAGCTAAGAACGTTTGTATGGTTCTGGTTTGTATCATCCCATGATCCAATTTGATTTGTATGGTATCCTTGTTAATCAAGAGAAGTAGCCTTGTTGGTATCAGTTTAGTGGTGCAAGTATAGAGTATAAGTTAATATGTTTGTTCTTTGTATGTTTTTTTATTTTTAAAGATGTAACTAGAACTCTTCTTTCATATTAGTTTCTTTCATATTAGTTATATATATAGGTAGGAGAAACTATTGGCTTTCCAACGATGTCAATTTGAAATCAATTCGCACGACGAAAATTGATTGATGACAATGAAGGAGTATCAAACCCTACCTTTGTGTCAAAATCGCGCACGTCCATTGTTAATTAGTTTCGTCACCTTCATGCATATACGACACTAGCTAGCTAGCTAGCTAGTTTATATGCTGTAGTTGGACTTTTGGGTGAAAAATATTTCTGCCCATGTTTACACGTTGTTCGTATGCTTAATTTTTTTTCCTTAATTAATTTTGATTGTGTACTACGTACAATATACAGTATATAGCTACTTGTATTTGGTACGAATTATGTAAACCCTCATGTTGATATATATTATTTGGGTAGCTTGATATATAACATAGCACCAACGGATCGAATTATGAAAGAAAGAAAAAAATAAAGGAAAAAAAGAAAGAAAACAAAAAACTGTTTCTAAATACATTGTTTATTTGTAACGAAAAAACATACATTGTTTATGACCTTCCATTAGCTGGTTTGATTAAGTAATTAGTATGATCAATTAGGAAGGAAAATTGGAAGCTAGCCTAGCCTAGAGGGTGGTCACAAATTTCCACCAAAATATATGTATTTAGCCAATTAACATCGAGTGGTGTCAACACTGAACACAGCAAATATGAAATTGGAAAAAATATATAAATTATATTTTCAAAAGGGAAAAATTATATTTTCAAAAGGTATTATTTGACAATACACCTAATTTACTAAACATATTTTAGACTAAACATACATCTTTATACTTTTTAAAAATACACGCACTTATTAATTACGTTAATTTATTGAAAAAAAATCTATTTATATTTAATTTTAAAAATAGAACATGTTCAAGAATGAAATTGCAAAATTTGTCACTAAATTCTATACCCAAAACCCAATTCCTCTATAAACCCTAAATCCTAAAACTCTATACCCAAAACTTAATTCCTCCATAAACTCTAACCCCTAAACCTTAAACTCTAACCTAAAACCTTATACTCAAAACTCAATTCCTCTATTTGTAAAATAACTTAAAGGTAGAAAACAAAATGAATATTAGAAGGACAAAAATGACAGTGAAAAAATTAAAATAAATTTAAATTTCTGAAATAAAATCTATGAGACATGTCAAATTATTATATTATGTGTAAATTTAAAAATAAAAAGTGAACGAGTTTATCTTAAAAAATGGTGAAGTTTTTAGGTTTTTCTCTAATTATCTCATAAAAATAAAAATAAAAATATGAAATTATCCAATTAACAATCTCACAATGTTAAATATGAGATTGTCATAATAAATTATTGCATTTCGATTTATTCAATAAGGGGAAAATTTTGTGGAGTTTTTAAATTGATTTGTCTCTGATTTTCAAAATTTCCTTCTACTTTCATTGATGCAGACCTTTTTTGAAGAATTATTAATGTCTATTAAGCTCCTACATTTCACATGGTGATAATAATTTTTATTTTTACCTCCAGCTAAATTTGAAGCCTGCCTCATATTTATCCTCCACTTTTGTGTTGACATATTATGTATTCCTAGAAGACGAACTTATTCTTGTTTAGGCTTATTGTTTGGTTGTGGCTTAGATGGGTTTGTTCGAGAGATTGTTATGCAAGTTCTATCAGACTCTTGCCGGTTTTCTTTTGCAGATGAATGTCTAGGGTGGTGATTACCCTGATGCTTATCCATTCATTTCAGATATTTATCGGACTACTTTTAGATGCCATATCTACTCAGAATAACAAAGGATCGATCGCAATGATAACCATGGTACTACAAAGTAGCTAGGATAGATATTTATACTATAAGTGGGAAACTGTGAAGTGCTTGTTTTGGCGCGTCGGATCTCAGCCTATCTATATATAGATACTTAATGCTGTTAACGTCTTCCATATATGGATACAAATATAGTCGATGGGATAAAACACTTATTTGGAATGCTTTGGGATATGGGGTCTGACTCGAGTTATAATTAGTGTACTCCATCTTATCTGTTACCATCAAGTGAATTTCTATCCTTTTTTTACACTTAGATATTTTCCCCGCTTTTTACACACTCGGATATTTTTTTTTGCCAGTTTTACACAGATATTTTGTTCAGTTTTTTACACTTGACAAACCTGGTAGGGTTTAGAAATTTAGAATATAAACCATGTAATTAATGAGGGTGTAATCGTCTGTCTCACATGCGACTTGGCTGAAGGGATTTGTCTATTGTGCGTATGACATGCATACAACTTAAAAGAGACTGCTCGTGTTTAGCAGGAGGTGGTGGGTTAGGAATTATGAAGAAAATTTGCCGGGAACGCAGTTGCATAGCAGAGTTTCCCTAGCTGAGGAGCTTTGTGCTGCCAACTCTCCCAAGTCACGAGCATCTCGAAGGACAAAAGCAAATGCCTACATTTCTTAGTTTTTGAGTTGCTTTGGGTTTCAGCCTTATATCAGCAAACTAAAAAGAAGAAAGGCAGATGAAGAAAACCATGTATAACAAGACAAGTTTATGTCACTGATAGAGATCGAGATTACTACTACGAGTGATTTAAAGCACGAAATAATGATTATGAAAACTATTCACAATCATATATAACTAGAAATATTGAAATGGGGTCGTGAAGAATTGCATGATTATAATTTCTTCTCGTCCAGATAAATATCAGTTACAGGACCGCGTCCAAATAATTAAAACTTAAAAGGCAAAGTGAGACACCTGAGTGGTTTCGATTTAAGATTCAATTTCATATATGGTGTCTGATATCGATGGACCTGGTGGTGATCGACTCAGGGGGTCCAATATGAGATTGTAATTTGGAACCATGCATGATTATATAGGGGGGAAGGAACTCGATCAAAGAAGCTTTGCACTACTTGTCCGAATCGAAATCAACAAAAACAGCTTCTTGGAAATTATGGGTTCTATTAGTAAAAAAGATACTTATAAATAATTACTGAGAAACAATAATTGAGACCGAGTAATAATGTATACAAAGATTGTGTATGCTTTGCCACATGGGAGAAGTGTTTTCAAAGCTTAGTATACTACGTATGATTTTACATATATAATGTATATATCAAATCAGTTAATCAGATTTGTAGGCCTAATTGGGGTACGAAGGACGTTCCATTATCAAACTGTAGCCTACCACATAGATCGATGACTGCTGCTTAAGGATGGCATAAATACTCACGGGTATAGATATTTGTGTATACCCGTTACCCGCATGGAATAATTCGGGCAATTTTAGTGTAAAAATACCCATGGACATATGGGTAATGAGAATTGAAAAATCAAGAAATTCGGTTTTGATTCTCTATTTGAATTCACGTTGCTTGGATAAAAATCAAGGTTCCAGCTTTGACAAAAACTCGATCGTGCATCTAACCAAAGAATAGGTCAAATAGACGCAGCACTACCCTGAAAGCTCAAGGGGAAGCAATATTAGACGGCGGAGTATACAACGAGGAAATGTGGTTATGCGAGTGTAAGTATCAGTCTAAAGAGCACATTCTCATGCAAACCAAAGTGATTTGATTTGATAGAATAGACCTCATACTTCATTAAACCAAAGTGACTATTCCAAATTTCAAAAGGAAATCCATACCTCATATTGGAGATTTTTCTGTATTTTATACACATAGATTTGTTTTCGTCTAGATAAATTTGTACAAATAATTATGAACCACCATTTTGTAATTTTGCGACATAAAATTAACTAATGAATTCAGACGGTCGTTGTTTCCTTCTACATAAGGAAGGTGGAATGCTTAGAAGATCAGCTAGACAATTAATTATTTATAAAATAGCTTATGTATATACGGTGCTTATTAATTAGAACACTGCCATATATATAACAAATTAAGCTATAAGAAACACAATTGAACCACAATAGCTAGCGGTTATAATGTCCCTATTATGCTTTTACATAATTCCGATTAAACATTATTTCCTTCATTTAATTTTTCAACCCTAGCTAGCTTATTGTCTCATCCTGTTCATACTAGGGCTGGGCTCGGGTCTAGATCGGGACAGTTTTTTAAGGACCGCCCGGACATGTCCAGTGTGTCCAGACCGGTTTTCAGCTTTAGAGAGTTAGAGTCTGGTAAAAGCCCGGACCGGGTAGCAAAAATTCTAGGACAGGTCAAAGACCGGTCAGGTGTTGTACGAGCTGGTCCTACCGATTTTCGAGCCCAGACCGGCTAACAATGTTGTTTTAGAAATCTCAAACTTTATGTTAATTCAATTGTTACCAGAAATCTCAAAGGATATGGTTCTGATGAAGAACTACATAGTCAGACATATCGAAGCCAACACAATCAAACAAGTCAGATCGTTCAAAGCATATGAATCTGATGACATAAAAAGTCAGAATTATCCCAAAACCAACACAATCAAACACCAATTTTCTTAAAGATATCACCTTTACACAACATCCAGCCAAGTTGATCGATTACAGACATCGATTTACAACATCTTGGTGGTCACGATGCCACCTAGGCAGATGAAGCTCCAACTTAGTAACCCTAGTTTTGTAGACAGTGATATCATATCACAACAGCCCTTTCTACATCTGATCCTCCCACTACAACAAAATCATGAACAATTTCAATAACTATCACACATAGCACACAATAATCAACTCTGGTAACTTTGATGGATACTTACTAGGCTCTAGCAATGACTTGAAACATTCTTTCAATCTCCTCACATATTCTCTAAATCCCTCGGCTTCCTCATAGCCTCAGCTCTACTCTCTTCCGCCGCGGTAGCCTTACTCCTCATTGCCTCCAACTCTGCCCTCTAATCCCCCGCCACCCTTTCCATCCCCTTCACGGCTTCACCAATCCCACTAACCCCAAACAGGAGTTAGGGACTTCAAAGGCCGATCTGCTTGAGTCGGGTTTTTTACCCGGCCCTAGTTCATACTGCTTGATTTTATGTCGACAGCTGGGGGAAAATTATTAGGTGTAAAGTATGGGAATCGCGATTATAAAATAGCAAAGGTGTAAAGTAATCATAATGTCTTTCGTCGACTCTGGTCTAGCATTTTATTTTATTAACTATTTTTTTCTTCTGTTTTTATTCATGCAACTATGCCATAGAATAATGGATGGTGGATATGGTACCCCAGCTTGACGCTTGTTTATGATGCTATGATATCACGACCATATAATTTAGTTTCTGATTAACAAAGGTCGTGTATAATTATGTAATTACCAGGAATGAATGATTACCCAAAGAGTATAATATATGACTCAAGTCGATTTTTTGAAACAAACGTGCTCATTCATAAAATTGAAGCATCAAACTTTGTGTTCTCAAATAATAAAGTTTGTTTAAGTGGTTAATGTCTGCAAATATTGAAAAATAAAAATAGAACCAACTTTAGTGAAGAACAAGGCACTTTGTAATAGAGTGCTCTCCAACCACTCACATTCTAAGACTAATATGAATTGAATAAATATCTAGCTTTTCTGTGCAAATAGTTGAGTATAATTTTCAGCAGCTAGCATCATATATATATGTGCAAATAGTTGAGTATAATTTTCAGCAGCTAGCATCATATATATATATATATATATATATATATATATATATATATATTATCGGAGAAGTTCTAATGAGCACTAATTTGTTAGAGACTTTTTAACCGTTTATTACAATAAATTTTTAATTATATTTTTTCATTTTAATCGTTTAGTTTTTAGGTCTAAATACGAATATTACTTATACAGATTTTCAGTCATATCAATGATTGTTAAGGAATCAAACAAATCAAATCAACGGACGATCCAAATCCATCAAACAAGAACCGTTTAAGTTTATAATTGGTAAATTACATTTATGAATATCTTAACGATTTTCAATTTGGATGAAAATTTATAAAGATAATCTACTTATATCTACAAACTAGACTGTTAAGATTTAAATATATGATTGAAAACAGGATAAAACAAAGAATTCATCAACTTATCTTTTAACTTAGTTGTCCTCGTTAAAACCACTTGTAGGGTTATTTTGTTTTTCTTTATAGTTCTGTGTCTTGAACTAGGGCTACAATTGGGGTCAGTCTCTAAAAGATGGTTCTCTGGTTTGTCTCATCTTCCCCAAAAAATAAGGGGAGAACAAATGAAACTGATTGATCTCTCTGATTCCTCATATACCTCTATATAAACAGATCAATGTTGAAGAAAATAACAAATACAATAAAAGAAATTAACCTATTAGTACTACTAGATGGTTGCTGTTTACTCTTTGGGGAAAAAATTAACAGTCACTTTCAGTGTCTCCATTCACAGCTAGCTCATCATGTGTCACCATCTGGGTTTAATTTAATCAGCTGCCAAATTGATCTCACACACCCATCAGCAGCATTTCAGAACCAGTAGCACGATGGAGTCCTAATTTCTCCTTTCAGAGAGTACTTTTTACCTGTTCAGCTGTTCTTGTTCTTTCTTCTGTCATCTTTGTTGTTGTTTCTATTGTTCTTCTCTTCTACTCTACTTTTCCGGTCGTGTTACCTTAAGATTCATGATTTCAAATACCCCCAAAGGTCCTCCCCCTTGTATTCTTTCTTTCTTTCTTTCTTTCTTTCTTTCTTTCTTTTGCTTTGGACTGTTCTTTTGAATTGGTGAATTCAATTCCAATTCCCAAGAACCGAGCAGAATAACAAGTTCAATGTTGTTTGCATGGAAGGTAGCTGCTGGTAAAACATTTTCTGATCAGAAATTCGATGACAATTCCGGACAAGATTTTGGGTCTATTTTGCCGAACTGCCTTTGTTTTTTTTACAATAAGCATATATTGAAGGTAGCGCTTTATATGATAAATTGGAATTATGTTTCAACTACATTGTAGGAGATTCAGTACATGATATACTGATATAGTCTAATGACTCTAATCCAAAGTTCCTAACACAAATCTCACACTCCTTTACCACTTAACCGAACCTTATAGCCGCCTCAAAAATGGTATATTAAATAGGAAAGCAGGTAAAAAGGAACAATTGCAAAACAAAGGGTTTATTGTATTTGCACAAAGTTACCAACCAAACCTGATCCTAGCAGCGGTACTTACACAAAGCAGAGGGGAGAGATGAGATTAACAGATCAGAGTTTAAGTCCTTAATGAAAAACCAAAAGGGCTAAAAACTTCAAACCCCCCCCCCCAAATAAGAAAAAAAAACACTTCATAATTTACAATTAAACACTTTGAACCAAACCACTTAGGCACTTACTAACTAATAGTCCCATAACAAACCCTCAAAGCCAGTTGAGTTAGCATAACTTCCAAGCCCACCGCACACGTAGACGCCGCAGTCCCCCATTTTCTGTAGCCACGGCGGCGGGTAAACCCACTCGTCATCGGCCGAGTCCACAAAGACAAACTCACTTCTCAACTCGTACGACGCGTAACTCGTCCCCAGGCTCGGCAGCTCAACTATCTCGCTCAGCTCCTCTGACTCGGTCGAGAGGCTATCTATAGCCGAGACTAAAGAAATCAACGATGATGACGATGACGATGACGTGCTGGACAGTGAAGGCTTCGAGTCAAACTCGTGCATTTGGGCGGCTTTAGACGCCGCGGCCTGGACGTCACGTGGAGCGAGAGAGGCCGGCCGGGGCAGCGAGTCGATGAGTTCAGGGAAGTTGAGAATTGCTGAGTTGCCTTTGATGCTGAAGGCGGCCACGTCATGAGCTCTGGCGGCCATTTCAGGTGTGGGGAAGGTCCCGAGCCAAATGCGTGACTTCTTGCTTGGCTCGCGGATTTCCGAGACCCATTTGCCCCAGTTGCGCATCCTGACGCCGCGGTAAACCGGGTGCTTGCTGGAATCGACTCTGGCTCGTTTAGTCTTCTTGACGTCGTTGGGTTGCAATTCCGGCAAACCAGGCTTGTTGTTGGGGTTCAAGGGTCTGGAGCTCGCAGGGGAAGACGGTGGTGATGAGGAAGTGGAGCTGCTATCCGTTTCCGAACCCAACTGGGTTTCTGTAGTACGACTCATTGTCTATCTTTGCTATATAAGTGTGTGTCTTAATTTGAAGCCAAGGGAACTGAACAGTAGTTTCAGTAGTAGAAGTGGTTGGTACTAGTATTAGGAGAACAAACGAGATCGAAGGGAGCTATTACAATGCAAACGATGGCTGAAAGGGTGGTTTTCTAAATTTCTATGGTTTCCTTTATTGCTATCATTTCCCAATGAGTCATACAACACTCTTATAGGGAGTGAGGGTAAGGGAGAGAGAGTGACAGCAAGAAATGAGAGAGAGAAAAAATGGTCACCCTCCTGTTATGGACTGTACACACAATAATTGGGTCCCATTTCGGTAGCACCACCACGTAACATATTTATTTTTAAATTTGTAAATAGATCGGATCTTATTCAGAACCGTAGTTTATAAATGAGTTTGGATCGAAAATTTGATTCGTTGATTAGTTAAACACCCAAATCTGTTAACCCGTTTACTAAACGGATCTGGATCTTGATTGATCCGATCCGTTAAGGACCCAAATCCATTTACAAATAATTAAATAATATTTTTATAAATATAATATTATTAATAAATATTATATAATATAATATTTATCTAGATAATTTAAACATTCATATATAAATTGCTTCTAAAGTATGATTTAATGAAGTTGAAGGTTGTTAATGTCTAAGTTATTTATGCTAAAATATTGGAGGATAAGTATTTTAATTATATTAGTTTATCGTTACGAAGTATTTTAGACATGTAATTTAACTTTTGATGTAAACCTTTATTTTCTTATGAAGTTTCATCAATGTTTTATGATTGTTGATACCCAAAAATAATCATACGACCCATTAATATGTCATCATGACAAAACACGTAATTCACGCATGATTCTATAGATTTATAGAATCTTATATTCATCTTTTATTTTAACTTTCCAAGCAAACATGCCTTAAATGTGGACTCAAGCCGCATTCACGCCTTTTTGAGGCTTGTAGATGCGGGTGTGGTGTGAAAGGTTACAGAAACGTAGAATACTCATTTGTTGATTTAACGTCGTTGATTATTTCGGTCTTTGACCTGGAATCTAAACCTAACGACTTAAATCGACAATGTGTGAATATATGAATTGGGCTACCTTTTCTATCTTTTTAACCTAAGGCTCAAACCAAACTCAAGCCAACAATCAACCAAATGCCTCTTCTTCCCTGTAACACATGAATACCCAGTAAAAAGCATCATCCTTCTTCCTCAAGCCACGAGCTCACACTTACTAATCTCTCTTGTCCGCATCGCACAAGTTTTTGTATTGTTGAGTCGATGTCATCACAACAATCTTCTACTTTCCAGAACAACAACATCAAAGCAAGCCTTCTTTTTCATTATTTGGGACACAAATCATGGATGATTGGAAGAAGAAGTGATTTACCCAGACAATTAGATGCTTTGAATCATCCCAATATCTTCCAATTGAGCCTACAAAAAGGCAAGCCTAGCACTTGAGCAGAGAGAGCATCATCAGGTATCATCGATCCAACAATCTAAAAAAATCCATCAAGCTCTCAGGCCTTCATCCAATCAAGCAACCAATCCAGAAAACTCATGTCTTCGATCTCAAGCTCTTGACCCTTCATGCATAGATCACCAAGCCTTTCCAGCTTCATTCTGCCCAAATAGTCATCACTTCAATCCCTATTTTTCATATTTCCTTTACCCAGAAACCCCTTAAACACATGTTTTCATGCCTTCAAGCAATAATCTTTCTTATCTATTCCAATCTCTATCATTGAAACTCATCCTTTTACAGAAACCAGATTTTTCGCAACTCAATTCGCATTCACCGCAGTGCGTTTCTAGCTCCCACACCATGCTTCATGCTGTCAAGCCTCTTTTGTTCTGAATCACATACAAAATATTTCCTTTACTCGAATTATTCGGCCTAGTCACCATCAAGTTCAAAAAGAACTCTCACAATGATAAAACTATAAAATTATTATTATTAAAATTTAAAATATTTATTATTATAAACGGATCGGATTAACGGGTCGAGTATCCGTTAACCCGCTGGATCCGTATTTGGATCGAATTATTATTCGGCGGGTAACGGGTCAGATCCGGATCTAAAGTTTTTATTACATATCCGGATCTAGGTCCTTCCGGTCCAGATCCGATCTATTTACAGGTCTATTTAATTCCTCGTCTATATAATAAGACTACCTCCTCTCTGAACCTTCACCATTTTTCACCTAAGCTCTACTGCTCATTTATCCCTTATCTTCTTCTCTCCCAGTCGACTCATGTGTCTGTACAAGCCATCTCTCAGCTAATGTACAATTGAACGTAAGCGCGTACTTTATTACTTGATAAATTTTTCACCTAAGTAAATGTTTCGTTTCTAAAACAAACTGTACGTAGAAACTTCAAACGCAAAAAAGTCGTGAAATAAGATATGACCGGAATGGTGAAATACGCCTACGGTTGAAAAATCACGTAATTCCGGTAAAGTCTCGGTGCCGATAGTTGCAGTCAATACAATATAGAGGTTTGACTTACGAGATTGACCGTCTAGATGAAGTCCTTAAATTTATCAGATAAAGTTGAATTTTTTACCAGAGATATATTTCAACATATTAATGATATCTGACGGTCGTATTTTTGTTTGTGAATTTTGATGACTGGAATCACAACATGCCTACTATTTACCATTATTTATCTATACGGGGATGCCTATCATGGAGGGGTAAATGTCTCAAAATTTTTAGATGGACAGTTGCGTCTCATTATGGTGAGTGTTTGTTGTGTTGAAGGTTCGGCAAAAATACCTCATATAGGTGTAGATATGGACATTTTCGTGTATTAAGCGTTTAGAAAAACTTCATTTTGAAGCCTTAAACGAACTCGGATGGCCAAAAAAGCCTGTATGTCATGGCAAAGCGATGAGTTTTACTCCTACGCCCGTTCTGCTTCCAGATTGTTATTACAATAGTCAATCGAACACCGAAATATCCGTAGTACAATTTTATAACTAAAAGTTACTTTAGCCGACGAAATACTCTAATTTCGTCGGCTAAACTTTTCAAATTTCGTCGGCTAAAGTTCACATACTAAGGCCGACGAAAAAAGCACTTTAGCCGACAAAAATTTTTTTTGTAGGCTAAAATTTAACTATAGCCGACGAAAAAATTAGTTTAGCCGACGAATTTTTTTTTTTGTCGGCTAAAATGCCACTTTAGCCGACGAAAAAAAAATTCGTCGGCCTGTTTTTTGATATTTCGTCGGCTATAGTCTTTTTTCTGGTAGTGCGCATAACCTGGCACTAGTAGAATTCAAGTCTCATGCGACGAAATCAATTCGTTGCATAAGAGACAATTTTCGTCGCATAAAACCTTAAACAACGAATAATTCGTCGCATAAGCTTCATCGTATTATTTTCATCGCATAAATACCTCTTAAACGACGAAATCTTTTTCGTCGTATGGATTTAAAAGTTTTCAATAAATAAATTAACTTTTTTTATTTTTAATTTTTAAATTATTTTTTGTTTTTTTGCTAGCAGAGGTGAGGTGGTGGGGTGGTGGTGTAGAAGAAGAAGAAGAAGAAGAAGAAGAACAAAAGTGGGGGAGAGGTGGGGTGGTGGTGGTGATGGTGGTGTAGAAGAAGGAAGAAGAAAAGTAGGGGAGGGGGTGGTGGTGGTGGTGTTGGAGTAGAAGAAGAAGAATGAGTTATTGTGGTGGGGTGGTGTGGAAGAAGGAAGAAGGAAGAAGAAGAAGAAGAAGAAGAAGAAGAAGAAAAGTGGGGGAGGGGTGGTGGTGAAGAAGAAGAATAAGAATGAGTTATGGTGATGGGGTGGTGTTGAAGAAGAAGAAGAAGAAGAAGAAGATGATGAAGAATAAGAAGAATGAGTTATGGTGGTGGGGTGGTGTATAAGAAGGAAGAAAAAGAAGAAGAAAATGGGGAGAAATTTATGCAGAATGATTTAAAATTCAAAATTTTGGCGGAAATGACCTATGCGACGCATGAGTGAAAAATTCAAATTTTTTAGCAGAATGATCTATGCGACAAAAAGCTAAGATTCGTCACATGAGTTAGTACGTATGCGACGAAATCTCAATTCATCGCATGCGTTAGCATTGATGCGGCGAAATAAAAATTTGTCAGATCAGTTTAAACTTAGCACTCATACGACGAATTGAGATTTCACAGCATAAGTGTTAACTCATGCGATAAAAATAAATAAATTCTTCGCATAAGTGCTTAATTCTACTAGTGTGATCACCGTTGTCAAAAAATTAAAAGAACAAAATGGAGGTGCGGGAAATCGAACTCCGTACCTGGCGCATGCGAAGAGAGCGCTCTACCATATGAGCTACACCCCCTTGTTGGTATGCGAACATTTCTTAACATGCTCAAAATGCCGCTTGATTTAGCTTTCTATCTTGACGTGTTTACCTCGTCTTGCTTGATATTTATATTGGTGCAAGTATGATTTTTATCGGCTAGATTAACAAAGAGCTAGCTAAGAGAGAGATGTCCCATGCCAAGAATAAGAAAGATCGAGCATTGTAGCGTAAATGTACGATCGAGTAGCTAGTCTACCAGAGGCAGGCATGCATCATCTGAGGTGAAAAAACTTGAGTCGCTACTTGCTCCATTTTGGAAACTTCCAGCTTCAACGGTCGACGGTACATCAACTACATACACATAGGAATCCATTTCGAAATCTCCACTCAAAACCCCATAGCAGAATTGAAGAGGGTATCTGATTCAATGCTGAGGGCTGGCTAGCTAGCTGGATCAAACCCTAAACCTTGCAAATTGTTTGCGTGTTCAATACCGATCATTAATTGGTTTTTCATATCATTATAGTTAAGTAGTGGGTGTTGTTGGTGTGAGTCAATCCATATACTATTAAAATTAAGTATTATTAGTAATATTTATTATAATTAGTTTCCTATTAAGATTAGTGTAATCTTATATATAACTTCATTCTTGAAGAATGTTTATATATTGCAATACACATTCTTTTGATACTGTTCGACTTGAAATCATAGTCCGTGACGACAATTCTTTTTTCCTTGCAATTTTTTTATTTTTGATCGGTTCAGTTGGAAGTCTGGGTTGGTTTATTATTGGAGAATTGTATGTCATTCTTTGAGGTTCGTTTGGTCGATCTTGGAGTTTATCTGATTGTTGTTTGGTGACTTTTCCTTTGATTGTTATTTTGGCGGTGAAAATGAACCTTGTCTTTTATTGGCTTAACTGATCATGGTGGTGGGACGTTAGTAGCTTGGTGACTTCCTGTTTTCACTGTAGTCTTGTTTGTAGTTGTAAGTTTTTTTTTGTTTCTTTTGTTTTTTGTTTGCTGTGTAGTTTGAATATTTGAAAAATAGGAAGAAGGACAAGTAGTAGACAAAGAAGGAAGGTGGTGGATTTGAAGATTATCAATGTAGAGTTTGAAACCTCTTCCAACGAATTTGGTTGTAGAAAAAACAATGAGAATGAAGGATGTGGAGGTTGCTGGTGGTCCAATCGTTAAAGCAACAATTCGATTGACGTAAGAAGCATTAAAGTGCGAGAACCTTCAACTGGTAATGTTTTATTGACTAAAGAAACTCGAGATAAATTTAGTGTTGTTTTACATATTACTAACTTTACTGACGGAGACACTTGAATTATTGATTGAGAGTTTTGAATCATATGACATATGATAAATATTTCTTCGTATCTATGCCATCCTCATCTATAATCTCATGTTTCAAATGTAAATGATGTATCTTTATTAATTTTAGGTATTAGGTCTGTTCATATTACAATTTTCATCGTTATCATAATATCTTGTATTTAATTAATGGGAGTTTACCCCACAATTAATGGAAGTTTACCCCACAATTTTACGTCAAAGAAATTGGACAATTCTATGTATGTGCCCTATATTTAAGGGCCGGTCCCTGTTCTTGTAACCAGTAAGCTCCTAGAGTTTGCCGACCACTACGTACAATGATCGATCGGTAACCTTGCGTCATGTTGTCGTCGGCAAACTAGAGACAGAGAGAGAGTTCTTTTTAACATATTTACTTGGTATTAATTTAACCCTAGCCATGCGTTTTACTTTTAAGACGGTCGTGCAATTTGGTGATGGTTACGTTAATTAGTATATCTTCCATTAGCTTAAATGGAAGCTTGAATTGCTATCAGGTTGAGAAAAATGGTACGTTTTGGCTTGGGCTAATCTAAAAAGTGATCGAAATAGAATACGTTTTTCTGTACGAAATCACTAAATTAGCTGCATTTGGTGAGTATGTACTTTTCACAATCCATTATTGTGATCCTAGTCGATGGATGATCCTACTACTAAAGTTTTATAATACCTCAAGTTTTTTTGGTAGAGATACAAACCAAAGATTTTTTTTGTGACAGTAGTTTTATTGAAAAAGTTTTTGAGATAATGACATACTATTACCTTAAAGAGATGAATAACACAAAAAACCCACTATACAAAAGATTTAGACAAATAAAGATAAAAGTCCAAGACCCAAAATCAATAGAGCCCAAGCTAACCCGAATTTAACTGTACAATGACCAAAATGATAAGTTTTCAAACAGAAACTATTAATCATATCATTATGTCTTTATTCTCTTCCACCCATCGTCTTCTATCTCTCCCACTAATCTGATCTACTCTCTCTCTCTCTCTCTCCAAAACATCACACCTTTCATTATTTGACATCGGCCTTAACAGCTTTCCTCCTTAGAGACTGGAGCGACGTCGTTGATGTTTGTGGCGATCGTTGGAGGGGTCCGAGTCCAAGTTGAGGTTTTAGGGAAAGACAACGATGTAGGAGTGTAGGGAGGAGTTTTAGTAGGGGATATGCTCAGTGTTTAGATTTGAAAGGCAACTATAGTCAATTGGGGTTAGTGTTAGGGATTCAAAACATGATGAGTGTAAAATGGAGGTGAGAAAGAATGAAATTTAAAGAGAAATGGAAGTGAAATCAGTGGAAATTGAGAGTGCAACACATGCTATTATGGGTTCACTTGAATGGAAGTGAGTGCAACATTCTTAATAGCAACAGTAACATTCCAGCAATTACAATAGTAGCAACATTCCAACAACTGCAGTAGCAACAACATTCCAGCAACTGCAGTAGCAACAACATTCTAGCAATTATAGTAGCAACAACATTTCAATCGACAGTAGTAGCATTGGATGAATTAACCTTCTTTTTCTATATCTTAGCATCATTGAACGACGATGAGTGCAGTAGTAGCATAAGTAGACAATGACACATACAATAGAATTATTATGTGCTACTTTGCTCTGATATGTGCTTGTTGTAATTGAATAACTTGTGCTACTGTGTAATGATGTGTGATTGTTGTAATCAAATCACTTGTGCTACTGTGTTTTGATATGAGTTGTTGAAAAAATGTTAGCATGATGCTACTATATTTACTGAAATGTTGCTGCTACTATTAAGTTATTGAAAACATGTTACTACTCAATCATTGAAACATCTCTATTCTGATAACATAGTTAATTAATGCAGGGTTTGTTTAGTAAATTAAACTATGACACATGACAGACAGAGAATAAATTGTCCTTATTTGTTAAAAACTGTATTTATTTGTTTAACAACAATACAGGTGAGTTTATTTGTGTTTCAATTTTTTTGAAGGAAGTATATGTGGTTTGCTAAAAGTTTTTTTATTTTTGAGTAATGAAATTTTATAAGTTTATTTTTTCTATAAATAACAATATAATACATTAATACATAATATTATTAAGGAATTTTGTAAACTCACTGATATCACGTTGTGAACTATGTCCTTAACCTCCTGCGGGATCTCGCCCCATTCTAACCACAATATAGGGACTATATCCCTAATAAGCGCTCTCACGCAGCCGGAGTACGTCCTCGTCTTCCCGCCCAATACTACGTGGCCATCCCTGTCAGTATCGATGACGATCCTCCTTGAGGTACTCACTGTCTTCTCGAGAGCATTCCCTGTGACGGGGCCTCTCTTCTTCCTTGTCGGCTTGGCTCCGACGGTGCCTATCACAGTCTTCCTTCGAATCCTTCACAGATCTAAAATTACCGCTCATCCTGTTTAAAATATTAATTGAAACAAAATTAAAGAAAATGTCATTAATATTTTAATAAATTATTTTAGCATGTAATTTTTTTTTTAGTTTTTGTGAGACCCCGACTTATTTTATTTATTTTCTGACACATCTAGTGTTTATTTACGATTTCTTTTCTGTACGTCGAGAATGCACTCTAATATTTTAATATTAGAGCGAACGTCGCCACTTGCGTAGGAGTATTTATGGAATATTTATCAGGCACCCTATGTGTTTGTCCTGTTTTACGGACGTGATTTGATAAATTATTTTCAAATACATGATTTACAGAAAACGTTTTCGGATTTTTCGT
Source organism: Comarum palustre (assembly GCA_951800085.1). Lineage (NCBI taxonomy): Eukaryota > Viridiplantae > Streptophyta > Magnoliopsida > Rosales > Rosaceae > Comarum > Comarum palustre. The sequence goes on from OX637589.1 coordinate 16,677,764, forward strand.
TATTTTTAAAATCGAAGGAGATCGTAGTCGTTGAATTTGTTCAATGAATCATGGCCGTTAAAAGGTTTTATAAAAACTTTTTCTCTCTCTCCCTTATCGCTTTCTTTTTCTTTCCTTTTTTTCCTTCTCATTTCATTTTCTCTTCTCCTCTTCTATTTCACTCTTTCTCTCTCTCCCCCTCTCTCACTCGACAGAGAGACACAGTCGATAAGAGACAACCCCAGCCTCGTCCAGCCGTCGCGCGTCTCACTTCACCGCCACCATCACCAGCCTCGTCGTGCCTTTGCCAACCTTCTCAGACCCTCAGCCACGTCAGAGGCGCCCAAACCGTAGCTCTGTCGAGGAGAGAAACTCGCCGATGAACTGTCCAGTCAGATGAGAAGTCAAGCTGGATCAGGGGAGCGCTTGAGAGGTTCTTGGAAGCTTGCAGGAGTTATCCAGAGCTCAGAGGAGGAGTAAAATGCCCAGAAGCACGTCGACGGAGGAGGTTTGCCGGAAATTTGTGGAGCTCGACCTTGAGGTATAAAACCTCCACCTTTTCTCTCGATTCTTACCTTGTTGAACTGTTGGGATGTTGTAGAAAATGATTTTGCAGGTGTTGGAGCTTGGTTTGGCCGAAAAATGCCCGTTTTCTGGCAAATCAGCCGATCAGGAAATGTAAAGGTAAAAAATACGGCTTTTATCACGGTAGATTTACTTTTTTACAGTTTTATCATAAGGTGAAATGACCTTAATACCCCTGTCAGTTTTCAATATTACAAACTGTCATTTTTACTGTTTAACTTTTACAGGTTTACCCGAGTTACTCTTTACCGGTTGACTTTTACTATTTATAATTCGACCGGGTGACTTTTACTATTCACAATTTGATCGGTTGACTTTACTATTCACCAGGTGACCTATGACTTTCACTATTCACTAGTTGACTTTACTATTCGTTGTTGACTATTGACTTTTACTATTTATAGTTGATTTTTGACTTTTACTGTAGAAGACTAATTTTTACGTTTTTACCGAGCTCGACTAAATTGTTTAAAGGTTTTATAAATTATATAAGTGACGGAAACACGCAAGTACCTAATGAATAATAATCTCGATTCTCGCCCGGTTCAAGAATCGAGGTATCAAATAATTAGACTTTAGTGTCAGAGAAAATAAACAGAAAGACTTTAGTATCGAGTTTACAGAGTCTTGGCCAACTTTGACCAACTCAGTAGACTTGGTCAATCCAGGAATGACTTGGTCAACCCTAAAGTCAACCTTTGATCTTTCCTGGTCAAACTAGGAAAGTGGGTAGTTGACCATAGAATAACCGTTACATTTCTACTTTCGACTTGTTTGATCGTTGACTTGTCTTTTGACGGATTCATGATTTCTCTTATACTCAGAGCTTGAGGATTGAGACTTGGAGCACGAGGATTTCGACATTGTCATATCAGGTAGGGTGAGCCGTAACTTCCAGGTTAGTGGCATTTAAAAATGTGTAGTGCTCTATAATATAAAGGCTATGTGATATTTGTTTGTGCATTGTCGATGCCTCGCAATATATGTTTTCTTACTTTATCGCTTCATTAAATGTTTAGAAAACCGAGGCTAGACACACATGTGATGATTCGGAATGAAAAGTAGTACCGTTGTCCTGATTTCTGGTGATTGGCCTGAGAGTGACGGGACCTAGTGTTTAGACTATGTTTTCCCACGGTGTCGATGGTCTTGAACCTCCGGAGGCGCAATGTCCAGTTTATTTTGTTTTCTGGCTTACGCTAGTCTCGCTCAGAGTTAAACGAGTCATAAGTGCGGTGTGTTGTTATGAGTAATCTGTTAGACATTAGCTGTAAATGGACACTCTCGCTACTACGCGTCTTCAGGCGCATATGAAGTTGACCCCGGTTTGCTGTGAAGACAAATCCGGGATTCGGCCGCTCAGATCCATGAAGCCCTGTAGGCTGTTCTTTTACTTTGAGCGATCAGTCATTTTTGATGTTAGCATTGACACATGAAAGATGATATTTTTATATAAATCTGCCTATGAAACCAAATGTGGTTTTTGGTCGTTGCATGTTTTACGAATTGTTTAATCACCGGTGAAAGCTATATGTAGTATCTATCTATGAGAACTACACCTTTGTTTTCAAACCCTATCTTGGTTGGGTTCGGCCCCTATTTAGGTTAGCGAGGACGAGTGCTCACCCCTACTTTGCTTTAGAAGAGATGGATCGGTGACTAGGAGCTTGGCAGTGCGTGCTGTTTAGCATTCGTATTTCGGGATCACCCTGGAAGAGCTATTCATCATTCGTGGTACTTCAACTTATCGATCTTCGTGACTGTTTATTTAGACGCTTTTGGCACACTCTAACCTATCGAGCTTTTATCCACTTGTACTTTGCTCGTTGGCCCATGTTGTATATTCACTGACTTGGATTTTCTTCGTGTATCTGGTAGTCTAAGTTTTGTATGCTACATTCCGCACTTGTATATATCTTTATGTATTCATTCATTTGCTCCTCACATTTATGTCATTTTATTTAAATTAGCCTTGTGGTTTCGGTCTAGTGGGTAGTCAATACGTCAGATGACGTATTGGTTATTCATTAGTTCGGGATCACGGCTGTTACTGTCGTGTTTCGGGACTGGAAATAGTCCAGGGATGCGACAGTTTTAATTTTAGTTTTAATTTTTAACAATCTTTAATTAACATTTTAATATATTAACAAAATTTTTAATAAATGTCTTTAATATTTGTTAATTAAAATTTATATTTGTTGATTAATATTTCTAAGATCGAAAATATTATGAAGATACTAACTGAACCTAATTTTCCATTATAACAAACATACTAGAAAGTAGCTAGCTTGAAATAAAAGTAGGTTCGAAAATGTATGTGTTGCTCTTTTTGGCCATCCATTTTGAGATCGAATATATATATTTTGTTTCAAAAAGTACTTCTACTTAAGCAGCCAATTAGCAAAAGCAGCACATAACTTTATATTTTACTTTTGTTGGATTATATATACTTAATCATCCGTACACACTTGTCATGTTTGTAATTTTTTTATATTATTTTAATTTTTAATCAATTATTTGTTTTTTTTTAATTTTTAATTTTTATAAATTATATGAAATCATCCAACAAAATATCAACAAAACCCTCTAATTAACATTATTCTGCATCATTTCACATGAAAACATCATAATCCTAATAATCCTCCATAACAAGAAGCATATATAGATAAGTCACATGCAACCCAAAATTGAAAGAAGGAAATCATAAAGAATCATTTATACTAGTACAAGATAGACAACTCTTCATATCAGAAACAACGATACCCAACAATTTTATAGCCACTTCCAACAACTATATAACAACTTATTTCATCTGCAACAACATGAACATTTATATAAAGAACATAAACATGAACATTTATATCAAGAACATTTATATAAAGAACATGAACAAATTCACAAAAATTCAATCCATATATATCAACAAATTTCAACCAAATCATTAAACCCAAATTCAGAAAAATTCGGAAAAATTCAGAAAAAATCACGGATATGTATATACCAACAAATCAATCCATATATATCAACAAATTTCAACCAAATCATTAAACTCAAATTACAGCAAATTTGACAATAGAGAGAGATCGATCTGGACCTGTTGGTAGTAGAGGACTCGATATTGAGTTAGATAAAGGCGAGGAGGAGGCTGTGGAGGAGAGAATGAAGAACTTATCGACAAGGAGGGTGTGGAGGCGAGGAGGAGGACTGTTCTGGCGAGGAGGAGGTTGTGGAGGTGAGGAGGAGGACTGTTGAGGCGAAGGAGAAGGGTTTGAGAGGCTGAGGCGAGGAGGAGAGCAGGCGGAGGCGGGTTCGATTTAGGGTTTGTGTGTTTCGGTCGAGACTGGGTTTTTTTAAATAGCATTGAACTTTAGCCGACGATATAAAAAAACTCGTCGACTATTGTAATTAATCTCGTCGGCTATACTAATACAACTCGTAAACTATAGTTTTTTTTGTTTATTTAACTATAGCTAACGCATTATTGATAAATTCGTCGGTTATACTACTTTTTATATTTATTTATTATTTTTTCATTTTATTTGTTTTTTATAATTTTATTTAATTTTATATTTATTTATTAACTATAGCCGACGAAATATTGATAATATCGTCAGCTATAGTACTTTTTATATTTATTTATTTAATGTAATTCCATTTTATTTGTTTTATTATCATTTTATTTAATTTATAGTTATTTATTAACTATGACCATCATGATAAAATAAACGTATGAGAAAAAATTCAACTTGATCTGACAATGTTAAAGGCTCAATCCAGTCGGTCAATCTCGTAAGTCAAACCCTTAAACGCACGGAAACGGTAATTGGACCGTCTAAATTATCTATTTTGGCCGGACCTTCAACTGAAAATAGTTTCAGATCGATGAAACGCAACCAGTGGTATGAAAATTTTATGTAAAATAACCACCGGAGATAGGGCTACCTCTAGGAAGAAAGAATAGAAAATTGCATTGACCGTAATTATCGGCACCGATATTTTATCGGAATTTCGTGATTTTTCAACCGTAAACGTATTTCACAATTCCGGTCATATATTATTTCACGACTTTTTTTCGTTTGAAGTTTCTACGTATAGTTTGTTTTTGAAACAGAACATTTACTTAACACTTAGTAAACAAGTTATACAACATTAGTAGACATATTGTGATTCTAATGATCAAACTTGACAAACGAAAATCCGACCGTCAAATATGATCATCATGATAAAATACACGTTTGAGAAAAAATTCATCTAGATTCAACAACGCTAAGGACTCGATCTGGACGGTAAATCTCATAAGTCAAACCCCGAAACGCACGAAAACGGTCATTTGACCATCTAAATTATGTCCTTTGCCCGGACCATCAACTAAAAATAGTTTCAAATCGATGAAACGAGACTAGTTGTATAAAATTATTATTTTATTTATCATCTAATAGTCACCGAAACATTAGGGTATTCGTCGGCTATGTTAGTTTTAGTTGACGAAATAAGCTATATTTCGTTGTCTAAGATGGTTTAGCCGACAAAATATAGCTTATTTTGTCAGCTAAGATGGTTTTAGCCGACTAAATAAATATGTTATATTTCGTCGACTAAAGTATTAAAAATACATTAAAAAACAGGTTGTTTAATGTAAAACATATCAATTTCATGTTCATATATCACCAAAATCATATAAAAATAACATAAATATGAATTCAACATATGTAAACTATAAAACACATCCATTAATGGATTATGTCCTCTAAATTAAAACTAAGGCTCGTAATCGAAATCATCTGATGAGTCTTCTTCGATGTCAGAATTAATTTCTGGCAATCGAAGCTGTATACTGTTGATAATCGTCAACAGTCTTCACGATCGATTTTGTCTCAACTTTAATCTTCATTACGTCCATCACACTTTCAATAACCGTCTTCTGACAACCGGGGTTCACAGGGGTATGTTGGAAAGCAAGCAGTTTGTTGTACTTGTCAATACCAGCAGTGTTGACAACTCTAGAGAAGGGCTGCACCGGCTCATACATATACTGTCCTTGAGAGCATACACCGTTTTCATAAGGAAACATATTGTTGATGAAGGCCGTTGTTGGATCGTTGGATGTATTGCCCGTGTCAAAAAATTATCCATGATCATGCAGACCCCTCTGATGATGTTTCACCGTGGTATATCCAACATGTGAACTTCTCACAAAACCCGTTACACTTCAGGTGCTGTCATATTTTGTCAATCGCAAATCGATGCATATCGCTACGACACTGACATTTCGTGCACGAACAATAGAAAATTGTATTCTCGTTAGCATTAGCCACCGTATATTCAATAAAACTAATAACTTTTTTTACCATATCGTTTGTCCCATTTTGGAAGTGAAATTCAACTCTTATCCATATCCTGAAAAATAACAAAATATATATGTATAACTCTAATTAATTAATTTCATATATAAAATCTTAAATCATTTAGTATTCTACAACAATTGATTAATAACAAATTAATAATTAACACATACACATATATATATATATATATACTAATTAATAATTACATAACAATATTATATATCAACATATCATCAACAACGACTTAATTCATATCATGCATAAACACAATATTATAATTAAATTAATTAACAATATATATATATATATCTACTACTTATTAACAACAACTTCATATATATTATCAAATCAAAATCGATCAACTCAATCACACTCAAAATCCATTAATTCAACTCAAATAAAACTCAAAATCAATATTATATAACTCAAATAAAACTCTTAAATAAACTTAAATAAAACTCAAAATCAACATATATACACATATACGTACTTATATATAACTCTACAAACTAATTTTGGACATATTTCGACAACACCCAAAATTTTTCTCCCGTTTTTTTTTCAAATGTGCTACTGTCTAGATATGCAAATATAAGGCACTTTAGCCGACACAATTATATATTTCATCGACTAAAGTTCACAGACTATATCTGACGAAAAATTATTAGCAGACGAAAATTAGTTTTTGTCGGCTAAAGTTCACAGACTTTAGCCTATGAAATTTTATCAGTTTAGCCGATGAAATATATAGCTTAGCCGAAAAAATAATTTTAACTTTAGCCAATGAAAAATTATTTTGTCGGCCTGTTTTTTTTTCATTGACTAAACGCCTTCTCCTTATATTAAGATGAGGAAATTCGATTGAAAATTGGTGCAAAAATGAAAATCAGCACCAAAAGCAGTTGTTAGGACGTTTGTAGACAAGAAAAATCCTATATATATATATATATATATATATAGAGTCGTTCGTGGGCGGACGTCCACATTCCGGCTAAAGTGAGTACGTCGTCCTTTTCTCCGTTGTTTCATGTTGGCGATGACTTCTCTCTCTCCCTAACGACTGCATGGCCTCCCATGACTGCTTCCCTCATTCCAGGACTCTCAGGGTTGAGTTTTTCAGCCAGAGTGAAGCTATGGACAGAAACCACAATGTTGGCCGGAAAATTAGTTGTCGACGAGTTCTGGAATGAGGAAAGCAGTTCTAGGAGGTTGTGCAGTTGTCCAGGAAGGAGAGAAGCTGACGCCGACCTGAAACGACCGACATCCACATTTTAACCGAAATGCAGAAATTCGCTCTCGATCTGGCCTATATATATATATATATATAGACACAAGTGCACACGAATTAATTTCATAAGTTAGAAATGTTGTACGTTCTGAATGAGCAGTTGATTCACCATTAATTTGGACCCACAATAATCGATTGATTTCGCAGTCTCTGTCGTGTAGGGTGGTACAAATGTACAACGTATAACGTACTACTATGATATATATATATATAGGATCCTTCTATTGAGAGATCCCTATTTTTGGTTTATTTATAAGGATAGACATTCGATAAACTTTTCGATCACGTATCAACATCTCCACTGTTCAATACATATATATATATATATATATATATATATATATATATCATTTATGTAAAATTTCAGCTAATTTGGTGCTTTGAAATAACTGAAATCAATTGACGGATCAAATCTGCCAAACTTGAACCGTTAATGCCTATAATTTTAATTTGCAGTTTTGAACATCTTAACTATCACCGATTTGGATGAAATTTTGCAGAGATGATCTATATATTAGGACCTAAGAATTGAACGGTTAAGATTGAAAAATGTGATCGAAAAGTTTGTCGAATGCCTATCCTTATAAATAAACTAAAAATAAAGATTCTTTAGTGGAATTTACACATTACTGATTCATATAGATGCGGAAATTACAAGTTAAATTCGACGGCCACACATACGTAGATTTGATGTTTGATTATATGTGGCCTTAATGCCGGGTCAATATAAATCAATGATCCCATCATTCATTAACATTATCAGTATATAAGTGTTCGTGTTGCTACTCCTATGTCCATACACACTACTATCATATCAACTATGCACTACTACTAGCTACCTCCAAATTCCAATGCTCCAAACTCCAAGTGTCACCGATTTTTTTTATGCCATCAAGTTTCACTTCCTAGCTTGTTGATGAAAGTATTTAAAATCTTGTGGAGTTTGGAGCTTGCTAGCTACTTCGGGTGTTCTAGTATAGGAATCGATTTTTGCTAGTATACCATTAGCAAATAATCAAAACTTAATCATGAAGGTTTCGTATCCGATCTTTACCGAATCCAGAATGCATATGCATGCAATTGGGAGGACTAGCTATAGGCATTTGCAAGCATATGAAATTAATTTTCAAAAGTAACTATAGGCTTTAGCCCTACTACTCAAAGTGGTTAATGAATTAAACAAGTACTTAGAGCCCGTTTGGTAGGGCTTATGGGCAGCTTTGCTTTGTAGCAAAGCAGGTTAGTCTGTTTGGTAACGTTACAAATGAACTGCTGCGCTTCAAAGCACAGGCTTTTTAACGCTAAAAGCGGAAGCCGCTGCTACCCAGCTTTTGAAAGCGGAAGCCGCTCATCCGTTCGAGTCTTCTCCTACTTTCTTCTTCTTCATTCTTCAACTCTGTTACTCTCCTTCATAAACGTCGATTGAAACCCTGGGCTGAATTAGAGGGACACATGGGTTGTGGGAGAACACCATTTAGATTTTCTGGTGATTTCTCTTCTTCTCCGTTTCGCACCGGAGCCCTGAAATTTCGTTAACCATCACTCCACAGATCCTAAATCCCTTTCTAGGTCTCCTTCCCCACAAAATCTCAACTGGGTCGGAGGCAAAGCGACCCAGAAGCCCCCATTGCTCCACTCCGGTCCTCCTCTTGGTGGGTCTTCTCGCCAGTGTCAGATCCTCTGTTTTGATCATCTCCACCGACCCTGCTCACAATCTCAGCGACGCTTTTCAGCAAAAGTTCACCAAGACTCCTACGTTGGTTAATGGCTTCCCCAATTTGTATGCTATGGTGAGCTTTTTGATTATAAATTTGGAATCTTTGGTGTTCTTTATGGTTTACTTTGATTGTTTTCGGGTGATCTTGGGTTTTCGGAGAAGAATTTTGGTGGGAATTTGGTTTTTGATGAAGTTGGGAGACATCCAGATGTTGGTTTGATTGATTATGCAGGTGTAGTTGCTAGAATTCACTGATATATGATCACATTGAGAATTTCGAGTCCATTGGTTATGTTATTGGTTGAGAATTTGAGTATCCTTTTCTGAATGTTGAGTGAATTCTCGATTATGTGTTAATTGTGGAGAGCGGATTTTGTATTGTACCTAGTCTCATTACCTGGTTATGATTCTTTATAGGAAGTGGATCCAACTGTTGAGCATGAAGACATTGGCGGAGAGAATGAAATGGATAGTTTGGTTTCTGAGCTAGCAAATGCTATTCCAGGGATTGATGAAGCGATGAGCTTTGCAGAGATGTTAAAGTGAGATACTTCTCTTTGTTTCTTTGCAACTTGTACTACTTTTTCTCCTTGGCATTAGATTTTAGCTGCCAATGTTAATATTTATGTGTTCACATTATTCTTTGCAGATTGGTTCAAACAGGGGAAATGTTTCAGTTGATCTCAGTTATCTTTCTTTTGTTATTTATGAGTTATTTTACGTCATCATCATCAACATTGCAGAGGAAGATAAGAAGCTGAATGCAACATATATAATTAGTGTCGCTCGAAAGCTTGGTTGCTCCATTTTCTTGTTACCTGAGGACATCATTGAGGTAAGGATAATATAGCCGTAGTAATGAATACTTATCAGTCTTATGACTCAGATATATATAAGCATCAATGGCTTTTTATTCATTACATCACTTGATCCCAAAATTCTGAATTAATTAGGAGCAGCATGTTGAAGCATTACTATACTAAATTCTTAAAAAGTATATTTAATGTTCATTGGTCCAGTCCATTGAGCTTGTTGCTCTGTCGTTTACAGTTTATATAATTGTAACTTAACCTTTGTCATATGTGAAAATAATTTTGTAAACTGTGTTGCCGAATTGCTGTGTTTTTGATTTGATTGTCCATTGGTACTCAAAACTACTTAGGCAAAGACCATTAGCTGATGTTTGTGAATTTCTTCTGAACTTTTAGTTGTACTTAATTCGACCAAAATGGATGTTTCCATTTCTCAAATGTAAGTTGGTATGACATTCCAAGTATACCATCTCCTGTGACATGACAGGTAAACCAGAAGATGATCCTTATTTTGACTGCAAGCATCATGTACTGGAGTATGCAGCAAGTACAAGGAGAATCAGAATTGGGCATTAACAGTCCCGAGGGATCCCCTACTAAAGCTTCTGACGCTGGTGACAGCGAAGCCAGTTTGGCTAGTGAAGCCTCGAGCTTGTCCATTAATGGTGATACTACATCCCAACAGGAAGGAAATTAATTTTCTAGCGGATGAAAAGGGAAATTGAACTTGTCCATCTCGCTCTCTTGCTGTTGCTCTTGATCTTTGCAGGGACTCATTATTTGATGGGGCTCATAAACCACAGGAGGAAAACGATTTTTTTTTTGTATATTCTGTTAGTGTAATTATCCTCAGGTTATATGTATATTCTTTCGACGGGGCATTTCATGTTGAATAATGTGGAGGGAGAAAGCATTATTTATACAGAAAATATTAAAATTCAGATTTTGTCAACTGTGTTCAACTTAAAGCTTGCACGCCAAGCAACAAATGGTAATTATTGATACAAATAAACAAGGCCAAGTACTTGTAGCAGAAATGCAAATCAGTGAACTCACATCCCAGAGATAAATGAGGAACAGTTTCTACATTTTGCCTTCACAGTTTCTACATTTTGCATATTGCAGAGATACTAGACAGTACACACTAGCTAGGTTATTAATACACACACAGAGATATCAAACTGGTAATTTACAGACTTAAAGCACTTTTAAAAAGCTAGTTTACCAAACAGTTTACATCTGCTTCTACCATTCACAGCACTTATAAAAAGCCAGTTTACCAAACACTCAGCAGCTTTGCTTGGCAGCTGCTTAATTCTCAGAATAAGCCACAGTCAGCTTATTTTTGAAGCCACAGCTGTACCAAACAGGCCCTTAATTGGTTGGTCTACATGTATTTAACACTGTAATAGTTAGAGTTTAGGGTTTTAGTGGGGAAGGAAACTCTGGCGATAGAAGCCTAGAAGAATCTCAATCCCTTTTTCTTTCTGTTGATCGGATTCACACACTTTATAGGTGTAAAATCTTCTTGACATTGATTTTTTCTTTGCGCTTTGAGGTTAGTCAACAAAGATTTGCTATTTTGCTAATGGATCATAAGCCATTCTTAGCTGTGAATCATAAGAGTAGTAGTGGAATAAAAATTCACGAATGCAGAATATATATAACCTTGCTTCCTTTAGAATTCTGTAAGTCTTTTTTTTTATAAAACGCAATGTTGCATTCATATGGAAGATGTTACGAGAGGTATAAATAATACAAATAAGGCCACTAATTGACCACTTAAACAAATTTCAAACCAAAAGGTTTGAAAAATAACTTCCTAAAAGAGCTACCAAATTTCTGATACACAATGAGACAAGAAAATGGGCAGCGATCAAGACCAGAAAACTTGTCTGAAAAACTGTCAACATAGTTAGGAAGAAAGCTTTGGCATCCTCAACAGGTAGAATCTAACTCCATGAAGGACAGATGCTCAAGTCAACTCTGCCTCTTAATTAGTGAATACACGTAATTATTGCTGATGTAATCCGTCATCACTATATCAGCAATGGATTGTAATCATTCCAAGAACGATCACGTTCAAAATTATTCAAAACACAAAACACATGCAAAGCTAACAAGCGCAAAGCAAACAGGAGCAGGAGTAGGCCATCATAACGAGGCCCATAACTAAGAAGGCCTTATTACAGGATTGAGGCCCATACCAGCTTCAAGCCCAATCCCAGGGGCACCCCAGCCTCTGTTGCAGTCAGAACCACCTACAACCGTCTCCTAACACCGCTTTCCTACCATCAGTTGCCGATCAAAGCTATCGAACCAGCCACATCGCCTCCGTCAAAGAAGCCTCCTCTACCCTATCTGCCTCCCTCCACACCTGCCGAAAACTCCCAACAAAAGAACACCGGATCGGGGTATACAACCTTCCTAAACCAACACGAACCAGAGCTGATCATGGTTCTACTCCCTCCCTTCATGACAGACGACATATATGCAACTCAACATCTCCTTTAATTTACTTTTCCCCTTCCAAACCCAACACCAACCCGAGACGAGCTAGCCGAGGCTAGAGGCAAGCAAAACACAAGCTGCTCCTCACTCACATCCCCTCCCGGACCGAGACGCAGCGGCAAGGATGCCGGCAGCGTTCGGCCAGGAGAGAACCACACACTGTTTCTCTTCTTTTTTCCTAGGCGCATTCTAGAGCGCGTGCAACTTTTCAAGAACCACCAGGCCACACCGAGTTTCTTGAGCTCTGAATGATGTAGAATTGTAGATGATCGAAATCGTCGAACATAAATGTATAATGAATTGATCAGATTTAACAGTAATTAACCAGAATATATAAGAATGTGTAGGCTTGTAGCATCAGATTTCACATCACTTCAGTTTTCTGCATATATTTCAGACAGAAAGGCAGCGAAGCTCATTGTAAATCAAACCTGGACGCCGTTTAATTACTAGAATTTTTTACGTACGTACATGGAAATCATATCTGGTAGGCAATAGGAATTGATTGAACACAACTATTATATGAATTTATTATGGTAGACCTACTAAAAAAATTTCTAAGATTTAGTCCATGTAAACGACCAAAAAAAATTAGTCCATGTAGAGCTGCACTAAATCTCTGTTTGTTATCTTGTTTCTTTCACATGCACAATTCATGTGATGCATGCTCATGATCCATACACAGTACCCGCACAGGCCCATGTACGTACTAATATACAGCTTACGTACATTTCATTATTAATTTCAATCATAATATAAATGTAGGTCCGATCAATCAATTATACATACATATATATATAGGAAGTTTCAGCTGCGGACGTGCGCACCAATTTTTTGGTGTGGATTTTCATTTTTGGACAATTTTTCGATTGAATTTTCTCAAACTTCCTTCTAGACATATCTAGATCATCTTGCGTAGATTATCTTTGTAAAATTTCAGCCAATTTGGTGATCAGAAAGACCCTCAAACTTGCGTTACAAAACTGACGGACATAATTCTATCCGGTTTGTCCGTTTGTTTTGAACGCAAGTTTGAGGGCCTTCCCGATCACCAAATTGGCTGAAATTTTACAGAGATGATTTACACAAGATGATCTAGATATGTCTAGAAGGAAGTTTAAGGAAATTAAAAAAGAGGAAGTGGTCCAAAAATCAGAAATCCACACCAAAAAAAGGTGCGGATGTCCGCACTTGATCCTAACTATATATATATGCTTTTATCTTGGAATATCAACGCATCAAATCAATAAGACTTGAAGACATGCACTAACCTTTTATTCCAAAGGAAAAAATGAATGCTTATATGATGACACGTTGGACATATATATTTTAGGTCGTCCTTTAACGATCATAGCATGCTTGATTCATGTGCGGCTCTGTGTATATATATTGATTGTGTTAATGTGTGTGTCGGTCTGGTTTCATTTGTTTTCTGCAGTAGCTATCTTAGCTACTGTAGATAGCTACTGTATCGGCATGCATAGAAGTGAGAGGGCGAGGCCATGCTATGGTGCTGCTGCAGCAGTAGTACTAAGCTTGCTGATGTTGGATCATATTCATTGTTCTGATTTCAGAAGGCTCATGCATTTTTGAGTCTTTACCAGATGCTCCATGCATGACACTGTCAAATAAGCTAAAGGATTCGTATAAATCAATTCATAGTGTGCAGATGCTATTGATTACTGAAGGGTGTGAATTAAAGGCAGCTCAGCTGAGGCTTCGAAGTTCTCAGCAAATGGGTGAGATATATATCTTCTGCCATGAACACAGTGATAAATTACACGTGTATTAAGTATGGACCTGGGCTAGCTGGTAATTCAGACTCGAATCCATCAATATGGATATCATGCATTTTATGAGCCTGTGTACAGAGCATAGATCTGCAAAACTTTCATCACTTCCAATACCTATTTCATGCCTTCAGTACTTCACCACCCGTTCAGACTATTGAATGAATGAACTCTTAGGCTTATCCCCTACAGTTTCATGAATAATATTCAACTTATGATGAACTGAACTCAATTTGCAAACATATGTAATTAAGTATCTCTCTTTGTTGGTCCATTTCCGACTGTTTAACTAATTAGACTAAGATCAAGTTAATGATTATCTATAGTTTCTCATATAGACTAGATCCCCTTAAGCACTTGCTTTCTAACATAAACAAGAAGGGTATACACTTATACAGGCTAACAACTTCCTCGCAGAGTTACTTTCTGAAACTTGTAACAGTACAAGTTTGAGGGGTAAGTAAAACGAAAACCAACAAGGTCTGTTTCCTGAATGGCAATAGATATCACAAATGCCTAAATCGGAAGTATCAGTTAACTTCACAAGGCTCTTTAGCACTGATGAATACAAGAGATGAAGTAGGCCTAAAATGAAGCACTGAAAACCCAAGTTTGGGAAAAATGAAACAGAAGTTAATTGAAATGCTTTGCTTATTGTTTCCATAAGTTACAGAATTACAATATAAAGAATGTCTTTCTCTATCAGATTGTTTATTAATCTGTCCAACATCTCCCTATCTTTGTTTTTCTTTGGAGTTGAATGACGAAAACTAAATAAGCAATTTCTAAAAGTACACTGATATAAAGGATGGAGGATTATTAAATTTTTACTTACCCTCTCCTTCTTTTGGGACTTAAAACAAAGTCGTCGTCGTCACTTTCATCAACAACTCTCTTCTTGGCTTTTACATCACCATTCTTATATACCTGCCGTTGCCTCTGTGAACTCTCTGGTTTGCTTGGTGGTTTTGAAACTGGTTTTGGTGTAGGAGACCTAAGTGGGGGAGACTTGATTGGAGGAGACTTGATAGGAATTCCTGACCTGATTTGCTTTTGCTTTCTCTGCTTCTTCTCAAAAGCTTTTCGAGATCTTTCAGGGGACAATAAGCCATGCTCCATCATCCTGCAAACCAAATTATGTTGTAATCTTGTTGATGAAATAAAAATGAATGCTGCCAACCCAACAATTAGAAGACAATTTGAGTATCTAGATCACAGCATAAGATAATTTGGCAGAGTATCCCAAAAGAGAGGTATAAGATCCTTTCCGATATCTGATGTAGACAAAAGAACATCTCTGCTTTCCCCATTGAACTCAAATTTGCAAACAGAGGAGGCATTTAGTACCTCAATTTTATATGTTCCTTAACAACAAGAAGCTGAAGTTGACTTCCCCTTGAGAGAAAGTAACCCAAGATATTTTCCAAGTTTTGTAAGTTGGATGGTTAGTTTTCATATTAGTCTAGTGAACTAAGAGTTTGACCACCAACCACTGAACTGACCAAGAAATGAACAACAAATTCACTGATAATAATCTTAGTCAATCTCTCAGATAATCAGTAATATATTGATGATAATCCAGCCTAAGTTTCCAAAGAAAATTCTACTTAGAGTAGACAGTATGAAGTTTGTAATGATGAACTGCAACTGTGTTAGTTCAAAATGAAATCAACATTAACCAAATGTAGAGCAAAACTTTCTATTGCAACGGAACCATAAAGCTGATCTTGCTTATAAATTAAGTAAAATAGGTATTTGGTTTTCAAGAGATTTCTGTAAATTGGTGAAAAAATGATAATTTAGGATTACATGATGCCATAAACTTCGTTTGCTTAAGTGCTCCAGTCGTAATTGTTTCCTTCTTTTGAATTAGTGAATACACAGCTTACAGATCTGATTACCTAATACCTATGCAATCCTTTCAGAAATGTTCAGCTTAGCCTCTTGAAAAACATTGAATAACTATCATTATAGGACTCAAAGAGTGTCCAATTCCTAAAAAATAGAAGATTATGGAAGGTAACAATCAAATGTATACAAGGAAAGACTAGCATTGATCATTTAATTCCAAATGCAAAGAAAATTTGGTAGCAAAAATTGATCTAAAAATTCAAGTTGCATCCATCTATCTGTTCACCATATCGTAAACATTATATAAATTCCCCATACTATCAGGCAGAAGGAGAAAGTCTTAGAAGTAACAGAACTTACCAGAATTCAGCCATTTCACTACTTGGAATCTGTTGCGACAATGACTCATAGAAAATCCTCAAAGGTTCTCTCTGCAAATACGAAGCAGTCAAAACAGAAATGAGTGCTCCACTTTACCATAGGCATTAATCGTCCCATAAACAAAACTACAGAAATACATGTCAGGGTTGAACAACCTCTTCAGGAGGATCATATTTCTGTCCAGCCAAACCGAACACTTTCTTCACTCTCGTCGTAGTCGTCCTCTTTGTGGTGGTCACTTTTGATTTCACCTTCACATTCGAACAAATTGTACACAATCCATTACATCCAATAACAAAGTAACAAAATCAATTATGTTCATCCAAGACCAGAAACCAAATCAATACACCATATCACCTAATCTCATTCATCAAACCCAATTGGAAAACCAATCAAAAAGAACATAAATTCAAGGCCAAAAGCGATCAAATTTGAGATGAGTACCTCAGTTTTTGTGAAAGTTTGAACAGATTTGAGCTTGGAATCAGCTCCAGGCTTGGTTGATGAGCTCCCCATCTTGTTTTTAGTGACAGAAAATCCAGTCTTTCCCTTTGAAGAGCCATCCTGGGTTCCTGTCTTGATCTTCACCGAAGTAGCCATAGATTGATCGATGATAATAATACCAATCTATGGAAAATGTTATGCTATTTGCTATTGATCTGATAAAGCTTTCATCTTCTGTTTCATACCTACCTCCTGGGTTAGTGTCAATTAGCTCAAAGTCTCAAACTTTGTGAAATTCCAAAGGATTTATTTTTCAAATAAAAAACAGTTAATATAAAGAAAAAGAGAATTCTAGGCTGATAGATAGTATCAGATTTGCAGGTTAATGTTGTTTTAGCTGCTGACGAGGTTCATGCAGAACCAACCTGCTGAGTTTATTATCTAGCTTGGCAAAGACTGTTTTGCCCCTTTTGCCCCTGTAAGTTGATACGAACGACAAAAGGGCAGGTAGGTCGTGTCAAGTCGTCGACCTTTATAAGCAGCGGATCCTGCACTTTCCAAAATTACGATTGTAGTCTCGGAGGTTGGTTAAAATTACATAAACAGTACATCACTTTGAACTTTGTTAAATAACACATTAGTATATGAACTAACAAGTTATGCCTAATTTTCGTATATGCCGTTATAACACCGTTAAAAGTTAATGTTTTTTTTTTCTGAGATCTTTTTTCTTCTAGGTGTCAAATCGGTGTCAAATTTACACATTTATTTTCTTTCTTTCTTTTAAAGAGGGTCATTTTTTCTAATTAAGGTGTTAACGATCAAATATGTTAACCGAATTGACACCTAGAAGAAAAATTATTTTGGTTACAATTTAATCTCCGTTTTGTGGATTGCTACTTGCTAGTATATGAGAGAAAAAGAATTCTGAATAGTTGATTGCTGGTAAGAGAGCAAGAGAGGTTAATTAGAGAATTGGTAAGAGAGGGAGATCTCAAGCGCATCCACTACCTATTGACGAAGTTATGAGTTTGAGTCACCATGGGGGTATGAGTGAAATTCTTTGATCCTCTTTAAAAGAAAAAAAAGATCTAAAAAAAAGAGATCTCAGAAAAGAAAAAAGAAACATAAACTTTTAACGGTGTTATAACGGCATGTACGAAAGTTAGATTTAACTTGTTAGTTCATGTACTAATGTAAAGTTCAGACACCTTAATTATGAGTGGAGCAAAATTGGTGTACTGTTTGTATAATTTCCCTATTCTAAAAAAAAGTCTCGAAGGTTGGTCCAATCTAATGAGGACAAAAATGGAAATTTGGTCACTTATAACTTTAAGTTTCAGATTTTTCAGTCGTTCGCTGAATTTAATAGAATTGATGGTCGTCCATGTGCTGTAAAATAAAGTAGGGGTGTTTTACACCGAAAATGTGGTTATCGATCCGAACTGCACCGAAAAACATGATTCGATAACCGCACCGAACTAAAACAGTGTCGTTTTATGGTCACACCGCATCGAACAACATAAGCGGTTCGGTTACGGTTTAGGGTTATAATTCAACCGAATTAAACCGAACCGCACCGAATTGCTTTTTTCTTATTTAATTTTTAATTTTTCATTGATGGATCATGATTTGTAATATATAAAAATTATTTATATTCAAGTTTGTAGTTTGCATGATAGTTGATTTATTAAGTTATCAAATATGATGTTTTTGTTAGTTTTTTTTGTTGATTAAGCGAAATTTCATTCAATAAACTGCAATTACAAAACAATCACGGATTCCAACAAGGGATTACAACTACTAGCAAATAACTCTAGCTTCAAACTACTTATCCTCCTCCCGAAAATGAGTGACTGACATATCAATAAATCTAATGAGCGTCAAAATGAGTAACCGATTGAGCTAACTTGACCAATATAGGTAACAATTACTAGGACAGGTACGCTGCCCCAGAATTTCCATGCCCAGAATCTCCTCCCTGCAATCTCAACACAGGCTAATAATATACTCGACTAGTGGTCGATAAAATTCTAGGCTCTTGTAACAACGAACCAGCTACCCAAAATCAACGCTCTATCAGAATCTATGACATACTTCCAACAAACTCCAAAGAATAAGGACTTATTTAAGAACTGATAATCAGATCTAAAAACTAAAAGAAAATTTCAAACAAAAACCGCAACCAAATAATAAACTAAAAAACTGAAAATGAAAAACATACCAAGCATGAATTGGGCTACCCAACATTCATCCCAAATAATGAGGAGATGCTAGCCCACAACTCAGGCACAACATAGCATCACAAATTCACAATCCAAACCTTTTGCACCTTGACAATTGATATTTTGATGAAAATTGTAGACTTGTATGGACTATAGAAGCATTTAAATTTTGTTCATGCCTTATAGAAATTGTTAGGCAAAAATTTGAACATCCCTTATATGTTGAAATAAATAAATCGGTTCACACCGAAACCGACCCGCACCGCACCGAAAAATTATGTAACCGATTTAGTCAAAAACCGAAAAAACAGTTTGGTTACAATTTAAAATATTATAAAACTGAAAGAAATAGTTCGGTTACGGTTTGAGCCTCAAACCGATCCGAACTGAATTGCATTCACCCCTAAAATAGAGGCCTATGTAACTTTGACGTTACAAACGAAATTCACACCTTTTTTTCGTTTGTGGTCATTTTATCAAATGGGTTCTAATTCATAGAGGAAGCGAAGACATATTTTTACTTCTTCCATTTGTAGATATAAGCAATTATATTTTTATGAAAGAGTTGCGTAGCTAAGTAGTAATGAATTGCTTTTTATCATACAAATAACTAAAATGTTGCAACGAGTTTACTGTGAGTTAAATTCACGAGCTCCTATTTATAGAGGAGAGACTGATGTCACTAGACTAAATGGTGCTCGACATTAGTAGACTAAATTTGAGTTAATACAAACAAAATTTAAATTATAAAAAAAAGAAACATCGTTGATCGTAAAATGATGAGTGTGAATTTTACATTTTTTATTATTTTAATAGAAAATCCAATATAACCCTTAGCGTATCCGAAATTTATTCGGCCGTATTTGAGTGACCTTAAATGTCGGAAAAACGCTCATTTGCAGTCGGATACGTCTCGGATACGCTCAGGAGAGTGGACTTTTTGGCTAAAACCCAACCCTTGAAAATTTGAATAAGCAGCCGTCGGCCGAGAGATCACTCGATTTTGATGGAACACCATCTCCAACTGATAGGAACACAAAACCGAGCCATTAAGAGTCCCAAAAACCTATTGTTATTTTCAGTTCGCTCTCAGCTCAGACCCAATGACTCCCAATTCAGAACTTTGAAAAATGGAGGCACAAAATTGTCTGATATAATCACCGGAACACACTCATAGAAAATGGCCTCTACCACTCTTGGACTGTTCACTTCATAACCTTTTGCACAAATGCAGTACTTGCTGCTCTTCATATGGTGCACATAGTTCTTGTTGCCTTTTCCCCTAGGCAATTCACCAGAGATTTTCATGTCAGTATCTTTGTTTTCCCAATGCTGCAGCAGGATTGGCCTAACATATCCATGCATCTTCCCAGCAAAGAAAGCAAGTATCGGCCTTGAGAAGGAGGGTGCCCCCTAGATTCCTTGGAGGATCTTTAACATGAACGTTTGTTTCAGGAAGAGACATCTTTGCCGAATACAAAGCCCTCTTTCATATCAGCATTGCAAAGGGACCTAATGCAATTAGACATGTACATCTTTGTTTCTGTTGGAGCCTAAGGTAGTATCATTTTACTGATTAGAAAATGTTAAATGGCATAAGTGTAATTAGGTTTGTCTTATGAGTGTAATTGTGTGCAGAGGTTTCTATAAGCCTTTTGTATTCTTTGTATACAAGTGTAAAAACCCTATTGAATGGAGATATAGAACTTTTCCTCATTTGCCGTCAACATGGTATCAGAGCCTTCCTTTTTATTTTCTTTCTAAATTGGATTCGGCTCTGTTGATTGAATTAGATTTTGGGGTTTTATGTGATCTTTTAATTCTATAAGCCTTTTGTATTCTTTGTATACAAGTGTAAAAACCCTATTGAATGGAGATATAGAACTTTTCCTCATTTGCCGTCAACATGGTATCAGAGCCTTCCTTTTTATTTTCTTTCTAAATTGGATTCGGCTCTGTTGATTGAATTAGATTTTGGGGTTTTATGTGATCTTTTAATTCTGGGTTTAGATTAGATTTGATCACTTGGTCTTGGGTCATCTCTTGTTGGCGAATTGTGTCGGGAAGCAATCTTTGTTTTGTGTCTTTTGTTTTGTGGTCTTCGGCTTGTAGTCAATAATTGGTGGCTGGTGTGATGGCTTCTTCAGATTCTATTCCCTCAATTTCTGTTAAGTTGGAAGGTGCATCAAATTATAGTCATTGGTCCTATCTCATGAGCAGTCTTCTTAAAGGCAAGGGTTTGTGGAAATATGTCTCAGGGGCGAAAAAATGTCCTGAAAAAGCTGAAGGCAAGAAAGAAGAGGATTGGTTGGCCGAGTTAGATGATTGGGAGATCAATAACAATAAGGTTGTTACATGGATTGCAAATTCTGTGATTCCATCTATTGGTGTGCAACTCAGCAAATTTGATACTGCAAAAAAGGTATGGGATTTTCTTGCACAACGTTTTGTTCAAACAAATTTTGCAAGGAAATATAAACTTGAGATGGATATCCGTGATCTAAAACAAAAGAAAGGGCAATCTGTATTGGATTTTCATGCTGAGATGTCTGTTATTTGGGATCAATTGGCTCTCATGGAACCAACTTGGACTACTGATGCTGAGTTGTATTATCAATTTAGAGAAGAAGGGAGACTTGTGCAATTATTGATGGCCCTTCGTGATGATTTTGAATCTGTTAGAGCTTCTATTCTCCATCGTGTTCCTCTTCCTAGTGTGGATAGTGCTATGTCTGAGTTATTGGTAGTAATATAACAATACCATGAGCTGACCTGCAAGTAAACATCGCTGTGTCATAGGGGCTTTGCTTGAAACCAAAGCTAAGAACCGCCGTACTAAAGTTTGGATTTGAGATACAATATATATGGACTGAAGTTTGGATTTGAAAGTATACCCAGTCATGGCAAGCAACAAGAAAATGATCTGCTCCACCAGTTCTGTTCCAGAAAGAATATTTCCCTGCAATCAGGTTGATGTAGTTCTTCAAATACTCTGAAATTCTTAAAACTATGTGAATTTGGCACATAGTTTTTCCTCTAACATCAGAGAGCTAAATGGTAAGGCAGGTAAGTAATAGAGGTGTGCTTTCTGAGGGTCTTTAGTTACAAATTTTTTGTGATCTTGGAGCTGCTTCATGAATCATCCCTCAGAAGTATATATTGCCTTTTAGCACCGGGTATGTAACAAATTATAGGTCTTTCTCCTTCACTGTGTATGTATACTTTAAGAGTGCTCTCCATTAGTTCATAGCTCCTGCATAATAGATGAGATGGTTCATTTCACTTACAGTAAGTTAATAGTATGGTTCAAATCACACCAAACACTTTGATGAACTTACCTTTTAAACATGGAAAGATTCCGATAGAGGTACATAAAGATTTGGATCGTTCTCTATAAGGGGAGCATTTTCTATCTGCAATGCTACATACTGAATCTCTTTGTCAATGGATGATGACCATTCTGGTACCTACAAGGAAGCACAATATAGAAACAGTAATAAGAATGAGGAGTAGGAGAATCTCAGTAATAAGAATTACACCGAAAACAGCATGAAGCTAGAGCTTTTCAGACATACTACTGAATGGTATGAGGTCCGACTATGATGCAACAGATTGTTCATATCAAATATCGTATATACTTCCAACATTGGACTTTGGAACCCCCGACCCTTGGTTCACTTCAGGTACTCTGGGCACTGGAGAACTATTTGGTATTATATTGAGGTCAGTATGCTCAAAGTTTTCAGTTTTATCATCAGAAGAGATTGTTCTATCTTTCTCCACTGAAGTTACATTTGATTGAACAGATATATTGGGAACAACTATGTCTAAAGTTCTGTCTAAGCCTCCACTCTCTTCTGATACAAAGCTAGAGGTACTAGTATTAGCAATCTCATGAGATGCATATGTTGCATTGTAGTTCAAATCATTAGAAACTGACACATTATCAACCAGATCAACATTAGATGGTGGATCTCCAGCTTGGAAGCCGGTTATCCCTTCCACCGGAATTAGCCGAAAATACTGATAAAGGATGAAGACGCTGGAGAACTACAAGCACGGCAAACATCGTTCCCACAATCCACATCGTTCTCCTTGTTTCCCTTGTACAAAAACAAAAATGCCCCAGAAGCATTTTGAGAAACCACTGTAACAAATGTTAGCCAACTTTCAACAACCATAATCCACCCTGCACATTTTCCACAATCACCAAAATGTAACTATTAGGAAGCGCAACATGTGTTTCTTGCACGCTGATCAACAACTAAACAACAACGCTTTACTTTTCCAAGTCCTATTTGTTAATTCCATCAAGCTGACTATTTCATCAAGCATTAAACTATGACATGAATAAATTGATTTTGGTGATTTGTAGGTGAAAAGTTAAGTAAAGCATGAAGATAGGAACTTGAGACGGTTAAAACGCAAACTGTGAAGAGACATCAATCCTTACCGGCATTCTACAAACTGGGTTGGCTTCATACATCATCTCCAAAGCGTCATTAGTTTCGAACCTCTTCTACTTTCCAAACACTTGGTTTTGGGTTTTCAAGAGAATACAGAAGGTAAAATACATTGTTTGGGGTTGAAGGAAATACATTGGTTTGAGAGAAACGTAGCAGAGCTTCTATGCTCCTGTCACTGATTTTGGCCTTACCGAGAAGTTGACATTTATATGCCTCCAATTCGTTATTCATGTATATACAAATTACAAACTAATTTAAACAATCCATGTACCACAATTTTCCTGGAAAATACAACACCAAAAAGAAAACAAAAGAACAAGGAATACAGATTTTACAGGACTAGAATGTTTCAATGTCATCTAGGTTTTTATCTGATGGTGTCTATTGTACCAAATAGAGTGGAGTATCATATGAAAAATATCATACTTCTCAGGCTTAGCATGCCACAGAAAGTGCTGCTGTACCCCTTTCACCGTCATCTGCATCTGTAGATACCTCTTCTTTGGGATTGAAGGTAGTATATTTTTCAAATTTGGGATATCTTTCTCCAAGACAAAAACAGCAAACGACTCCCATTTCAGAACCTCGAAAAAAGGAGGAACAAAATTGTCTGATATAATCACTGGCACACACTCGTAGAAAATGGCCTCTACCACTCTTGGACTGTTCACCTCGTAACCCTTTGCGCATATGCAGTACTTGCTGCTCTTAATATGACCCACATAGTTCTTGTTGCCTTTGCTCTTTGGCAACTTACCAAAGATTTTCATCTCTGGATCTTTGTTTTCCAATGTTGCAACAGAATCGGCCGTACATAACCATGCATGCTCCCAGCAAAAAAAGCAAGTATTGTCCTCTTGGAAGGACGGTTGCCTCCAAGATCTCTGAGAGGATTCTCAGCATTCTGGATGTATGTTTCAGGAAGAGGTACGTCCTTGCCAAATACAAAACCTTCTTTCATATCAGCATTGCAGAAGGATCTAATGCACTTGCCCATATATTCTTTTTTTTTCTGCTGGAGCCTGAGACAGTAGCACTGGATGTTAGAATATATATAGAAATCATCAAGAAAGCTCCAAGTAACTCGGGATCTAAGAAGCATGAGAAGCATACCCAGTCATGGCGAGCAACAAGGAAATGGTTAGCTCCCCCAGTTCTATTCCAGAAAGGATATTTGCCTGAAATCATGTCCAAGTAGTCCTTCAAATACTGTACAAGATTCTTACGACTGTGTGAACTTTGCACATATAGTCTTTCCTCCAACATCTGAGAACTAAAAGGCAAGTAATAAAGGTGCACTTTCTGAGGGTCTTTAGTAACAAATTTTTTGTCATCTTCCAGCTGCTTCATGAACCATCCTTCTGAAGCATATATCCCTATGAGTACTGGTGTGTGCATTATAGATCTTTGTCCATCCCTATAAACATATACTTTAAGAGTGTTCTCCATTAATTCATAGCTCCTGCAAGTGCAGAAGATGGCTATTTATCAGTTCAGAACACTAGAGAATCGTATCTTTCCTAATCACATGGATTGTGTAATTTGGACGAAATAGATAGTTTGACAATACGAAAAAGTAACAGCCAACAGTTCAATATAACAATCTATCTCAAACATTATCATTTGATGCTAAATGTTACCTGTTCATGAACGATATACTCCTAATAACTAACTTATTCAGTAAAAACACATTCACACAAACAAGGCAGTTCCCAATAACTTCGAGACAATGATGGCAGTGCAGTGAATCAATAATCGTGCTATTTTGATAAGCTTACCTTTTAAACATGGAAACATTCCTATAAAGAGGAGCATAAAGATTTGGATCATTCTTTATAATGGGTGCATTTTCAATCTGTGATGCTGCATCTTGCATCTCTTGGTCAGCTGATGAAGACCATTGTGGTATCTACAACAAAAGGAAAGGAAAAAAAGAATAAAGAACTGGAGCATTAATCAGTTCAAAATAACAAAGAGCACAACTTTTTTCAAACATACCACTGAATGGTATGAGGTCCGACAATGATGTAACAGCTTGTTCATATCAGATATTGTATACACGTCCAAGGTTGGAACCTCTGGCACTTTGTTCACTACAGGGACTCTGGTCACTGAAGAATCCTTTCCTGTTTCGTTGAGGCCACCATGCAGTTGCTCAGAATTTTCAGGTTTTTCAGGAGGGTGTTTGATCTCTCTCCGCTAAAGTCATGTTTGAGTCGACGGATATAATGGGAGCTCTGGCATCTGTTTCTACAACTACAGGTGGGTATGCATGTGGAGTGGTTGGAAAAACAGCATTTGAATTGCCACCTGGGTCTGTAGTAATACTTTCATTCTCAGTCCTCACTTTGGAAAGAGTAATATCGGTACGATTCTCCTTTACCAAATTTCCAGGTTCTCTATCCCCTGTGCAATATCTGCCTCCACATTCTTTACATTGTTCTCACTCAAAGTTGTATTTTGCTTTACCAAACCTCCAGGTTCATCTTCATCCTCATATATTTCTAAAGTTGTTTCTGAGACTTTACTGCCTTCTGATGCCAATTGCGAAATCAGAAGTCTTATTTTTGCTAGCTATCTCATGAAATACATGAGTATCACTATCAGTATCGTCCAAACGATTGATAACGGACTCATTGCCAACCATATTAACATTAGATGATGGGTCTCTAGCTCGGGAGGTACTATTTTTCTCCACAGGAACTTGTCTAGCTGAAAGTACAGATGATAAATGACTGCCATATGGTAGTTCAAGATGCTGGAGAACCAAAATCAAAGCAAACAACATCCCCACAATCCACAGTAATCTCCTCGCTTCTGTTGGACAAAAAGAGAAAAGATCCTAACCCATTCTGAGAAACCACTCTAGTGATTCTTACCAAACTTTCAGCAACCATAATCCACCCTGCATATTTTCCACAACCACAACAATGTAACAACAAATAAGCAAGAAAATTTCCTAATTGCCAAAACGATCTTCATACTTTATAACCTCGGAAGTCAGAACTAAACCAACATACCACAGCTACCAACTGTACAAAAATCACATCCAAACTGATCAAGAGTTCAAATGCAAAGGTTCAGAAATCTATCGCAAAAGATTCGCTTAGAGAATTTATTAAAAAAGACAAATTGAGCCTTGCATGTTGGAATTTCCAACTCAAATGAATCAAATCCAACAAAAATCACATCATGCAGAAACAAGCCAATCATTACACAGAGAATCAATAGCCACAATCATTAGTTCATTACACATATACACTATGAACTACATCCTACATGCAAAGACAGAAATTTGAAGCATTCAAACACACAAACTCCACCGCTATAATCCTAATCAGATTTCACATTCCTGAATCAGTCAAGAAAAAAAGACTGAAAACAGAGAAACAAAGAAGAAAAGACTTGAATCAGTCAACTTTAACAGAATTCTACAAACTGGGTCTTCTAACATTATATTCCAATCCACATTTGTAACTCTTCTGAGTCTTATCAGCTACCAAACACTTGTGTTCTCTTCAAGAACAGATTAAAGAGGCAAATTGCTTTGTTGGGTATTAAAGGAGATACCTTTTCTTTGAGAGAGAGAGATGGAGCTGAGCTTCTATGCTTTTCTTTATGCTTTTGCTGTTTCTGATTCTGGGCTTTACCGAGAAGTTGAAATTTCCATTGAATATGCTTTCTTCTTCTTCTTCTTCTTCTTCTTCTTCTTCTACTCAGCTCCCAAGTCAAATGGATTCTGCCGTTCTGGTCTAACGGAGAATTACGTAAACGCCCTCATTTATTCAAAGAGAAAACATCAATCCACGCGAGTTTATAGCGATTGTGCGGGTTTTGTTTTATTTTCTGGTCGGTCCCTTGTCTATCAAATTATTCCGTTTAGAAATTTAAAGGTGGGCATGGGATTCTACTTTTTTTTGGTCCGAGGGATTCTATACTAATATATCCTCATTTATTTTTAGGACAATTACACATAAGTTCGGTTGGAGACATTTTCTCCTATAAACATCCATTTAAACATTTTTGTTCATATAAGTCTATCTGAGCTTAAATAAAATTTTATATTGGATATTAAAATTTAAAAAAATTACAGACTGTCATCCAACTAAAAAAATAGATTATTTCTCTTTATATTTACAAAAATACAATTTTTCTATAAAAAGTCTCCGGCCGTCTCTGGTGAATTTTCCGACTGACCTCCAATGAGAATTCTAGCGCCAATAAAAAGCTACTACAGCAGGTAACAAAAGCTATTACGACCGACAATAAAAGCTACTACCTCTAAAGACAAAAGTTACTAACATAAAGAGAAAGATACTACTATCACAAGGTTGAAAAGATACTAAGACAGACATGAAAAAATACTATCATCATATGAAAAAGAAACTATTTGTTATTACAAATTTACAATAGTTGTATACTTTATGTTCATCGCAAATGATATTGTCACTGTCCTTGTACAAATATATTTGGAATTTACAAGAAAATAAGAGAAAAACTCTTAATTGTAATAATTAATTTGATTGAATAATAATGATGTGTGTCCAATACAACATAGAAGTGTCTTTATATAAACCATAACACATGACTAAAACCTATTTAGAATAGAACGAAAATAATAAAACCTAGGGAGATTATCCATTGAGGACCATCTTGTTGAGGACTTTTGTCAAAACCCACCCCGGATTAACCACTTTAACCTGAGGTAAATCTTGCGGGATCCACCTCAAGAGAACTTCTTATCGAAACTCCCTTGAAATGGACAACCCTTCCTGCAAACCAACTAAAAACTTTCAAGAAAATTGATAATACAACCCCAACACCTAGAGTCATTCTACTCCCTGAATCTCCTCCACGCTTCACGATCACAGTCAACTAACTAAACTAGTGTAATAAGAGTAAACTAAACAGATAAAAATCTAATCAAATCTAGCGTCATTGAGGTTGCCCTTGAGAGTAAAGTCTCATAAATGCCCATGGCAGTTTGGGTTAATTACAGGGATGTCATTGAGGCTGAAATCTCATAAATACCCTTGATAGTTTTGGAATTGACTATACTGCCCTTGACAGTTTAAGATAATTACAAGGGTACCCTCTAGTTGATATTATTGTTATAAACCTTGAGGTTTTGTTATTTACGTGGATGCCACTATATTATATATTTGCATGTGTGGTTGTTGTTTGTTAGTATGATTGATTGTTACGGTTATTAGATAGCTGGTTTGTGAGTATCTCAACGAAGAGGTTAAACTCTGGAGTGGTCTTAGTAGTACACCACCCTTAATAGGTTTCTACCGATAAATAGAAAAACAGGATTTTCCTGGTTAGGGTGTTAGTTAATATAAGAGCTACGTGTGACTTGATCCTTGAGTACAGGGTACGTAGACAGTCTGACCGGGATTCGGGTGCAGTCATAAATACTATTAGAACCCTAGGTCTTCTAAAATAATTAGTATGAAATCTAAATGCGGAAATCGGGATAGCCTCCAGTTGTGAGGTCTATTCCGGTATCGTTTAGATTGTTGAAAATATATTTGGGGAAATGGTTATCCCTTTTCAAGGAGAATTTCGAGTAAATCTCTCTTGTGATGGGTCCCGCACGTCCTATCCCGGATTTAGAGAGGTAAACTTGGGCGGGGGCGTGACATAACTACTAGACCTTGGATACAATTACGATTAAATTACTTTTTATTTAGTTACCTCTGATATGGGTGATATCGATATCTCACTATATTTAAAGTTTTAGGCAAAATGTCCATTGTATTTCAATGATGTCAAGGCACCAATAAAATTTTATTTTCACAAAAAATAACTTTTCATGTCATTTTGATTTACTCTGTAGGTGCTTAACTCATTCAAATTACATGCAAAAATAATAATTGGGTCAGAATCCAATAGAAGTAAAAAACAAAATTGGGCCTGTAAAGCCCATCACCATTTTTCTACGTGTTTGTAAAAGCCAACCTCGAAAAACTAAAACCCTAAATCCAAAACCCAGCATTAAACACAGAAAAGTCCAATTTCTGCAACTTCTTCTTTCCTTGATCTCTTGAAACCACCAAGCTTCCTTCCTTAACGATTAAATGACGATGGAAATTGACAGACTAGATGGTCGCACACCGAACCAGCTGAGACCACTGGCCTGTACTCGCAACGTTCTCAACCGAGCTCATGGCTCTGCCAGTTGGTGCCAAGGTTTTTACTTATCTTTCTGTTCAGCGTTTTCTTTACTTTATGGGTTTTGTGCAATGGAGTAGAGCTTGTTTTCTAACTGGGTTTTGATTTTTACAGGAGATACCAAAGTTCTTGCTGCAGTTTATGGACCCAAAGCAGGGACAAAGAAGAATGAGAACCCTGAAAAGGCTTGCATTGAGGTTATTTGGAAGCCTAAAACTGGCCAGAGTGGTGAGTTTTATGCAATTATATTAGTGCTTTATCATGATTTAGGGAATTGTGGAGTTTATATACGAGTGTGGGGAGTTCTGTTTTTGGCTACCTGAGTTTATTAGATTGTTTGTGCCTGATGTAGGAAAAACAGAAAGGGAATATGAGATGATATTGAAAAGGACCTTGCAAAGCATTTGTATACTGACTCTCAATCCAAACACTACTACCTCGGTCATTATTCAGGTGCAGTGGTCTTATTTACACTGACTATCTGAATCTTGCATTGTGTTTTCCACTTGAAATGAATGTAATTGAGAACTTGTAGTGCTAATAGTTGCCAATTCAAAGTTATGTATCAAAGGAACATAAGCAAGATACTGTGGTTTCTCCAAATGATTAAGATGACTGGATCTGCATTAGAATATTATGAAAAACAATATTGTGCATTTTAAAGAAGGAAATGTTGAAGGAAATTAGGCAATGGGCATGGTCAATATATATTTAGTGTTGATAACGAATTTCTGAAGCTATGCCATCTAGTGATATGGGCTGCTATGTCTTTGAATGTCTTTATGTATGAGAGTTGATGTTTATTAGACCTAGAAAGTGAGTCACCAAATACTTTCTTCAGTTGGCTTTACAACTGTAGTTAAGTAACCATTTTTACCTTGAAACCTTGTGTCTGTTGCAGGTTGTCAATGACGATGGTGCTGTATCCTTCAAAGCAATGCATTTTTCATAGATTAATTCTGCATCAGTTTAAGTAGTTTATGCAAGCTCCGTTTGACGTTCATTGAACTTCTCTATTGCAAAATTATGCATTCGTCTTCTCGCTGGTTGTCCTGTGGTGGATCGTCATCTCAAGGAATATAAACATCTTGTTTGAATTTTGCACTCATCCAAAAAGAAGTATCGACTCTTAGGATCTGTCTTCTCATTTTGTTTTCTGTTATCTTCTTCTTTTACAACGATGATATTACCAGAAGTGCCTTGACAACTACTTGTATAGCTTTTGCCATGTGCGATAAATGCAGCATGTGCTGCCCTTGTTGATGCTGGGATTCCTCTAAAGCATCTTGCTGGTAAATGAACACCTATACTGTTGATTTCTTTTCTTCATTTGATGAATATGTGCCAACTGTTTTCTTATGCTGTTTTGCAGTTGCAATATGTTGTTGCTTGGCGGAGAGCGGATATGTCATATTGGATCCCAGCAAGCTAGAAGAGCAGGTTTTACTTTGTTTCATATCATGTATTTCTGCATCCCATGTGAATACACTCTGTAGAATCTATTTGTAGAGTTTTAGCTCTATGATGTTCATGTTCTTTGAGGCCTGAGGTATAGGCTGTATGGATTCATAGTATTTTAGTCTGAGTATGCCTCTCGTTTACCGTGTTCTGTATATTATCTTGACCTGAACCCATGTCTTCAATCTCAAAGGGCATATTTTGATAATACATTAGTATTGTAATGGCAGAAAATGAAGGCATTTGTATATTTGGTCTTCCCAAACTCAGTTCTCTCAAACCTTCCAGAAGGACAGTTAAAGGTGCAAGGCGAACCAATGGAACATGGTATCACAACCTCTGTAACCCAGGGTGCAATGCCAGGTATCTGCCACTCTTCATTTATCCACTTTGATCGTTTGCATTGGAGTTTTCTTAATTTTGCCATGCTTTTGATCAACTGGATGCAAATTTGGCATACGAGCTACACAATGTTGTGTAACCTTGCCCCTCTGGTATCGGTGAATCCAAGATGTTAGGGCCTCAGAGTATTTGATGTGTTTCATATACGTCTATTCTAATTGGGTTTTCTCTATTGCTCTAGTTGACGATTATCTCCACTGTTTGGAACGTGGGCGTGCAGCTACTGAAAAGATGTCTGCTTTTCTAAAAAAGAGCCTGCAACCAAAGCTCCCAATTGATTAATCGAGTCCCTATAGCTAGAGTTTACAGATGTGTACTCCGATGATAAATGAACCTTACATGATGTACCTGAAAACTCCAATTCAATGTAATACTACAACTTGTTGCTAAACTATGTTTTCCCTGTTTCTCCTATTGGAACAAAAGGCCATTGTGAAGCGGCGTTTGTTTTTCTGGTGTATGTTATCCGTGTCGTTCTGGATAAAAATAAGCACGGCATTGTTGGCTAAGTTGGTATTTTCCTGCTAGAGCATATTCTGAGAGTTTGAACCCATAAACCAGAAACAGTATGGGACAAGGAAAGATGCTATCAACAGAAAACGAATCTTATCTTTTCACATATTAAACGACACATGACGCTAACACAGATTTTATTGTCCAATCAGCATTGAAAAATTCAGTTTGCTGATGTTTGATTAATTAAAATTATTGAAAATGTATGCAAGTAGTCTCCAGTTCTTGTAACAGATTACTCAAACATTCTGGAAATGTTTTTCACTGATCAAAACTTTCATGGAGAAAGTAATATTTATTATTACACCAATTTGGAAGATGGTTACAAAGAATATGTATCTGGTACAAAGTACATGTACATTGAAAATAAACTTTTCTGAATTAGCATATTTAAAAGCAACATAAACATAGTTGTATAAACAAAAATGGCCGGATCACAATGTTACTAATCCTTTTCTGTAAAAACTGGGGGAGGGTCTTGGAAAGTGCAACTTGATCTTCCACTGCATGATGATCGTCTAATGGCATTTGGTCTCTCATTCACGAAGATCATTCGTCCATTCGGGTACTCTTCAGGACCAAAATAATCCAAGTCTCAAGTCAGAGACACCAATCACAGCATTGAAGAAGGCGTCGTCACTAGGCCTCTGAAATCTGCAACCATTCTAATTTTAAGGAACAGACAAAATGCAGACTCAAATGGGACTCCATTTTACAGAAAAGGGCATAGCTTGGCATTACAATATCAGGGAATACAATTACCGAAGTCGATGACACCAATTCCTTTCAAGTATTATAGTAATAATGTCACAGATTAGAACCACATCAGACACAAACTTAATGAAGTGTTGTCCAACTCTCCAACTAAGACCATATATTACAATTAATAAGTAATTTCATGAACTATAAAAAGCTAAATCCCCCATCAATTCATAAATATCAGTCAAAATTTGGTTTAAACAAAACATAAAAGCCTCACACCTCGAAAGCATTTGCCTTTCGGAATCCATCCTTATCGGGACCCAATCCATAAGTTTTGTCCATTTGTCATTGCCTCTTGCATAGTTGCATCTTCCTCGTCTGAAACCCAGAAAATAAACAAGCACAAAACTCTTCAAATTATCTTCAATTTCAACCCGAAATACGAGATAAATAGGGGTTACAGAAAGGTAGTTGATAACTTGATATGTTAAGCTAGGCTAGTCAGTAGCATCAGCTCGGAGTTGTTATTAAATTCTGAGCTAGTTTTCTTCACTGAACCAGAAATTAGTTAGATAATGAGTGCTGTGCGTTCCTTGGCTTGCAGGTACAATGTGATCATGGATATTGCACCAACTATTGACATTAAGAGACTCGTAGGAGGAGGCCCGTGAGTGCACACCTTCTTATACTCCATACATAATTCTGCAAATCTCTTGACGCTGATATCGGTTGACATTTATGCAGATTGGTAAAGTATAATGAGGGAGAATATGCAAGAATTGGTGTAATGCCGCGCTACGGTGACGCAAGTTCAGTCCGGTGGTTCAAAGTTGAACCCAACTGCACATTTCACATCATCAATAGCTTTGAAGCTGGCGATGAGGTAATTAATTAACTTGTAACTTACAAGAGCTTATTTGCAATTATTTACTAAGTGATCCACATTAATTTGAAACCTTCAATCGGGTTATTATCATCAGTAGGTTGTAGTTTGGGGATGTAAAGCTCTTGACTCAGTTATAGGTCCAAGTAATGAAAGTAGTAGTGATAAAGATGGCACCTCAACGGCAGAGAATGCTAGTAAATTATACTCTCATGCTTATGAATGGAGATTAAACATGGAGAGTGGATTAGTAAGGGAGAGATATCTCACTAGTAAAAACATTTCTATGGATTCTTCTATGATCAATGGAAACTTTACCGGCCTTCAAAACAGATTTGGGTATGCTCAAATTGTGGATTACATTATCTAAAATCATATTACTTTCAGTTCCGCGAGTAAATATTTGATTTACTCTCTGATTTGTTCTCATCACATCACTAATTCATGATCATTTTTATTTCAGGGTGGCTTAAGTATGGTGGCATAGCTAGCTAAGGAAATTAAGATTTTCTTTGGTCTACTGGTGCAGGTTTATGTCATTGACACCAAGCAGTTTTGCAGTGACTCCAGTGAGCCTGTTGCCAAAATTGTTTTACCCAGAGTTCCATATGGATTTCATGGAGTTTTCATGCCAACTTCACTCAACACCTAATCTCAATTTACATCTGCCCGTGCATATATATATGCATGGTTCCTGATTTTGTTGTAGTCTTGTAGATGCTGTGATCTGTAATCTGTTTATTATATATGGGGGTTAATGTCATATACCTGTGTAGTTTGTACGTGAGCATGTACGTAATAAAATATTTATTGGTTTGGTCATATCACCCATATGTAAATTAAGGTAACCATACAATCATAAAACGAGATGATGCAGATAAAAACTGTAAACTTATGATGAACTGAGATACAAAAGAAACCAAACAAAGGGGGAGAAGAGGGGGAGGGAAAACTCCACTAACTTTCACATTTCTTCGAGATTTACGAAACTTCACAACACGTCACACAAAATAATTTAAAGAAGCAAGAGAAATCTTTAAAATTCTGAATGTATGGCTGGTGTGCAAACTAGTGGGGGTTTATTATTGTGTTGGTTTGATAGGTTGTACAGACTACAGACTTCATCATGAGTTACTGTGTATATTAATCAAAGCGGAATATTCCAATTATTGAGGGATTAATTATATTTCAAGTTGTCAAAAGAAGGTTTTCTAACGCATATATATGCATCCATAAAAACAGAGAGTTAATTTGTCGGTCTCTTTAAAATTACATGCGCACTCGATTCGATCTTATGCCAATATTTGTGATATATCCTACATTAAAGTCGTAAAGAAAATGTACCCACGTAATGACAATTCTCACACAACTATGTAGGAATGGAGTGATGCATCGCGACATGTACGTTTTGATTCCTTTCAACTTGATCATATTAGTTTTAAAATATATGCAAATTCAAATAAAAACAGTGTCTGTGTTTGTTAAAAGAACCACATACATGCTGGTTTTATGTGTAAAAAAGACATGCATAAATCTCCAAGGACTAATTAAGCAATCGAGACGACTAGCTCAGGTGTTAACTGAGAAGATAATTAGATTAATCAGGTATCAGACACCATTTTGATATCATCATCATCAGAACTTCAGAAGTACTTTCCTTCCTGTCTATATATTAAGGAGCTAGATAGCTATTTGATAAAGGGAAATTACAATGGCAATCTCTTCTTATAATGCCCTACAAGTAAACGGGTTAATTCAAAGCCGACTCAGCTCCCACGGATTTAATCATCTCAAAACCTCCCTTTCTTCAACGGTTAAGGTAATACTTACATATCATGCAGTTAATTATGTGGCTTAATTTCTGATGTTCATATTTGTTCTTTGATCAGATCCATCGATTAAATTTACATATGTTTGATTACATATGCAGCCTTTCTTCAAAGAGTTACAGCAATTGCTTCCGAGGAAGGTGGATGTACTCTCAAAAACCATGGAAAACACTGCGGGGAAGATGTTGGATGCAGTTGTGGAATCACTGTTCCAATTTGTTGATATACCGTCACTCCCATCTCAGGTCGTTATTTTCACTCTCATATATAAGTAGTTGTAGTGCTATTATTTCTACCGCATGTATGTAATATGTCTTAATCGTGTGCTTGTAGAAAAACTTTTTACCAGTTGAAGAGATCGGAGAACTTGTTGAAGTTACCTGCACTTCAGGAGAAGTTCCTGCTGATTTTTCTGAGGGTGTTTTCATCAGAAATGGTATACGTACATGAGTAAGCACAGATTGAGGATCGTTCATTAAACGAAATAAAAGCACATCATCAAAATAAACATAAGCCTGCAAGCCCTGCATGCATAGTTGCATACAAATGATATATATATATATATATATATATATATATATATATATATATTGCACAGGAATTGATTTACTCTCCATCTCTTATCGATGCATGCAGGCAGTAATCCTTTGTTTGGAAGTTTAAAAACAGCAGTGTCGATCTTCGGAGAATCACATCATACTTGGATAGAGGGAGAAGGAATGCTTCATGCTCTATATTTCAAAAGAGACGATGACAGTGGCAGCTGGGTCATCTCGTATAAGAATAGATATGTTGAGACTGAGACATTTAAGATGGAAACTCAACTAAATAAACCAGGCTTCTTACCGGCCCTAGCAGGAGACGCTCCGGCAATCATTGCAGCATTTCTCCTAAATTCGGTGACTAATTGATTTATTTTTTCGTTGTCATAGTACTTTTGGTGTGTCTGTAAATTATGATCGATGAAAACCTATTAATTTGGATATTTCGTATGTATGCTTTGTTGCATGCAGTTAAGATTTGGCGCAGTCAATAAACACATGAGCAACACCAATGTTTTCGAGCATTCAGGGAAGGTTTACTCCATTGCAGAGAACTATGTGCCTCAGGAGGTGGACATTTCGACCTTGGAATTCATTTGTAATTGGGATGTCAATGGAACTTGGGATCGACCTTTCACAAGTCATCCAAAGGTACGTACGTTTTTGTGGATTACTAATCTTCTATTTGTCATAAATCGCTAATTAACTACTTTGAATCTGAATGCTTCACCTCACCCTGCACTGTATGGTACACGACGATCAATACAGAAAGCTCCAAGCTCCGGAGAATTAGTCGTGATGGGGACAGATGCACGGAAACCTTACTATGTTGTGGGGGTCATCTCTGGTATGCACTATCGATCATCGGTGATCATTTGATTATTGTAATTGCTTCGATTATATTAGCAGCTGATACATGATCTTGTTAATTACTTCAGCTGATGGAAAGAAAGTGCACAAGGTCGATCTCAAATTGCAAAGAAGTGTGCTCAGTCATGATATAGGAGTCACACTACAGTAAGTTGCATGATATAGTAGTTCTGTGGTTACATATGTATCAGTGACAATTAGCTAGTAGATTCACATAAATTTTTCCTTCTTGGTTGTAAGGTACAATATAATCATTGATCATCCTCTTATAGTAGATGTAAAGAGACTCACCATGGGAGGCCAGTAAGTAATCAATTTCATGTTGTCAATCTTATCTGTTGATTAATACTGCTTAAATATCATGATCAATGCGCAGTACCTAACTAGTTTTGTTTACACTTGTGTTTAGATTAATGCAGTACATAAAGGAAGAGTACGCGAGAATCGGGGTCATGCCTCGATATGGTGATGCAGATTCTGTCAAATGGTTTGAGGTGCAGACTAATTGCACATTTCACATCCTCAATTCCTTTGAGGATGATAATCAGGTAACAAAAATACAGAACTCACTTTCATCCAATTGGCACGGTAATCTTGATTGATCAATATATTTTGTTAATGAAAAACGAGGACAGGTTATAGTGAGGGGATGTAGAGCTACCACATCCGTTATACCAGGTGCTAACGGCAGCCGAACCCCTCATGAATGGTTCTCCAAAGGGTTCAACTTTGCTGGTGATCATTATGATTCTGCAGAGGTTGGATATCTGTTTGTGCATTTATATGAATGGAGACTGAACATGTTATCTGGAGAAGTGGTGGAGAGGAAGTTAACCGGGTCTGAATACTCCATGGATTTCCCTTTCATCAATGAACAATTTACTGGTTTAAAACACAAGTATGGATATGCTCAGGTCATTGATTCCAGGGCAAGCTCGTTATGTGGTAAGAAATTCTAAAAATTGTTTGGCCTAAATGAAAAATTATCCAACTGATGATCGACTTGAGAGTTGCATGAGATCTTCTTTGTATATACAGGCATGGGTAAATATGGATCTCTTGCCAAAATATATCTGGAGGAATCAAATTCTACAGCATTTGTGGTAGGGATATTATATTAATTAGAAAAATAACCATCTTACTGTATCAAGTATAAAACTAGTAACTTTTGATGGGTTCATACTTCATACTTATCAGGAGGGAAGGGGTGAAAACTTGTTGACAAAGGTAGAATACCATAAGTTTGAGGACAACAACTTTTGCAGTGGAAGTGTTTTTGTCGCCAGAAATGGAGGCGTTGAGGAAGATGATGGCTGGATTATCACTTTTGTTCACAATGAAGAAATTGATGTGACTCAAGTGAGTTCTCAGGTCTATGCATATTTAGTGTATATGCACATAGAGCTAGTGCAAGTAACATTTCCTGACATGAAAACATGCAGGTTCATATCATTGATGCACAGGATTTTGAAGGTGAAGCGATCGTGAAACTTACATTGCCACAACGGGTGCCCTATGGTTTTCACGGAACCTTTGTGTCTATGCCGGTTCGTCGATCTTAAGATACTCAATGTTGTCATGATTTTCTCCATATATCAGACAGGAAAATAACATTAAGTTTCAGTTTTAACTTTTTAGAGAATAATTAGTAGGTTTCTTGGGTTAATGTAATTGAAAGATTGAAATGAAAATGAGGCCATTAAGTAGAGTTTTACAACATTGAATTTTCCCTACAACAGGGTGCTGCTGCAGCTACATTATATGTAGCATTAACACACCACTGACACCAGCAAACTATACATTTACATTAGAGATAATTAGAGGAAAATTCAAAAAATTCACCCACTTTTAAGATAAACTCATTTACTTTTTGTTTTTTAAATTTGCATCCAATGCAATAATTTAGCATACCTTATATATTTTATTTTATAAATTTAAAATTATTTTAATTTTTTCACTGTCATTTTTGCCATTCTAATATTCATTTTGTTTTCTACCTTTAGGTATGTTACAATAGAGAAATTGAGTTTTGTGTATATGGTTTTAGGTTAGGGTTAGAGTTTAGGATTTAGGGTTTATGGAGGAATTGGTTTTGGGTATAGGGTTTTAGGGTTTATGGAGAAATTGAGTTTTGGGTATAGGGTTTTAAGGTTTAGGGGTTAGGATTTAGGGTTTATGGTTTAGTGACAAATCTTGCAATTTCATTATTGAACATGTTCTATTTTTAAGATTAAATATAAATAAATTTTTTTCATAAATCAATCTAATTAATATATGGGTGTATTTTAAAAGAGTGTAAAGACATGGGTCTAAAATAAGCCTAGTAAATTAAGTGTATTGTCAAATACTCCTTTACATTAACATGCAGAGTTCCATATATATGAATTTCATGCATATATGCCTATATTGTTATAACGGACGGAAGAAAGAACACAGATTTACGTGGTTCACTAACAATATGTTAGCTACGTCCACGGCAGAAGGAGAACAGTTTTATTGATTGAGGAAGAACACAGAATACAGAGTGCGGAATACAGAGATACAGAGAGTGCGGCGCTAACAACCCACTACTAAGTATTATCACACTGAATACAATTAGGTTTAGGACGTTTATATAC
Source organism: Comarum palustre (assembly GCA_951800085.1). Lineage (NCBI taxonomy): Eukaryota > Viridiplantae > Streptophyta > Magnoliopsida > Rosales > Rosaceae > Comarum > Comarum palustre. Next base: position 16,717,152 of record OX637589.1, read on the forward strand.
TAAACGTCCGCGACCGAAACTGACCGCGAGCGAAACTGTCCCCGCGAGCGAGACTGACCCCGCGAACGACAGATGAGCGCGCGAACGGAACCCAGCATAACAGACAACAGGTTTCGTGGGCTTCGGAGGCCACGTTGCGGTATATTAGGTCAATAACCTGTGAAAAACCAATAACCTGTGAAAATTTGGGCTTGATTTACACCGGTTTGAGGAACATAGTCCTCCCGTGCTGGACCAAGCCAGGTCAATAACTAAAGCCAGTATTAACATGAAACAGTAAAACACAAAGTAATTTATGATAGATGCCTCATGTGAGCTGACAACCCAGACCCAGGCCGAAACCCATGCCCAGAAACAGGCCCATTGATCATGAGGCGTCAGCCCATTACCCAGCAGATCGCACGGCCCAGACCCATGCATGAAGCCTTTTGTGTTCATGTACGCTGCCAAACCAGATCGAGAGTTCTGCTTAAGGGAGACTCCGCACCACCGCCGTACCTATCGTCGTACTTCGTGCCCCCCCCGTCTGGATCGGACCAGCGCGCCGCCGCCACGCCACAAGCGAGCATTTTCGTCAAACCACCGACTCCAGCACGCCCTCCAAACTCCTGCCGAGTCAAGATCCTTCTCCAAAGCAACAAAATCCTAGATCTGACAAGAATAAAACCAACAAGATTCCCTCCTCCGAGCAACAAGTACAGGAACCCCAACACCCGTGTTCGCTGGCGATCTGAGAGGCACATATCGATGTCGATCTGCCCAAACTGATCTCGAGAACCACTCCACGAACCCTAAACCACGTTTCTGCTGAGTAGCCTCACCACTATCGTGAACAAACATCCCCTCTCAGGCCGGAACGCAGCGGCGTGAGAGGCGGCGGCGTTCGGCCGAGAGAAAACCAGACTCTCTTTTTCTTTTTTCGCGCGCGTTCTCTCACAGTGCTATTTTAGGTTTTTTCTTTTTTTTCGCGCCGCTCATGCGCGCGTGCGGGGCGCGTTCTCTCAAAGTAAGGAACTTGGTTTGAATGAATTCATAGCTTTGTGTTGAGTATGAATCGGTTTTAATATGCATTGTAATTGTGGCTTTGGGATGGTTCTCCAGCTCTTCCTCAGTCACAAATATTAGGGGCAAAGCATCTCAATTGCTGAGAGGAGAGGCGAAACCTGTAGAGGCTCCCCAGTTGCTGATTTGGCACAAGTAGGTGCTGCTATTGCCGAGGAAAATGCATTTGAATGTTGTCTATCGTGTTGGGGACTTGGACAAGACTAAAGTATGCGTTTTTCTCAGAAAATAGATTTCAAATTTTCAATAATGCATAGTTCTAGAGATTGCTAAGGATTTTTTCTTCTTTCATATGCAGATTCTACACTGAGTGTTTAGGGATGAAGCTGTTGAGAAAACGTGACATACCAGAGGAACAATATTCGAATGCTTTTCTTGGATATGGACCAGTAGATTCGAACTTTACAGTTGAACTTACATATAGTAAGTCCTTATCTAATTCTATAGAAACGCAAGCGTAATTTCCCCGTTTTAGAGAAGTCTTCCAAAATTGCTCTTCGTAGGATTAACTTACTGTGTACTCATGATAGATTATGGAGTGAACAAGTATGACATTGGGACTGGTTTTGGCCACTTTGGTATTGCAGTTGCAGATGTAGTTCCTTTATTTATATTCATTTATCAGTTTACATTTCAAACCCACATCCTATCAAGTTAAACTACAAAACCAATGTCAGTAGTCGTGTTCATTTATACGGGCGGTGCACCTAATAATTTTCGGTACAATAATTGCTCTTATTGAGGATCCTGATGGTTATCCATTTGAGCTTTTAGAGAAATGGCCTACACCAGAGCCCTTTTCACAATTGATGCTTCGTGTAGGGGATCTTGACCGTGCTATGAGCTTTTATAAGAAGGTGAGTTGTGTTAAACTTAAATATTTGTCCTAGTTAGGCTTTTGTAGGAATAAACTTCGTGAAGCTTTTACTGTTTTGTTTCTCTAACTGATGGCTTTTGGAATAGAACTTCTCCGCAGGTATATGCTATTCATTTTCTATGACAACACAGGATCACTGACAATGTCACAATGACAAAGGAAATGGTTATGCTCAGGTATATGCTATTCATTTTCAAGTACAAACATATTTAACTTTTTGCAGCAACTATATCTTTACTGGTTTTACTTCTGTGTTATATTTATATTCTATATGAAGAGACACTGAGTTACTAAATGTCAACAGATAGCAAAAGGCACAGACGATGTTTATAAAAGTGCAGAAGCAGTTAGACTCTCTGGAGGCCCTGGTCCCTTGCCAGGTATCAACACCAAGATAACTGCTTGCTTAGACCCCGTTGGCTGGAAATCGGTACTTTCTATTCTATGTTTTTTTATAAGTGGAACTTTCTTTATTTCCTTTGCATTTCCAGTGTGCTGATTGAATGTTCTTAGTTGGTACCAACTAATGGCTCAAAATATCTATAACTGAAATTCTGAAGAAAAGAAAAAGGAAATTTATTCAATGGTTTAATCATTTCTCTCAAATCTCATGCCGCAGGTTTTAGTTGACAATATTGATTTTCTGAAGGAATTAGAATGAGTAACAGCATCATTGCCACACCTCCAAATGAGACCATTGAAGATTTGTGACACAGTTGACCATAGATTATTCCAATCTGCCAATCATAGAAATCTTGAAGCAGCTCATGAGAGAACATACACCGTCCCAATTTGCAGATGCACCACTTTGTACTAGCTAACAGTTTTGAGTTCTACCCTTGCTACCCATATGTATATCTAGGATTTGGAGATAGTAGGTGCACATTGATTGCTGTGACAAAGTTGAGAACTTAGTTTCACATCAATCTAAATAACGTTTCACAGAATCTTATTATGCTGGTATGAGATTCAACATATTCTGAATCCCCTCGGTCCACATATGCTTGTCCCTTTTACTTCTGCATTCGAATTCTATTGTCCTGTCAGCTGTTTTGATGCCAAAGTATGCCCTTGGTTTGCTGCAATCTTCCCTCTCCCTTCCCGGCCACGCTGCTATGTCACAGCAGACTCCAGAGACCACACCTGCATCACACCACAGCATCTTGGTTGACAAGAGCAAAAATTAATAGAATATTCTTGCTCTGGTTATGAGAATGTTCTTACATTTCTTCTTCTTTGTAAATGTCCCCACCATGTGCTTGCTTTTCATTTTGGCTACAACCTGTTATCACTCTAAAAGGTTGAGAAGGGAAGAAGTTGAGTTAAGCTACATAAATTTTAAGTATTTGTGTTCAAGGTCTATAAGCAATCAAATACTTCCCTGCAAATTACAAGCTATTTGAGTTCAGTCCTGTCATATAATTAAGAGGATTACCTGCCCATTTGAGTTGGTGTTGAAAGAAACTTGTTTCCAGTGGAGATCACCTGCAGTCCAAGGTTAAATCTCTTTCAGTTCTCATTAGAAATCGATAATCAATATCATTGCCTTATGAATGTGTATTGATAATGCCCTTTCTAAAGCATATACCTTTCCTTGTACGTTTAAGAACTTCCCCTCCTCTTGAGACAAAGTCCAGTGCTGAGATTGATTCTTTTCCTTCACATTTTTCCTCGGCCAGTTCAATGGTAGTGCCTCCATACTCCTTTTGAAGCCTTATCTTGAGTGTAGCAGCTCCTCGTAAAGCTGTTATTCATTCATCGGCAACTGTATAACACCCTTCGGTAAAGCTTAACTAAACTAGTGAGGTTTTGAGCTTAATTAGTACCTGTCGCAGCTCCAGCAGTTAAGGTCATGATGTCTCCATTAGTCCTCGCGCTAACAGCTGAACCGACAACAGATAGAATATGGTCATGATCTGCTCCCATCTCCTCTGCAATCTCGATACAACGTGAAGCTACTAGAGCAGCTGCAGATGCTAGTGCTGTCGAAATTTCAGTCCTCTCGGATGGTGCTGTTTTGTGGTGGACACTGGCAGCTAATGTTTCAGTTTCAGGCAATGCAGTTGAAGCTGCGATAGCTGCTACCGCAGCAGCCACCCCAGCTACAGAAACTGCAGCATGCAACTGGGCATTTTGGCTTCTCATTTCGTGCTTTTTTCTCTCCTTTTGATCTTTTAACCATCTCCCCATTGTTTTCCCTCTCAACATGCTCTTGTATAGCTGCAGAGTGAGAATCAACACAAAATTGAAAAACGAAAACAGCTTCATGGATGCTTTAGGTTGAGTTATGTGATATCAGTACCCCATTATTGATCAATGGTTGTTGAGTGGAAAGGAACTCTGGATGAAGTGCATGATGTAGTAGAAAAAACTCATGCATATATAATTAACCAGCTGTAAAAGTTCATGGGAGAAATTATTGTAAATCTAGTATAAACACAAGTAAAAAAGTTCTATGTAGCCACTACACCAGGCAAGGGGACCAGGCATGCATATACTTAATGACACATTAAAGAGTTAATAAGCAATGATGGGCAAGCTTAAATCATATGCTCATGCACACAGGCCATTATGATGATTCTTCAGCCTGAAAAATAAAGATCAAAGAGAGAGGTACCTTCATTTCATCACTGTTTCTTGGTGAAATCGGAGGGGTAACTCCAGCAGGTAGCTGCTAAGTAAGAAATTGTTATGTTATAGCCACAAAGCACTTAAGCAATAAGTATATGCTGATTTAATGTAATCCTGACGGAACTGTTGATCTGAACCAACGTACACTTAAAAATTGACTAAGACTATAAATCGAACAAATGTAACAACATAACATAGTGAAACTGACGGCAACTTATCTGACAAATACAGTAGTATATAGCAAAATATCAACAGTAACATAAGATCAATAGTTAAGGAAGAAACTCACAGATGATTCGCTCAAAAGCATGGAACTTGAATGGCGAGTTTCAGCAGTACCATCATAAGAGAATGCTGACTTATTCTGATCAAGACTCTTAGAAGCAACATGCGAGTGAGAAAGAGCTTTGGAGATCTTCATGGCCGAGAGGCTCCATGATCTTGTCAGAAACTCCATGGACTCCGTCGGAGTTTCAGGTGGCGGGGCACATAAACCCGCTACCCCAATACTCGTACCACCATTTTCATCTATGTTCTCCAACCCATGTCGAGTTGTGGAGCATTTCAAACTGCAAGAGCTCACTGACACCATAACACAACCACAAAGAGAGTTAGCTTAAAGTTCTATCTACGACATTGGTCTCTTGCAATTTGAATTATAATAGCGTCCCTTACTTTTGAAGCTCGGCTACCAATGGAGAATCTAACTTAGAAAACAAAGCCAGAATAAGAGGATGGTGATGACCGATGAAGAGGAGGTACAAGAGCACAGTACGTATTTAATCAACAAGAAAAAGTATGACTTGCATGATTCTTTATTGCGATGTGTACAAATTCTATAAGCCAATTAAACGCCAATGATCAATTTTTGTCATCACTAACTCTATTGCTGCTTTTGATTTCTTTTCCGCACGTATGTGCTTTATACAATAGGAAAAAAGGAGCCTCTTTCTGGAGCGGCCGAGTTCATCTTCATCATTGCTAGGGCTCTTTTGTCACCGTTATCAAGGGCCCCTTTCTGGGTTAGATTCCCATAATAAGAGTGTGCATCAATACCATTAATCATGAAATCCCTGGAACAGTCTAGTTAATGAACACTTCATATAGTTTTGTGGGTACTTAAGCGAGGTTGATCAGAGATTAACTGGAGACTAACCAAACGAACAAGGATGCAACGTCCCCTATCATGTCAACTGCAAAGTTTTAAAGCAACCTGGTAAAGCTGGTCTCTTGCACTATGTTTCCCCCTTGTAACTTTCACAGTATTCACAAATTGTTGGAAAAATAACATTTTGAACTTGGATAGGGACCATAGGTGGGTTAGATGATAAACCCAATGTTAACTGCGATTAAGAAAAGTTAACCAACAAGACAAAATGGGTGGCACCACCAAAGGCCGTGAAACCCTCCAAGAGCTTCACCATAGTGTCGTGGTGGCACAACCAACTTACAATTTCGAGATCAAGTCCCAAGCACCAACCAAGGTATCAGTTTATGATTATACCTTTAATCATGGTTTCAATATCTAATCTTATCATGGTTTATACTTTATAGGTGAGCAAGCATCAATAATTGTGATGTCCCAGTCCTACCTTAGTTTTTCTACTTCCCTTTATGGACCGCCCATTAGTTTGATGACTTCATCCTAAATGTGCAACAAATCGTTCAGTTTTCGGCTAGATTGACGCATAACCAAATGTGAGTGAAAGAAAACCAGTGTATTCATATAAGCTGTGGGTAAACGGAACACAAAATTATTTCTGGCTTGGAATCTGGGGAATGAAGTTTTCCTCGACATTTTCCGCCCAATTCTCAGAACCATGAATACAACCTACTTTAGGTCCTGCTTCAAGTAATGGACTACCTACTTTAAAGCCTCTAAAAATACAAAGCTGGAAGAATTTGAGAACCAATATAGAAGGGATATATAACTCTAATACCCCTTCAATTGACATCAACACTTACAATGAAGTTCCTCCATTTCATCCTTTATAACCCATCTCCTATCAAAGATATGAAGCAAAGAAACACAACGTCAATAATACAACCAGATATTAAATAAGGATGATTTCTATGGAAACCATGAGAATATACCTGAAATACCAGTTTACACTTTTCCAGATTCTGAAGGACCTGGGTACCTAAGGTTCAAACTTGAAACTTCATCCAGATGAACATCCAGGGCTTTCATCCCAAAATGTTACAGCAATAACACAATCCTGAACTGAATAAGATACATGGTCACCAAACTATACTGTGAAAACAAAAATGTACGATCTTTATCAAATTAAAATGGAAAACAAACTTTACAAGTCATCCACACAACATTCAAGGGGGCTCAGTCAATCTTTTCCACCTATGCACATGAAAACTCCAAGCTTTGTAGGCAAATTCCTACTGCATCTAGTGTCGTCAAGTTTTGCCAGACATTTTTCAGGTAGTATGCCAAGTTGGCAAGCAAGCAATCCAAACTTCATTACATTTGCTACAGCAAGATGCATACTCCAAGTAAATTCTTTTACATACGTAGCTGAAGAGAGAAAACCAACGTGAAGAGTTCAATATGCAGATTTTGAGTAATTTCTCTGTTTAACAGAGTTAATAATATAATTTCATACAATAAAACATTCCGTACCTTTTACTTTTATTGAAAGCTTTGAGCTAGAGTTGGCATCCAACTGCTTGAAGCACCATGTTGGCGACTTCCATCAGCAATTTCTGCTGACCCCTCTGTTTTTGGTAAATTTCTTTTGAGACCATTGCCCTTATTCTGCAACAATCATGAAAGAAAAGCAATGTTATATAATACAGGACAATATGCAACAGGTTATAACCTGTAAACAGGAATAGATACAAAATAAAATTATGCAGAAAACTATCATTTGGTTTACTCTACAAGTTGCATACATGTTTTTCAATAGATTTATTAGCACCCGAATATGGGACTGCAGATGACGTAAATGGCCTGTGAATATGAGCAAGATGACTTGATCTTCTAGGTTCAGGAGCCACAGCTTGTCTAGAGTCAACTCCTGAAAATCCACAAAATGAAACCTAAGTCCCAAGAAATATATGGTACATCTAACACTCAAACATGTCAAAAGCTTGTGAAACCCTAATCTCATCAACGCCTAGGTCATTAATCATCTTGGGGTCAAATCCAGAATTTACCTTGATTCCTCACATCCATAGGCATTGCTTGACTGCTACTCACTACTTGACCATTGGTCCCTACAGCTGGCTGCAAATTATAAGACAGTTGGAAGAAACAATATCAAATATCTAACACAAGTAACCAGGCACAGCTCAAAGAACAGCAATTCTCAGAGAATCAAAAGAGGATAATTAAATAAAAGGATTTTGCAAATACTAACAGCTGATTGACCATGACCCCTTGTTTGTTGCGCTTGCTGGTATTTTAGGATTGTCCAGTCAAATACATAATCAGACTCAAATCCTGTAAAATGTGAGCATAAACACCAAATAGAGACAGTCCGTTGGGATAAACCTCAAGATGTACAATTACTAATTCTATATTGGGGACTAATCAAAATTGGACATGACGGTGAAATGAGTATCATACCTTCACGTTTAAATAAGTCACGAAACAGACGCTTCAAGAATGCATAATCCGGACGTTGATCAAATGTTAAGGAATGACAATAGTGGAAGTAGGATGAAAACTCCACAGGATGAGACTTACATAACACCTGAAAACAGATGCAAACAGATCAATTTTTGATTTAAATGGTAAAATAAAGCTCTCATTGTAACACTATTGTTTTCCCAAATAAAAGGAAATTAGAAACCCTCCAATTACAAGCTGCCTGATCTACAGTGCAGATACCTCAATGGGAGTTGATAACTTCTTCTCACAAATCTTATCATATTTTTGCTTCTTTGTTGCAGCTTTTAGACCCTGCCAAGGAAGGCTAAACATAAAAATCAATCAATCAGTAAGAGAGGATACACAAAATGCCAGTTTGTAATAACCAACACTAGTTGCACTAAGAAATAACCCTAACCAGAATTCCAGATGACATCTTTCAAATTAAAAAATTATCTGATGTGGTATGAATTCATGGCATACCTTCCTCTTAAGAAATACAGAAGAACATAGCCAAGTGACTCCAAATCATCCCGACGACTCTGATCTAAAACAATGAAGCTACAAAGGTCAGGATACAGACAGCCAAGCAATTATAACAGAGTTAACAAACAACTCTATACTTACCGATTCCCAAATGGGTATTGCAACTAGCATATCGTGCAGTTCCTGTTAAGCTTTTGTTTTCTCTGTTTGATTTATAGAAAAAAAAAAACAGATACAGTTAGACAACAAACCAGGAACTGAACAAACTTGTCTACCTTTATTATGACAGGCTTGAATGCCAAGCCAGCACCAGAAAATGCATGAACCCATGTCTTGAATTGTACCTGTATGGAATATGCCGATTTGTAGTTGGGTCCCGATATCTTTTTGCAAGTCCAAAATCAATGATGTAAACCTGATGAATGAGTTTTCAACAATAGATAAAATACATAATAAACAAACTAACTGATAAACCACAGTTATTCTTAAAAGCTCCTGAAAATCAGCTGTTAAAGAGAAATGTACTAATTACCTGATTTGCTTTTCTGCCAAGACCCATGAGATAATTGTCAGGTTTGATGTCCCTATGCAAAAACCCTTTCGAATGCACGTACTCTATTCTTGTAATCTGCAACAGAAAAACAGGAAGAGAAAACATTAGCAGCAGGTAAACAATATCACCCTTACCAATTAAAAGAATCTATCTACGAAAGTAAAGGATACATTGCAAAATTACCATCTGTTCGGCCAACATTAAGACTGTTTTCAGAGAAAACTTTCTCCCACAGTATACAAATAAGTCTTCAAGACTCGGCCCCAACAAGTCTATGATCACAACATTATCGTCATGATCAAACCCAGCCCACTTCATGCTCGCAATGCCACCTGAAACAACAACGAATCAGTCAATTACTTCCGGTGAAAGCAAGATTCCAGGTGAAATTAGCAGCGCAAACAGGTTCAAAAGGAAAACTCACTTCCTCCCTGTAGAATTTTATACAGCTTGGCCTCGTACATAAGCTGTAAATGCTTCGTCTTATTACTTTCCTGCCAAAATCAAAATCACAATCGAAATCAAATTCTCCCGTAAAGCTCATAGCAGCTTTTTCGACACGATTAAGATACCAAAAGTGGTGGAGAGCCTAATTCTAACAATCTAATACGCAATTCCACAATAGCCTCATCTAATTAGCTCGAATGCGATTAATTCACAATCCATGCAGAGCAATTATCCCTAGAAATCATCCAAATCACTCAAAATGAAGACGAATCATTCAAGACTTACAATCTTGGCCGCCAAGGTCTCTCCAGTCTCCATATGAGTGGCTAAAACAAACAAACAAAAAATTAATCAGCAACGATTACGATAATTACGATTCGAGATAAAGAAAACGAACGAAATCTGAACATACCGAGGTAGATTTCACCAAATGAACCGCTCCCGATTTTTCGACCTAGCTTAAACTTGCCTCCGATGATCCTCTCCATAACGAAAAGCCCTAACCGGATTCAAATTTTCTGGGAAAAAAGCGAGCGGCGGGATTCGAAGTCGGATCGGAAAAGCGAGAGAGATCGATTCGGATTTTGAGATTGGAGGAGACTTTTTGGTTAATTTTTAGGGAGGAGGAAGTACGACTTGGATGGCGGCTATGGAAGAGGAAGACGAGGGATCTAAAGTGGATTTACTTTTTTTTATCCATTTGGAAACGGTAAGAATAAATTCATATATCGGTTTTGTAACGTTTGCACATAATCCACACAATTTGTGTGTCTACTATTTGTGTGGATTTCCTAGAGAGTATGCTATTTACGTATGCTATTTACACGTAACACACATCATTTGTATGTACCACTAAACAGTTTGGACCATAGGTTTCTGAATACCGGTTAGAATCTTAACATGAAAATCAACTAAGAAGATTAAGGCAGCCACTTATTTGCCTCATCATTTGATGAACTCAAAAGATTTCAATTGCGTATGGACATTAAGAATTGTACTGTAAATTCTCGAACAAACAAATAATGTGTCCATGTCAACATATCAGTTCTAATCTTAATCTTAAACATATTTTCTTTTTAAAAATGAAAAACTTTTATTCAAATTAGAAAAACAAATTACAAAACATAGAAAATATCGGTCGTGGACAAGAGTTCTTCACTCTCTTCCTTACTACTAGAACCAGTTACGGTTCTATCACAATGAATGACATCCATAAACTAAATGAGCCCAGCTCCTAACCAAGACAAACACCTTTCTTGTTGAGCTACATGCTTCGCGGCTGCTGCACCATTAGCTTCTCTTGGCACATAAGCAAATACCAGACATATCAACAAAGCAAAGCAACAACCTAACCCTTTCTGTTAAAGCGCGAGCGACAAGCGTGGCCCGTAGATTATCCTTGTACCGATACTATCCTAACTTAACCATCTTTAAGGTGTTGAGTTTTATCTATAAAAGGTCTCGGTACAATTAGGAATGATTCACCCTCATATATGTTATATTTTATTTGTCACTTTTCTGATGTGAAATCTCTTATCTCTAACACTCTCTCTCATGTGCAACCTAACTTTTAGGTCTGTACGTGAAACTGATTAAGAAACTGAAACCGGACCACATGGTTAACCGAAAGAACTTCAAACTCTGAACCCCAAACTCCGAAAGAACTTCAAACCAAACTCTGAAACAACTTTAATCAACGCACCCGGGCTCGTGAGAGAAGCAATTGGAGAGGAACCCGCTCTGATACCATGTCAAAGCGCGAGCGACAAGCGTGGCATGTAGATCATCCTTGTACCGATACTGCCCCAACTAAACCGCCTTTAAGGTGTTGGGTTTTATCTACAAAAGGCCTTGGTACAATTAGGAATGATTCACTCACATATATGTTATATTTCATTTGTCACTTTTCTGATGTGAGATCTCTCCTCTCCAACATTTTCCACTAAAACTCCCTCCATCCTCGGCATAACAGTCCCCATCATTGATTGTTCACTAGCCTTGCAACATCCATAGAATTAGATTCAACCACTTCCAACAATAGTCAATAGGTTATTACACACAACAGATTCCAACTCCAAAATGATTGCCTTCAATTCAGCTGCACAAACCTGCAATCTTCCCATGACCTCTCGGCCTCAACCACTACTAGATCTCCTACGACATTACGCACAACAGCCCCTATACCCACAAACTCCCCATTACTTGAAACAGAAGCATCACAATTCAATTTACACATACCAGCTCTAGAGGGAATCCAATTTGCCATATAAGAACTACCCCTTTAAGCACTACTACCATCAGTGACCTCCTGCCTTGTGTGCACACCAAGAATACATTCTCACTCACACAGCAATACATTGGTTATAGATGATGCCAGGGGTCTAAGTTGCTCCCCTAGTCCCCAAGCATAACCCTGTTTCTCTCATTCCAATTATTCCATAACAACACCACCAACAACTTCATTTCATCCACTGAAATCCAAGGTTCAAAAAGGTGCTAGGCGGGACTAGACGGTGCAGCTACTGTCCAGCGCCTAACAATTTAAGCTGAGTTTAATTGGTGATTAGGAGGTAATTAGGCGGATTATTTTGTATATATTTATAAAGAAATGTCAACAAAAGATTCAAAACACATTGTCTCAAAATAATGTCATCAAACAATAGCTCAAAAATTCAAATCCAAATAAAAGCACACAAAAAATTAATTTTTTCAAGTGAAATTATCACTCCAAATTGCCAAACTCAAACATGCCGTCATTTATTTCATCTTCGGTATCATATTCGGACTCTTCAACATCATCATCAAGTTCTTTAATTGTAGAAATTAGACCTTTAGGCCTTTAAATTAAAAATAAAATAAAAACTTTGACCTTTAAATTAAAAAAAATACCAGCCTCTAATCCCGCTTAATTACAGCCTAATCGCTAGACATCATGCTTAATGACCGACTAATCAGCACCGCCTAATGTGTCCTCCAGCACTAAAATTAAGCTTTTTGATTGGTTTTTCTAGGGGTGGGATCGGTATGGTACGAGATTTGACATATCCCGATACCGATCCTGATTTTTTTTTCGATATCGGTACGAGACGAGATGTGTGATTTTAAGGCTTGATACCGAACCGTCCCGATACTGAAAAATTCAGGACAAGTTCGGGGCCAATCAGAACATAAGGTTTTAAGTTGAGATTTTATATATATAAATTAAACAATCACTTTTATACTATATTTATGCAATATTTAACACTTTTTTCTTAACATAAATGAACAAACTAACATAATTAGATGACTTCATCACTTTAATATGATTAATTCTTCATTGTAAATACATACGTTTTTCTTCAAAACTAGAAAAAATATAATTTTTGGAGAATTCAGGACGGTTCGGGTCATTCGGTATCTATTTGGCTCATACCGATCCCGAACAGATTATTAAATTCGGAATTCGATACGGTTCGAGACAACACTTTTTTCATTTTGTGTCCTGACCCGATCAAGCTCAATACAGGACGGTCCGAATCAGTATCCATATTTCGGTATCAAACTCGCACCCTTTAGGTTTTTCCGTGTAGACATTAGACACCCGTTTATTCGAAGAGCGAGAACATCTTAAAAACTCACCAACGTACCCGGATTAAGTTTTGAGAAAAAACTCGGGCCGGGCACAGAAAGGATATTAATGTCATTTTGATAATCCATTTTCTCGGAGAAGCCGGCTTCTCCTTCGTGTTGAAACTCTTTGCTCACTACCAAGTTCATACACAACTCTGCGTCGTAGTCCCACACAGCTTCGATGAGCATGGCTATTAGGTTTTCTCTTCTTCTACTGCTATTCTCATCTCTCGCAAGTCTCACTGTTTCGCTCTACGAAGATCAACTCGGTCTCGTCGATTGGTAAATTTCAGTCTCGTTTTACTTCACCGAATTTGAATTCGGATTCTTGATATTTTTTCTCTCGATAGCTCTAAATTTAAAAGGAATTGATCATCTGGTAATCGAGTTTTGAATTTGATCTTGTTTCGCGTGGTATCTGTTTTTTTTTTTCAATCCGAGCGTGAATTTGTATGAACTTGATGTAATATGCTTCGAATTTGAAGTTGATTGTTGAGAAGATGAGCTTGTTGTGATTGCAGGCACCAGCAGTACATAGGTAAAGTGAAGGACGCGGTGTTCCATACTCAGAAGAGTGGGCGAAAGCGTGTTGTGGTGTCCACTGAAGAGAATCTCATAGCTTCACTTGATCTCCGGCGCGGCGAGATATGTAAGTTCTACTGTTAATGAACTGTATTTGTTTCATAGCTGTAATGATTGCCGAAATGGAGTTAGATTTTTGATATGTATTAATCTGTTTGGTCTCAGTTCGAGGCTTGAAGAAGATATGTGTATTTGTATTGTGCAGTTTGGAGACGTGTTCTCGGGAGCAATGATGTTGTCGACGGGATTGACATAGCAATGGGAAAATGTAAGTGTTCTATCAACATTCATCATATTTCTTTCGTAATGCTTATACATTGTGTATAACTGTATGATTGTGTGGTTTTTTTGTGAGTCATTAATTGGTCACATTATGTTGTTGATCAAAAAGTGATTTGATACTTCCAGATGTCGTTACCCTTTCGTCGGAGGGGAGTATTTTGAGAGCATGGAACCTTCCTGATGGTCAGATGGTGTGGGAATCTTTCATAGATGGCTCAGGAGTCTCAAAATCGTCAAAATCGTTATTAACTGTCCCGGTTAGTGAACCAATTTCCATTCTAACTGGCATCTTCCAATTTTGTATATTTATGTATCTTATGTCCACTCTCTTGCTCTCTTATCAACTGATATTAGACTGTTGTATGTTGATCCTTATGGTTTTGCATTTACTTGTTCATTTTATGGCTCTCAGTTCCCCAGTCATGTAAAAGCATCAGTCTTTTTTATATTAATATGGTTCTATTAGTAGACCCAATTTGTTTGTGCATTCACCATTCTCTGTTTTCTGATGAAGCATATGCTTTGTTTTTCTTTTTCATTTTTCCCAACTTGCATCTTTTGGAATTCCTGGGTTCGTTATCTTCACTATGTTCCTGCACATGTTGAAAATGTGTATATTTTGCTTAAATCAGAATGCAATTTATTTATTTTTGAAATGGGGTTCATTAAGGTTATATTGTGCAGACAAATTTGATTGTCAACAAGGAGAATGTGATCCTTGTTTATGGTAAGGGGTCTCTACATGCTGTTTCCAGCATTGATGGCACGCCTCTTTGGACAAAGGATTTTGCAGCTGAAAGGTATGTGAATTTAATCAATTTATGGTTTAATTTTTCTGGTTTTGTATGTTATTAATACTTTGTTTCTGTTGTGTTGTTTTAAACATCACTGTGTCATTAATACTTGTGTTGTATCCACATTTCAGTCTAGAGGTCCAACATATTATCCAACCTGTTGTAAGTGATGCAATCTATGTACTAGGATTTGTTGGTACTTCCCAGTTTGATGCATATCAGGTCAATCCTGAGAATGGAGAGATACTGAAGCACAATAGTGCAGCACTTTCTGGTGGATATTCTGGGGAAGCAATTTTGGCTTCACGTGACATTCTTGTGACATTGGATGCCTCCAAGTCCAAGTTGGTAGTTATAAGCCTTCAAAATGGAGAACTTAACTTGCAGGAGACATCCATATCTGACATATTGGGGAATTCATCTGGAACACCAGTACTGTTATCTTCAAAACTACCAGGAATGTTTTCTGTAAAGGTTAATGGAGGAGTGACACTCATAAGGGTGACTGTTGAAGCCAGGTTGGAGGTTATGGATAAAATAAATAGCGTGGCAGCTATTAGTGATGCAATTCCCCTTAACGAAGGTCAACAAGCTTTCGCTATAATTCAAAATGGAGATGGTAAGATTCATATTACAGTGAAGCTTAGTCATGATATGAGTGGTGATTTGCTGAAGGAGACGATATTTATGGAAAAGCAGAGGGGGATGGTCCATAAGGTTTTCATTAACAGTTATATCCGGACAGACAGGTCCAATGGGTTCAGGGCCTTGATTGTCATGGAGGATCATTCACTTTTGTTATTACAACAAGGTGCCATTGTCTGGAGTAGGGAGGATGGTCTTGCCTCGATTGTTGATGTTCTAACATCAGAACTACCTGTGGAAAAGGAAGGTGTATCTGTTGCAAAAGTTGAGGAAAACCTTTTTCAATGGCTTAAGGTATAAGAATAGATAATATAATTAAGTGTCATTTTTCTACGTGTTTCCCATGATAGCATATTTCATTTTACTCTATAAATGTGTGAGGTGTTGTGGTTTGATAAGCAGAGTATGATATGATATTTGCATACTTTTGTATTACTCTCTTACGTGGTTTCGAAATTATTAAATCTTAATGTGTTGTATTTAGTTTCTGATTGAATGAGTCCCCTCTAACAATGTGCTTTTAATTTGATTATTTTCTAAAGGGACACCTACTTAAGCTTAAGGGAACCTTAATGCTTGCAAGTGCTGATGATGTTGCTGCTATACAAGAGAGGAGGTTAAAAAGTTCTGAAAAGAGCAAACTGACTCGAGACCATAATGGTTTTCGGAAGCTGATCATAGTACTTACGAAAGCGGGAAAGCTCTTTGCCTTGCACACTGGATATGGACAAGTTGTCTGGTCTCTGTTAATGCCTAATCTGCGTAAATCTGAGTGCGATTTTGCAACTGGTTTGAATATATATCAGTGGCAGGTACCCCATCATCATGCATTGGATGAAAATCCATCTATCCTCATTGTAGGCCGATGTGGACAAGGTTCTGACGCACCAGGTGTTCTGTCTATTGTTGATGCATATACTGGCACTGAAGTTAATTCAATGGATCTCGGACATTCCATTTCACAAGTTATTCCACTGCCATTCACTGATTCTACAGAACAGCGAATTCATCTTCTAATAGATGGAAACCAACATGCATATTTATACCCAAGAACAGCTGAGGCTGTTGATATCTTTCAACGTGAGTTTCCAAACATATACTGGTACTCTGTTGAGACTAATAATGGCATCATCAAAGGACATGTCTTGAAGAGCAACTGCATCCAGGAAGTCATAGACAACTATTGCTTTGTGTCCAGGGATATATGGTCGATTGTATTCCCATCTGACTCAGAAAAGATAATTGCAACAGTGACAAGAAAACCAAATGAGGTATGCTTTTGTCTTACTGAGCTGAAGTCAGATTGCTTGATTTGTCAATTCTTGCATCACTGCTTTCACTCTCAACTCCCATGTTTCCTTTTATCCCTCTGTTAGGAGTGTTAGCTGATACTTGTGCATTTGGGCACACCCACTTGCTGCTTTGTAATATAATGAACATTTCTCAAAAGAGAGAAATGTTTCGTCTTTCAGTTTTTGGTATATGGTATCCCGTAGATACTGTTTGTAACAGAGGTTGTTGATCTTGTAGGTGGTTCATACTCAAGCAAAGGTTATAGCTGCTGAAGACGATTTGATGTATAAGTATGTATCTAAGAATCTACTCTTTGTTGCAACTGTTGCACCTAAAGGCAGTGGTGCAATTGGAACAGCTACTCCAGAGGAGTCATGGTTGACTGTGTATCTTATCGATACAGTAACTGGTCGTATATTGCACCGGATGACCCATCATGGTGCACAGGGACCTGTCTATGCTGTAAGCTTACTCTCTACTTTGTTTTTGGTTGAGTGAGTGTGGGACATTCTATAATCAAATTTTATATATCTTGCAGGTTTTCAGTGAGAACTGGGTTGTATACCACTACTTTAATCTTAGAGCACACAGATATGAGATGTCAGTCATGGAGATATATGATCAGTCCCGAGCGGTATGCTGGAAAACTTAGTCTTGTGTATGTTGGTCTATTTGGTTCAATAAATATGCAAGTTGAATCAAAATCTAATTCACAGGGCAATAAGGATGTTTGGAAGCTGATTCTTGGGAAACATAATCTCACTTCACCTATTTCTTCATATTCCCGACCAGAGGTTGTGACGAAATCACAGTCTTACTTTTTCACGTATTCTGTAAAAGCAATGGGTGTGACATTGACAGCAAAGGGAATTACTTCAAAGCAGCTTCTTATCGGTACAATTGGGGATCAGGTCAGATTCTTTCTCCGAGCATCATGAGAATTCACTTCTCTTGCGGGGCAAGTTTGTCATCCAGTTAGTGATACTAGCCATATGCTCCCTTTTTTAAGCAAATATGTTCCTTTAATGAGAGTAAATATCATGTAGGTTTTGGCTCTTGACAAGCGATTTTTAGATCCCCGTCGATCAGTCAATCCTTCACAGGCTGAGAAAGAGGAAGGCATCATACCTCTAACGGATTCATTGCCAATAATTTCTCAGGTATGTAACATCTTTGTTACAAGTCTTTCGGGGGAGCACTTTATGTTGGAGCATCTGATTAAGGATGTAGAATCCTAATCAAATCCAAATCTGGGAAAGCCTGCATGGTGTTTCTGATTTGTGGCATATTGGGGGTGAAACCTAATTTCATTTTAGGGGAATGCTTTCAATTTCAACTATTTTATCTTTAAAATCGTATACTCACATTTTGTACTTGTAGTCCTATGTGACACATGCTGTAAGAGTGGAAGGACTACGAGGCATAGTTACAGCACCCGCCAAGCTGGAGTCGACAACACTCGTCTTTGTATACGGAGTGGATCTGTTTTTCACTCAACTCGCACCGTCAAGGACCTATGATTCGCTGACCGATGACTTCAGCTATGCATTGCTTCTCATCACCATCGTTGTACTCATTGCAGCAATCTTGGTAACCTGGATTTTATCCGAGAAGAAAGAACTACGAGAGAAGTGGAGGTAACTTCCAGTCTAGTCATTTTACTCTGACAATTTTTCTTTTGCTCTTAGTTAAACCTAATTTAGGAGGTCCCTCTCCTAACTTGTAATTCTAGCATACCTTCCTTGATAGGCATTTTTTTGTTGTAAAATTCCAAATATTTAGCTGTATGGACGATTTGAATTGTGTCTTCATATTTTAAATTTTGAAGTGCAAGAAAATAGTCACACTCATTCACGTCTTTTAGATACTCCATAGAAGTCGAACTATACTATTATCCTTCATTTTCTTTAGGAATGAAAATTTCCCAATGGTGGATGAGCTCCCACCTCTCGAATTACACATCCGGCCCCTCGACTAGATTGATAAGATAGATCAAGCAATTCTTTCTTTGCTAGATTTTGTTGTCATATTTCATTCTTTTCCTTCATTATTTCCTAGCATGGCCTTTTGTCCTCCTAATCTCACCGGCAACATAAAGCATCCAATGGAGTACAAGTGAATTCAAATGAGTAGGTTTGAATTTGAGCATTTCTGAATAATGGAGTCAGTAATTATTTCGAGTAGGTTTGAATTTGAGCATTTCTGAATAATGGAGTCAGTAATTAGTTGTCTGTATGCTCTTAGAGTAAAAGTAAAACTGTTGATCCAAACTTGCTGTTATTATATTCCCTCGAAGGGAAAGCTGACACATACATACAGGTTCCACCACTTCTGCTCCCTCCCTCTCCCTCAGCTGTCTCTTTCTCTTCTCAGATCAAACACCATAGAGACACCTACCATGAAAACCGAGCTTTTCTATTGTGGGTTCTTCGGTCAGAACAGTCCTCAGCCCCACCACTCATCCTCCACCGATCCATCACCCCCTTCTTTCTCAGCCCCCACTGCCTTAACACAACCCGACCCGCTAACACACCACCAGTCTCATCCCGACTCCAGATAATCTTCCTCAGCATCGCAGAGCTGCACCCAGTGGAAATTCACTCTCCCATCAGAGGAGTGATACGTTACTCCAGATCATACGTTAAGCCTTAATGTAACGCCCCAACATAATGAACCTTGTTACTCAATTTCTTGGGAGTTTTCTTTTCAGTGTTCCATTAGGGCAATTTCTAAGAATAGTGAATAGGGTAAAATGGTGATTTTTGCTATTCTTTTGTCCGACCATGGCGAAAAAATTCACCTAGGCAGGCCGTCGACATAAAAATAAAAATTTGGGTAACATATTAAGAGTAAAAAAAATTCACACTTCAAGGATTTCTCAAAGGGAAATTCTAGTGACACGTCTTAATTTGCTCTTTATACCTTCTAGAATTTTTGTAAACTTTTATTTCCTGTTTTGCCCCTCCTACAAATTAAAAGAAAAAAAAGAGAAAAAAAGGAAAGAATTGAAGTATTGTAATTCGTTTGTTTAGGGTTCTAATTAGACAAATCGAAAATGTATTCTTCCAACCCAATTACAGGTTCTATATTTTTAATAGAAGGTCACAGTTTTTTTTTGTTCAAAAGGTGTTTATTGTTGTATGTCAATTTGGCGTGAAATTTTGTTTCGGTTAAGTGATCGATGTTGCTAATGCTCTATTCATGATTGGGTGTTGATCGAATACGGAGATCTGATTTTGATTTTTGTTTATCCTTCGTTTGTATTGCTGGGTATTGGAAACGAAATAGTGTATATTACTCGCAGCAAGCCAATATTTGATAGGCAGGCAAAGTGCCTTGAGAAGGTGTTGATTGGTTGAACCCACCTGTTGCCTGTTGGTATTTACACATGAATGCAGAAGTATGAGTTCTTCAAAGCTAAACAGTGATAAAACTAAGTAATTACGTTTGAACAAACAAGAGGGAAATATGAAATAGGAACAGATTCAAGTACAGATGTGTTGTAAAGAGTGAAATGTAAAGAAAGAAAAATAAATAATTCCAATGTTCTTTTCATTGTATTAAGGGGCAAAACAGAGAAATAGTAATTTACAAAACATTAAAGAGGTACAAATAAAAAGTGTGACCAGACTCTCCCTTTTCCAAATACTGAACAAACACCGTAAAAAGAAAAAAACTTATATTCCAAACCTGGTCCATAATTTACAAGCAAACTAGTAACTTGATGGTTGGTTGATTCTCTACCAATATTAGATTCTAAGGGTCCAAATTCATGTCTCCTTTTCTTATTTTGGTCGAAGCGCCTTCAATAATTAGGCCCCATTCCGCCTTGTCCTTTCAACGCCAATTCCAATGCACGCGCCACCTCATCCGCTGGAGCTGCCGAAATCGCTTCCGCCGCCTCATCCTCAAACCCACCACCGTATATAACCGCCAACATGCCTAGCGCCTACTCCTTCCCCCGAGCTGAAGTCCGGCCCATCATCACCATCACCGGCACCGCCAACGCGTGGGACCTCACCTCCGCCGCCCCTCCGCCACAGTGCACGTCAACTCCAAAGCCGCAAGTGCCCGCTCCGCCACAGTATCCTCCAGCTCCAGCGCTGACTCGACCACCGCACACGCCACCCCGGCCTCAACGGCCACGTGGCAGTTAGCCTCAGCCAAACAGAGCGCCAACAACACTTTTGTTGCCGGTTTTGCCCCCGCTTTGTTTTTCAAATTCCGCACCAACCCGTGCATCAATTCGGGCGGGTAGGAAACTAGTGACCGTTCAAGGAGGTGGAGAGCAGCCAGTTGCTTCGGAAATGACCCGGTGCTGAGTAAGAGTAAAACCAAAGGAAGAATATTATTACCTGATGCCCTAACAGATTTCGAGACCAAAATGGGATTGGCTTGGAAGTCAAGGAAGTCGTAAACTCCGTCACCGAAAGCATTCAATGGAACTCGATTATCATAGCTGTAAGCAGCTGTATGCTTTGATGGGTACCAAGTGATGTCTGCAAATTCATACTTTTTTCCCATGATCCATGTACTTGTCTTCAATTTGATCATCATCAGTGAAATCATACGTTATGCTTCTTTTGATAATGAACCTTGTTACAATGGATTTCTGATACGTTACATTAAGGCTTCTGAGGCATATCTTGGTCAACCTGAGGACTCTGTGGTGGTAGACTTCAACTACTATAGGGCGGATGATCATGAGGCTTCAACTCCAAGATTTGATCAAGATGTTTGGGAAGAGGTGGAGCAATTGCCTTTCTTCAAGCATGGGGAAACCCACATTGGGCTAAGAATAGGAACATAACGTTCTTGAATGTGCAGAAAAGTAGTCCAAGTTTAACAAGTTTTTGGGTGTGAAAAGACAGTTGGACCCCCAGAACATGTTCTCAACTGAATGGTCTGATGAGGTTGTTTATGGAAAAGAAGGTGCAAAGAGTGATGGGTGTGGTTTGGAGGGTATGTGCACTTGTTCTGCAGACAGTCATTGCAGCCCAGGAAAAGGGTATTTGAACCTGGCCTTGTTTATGAGGAAGCAAGAGTTTGTAGGTATTCTCCATCTTCAAATGTGGCTTCAGAAAATCATAAATCTGATTAGTAGTGAAAAGGAACTTTCTCATTGTTTAATTTTTACGTTACTATTATTCTTTAGTGACATTTTAACCAATTTACTACCCTAACTTGTATTATAATGTCAATTTAATACCCTAACTTTTTATTCTGCAATTTTCCCACACTAACTTTCACAAATTAGCCAAAATGACAATCAATCTCTCATCCTTCTGTTATGTTTTCCGTCAAACAGCTACATGTGCGTATAACATGAGGGCACTATTGATGGGATTTAATGCCCGAGCCGTAGAACAAAGTCCCTCTACTCAGCATGAAGCTCTGGGAACATGAACCTCTGTGGCACGACTGAGCTCGATCAACTCTCTAATTCTCCCAATTCGAAACCAGTCCATTGATATTAGATCATTTCGTATACACTTATCTTCATCTTTACCATCCTCACGCAATCCACACTGAATTGGAGAATCTCACTCAAAACCCCACCTCACCCTTTCTCCTTCTCAATCTGACCCCAACCCACCTCCCAACTTCCCCTTCTCTCCAAACTTATCTCAAAAATCATTGTTTCCCCAGATGGGTTCCGATACCTTACCCATGAAAGATGAAACCATCACCGATTCCGACCCAAGACGACGACTCCCCACTCTTCTGCCTCTCTTCTCTCTTTCAATACAGACTCCACCTCTTCACCTTCTTCCCTACCATTGATTATTAAACTTGATTTTCACCAGTATCCACATAGCTTCTCGATCTCGTCCTCGTCCTCATATGTCCACAGCCATTCGAAAAGCCTTATCCATTCTTCCAGCACCACCAATGGGTTTTCCTCCTTCGACAGCCGACAACAAAACTAGGTCTTGATATATCAGTTTTAGGTAAATTACAAAAGTGCCTTCGATAGGCATGTGTCGCTGCTTGACAGAAAACTTAACAGAAGGATGACTGGATGTCTGAATCGACCGTTAGGTAGCATTTTGGCTAATTTGTGAAAGTTTGTAGAAAAATGACAGCAAAAAAAATTAAGGTAGCAAATTGATATTATGATATAAGTTAGGGTAACAAATTGGCTAAAAACCTTCTTTAGTTTGTTCTATATGGATGGTTTTAGGGTGGCAACTGAAGTTGGAACGTTGTTGTGGCTTATAATTTGTCCTCAAGCATCTGTAAACAGTTGGAATTTGGAAATTGGATTATGAAGTTTGTTATATTCCTGAATATTATTAGCAAGAAGTTCAAAATAACTTAGGGTTAATCAGTTAATCTAGTTTATATGGCCACAAGTACTCGATTGAAATCAACCCTTATGTACACTTTCTAGCAAAAAATGAAAAAAGAAGATATAAAGAAACTTCAAAATTAAAGGTTTTGGACATGCATTTCAAAATAATTTCCCACAATGTTCAATCTGTTATTCAAAAAGGAAGTGTATGTGGGCACATATAAACCCAACAATACTGCTGATGAGTCACAATCTCAATGTTTCTTCATGACGTGCACAGTGCCATTTTCATATATACCACCAAGCTAAGCCAGAGTCGACCCACTAAAAGCAAGCCACACATCTTCATATATACCCCTGAGATCTCTTTAATTCGTGCTAATTAACTTGTTGCTGGCTAACTTGGCAAGTACCTTAACTATATATTCCAGATCTTCTTATCTAACGCAGTAGAACGAGAGGAACTAGCTGTCTGTAACAAAAGCCTTCAAATTCTGCCTGGTAATCAAATTAATGATCTAGCTAGAATGAGTTATATATATTTATATGTGTTTGTACGTATATATGTATGTAATGTATGATTTAAGATGCATTTTTCATATTAGAAGGTTTAATATTAATTACCAGGTAAAAACTTGTCGCAAAACTACTTCGGGTCTAGATTCGACGTCTAGTTGTTATGAGATCTGTGGTTTTGGCATTAGCCACCCTTTTAGAACAGTGATTTATCAGATCTATATATTTCAGCAGAATTATGGAGAAATCATCAGCTAGAAATGGGTGGGGGCATGCATTCAGATTAAACCTCTTGAAGATATCATTATGCAGCTGCCTGCCACAAAGCTGGATCACTGGACTGTCAAAAATCTGGATTTGATTCGGTCAATCCGTGCATGATCGATCAGATTTACCCTACAACATATGTGATTGGGTTAATTATTAAACTGTCAAATTCATGAAGCTAGGGTTTTTGAGGTCCCGCGTATATAACTGGATAATATAAATACCACAGCACTAGTACGTACGTACGTGCACAATTTCCTAATGTTTGTAATCGTTGATTTGTATGTTCTGTCTTTTGTCTCTTCGATCAGGTTGGGTTCGATTCAATTTGATTTCCAATGCTTTGCATCTTATGTATTGATCGATCTCTTACTACTGCATTATACTACCAGAAAGCGAATAGAGATGAAACCCATGTACTCATTTAAACAACTACTTCCGAAACCTAGCAGGGAGGTACTACTTGATCATCAACCTAATTGGAGCAACCAGAAATCAACTAGGAACTCATGTATACCTTCATTAATTTGAAATTATAGATATTGGATCCAAATTTATATACCATATACAGGAAGCAACAGCAAGGCAAAGACAAGATTATTGTCATGGATCTTAGGTTAGGATATGTCGCTAACTAATTGCCTTCGGTCACGTGCCTCACGTGACTAGATCTGGGTCCTTGTTAAGGACTAATTTGGAGGTTAAACTTTGAGATAAACAAGCAGTTCCAACTTTGTATTTACTTGAGGTGTTGGAGAATGGAATGAATCAAATCCTTCACAATCTGGCGAATACTAAGTATAAAGTTATGATAAGCAAAAGTTAAAAAGAAAATAGGTAAGCAATCGGCTTGCACAACTCAAATCAGATATGGGAAAATTATTGTATCTCAATGCATATCTAACGAGTTCGTTAAACAATGCCGAATAAGTTTCTAAACTTTGCAGTTAGGAACCTAGAATTAGGTTCTTACTAGCACAAAGTGATTCCACTTTGATATTCTTATGAGAAATTTTGAGAAAACCAGAGTATATTTAATACACGGCTGTGTATGTACATGACACATGTGAACGGTTGAGATTATAAAATATAATATTGACACATGAGTGGTTAAACATATGAATTATTATAAATGTCTAAGATTGTATCGTGTACATACACGACCGTGCATATAAGAATTTTCCACAACCAACCTTTTTTAGGTGTGTAAATTGATTTTTAACCATATTTCTAAAAAAGTTAAAAAATACCATATATAGGCATTAAAAGTCTCGAATACTATCATTTGAATTTCTTTTTATTTGACAACCAGTATGTTTCATCATTCATTCAATTCAAGAACTTTGTCTATAGAAAGCATTCGGATCTCTCTCTTCTTCAATCTCATTATGCAATTGTTCACTGATCATTCTCATTACCCTGAGTACAAACCACCACCATCATGGTGATTCATTGTGGTCGTCATCTTCTCTCTCTTTGTCTCTGTCTCTGTCTCTCTCTCTTTCTCTCTCTCTTGCCGATCACTCGGTATTTTTGAGGTCGTCAAAAAACTCATGGCAACCATGATTTTATCCCGTAAGATTTTTTTAATGGCTTTCTCTTCCTCAAACTGACGACCTAGTCAAGTCTTTCATAAGTGAGGCATTGTCTGTTAAGTATTCAAATTGCTAACCCCCTCTTTCTCTGTTAAGTTTCTTTGGCTCTTCAGGCTTGTCAAAACCAAAAACATCATTTTTTCTATAGTTGCCACTTGCCACCACTACAATTGGTTATTGAATCGGTAAGAGAAGCCATTCCGCATAAAAGTTGAGGGTTAGGAAAGTTTAAAGATGAAGTTTCCAGAATTCTAGTTAATGGATTAAACAGAAATAATATCATATAGATGATGAGTTTAAAAGCTAGAGTCAAGGACTTAGTCATCAGTTACTCTACTCATAGATGGTGAGTTTATCATGAAATGATAGAACAAGTCATTGAAAGAATGAGGAAGAGACGGGTTAAATCAAGAAGGGTAACTATAACATTTCATTCTATTATGTGGTCATTTTTCAACAATTTTAAAAAACATGATAAAAAATCATCTTTCATGCTTAAACTTGGTTATTCTTCTAAATTTCTCGATTCTTATTATCAAAGCACTCGCATACCAGGGATACACTGTTTGTGTACAACAGTATTTTCCATGAGAACAACCTGGCCACTCCCCTTGGATTGCTCATAAAAAGTAATTGTTCAAAATATAGCTATGGTCTGTAGCTAATGCCTTGTTCACTGCTTCTACTGATCTACTCCCACTTCCCGACCGGGAATAGGGTCTGGGATGTAACAACAGTTTCTGCTTCTGACAGTTCGACGTACACCAACATACAAACAACATTTTCATGATAAAATCAAGAACACTTGCAGAAGGTCAAAACACAGAGGTATGTACAGGTCTTGACCTTCACCCAGCACCCTCATCAGAGCTCAGCTTCAGACATGGACAGTGCCCCGTATGACTTGGGGGAGGTGGAGTTTGCACCGGAAAATGACTTGCTCTGTGATCCTATAATCAGGGCAGCAGCTGGGGAGACCCAACACTTCACCTGTTCATAATGAATCAAATTAACCAACTGTTAATTTGCGTACGGGCTTAAATGCATCCTATAGTAGATTGCCAAGAAAAGAGGTTTATTTCAACTCCAGATAGTAAGAGGTTACAGAATACTAACAGTATGGATCAGGAACTCCTCACGAAATTCAACGTCGCACGTGTTGTTTTTCAAAAATGTGTTTTGTATTCCTCTGCCGCTTCTGCTGATCCACTTTATATAAGCCATGCCTCTTTGAAGAAGAAATCTTCTTCCCAACTTTTAGATCTTCACCTCTAATCATGTACCCATTTCCAACACCTGGCATGCTGAAATCAGCTGGATTTCTGTTAATACAGCAGATTGAAGACTCAAAACTAATCTTTGGAGGCTCCATGGTTCCATTAGCATTAGGACTTTCCAAGTTGTGTTTCCTTGAATTTGCAATGGTGTGGTACTGCAGTGGAAACATCATAGGACCAGAAACAGGAAGGAATCCTTTTGGTATACCATGAACAGGGATAGTCGTACGATTGTTGCCAAACCCACCATCAGTAGCTAACAATTTTTCTGATCTAGGACCTGTATCCTGTGCAGGTGAACGGGATCTTTGTATCTTTTCGTTCTTTTGAGAGCTAGCAACTTGAGCCATAAAGTCTGAGGCCCTTCCGGAACCTTTTGAATGTTCAAATGAAGATGCAGATGCCCCAAAAGTTGGATTGGTAGGAAACAAATCGAGAGATTTCTCAGATAGGTGATTATTCCCATAACTGTTTGATGATAGATGATTCACAGTATCACTAGTCTTATAAAGACCAATATCCAGCCCAGTATAACCCTTAGAATTGAGATCATTAGAAAACAGTCTCTTGGGATATTTCGGGTTCCCACCCACATTTAAGGATGCACCTGATCGCATACCTGCATCCATTAGGCTGAGCAAATGCATTGCTGGTATGGTTTCATTAGAATATAGATCTAATGACGCCAATGAATTTTGATGAGGCTCAGTCCCATTACGTTTGCAAGTGAATGAGTACTCTGGATTTGTTCTGCTGATAGTTTCAGAACCAACAGCTTCATTACGCTTCTCAAAGTTGGGAGCATTCAGATTCAGATTTAGGTCACAAACCCCATCGGTATTTCCCTTCTGCAGTGCACCAGTGGACTGTGAAAGCATTTTGAAATTAGATGACTGCGCTGCACCCTTTTGAGAATTCTTATATGCAAGGGGCAAAGATGACATTAAAGGTGACCAAAGATGAGCTCCTTCCTTTGATTGCGGAACAGAATGGCATGTGTTGCATGCTGCTAAGATCTGCAAGTTTGAATTTGAGAACCCATGGCCCATCATATTTCTATCCCATTTGCAACTTCGAGCACAACTACATTTGCTGTTGCCAGCAGCAGGAAATTGGCCTCGTGGTGAAGGCTTCCTTTGAGACTGACTGAATGGACCAAAACCAAGGGTGCAATGCATTTGATCAAGACGATTCAGACCAAAATGGTTTCCATTGATATAAGAAAAATAATCAACAGACTTCTGTTGGACAGGTGCCACATTTTTCCTTGTGCCATTTTTTGCATTTCTTGCCTGAGCTTTTCGTTTCTGACTGGTTTCCTCTAATACTCTCAAGTCCCCAATGCCATATACTTGAGTACGCCCTATCATCTGAGAATTCCTTGCTGTGCTAGGGGTTTCTAATACATGCTTATCAGTTTGAGTCTCATGAAGACATCTCTCATACTGATTTTTCGCCATGAGCTCGACAATTTCCATTGGTATGTCATCTATAGTACCCTTCTCAGACATCTCTGCTTGATGGTCGCTATGCTTCCTACTAACAGGCACACCTGAATTTTTTTCAACATCAATGATTTTCTGATTCTTGCTTCCGCGAGATATATCCTGAAATGGTAACATGAACAACTTAAAAAGGAAAACGTGCATAAAAAGGAGAGATACGAGTAATATTGTTCAAAAAAGTTGACCACAGATTATGATATTCAATAGTTCTTCGCTACTTTTGGCAACGTCCAGCAAAAGCAAAGGAGAAAAGTATCCATTTAGCAGCTACAACAGGAATTCAAATTACTTGCACTTTGTAATTGAACAGTGTATAAATGAATCTAGTTTCTGGATTTGAAACAAATGTACTGGTAACGTATCAGATGCACAATTTCATATGATAAATAAGAAAACAAAAGAAGCATACAAGGAAAGAAGCATTATATCATATGTATTTCATATAAGGAAATATATCATGAAGCCAGTATAACAGAAAAATCCAGCGCAATAACTGTAGAAAGTGAAGAAAGGTTACCATTTGCTGCACTAAAGAACAGCTCACTTGTTCAACGCGGGAGCTGTAATTTTGCTCCTCATTCAGAATAGGCATGCTGTAGGTGTAAACCTTTTTACTTGGTTCACCATGTACTTCATTCTCAGATAATGGATTTGCCATAGATGTAGAAGGTTTGTTTAAATTCGCCAGATAATTGACCTCGACATTTTTCCTCATGAACTCATCTAGTTTGCAAGTGCTACCTTTCCAAGTTGACAATGATGGAAATCCATCTTCTTGTTGATGAAGAAAATTTCTGTCATATCTTTGTGTAGCTAAATAGCTGTTGAGAGAAAGATCCAGCCCTTTCTGAGTAGATGCATCTTCTACCGGATGAAATGAAACAATTCCTTGGCCATTTGGCTTTATTTTTGCATCTTTCCTTGTATTTGATAGATAAGCCTGTCCAGCATCAGACTGTGGCATCTTGCCTTTTCTCTTACCAAAACCAGATTTTCTATCTCTCTTTGAAGAGTGCAACTCAGTCCCCCTAACTGTGGATGGATCATACATTAGCCTAAAAGAGGCGCCATTGGTAGCATTCTTGCTTGAATTTTCAAATTTGTCCTGAACTTCTACTGGCACTTTTTCTGTATTTGGGGCTAAGGAAGACCACGCATCAAAGTCATGAGATTTCTTAGCTTTCTTCTTACCAACAGTATGGATCCTTTCATTTCCATTTCTACCCCAACTGTTCTTCATATCAGCCAGCAAAGAAATTCTGGCCGATGCACCTTCATCTAATCCAGTACCTGCAATTGCATTGGCGGCTTCTCCATCTCGCCTAAGACTCTTAACTTTTTTACTACTCAAAATTTTTCGATGACTTGTCACTTGGCCTCCAATCTCTTCTTCCTCTGACAGCTTCCTTTTCTTATTCTCACCTGGACCCATTCTAACATTTTCTTGGAGAGACACCTGACCTTGGGAAACAGATTCTACCTCAGGTGTACTATTGATCCTATTGGGAGGAGAATCATCTTTCCTGCTGTTATCGGTTTTCAGATCCTCTTTATTACACAACAATTCAGTCAACAAACGCACCTTTCGACTTTTCTTACGATGAAAATCACTGGACTTCTCAGTATTTTCGGATGATGCATAATCACACTCATCTAAAATCAGAGGAAGACAAACATTGGTCTGAACCTTGACACGATTGCCTGTCTCACCAATCATCCCGGCCTTATATAGTCCGGAAACATTAGTCCAGTCCTTCTGTTTGTCACCTGCAAATGAGTGGTACTCGGTTTCACTATTTTGACGGCACTTCCTTATCCAGCTACTGTTTTTTGTAATCTCAAGCTCAAGGCTGGCATCTACATGACCTTCACATCCTGGCTTATAGACTCCGACAGATCCATTGCAATCAAGTTTTTCTGTATTGTGAGACATAATAGTTGTCAAAAACCATAGAAGGTAACATGCAAGTAGCATTATACTTTTATGCAAATCTAATTTCCCAGAGGTAAAAGGTAAAATTGTCCAACCAAAATTACAAATAATAATAAATCACCTGCGACATGATTGTGCCTCTGCTGCATCCTACTAGTACTGTTAACTTCTGTCTCAGCAGAACTGAATCGGGGCATTTTGTGACTCATGGAATTTGCTAAACCGTTCTCATTTACTGAATGAAACCCAAAAAGGAAAATTAAAATTAAAAACAAAAATCAAAAACACCAATATATACCGAATAAAAAAACAATTCATAACCAAAATATACCTATAATGGTTGTGGGAGAAACTTCACCGTTCCATTTTTTCTTATCGATATGTGAGGAAGGATGTGTCTCACTGCCATCCACAATAGTATAAGTATAAGCATGAAATCGTTTTTCCTCAACAATCTTTGACTTTGGACCTTGTTGACAATCTGACTGAAGCAATGCAGTAGCAGTAGAGGGTGGCATTCGAAAACCAGTGCGCTTGGAATCAGATCCAACGTGACAATTAAGGTCTGTACTATGACTTTTTGCAACATTTTTAGAACCAATTTCACGCAGACAATTTTGGCAACACCACGATCTGAATTTTGGAGCATCCAAAGGAGGAAACATAGCTGGCTTTTCCTGATCAGACTTGTCCAAATCGCCAT
Organism: Comarum palustre; assembly: GCA_951800085.1. Classification (NCBI taxonomy): domain Eukaryota; kingdom Viridiplantae; phylum Streptophyta; class Magnoliopsida; order Rosales; family Rosaceae; genus Comarum; species Comarum palustre. Next base: position 16,748,111 of record OX637589.1, read on the forward strand.
CTAAAGCAAATGGCCAACATATCTTCCAGTTCTTTTTCCGAATTTCAGATACATAACCACTGTATTTACAATACAACAGAGAGCATTCAATCAAAGAAAAGTTCTGTATGTGCTATAGATGCTCAATATTCATGAAAAGCAGCTTAAAATTGCAATTATAATACTCAAAATTGTATGACATGCAATATGCATAAGAAGCATCTCTTCTTTTCTCCAATTAAGTCTATGACAGTATAAATAGGTACAGAAGAAATTTTTATTGCAACAAAGCTTGTAATAGGTAATATTGAGTGGTGAAGAAATTTATGGCAACTTATTAGGAACAACTGAGTAATAGCGCATACACAATGATATAGAACTCATAGCTATCCCAAAGACATATAACCAGTACATGGTAAATGGTGCAACAAGGGCTCCAAGGCTTACCGTATTGAGAAATGCTCGCACTTCCCCGCAGGACTGTTGTCATCATTTGCATCATCGAGATCTATGGATATAGAATCAATCTTTACAAAAGACCCCACGGACTTGGAGGCAACAATATGATCACTACTCCTCTTATTAAGATTATCATCCGTCAAAATATCCTTCTCCATGTTATAGCATCTAACAAGCCCTCAATGTTCTCAATATAATTAGTACTTCCTGTGTTCACACAAGTAAGGAATCCGCCGTTGAGTGATATCATTATCACATGCTAGTTAATAAATATAGTCGACGGACAAATCAAATAAAACATGTAAGGAAGCACCTAAGTACTCTATCAAATCACAAAAAGTTATATCGTGCCATAAATCATGCTAAAATCCTAAATAAAAGCATTAGGGTTTGTACTCAACCACTAAGAAATCACAATCTGAACAGGTCACTCACCGTCCTAATAGTTATACAAATTTACAACAGGTTAAACACCACCATATATAGTGATATTGCACATAAAATAACACCTTTGTATGATTTACAAGCATATTTAACTGGATAAATGAAATACAAAGAACCCTAGCTAGCTTTCCAACAAATCTGCATAATGCAATTCACAAGTAGCTAATTCGATGTATTATCTTAACTCACCCATTAAAGATAACGACCAAAAAAACTCACCCATTAAAGATGCCAACTTTACTCACATAATAGGACCAATAAGAGAAAGCCACATGTTAGGGTTTTGTTTCTAGAGGAGCCCACAACCACAACAACAACAAAAATCTAGTGCTAAGGAAATGAAACAATCCCCCAAACCAAGCACTTCAAATCTGATTACTCAAAGCATGCACAACAATCCTCAAAATTTAGGGTTCATTAATTTTGTTTGAACTCATAAAATTAATTCACAGTCACTAAATAATTAACCCACATCAAAACGACCCAGATATCACTCAAAACGACCTAGCGATGTTAACAGAAAACGAACCCAGATAAGAAACGAAAAAGCAAAGGCCCAAACTTGACGTACCACAGTAAACGGAGCACAATATTTTAATTTTTAAATCCAGCTGAAAAACAAAGACAGCTAAAATCCTAACCATCTAAACCCGAACCCGAATTAAAACACAAGGCAGAAGAAACTGACCTCGATTCGATTGACGACCCAAAACCTGACCTCGTTTCAGCTCCGATCCTGAACGGCACGCCGTGAAAAAGATACTAAAAGTTACACCAAACCATCGCGCAGATCCGACCCGAGATTCGCAGCTGGCGGAGTGGGATTCGAGTGCGAATTTTCGCAAAACCCTAGAGAGAGGAGAGGAATTGTCGATTGTTTTAGAGAGAGAGTTTTAATCTCTCTTTTTTCATTTTGGGGTTTTAAAGCATCGCCCATCCTCCTCGACACATACATAAATATTAAATTACTTAGCCGTCGCCCAATGGACGAACTCCACGTGGATGCAAGGTGCGCCTCTTATCGCAATCCAAAAAGAAAAGCGGAAACCCTAGTCGTAGCGCGAGCGGTGAAAAAGTCACTGTTCTCCGCCCACGCGCCGGGTGAGAGAGGTTTATTTAAACTTGTGTCGAGGAGGGCGGAAGATACCTTCGCACATTAGTGGGGGTGGATTGGTGCGTGGGAAACAGACGCGGGTGGGGAGAGTGTGATTTTATGGGGAGAGATGGAAACCCTAGATCTTTCTTGTGGGTAATGAAATTATCTAACCCTAGCGGGCATTGTTTTTGTTTGCGCCGAATGGGAGCGCATTTCGATTTTATGTTTAAAATTTTGTCTGCGAAATCAATATGATTGCAGAAGTAATCGGTTCTTGTTTAAAATTATTTGGTTGAATACAATGTGGTCTTCAAGTTTAAACGGTGAGTAAAGTCGATGTAAAGTATGATCAAGCTGAAATTGACATGATGACTCGAAAGGTATATATACGCATATGTCTTCTACCATGTCAAATTGTCATTATGCATATATGATTGGTTTTTCTATATATAAGGTAATTACAGGGGAAGAAATTACGTCATTATGAACATGCATGACAACAACCTCATAATTATTCATAATCGACGTCCATCTTTGACAAATAGAGTGATCAAACAAGGAAGATATTTATTTGGGGTGCTTAAATATTGGCCAACTCAATTCGTGCGAAGATTACACACTCTAATACGCGTACGGTAGCTCGTCTTGAATTTCAATACATTTTGTGGATGCATATTGAAACTAGTGCATTTACAGTCATTTTTATAAGCCATTTGTCGATGGGGACGGAATTGGATTTTGATTTTGACCCCGCCAATATCTATAAAATGTCGATCACTTCTAGCTCAACGGTGCTGCCTTGTTTTTTACTTGTAAAGCTTCTCGATTCTCAAGCCTAACGATATCTTCTCGATTTTTCCGATTGCAGAAGAAGAACGAAGAAGGAAACAATCATGCATGCAATGGAGCTAGGAACGGAGGATTATAGAGTAGGTACGTACGAATACGATTCGACTAATTTCAAGGCTAGATATCATGTAAGGCATACATATCAAATTTCCACATGTATTTGCCCAATTAGGTGATGAAAGAAAAGTCGAATATGTAATGCATGTACAAGAAATGTACGTTCTATTGTATTAAGCACTTCATATAAAAGAACGATGCATGAGTTCGGCTGAAGATTCACATGTAAACCTTCTGGAGATGCCTTGCAGAAAGAAAATAATAGAATTAACTAGTACATAATTAACAAACCGTAGAGAAAATTAGTTTACTGAATCAATTAGAGCTAACTTTTATCAATAAGCCGATGACGTGTATATAAATCAGAGAAGTACATACACAAATGAAAATTCAAAAGTATGTGTAAACACTGTTCATGCAAACCCTATCATCGTAAACAATAATAGTTGTCTTTTCGATTTTTTTAGAATAGTTGTCTTTTCGACTATCTATATATATATGGCTGGCCAATATTAGAGACGTTTTGGTTTCTAGCTGTATACGCATCAGACCCAGTGCTGTCAACACAATATCGATTTGAACCTGCTTGGAGATCAAAGCTAGCTACAAGCTTCTAATTAGCGAGGAGAATTAAGCTTGTGATTCTATTAACCAATATGATTAATCTGGTGCGATCAATCTCATTTAGCTGGAACACATATCTTTCAAATAAACGTGGCATGACTAATCTATAATTTCTAACAGAACTAATTGATTATTCTCGACTTTTTGTACCAAACCAACAACCTAGCAGCAGGTTATGATTGTGTCAGCTCTGACCAAGAATTAACCTACTGTTTACATTTTTTCACGGATTTGAATTCGTCATGGATTAAGATTAATTAACTAGTACTAATTAAGAATGGATTAGTACTAAGAATTATTTGACAAAACATTATTAATCTATGTAAATCTGTATGAATCAGTATCTTACTAGGGAGAACGGGCCCTCTCTATGTATATTATATATCTTCTTATATTCAAATGATGAAGATCCAAATGAAGACCCATATAATATGTATGCTTAATTATACATTATTAAAGAAATGTTTAGTACAGAGAAAGTGCTTCCATGACCCAAGAACTCTGTCTGCTCAGCTCCTCCTCAAATTTATAATCTGCTCCAGCGATCATATATGCGTATTGCTAAGTTGAGAACAGATCGAGTCGAAAACAAAAGGTTTAATAAGTCACCCACACCTGGAATGAATCTTCGATCTTATTAATAAATTTTTCCTTTCTTCTTGTTGCCAAGCTAGGCAACTTGACCTAGTATTCCAATAATCAATCTTTCCACGATTCATTTATATAGAATAGATCTATGTACCACATTTAACCGTGTTCGTATAGTTCCACGATATATATGGGGATGCAACCACATTTAACCGTGTTTGTATAGTTCAGTTCCTTTTTTCCTATATGTTAAAGTAACTAATTTAGTTACCTGAAGGCCGGACCGGTATGTTTCACTGAAGTTTAGGATGAATATATATACGATTAGGTTAATTTTAGTTACTGGGTAGTTGATTAATTTTGTTAATTTGGTCGTTTTGGACCACGCTGCATTCAACGATCCTAACTGATCTGCTTGCTGGCATTTCCATAGTATTATTGCCTGTGAGTGTGACCCGTCAGCTCTTTTGAAATCTTTACCTTCGTACAAACTGGGATTCCCCTTCTCAGTAGTAACTCTCCTGCGTACACTCACACACACACGCATATCTATATATCTCTACGACTTGATCAAAATCGTAAAAACTAGCAGTATCTTGCATATACTTAAGCGCATATGATGCGTAGCTAGATTACATATATAACACCCTGCATATATACTTCTAAGTACTACTAATCGCTACTGCTAACGAGTGAGCTAGATCTAGAATGCCATTCTGAAACGTTGTACAAAAAGAAAACAGTGTAACTAGGAATGATACTTAGAAACAATGAAAACTCGTAGAGAATTGGAAGCCAACTTTTTCCTAGCTAGCTATGCTTTTGGTTTCCGATTGTTTAATTATAGCAAAATCAAAGATTTTCTTTTGTGGCATGAATACACTTATTCTTAAAACTTTAATATTTGCATTCTATTTACACTAACTAAAAGTAAACCAAATGGGTATGAATGTGTTGTGATAATGCACGAATACATTTACACAAAGTGGAGTAACTTATATGCAGCCTTTATTCATTGTTTACCTTTTAATTTTTTACACAAATCTAAACCAAGGGCAAGGGCGTATGTTTAGACTTTAGAGGCCGGTGCTGAATTTGACGTGGGGGAAAGAGCAAATTATGGATTGTGGGTATCGTCCTACCCTTATAATTACTAGTTAGGATCATATTTACCAAAACCGAATGCCTTGTGTACATATTACATGGTCAGGAAACTATAGATTAGATGAATAGGCTAGGGGAGGGAATATATATACCTGGGTGGCTGGGTGTGTGACATTCTTAGGAGCAAAGATGGTTTACGTACTTAGCAGCATAAGTCTAACATAATTTGTGCAAGAACTGCATTAGGGCATGATTATGAACTTCCTGTCATTATTGAGAGGACCAAGAACTGTCGGCGGTGGTGGACCGGCGGTGCTCTCATTAGTCTTAATAATTCATGTGTTAATCGTGGAGGTGGCGAATCGGCAAATCGATTTAGATTGTGCAGAGAAAAGGGTGGGGTTCAGGTAAACTGATATGCCCGTTGTGTTTGTGGTTTTTATCGTCAAATCGGTAGTAGTGTGTATCAGAACAGAACCCTACAGGGTAGATAGTAAAATATTTGATGAACTATTTGATCTTGCAGTTCATAGAAAACTGTGTTCTTATTCAAATATAGTAGATCTTTTAACTTCAACCTACATTTGCCTACCTTTTATACCCATATTTTGTGGGCAGCACCGCCTCTGATCAGTCCGACTGCAGGTGGAAGTCTGATCCGTCACCACCTCGATCTCAGTCCGACTGTGGAGGTCGGAGAGAAAGAGGGTTAATTGTTGAGCTCATGCCTGAGTAGTAATGGGGGCGGAGGAGTGGATGATTCAGTGGATTATTATTTGTTAAACTGTGTCCACGTATACTTTCGGCTGTCCTAATTACTTTCTTAAATGTGGTTTATGAAAATTAATGACTTGAGCTTTACCGATGCTTTTGTAGTCAAAGATACTTTAGCATAGTAGCTAAAATACTATTTCGGCTTTCTATTTACAAAATAAGTTTTAAACTTTTGATTTATGTTATTTACTAAAAGGAAAATTAATATTAAATGTATAACGTTTAAAGAATAATTAAAAATGATTGTTTTAAATCTAGAAACATACAAAACTCTAATTTTTTTTATATTTACAAGAGTGCTCAAACTTAAACAGAAAGCCACTTAATTAGAAGTTTGATACATGCATCTGCTACTTTTCATAAAAAAGTAAATATACTCTCCAAGATACTCCATTCTAAAAAAACTCTCCAAGATAACGCAGGAGCCAAAATATAGAGTATGCTAAAGAGTAAAGATTCTCTAACATTGTAGATAAGTATCGAGGGCCATGTGCAAATGTTTTAATGTTTTATGACTACACAATTCATGACATATATAAAGTTATAAACTAGATCAATTGATTTTATGTTCACTAGTAGAAAAACAATCTTAAGCTGCAGAATTAATTTGTCGCTTAATTAAGACTGATTTTTCGTCGCATAAGCACTTAACCGATGGAAGGTTTGTCGCGTAAGGGTCTTCGCTTAAGGCCTAAGCGATAGAAAAGGTAAAATTCGTCGCTTAAGTCATGTTGTTATGCGACGGAATATAATTCGCCAAGACCAAATGGTACCGTTGCTTAGTGTTTAGGTTTTTACAAATAAAAAATCTGGCCAACTCTAGCCACTATTTTTTCTTCATCATCAACACCACATTAACCCATTGTTCTTTCAATAACTCAACCAAGTCTCCCCACACTTGAACCAAGCCCAGAGACCATTATTGATTATAGGCCGTTGCAGGAGTCGGTAGCCGAAAATCAGGAACCTCGGCTCTAACCAAGAATTTTTAAAATATCACCGATCAGAGAAAATAATCATACAAACTTGTAGAACTCATCGAGGAGACTAAGAATCTTACCACACATAGAGGAAACAGTGGCCAGAGTCTGGAAAAATCTCGACGAAAAGTTTCGATGTTGAATCGGGCTTTTTCCAGGACCTTAACACATGTGTGTTTTGAGACCACATAAATGACAGGCTCGACGAGAGGAATTCAAACATACCAGCCACGTACGTAGTTATGACCGGAAGTGGAGATACGAAAACATCGATTTGGTGGAGGCGAAGATACGACGGCGTCGATTCCGGTACAGAGAGGAGATGAGGGCCGAAGAAGAGCATGAGGGTGATGGTGAGAACTGAGGAAGGAGGAGAGGGTAGTGGTGTCCGAGTGAGGGTGGTGGTGTTCAAGTAGTGTAGGAACAAGAAATTTTAAGCGAAATTTTGAAAGTTTTAAATTTTGAGCGGAATTAAGCGACATAAACTTAATCTCCGCCGCTTAAGCTGCAACTTACGTGATGAACATGATTTTCTTACACTTAAGTGGCCGCTTGGGAGCAAATTTATTTTCTGTCCCTTAAGTTGTCGCTAAAGAGACGGAATTTGCTTTGGCTTTGAAAGTTTCCGACGCTTAAAGGCTATTTTCTTATAGTTGTTTACTCTAACTTTTTGATGTATTATTATAAGTTAAAGACACTTTTGTTGTAAATTTTGAGAGTTGCGTTTCTTTTGTTATTATCTATATATAATGCGGATATGCTTTTTACTATTCACATAAATAGTGAATGTGTGAATAGTGAACGAACAAAACTGTTTTTTTACAATCAAGTCATCAAATACCTGACTTGATAGATTTTTTCTTAATTTTTATATTTTTAAAGTATTGCCACTCACTTAAAAATTATAATATCAATTATAATAATAATAGGTTGATAGGTGTGTTAATAACAAATACAGGTGTTGTTAATAACATCTTCATAATAATAATATTCATAATAATAAAAAAAGAAAATTGAATCAACATTCAAACTAAATAATTGTGTTGAAGATATTTTATCCGATTAATAATTGTATCGATTGTTCATAGTTTATATTCATTTATATCACTTTTTCAAAATATTAATTTTGACGATGCACATGAATGTTGACATGTATGAGTTTAGGATTTATGACATCAATTAATAATTGTATCAATTGTTCCTGGTTTATATATATATATATATATATATATATATATATATATATATATATATATATATATATATATATTTCAAATTTTCAAATTAGTAATTTTGACGATGTATCTGAATGTTGATATGTGGGTTTAGGGTTTATGACAACAATTAATTTTCCTATTGATTTAGTTCATCAGTTCAACTTATGACATGAATTGATGAGTGTTCCTTAATTACTTGCAATTCTAGATGTTTTGGTTGTTAATATAAATTTAGTATTAACGTCATCTCAATCAATTGTGTAATTTTTATTAGAGTTTTAGATAATTGTTACATAACATTGATCGAACTACAAAATTCACATGTATAGTGTATCGATTTGTTATTCAAATTATATGTATCTCAATGTAAATATATAATTAATATAATTAGTAAATCTTAAGATTGAGATATATTATTTATTGAGGGTTATATGCAGTAACATAGAAGCCAAATATTTTATAGGCTCGAACAAAGTCTTTCTGCACGCACCAAGCGCGTATTTGAAGGCTAGTAAACATAAAATGGATTAGTTATATAGAAAAAATAGTTCATGTGGTAATGCAAAATCATAAACTAGTGTAAGTGTTATTCCTTTATTTACAAAATAGTACAATGTGACTCGTACATTAATTTCATGTTGAATCTGACTACTACGAACTAAAGACGTGCTCATCATTTTACGACTTTTTTTGTATTTTTATAGATAGATTAATAATAGTAATAAATTCTTAAACACGTGCCTGAAATTGAAATTATATATAGCTATTTCTTCACATTTGCAAAATCCCAATTTAAACAATCCCACAATTTGAAGGTAACTATTCTCTCCATTTTGCTCATTTCAAACATTGGACCATTTCCTCAGACCATTTCCCGATCCTTGTGGAAAATGAAGCTCCAGCCTCGGAGGGTGGTGATTTGGGGAGAAGGGCTAGAAGATTTCTCTTCGAAGAAATGTGGATTAAAAATGAAGAATGTGGACAAGTTATAGGTGAATTGGCAATGATCATGGAATCTGAATCTTGAGGATCGATTAAAATTGGTGGCCGGGGCTCTGAAAATTTGGGAGAGGGAGAACTTTGGAAGCGTTAGAAAAGAAATTAAAAGTCTTCGAGAGAATCCTTCTCCGGAAGCATTATTGCAGCGGAAGACATTAGATGTAAAGTTAGATTGATCAGTTCTGGAGAAAGAAGAGGTGATGATGTGTCAGCGGTCTAGAGCTAATTGGCTGACTTATGGGGGGCCAAAACACTAAGTTCTTCCATAATTTTGCTTGGCAAAGAGGACGGTCCAATCGAATTTCTAGGATTATGGGAGAAGACAATCGTTGGAGTGGAGATGTTGATGTGGGGTGTGTGTTTGTGAATTATTTTCGCCAGCTATTTACTGCTAGAACCTCAACTCACTGTACAAAGGTACTGGAAACAGTTGAAAGCAGATTGTTTGATAGAGAGGTTGAAGGTTTGGTAATGGAATATACACGAAGAGAAATTAAGTGAGGCGGCTCTGAAGGACATGAGTCCAACCAAAGCTCCGGGTCCAGACGGAATGCCACCTATTTTTTACCAGAAGTATTAGTCCGTGGTTGGCAGTGATGTTGTTGAGAGATGTCTACTGTTTCTGAATGTGAATGGAAAAGTATGTGACCTCAATCAGACTTTGATTGCTTTGATTCCGAAGGTCACTGACTATCGGCCGATTATTTTGTGCAATGTGGTGTACAAGTTAATCTCAAATATGTTAGCGAATAGACTAAAAAATGTGTTGTCTTCTGTAATTTCAGAATTTGAAAGTGTTTTTATGTCGGGTCGTTTAATACATGACAATGTGATTGCTGCGTTTGAAACGGTCCATAATTTGAAGATGAGAGGGTGTAAAAGTCGACAGAAGGCAACGCTTAAACTTGATATGGCTAAGGCCTATGACCGAGTGGAGTAGAGTTTTTTGGAAGGTTGAGGATTATGGGGTTTCCGGATAGGTTTCTTTAATTGGTTATGGCGTGTACCAGATCAATCTCTTGCTCAATTTTAATCCAAGACAGTCTTTTCAGAAAAATTACTCATACTAGAGGTTTGCACCAGGGTGGCCCTATTTCCCCATATTTATTTTTGGTGGTGGCGGAAGAGTTTTCTTTGTTATTGAAGAGGGCAGAAAGGGACAGAACTCTATTTCAGGAGGTGCACCTTCTATTTCACACTTATTCTTTGCCGATGATAGTCTTATATTTTGTGATGCTTCAGAGGGTAATTGCACAAAGCTAAAGGAGGTATTTGCAGTGTACGTATGAAAGTGCTTCAAGCCAAATGGTGAGTGACTGAGTGTAGATAAATCGGCTGTGAGCTTCAGCCCTCGGACTTTGATGGCATTACAGGAGCGCTGTAGCGGTGTTTTAGATATGAAGGTGGTTCCGTGTTATGAAAAATATTTAGGTCTTCCCACTGTCACCAGCAGAAATAAAAAAATTGTTTAAGGGCCTTGATAAGGATTGAAATCTTATCAAAAGGTGAAAAAGAAGTTTTGATCAAGGCGGTGGCCCAATCAATCCCTTCATACACAATGAGTGTGTTTAGGTTGTCGGATGGCATTTGTGATAATATTAATAAACACTTAACTAAGTTTTGGTGGGGAAAGTCGGGGGCTAAAGGGATGCATTGGAGGGCTTGTGAGAAGTTGTGTATTTCGAAGGGTGAAGGCAGGTTGGGGTTTTGGGAATTGCAGAAATTTAATCAAACTCTTCTTGCTAAGATTGGGTGGAGAATGATAGCTAATGAAGCGTCATTGGTGAGCATGCTGCTAAAGAAGAGGTACTTTCTAAGGCACACTCTTTTTTGGATGCTTCAGTAGGTTCTAATCCCTTTAATTTATTGAGAGGTGTGATCTGGGGAAGGGAGCTTTTACAAAAGGGAATCTGGTGGAGGATTAGTAGTGGTGTAGATGTGAGTGTTCCAGGATCCTGGAAATTAACTTAGTATCCCTGGTTTTGGGATTAATTGGAAACCGGGGTTGGAGTGGGATATGAAAGTTTCTGAGCTGTTGGTAGATATTAGTGGATGAGACGTTTAACGGTTAGAGTAGATTGGTAATCTTCAAGAAGTACACACCATGTTGAGCATTCCTGTGACTCGTTATAGGGGGAAGAATAAACTGGTAAGGGACAAGAATAAGCACGGGAAATACTATGTCAAAAACGGATGTTGGTTGGCGTTGGAAGACGTGAGAAGGCATGAGAGTCCTCATGGTCTTACACTGGAAGCATTTGTGGAAGCTTAAAATTCCACCAAAGATGAGTCATTTTAATTGAAAGTGTTCAACAAGCTTTATACAGCGTATGTGGTCTATTTACCAACAGTATGTTGTCCCTAACTGTTTATGCCCGAGATGTTAACAATCAGATGAAACCCTTTGCACGTAACATGTCTTTGTCCGGCAAGTGTTGCAATGTTGGAGAAGACGAGTTTTTATACAAAGTTGAATCCAGGTATGTGGTTGAATTTCATTGATTTCCTTGAGCATGCACTCACAGTGCTCACTATGGAGGAAATGAAATTGTTGGTAGTGGTTATGTGGTTCAATTGGAAGGAGATGAATACGGTGTTACATGGCAGCCATCCTGAAATTCTGTTTAATTATTGTGTTTCAATCTGGGAGAGTTTGTTGGTTTCACAGGAAAATGGTGCTCAGGTGGAACATCAGCCCACTATTGTGTGCCCTCGGTGGATGCCACCAAGACCTTGGTGAATAAAATTTTCCAGTTTCTAAAAAGACCTTGGACAATTGTTGTTATCTTGTTCACTTCACACTACCAGAATAAGTATCATAGCCGACAAAAAAAAAAATTACCAGGCCGACGAAATTTTTTTTCGTCGGCTAAAGTCCATTTTAGCCGACGAAAAAAAATTTCGTCGGCTAAGTGAAATTTTCGTCGGCTAAAGTGGACTTTTAGCCGACAAAAAAAACTTTCGTCGCCTAAGTGAAATTTTCGTCGGCTAAAAGTCTACTTTAGCCGACGAAACAACATATCGTCGGCTAAAGTAGTTTTTTTCGTCGGCTATAGTCTGTGAACTATAGCCGACGAAATTTTAAAACTTTGGCCGACGATATATATAATTTCGTCGGCTAAAATTCTTTATATTTCCAGATCTAGACAGTAGCTGATTTGAAAGAAAAAATGGGAGAAAAATTTTTGGGGTTGGCGAAATTGTTGGGTGTTGTCGAAATCTGTCGGAAATTAGTTTGTGGCGCTATATATAGGTACGTATATGTATATATCTTGTTTTTGAGTTGATTTAAGAGTTTTATTTTCGTTATGCACATTGATTTTGAGTTTTAATTAGAGTTGATTATATTGTGTTTTAATTAGAGTTGATTATATTGTGTTTTGAGTGTGATTGAGTTGATCGATTTGGGTTTGATAATATATATGAAGTTGTTGATATATATATATGTATATTAATTTGATTATATTAATTAGTAATTATTATATATATTAATTGTACGTTAACTCAGATATAATATAAATTGAATGATTCGTAAATTTAATTAATTAGCGTTTATACATATATATTATGTTATTTTCTCAGGATATGGATAAGAGTTGGATTTCGCTTCCAAAATGGGACAAAAGATATGCTAAAGGAGTTGTTAGTTTTATTGAATATGTGATCAATAATGCTAAAGGGAATACAATTTTCTATTGTCCGTGCACTAAATGTCAGTGTCGCAGCGATATGTATCAATTTCCAATTGACAAGGTTTGGCAGCACCTTCAAAGTAATGGGTTTTGGGAGAAGTACACATGTTGGATATATCACGGTGAAACATCATCAAGGGGTCCGCATGATCATGGGCAGTTTTCTGAGACGGGCAGTACATCCAACGATCCAACAACGGCCTTCATCAACGATATGTTTCCTTATGAGAGGGGTGTATGCTCTGAAGGACCGTATATGTCTGACCCGGTGCAGCCCTTCCCTAGAGTTGTCAACACTGCTGGTATTGACAGGTACAACAAACTACTTGCTTTCCAACAGACCCCTGTGTACCCCGGTTGTCAGAAAACGGTTTTTGAAAGTGTGATGGACGTTATGAAGATTAAAGTTGAGACAAAATCGACTGTGAAGGCTGTTGATGAGTATCTACAGTACACTGCTTCGATGCTGCCCCACGGTCATCGTCTTCCTACCACTCATCATAAGGTCCGATGTATACTGAAAGATCTTGGGCTTTCCTACATCAAGATCCATGCATGCAGATATGATTGTGTTCTCTTCTGGGGTAAAGATCCAGAAGGGAATGACCTTGGTGACCTTGACACATGTCCAGTATGTCAGAGTGACAGGTATAAGTTGACTCCTGCAGGCAATAGGAAACCTATGAAGGTACTTCGGTATTTCCCGTTGAGGATAGGCTGGAACCGGTTGTACATGTCATCACACACGGCCAAATCTATGAGATGGCACGCTGATAGGGAATTGCAAGGCGAAGATACCCTTATACACCCTGCTGACGGGGAGGCCTGGAAGCATATAGACAGGGAGTTTCCTCATTTTGCGTCTGAGGTCCGAAATGTGAGGCTCGGGCTCTCATCCGACGGGTTCAATCCTTTTGGCAACATGAGTCTTCAATACAGTGTATGGCCGGTGATTTTGGTACCATACAATCTTCCTCCATGGATGTGCATGAAGAAGGAATACAATATGTTGAGTTTGTTGATTCCGGGACCCGGTTATCCAGGGAAGTGTCTCGATGTGTATTTGAGACCCTTGATTGAAGAGCTTAAGTTTTTTTGGGACGTTGGTCATCCCACTTATGATAAGTTCATGCACGAGATGTTCCAGATGCATGCTATGGTTGTTGGTACCATTAGTGATTTTCCTGCTCGTGGGATGTTGTCGGGCAACGTTGTTAGGGGATACAAGGCTTGTCCAGAGTGCCTAAGCGATGAGGGGAGCAGTAGTCATTGCAACAAGATATGTAGATTGGGTCACCGTACTCTCCTTCCGTATGATCACGAATGGCGGTTCGATGACAAGGCATTTGATGGGACTGTAGAACTTGGTGTGCCTCCTAGAAGATGGACAGGGGAAGAAATTTGTTGTATGCCTACTAATGTTGTATAACTAATTGACCAAGTGTTAAGTAAATGTTCCGTTTTAAAAACAAACTATACGTAGATGCTTCAAACAAAAAAAAAGTCGTGAGATAAGATATGACCGGAACGATGAAATATGTCTACGGTTGAAATTTCACGTAATTCCGATAAGTTTCGGTGCCAATACTTGCGGTCATTGCATTTTTTCTATTCGTTCGCCATAGAGGACGCCCTATCTCCGACGGTTATTTTTCTTATAAATTTTATACCACTAGCTGCGTCTCCTCGATATGAAACTATTTGTAGTTGACGGTCCGGACATAATACGTATTTTAGGTGGCCAAATCACCGTTTGTTTGTGTTTAGGGGTTTGACCAACGGGATTGACCGTGCGGATCGAGCCCGACCGTGTGTCCGATGATGCTGAAATTTTACCCTCACACATGTTTCAACATAATGATGATATCTGACGGTCGATCTTCCGTTTCACAAGATAAAACAAATAAATTGTGCATGAACTTACGGAATATGAATAAAATATACTTTAGCCGACGAAATTACTAACAGTCACAGTAATTTCGTCGGCTATAGTCCAACTATAGCCGACGAAATTACTTAAAAAATTTCGTCGGCTATAGTTGGACTTTAGCCGACGAAATTAGGGTTTTGTCGTCGGCTAAAGTCCAACTATAGCCGACGAATTTTTTATTTCGTCGGCTATAGTTCTTACTATATATTCGATTGCAGCGAAACAGAAGCCCACTTTCTCCATTTTCTCAAACTCGGCCGGACGGTTTCTCCCTCTCCTCTCGATTTTCTTTCGCCATTTTCGACGGTTTCCGGCCTCCACTCCGCCTCCCTCATCTCCCAAACCAATTAGGTATGCAATTTCATGTTTATATTGTATTATAGAACAAATTTGGGTTGTTTTTTCAATATATTGCATTATATTGAATTGTGTTGAATTATATTGTGATAATGTTGAATTGTATTATGTTGTGATAATGTTGAATTATATTGGGTGTATTTATTGAATTTGGGTGTATATTTGGTTGTATTTGGGTGAATTTGGGTGTATTTGGGTGTATTTAGTATATTTGGATGTATTTTGGGTGTATTTAGTATATTTGGGTGTATTTGGGTGTATTTAGTATATTTGGATGTATTTGGGTGTATTTAGTATATTTGGGTGTATTTAGTATATTTGGATGTATTTTGGGTGTATTTAGTATATTTGGGTGTATTTGGGTGTATTTAGTATATTTGGATGTATTTGGGTGTATTTAGTATATTTGGGTGTATTTGGGTGTATTTAGTATATTTGGATGTATTTTGGGTGTATTTAGTATATTTGGGTGTATTTAGTATATTTATTGAATTTGGGTGTATTTAGTATATTTGGATGTATTTGGGTGTATTTAGTATATTTGGGTGTATTTGGGTGTATTTGGTATATTGTTCATTTTTTATTTTATTTGGTATATTGTTCATTTTTTATTTTATTTGGTATATTGTTCATTTTTAATTTAACAAAATATTAATTATTTTATTTAGGATGAAAGGATTATTCAGCAGATCCAAGAGTTCGAAGGGCCGGGGTGAATCGTCAGAGGGAACGTCTAGCAACCCTCGAGGTTCGTTTCAGGGCCCAATGACGGCCCGACGGGCGTCTCTTCTGGAGCCGACACATTCCTCCAGGCAGCCAGATGGCCCTCCCGCCTCCAGGACGCCTAGCGCCCCTCGCTCTTCCGGCCAGCCGGACGCCTCTCGCTCCTCCAGGCAGCCTAGCGCCGCTCACTCCTCTGGCCAGCAGGACGCCCCTCGCTCCTCCAGGCAGCCTAGCGCCCCGCGCTCCTCCAGGCAGCCCAGCGGCCCTCACTCCTCGAGGCAGCTGTGGCCTCCGACTCAGGCGGAGGTGTCTGCACCACGTATGCCTGACATACGTAGGGCACCGGCACCGGGCCCTAGTGCATCGGAGGGTGGGTCTTCCGGGGTACAGATGCCGCCGCCTCTCCTCTTCCTTCCGCGCTTCATACCGGCAATACCTGCAGTCGATGACTCAGGGGCGCCGATTTATCCACTACCCCCCCAGGTGACCCCATCAGCGGTGTACCTGTTCGTGCCGTTTGCTACAGAGTTAATCTCTGCGAGGGTATCATCGTCGGCGACAGAGTCGGAGTCCGTCGCATCCGCCCCAACGCCCTCAGGTAATGATTATATAAGTAATTTGTTATGTTATAATGTTATAATAAAATTAATTTACTAATCATCAATTTATGATAGGTATCGTCGGAGCCAAGCCGACAAGGAAGAAGAGAGGTCCGGTCACGGGGAAAGCTCTCGAGAAGACAGTGAGTACATCGGGAAGGATCGTCATTGATACTGACGAGGATGGGAACGTAGTATCCGGCGGCAAGACGAGGATGTACTCTGGCCGCGTGGGAGCGCTTATTAGGGATAGAGTCCCTATGTTGTGGTCAGACTGGGGCGAGGTCCCACAGGAGGTTAAGGACATGGTCCACAACGCCATGTCGGTAAGTATAACAAAATTCATATTTAACATTATTTATTACATTGTAGATTTATGAACGTCTAAAGTAATAAATGTTTAAATGCAGGTGTGGTTTGACGTTCCCGAGTACCTGAGGAACACCTGGGCGGACGTTGTGCACGGGGGAAGGTACGTTGCAAAGTTAAGGACAAAAAAAACTATGTTTAATTTATAATATTTATATTTTTTTTGGCGTATTACAGGTACAAGGAGTGGAAGAACGAGTTACGGACCCACTGGACTATACATGGGAACGAACGTTCCGGCACCCCCCTTGAGTTCCAGTTCAGGGAGTACGAGTGGCGTTGGCTTCTGATATCGGAATTCAACAACCCACATAAACAGGTAATTAAAAATAATTATTTATTATATTGAATTATATGTAATACGTTTTAAAATATTTTACTAATTCGATTCCTTTGTAGGCTGTTTCCCGGGTGAACGCTCAAAACCGGCAACGCAACATGAGGAACCATCATGCCGGTTCTAGACCGTTCGCATCGTTGATGGAGGAGGCGGCCAGGGAACATCCAGAGGTCAACCAGTACGTCTATACGTACGAGAGGGCATATCCCGACTCCCAGGAGGATATTGTAAGTCGTTTTACGTTTTAAAATTTAGTAAATTATATGTATATATATATATTTTAAAATGTTAATTAATTTTTTTTTCCTATCAAATTAGGCGAGGGTGAGGCAGGCTAGTGACGAGGTGATGGCTGCTATAGTCAGGGAGACATGGCCTGACACGCAAGAGGAGGACATGTCCGAAGCCATGTCCCGGATCGACAGTTCGGATCTCAGCGTTGGGGCCAGGATCATGGGCACAGCCTTCCCACCGCGAGGAAATAACTTCTACTGTCGGGGCCTGGGAAAGAAGGGCGAGGGGGTACTGAAAACCACTCCTGGGTTTCAGAAAAAAGGAGCCTCGACCAGCAGCAGAACGACTCAGCTTGAGGCGGAAGTTCAGATGTTACGGGAACAACAAGCCGCCCAAGCAGCATATAATGCCGAGAGAGAGGCCGCCCGAGCAGCATATACTGCCGTGAGAGAGGCCGCCCAAGCAGCATATATTGCCGCTCTACAGGAGTACACTATAGCATCCCATGCCGCCCAGCAGACACAGCAGCAGCAGATGTACCAGTACATGCAAGATTTTATAGCTGCACAGCAGCAGAGACTTCCGCTTCCGCCCATGCCCCCGCCTATTGTCTTACCTCAGCCGCCGCAACCTCCCCAACTTCCCCAACAACCTCATCCTGGAGCAGATATTGATTTAGACGATATCGATTTTATTTAGTTTTTTAAGTTTATGAACAATTATTTATTTAGTTTTTTAGGTTTATGAACAAATATTAATTTACTTTTTAGGTTTTATGAACAATTTATGAATTGAAAATTTAATGCAAAATGTTTATGTTACTTTAGATGGTGTGTTGTTGTTGGTTATAAAATTGTTTCTGTAATTTGCAGCTTGCTTGGATGGTAATGTATAAATTTTGTTTGGGTTTCTAGTATAAAAAGTACTATAGCCGACGAAATTTACCATATTTCGTCGGCTATGCTATTTTTTTTTTCAACAACCTTTAGCCGACGAAAGTGTGCTAATTTCGTCGGCTATTCTCTATTTAATTTTTATTTTTTAAAAACTTTAGCCGACGAAATATTAATATTATTTCGTCGGCTATGTGTTGGATTATAGCCGACGAAATATCAATATTATTTCGTCGGCTAAGTGTTGGATTATAGCCGACGAAATATTAATATTATTTCGTCGGCTAAGTCTTGGATTATAGCCGACGAAATATTTATATTATTTCGTCGGCTAAGGTGTGGATCATAGCCGACGACTTTTTTATATTATTTCGTCGGCTAAGGTTTGGAGTATAGCCGACGACTGCCTTTATTTCGTCGGCTATAAGCATAGCCGACGAAATATAGCCGACGACTTCTTAGCCGACGACGTGTCGTCGGCTATAACCTTAGCCGACAAAAATGATGAACAGGGCGACGAAAAAATTTCGTCGGCTAAAGTGCTTATCCTGGTAGTGTCAAGAAACCACATTGCATCAAATAGGGCTATCAAACATATTCAGAAAAAATATGATAAACACTAATTTTTATCTTTTGGACAAATGAAAAAGGAAAAATATAAGACCAAATATAGTGATGTTCAAAAAAAAGAGAGGTATTATTTCAGTGGATAAAAAGGAACACTATTTACGCTGTAGCCGCCGGGAGAGCAATTCAATTTTTTTTTTTTCAAAATTAAATCTCGCACTTTCCATCTCCATAGTTTTGAATGTCAACCGTCCACTAGATTCCAAGGTCAAGCACCACTCAATCCCCACCCTCCACGTATACCCATTAACCGACCCCCCGAATACTCCAAAAAAGGACTCCAATTAGCGCCAAATTCCACTCGCGTCGCTTTCTCAGATTAAAACCTCATACCCCACCAATCCTACGGCTCCAGTCTCCTCCTCAATCCAACTCCAAATCTCCACCGTCAAACCAAACTTTCAATTTGATCCGCATGATCATCCATCTGCCTCATCAAACCCTAGGTTATTTAGGAAATTGAATTTCAAAAAACGTTGAGAGGGAGAGAAAAAGAGGACTAAAAGCGAGAGAGAGCTTCTTTCTATCTTCCCTAATCTTTGGCTCCAATTCCATTCTCTCTGATCGGATTCGGGGTTTCCAGTAGCTTCCGATTAAGTTATTTCCGATTATGTTCTCCTGCGTCTTTCAATTTCGGTTCTTGTTTCGTAACTTATGCTCGATTTTTTCACCGGCGGTGGGTTTCGGCCGGTCCGCGGTGGTTTCCGGCGGCGTTTTTAGTTCGGAAACGGATCAGTTTCGTTAGGGTTTAATGTGCGAGTAGTTTGAGCCGTTCAGAGATTTTAAGTTTTGGTGGAATTAAATGTGAGATTTGGTGTTTGAATTTTGAGGAGATTAAATGGAGCAGAGCCAAACGGTTTCCGGTACGGCGCCGAAGAAATTGGCTAGGCAATTGAATTTTACGGCGCCGGTTCAGCCTTCCGCCAACGCCGCGTTGCTGGAGCGGTCTGGACCGGCGGCGGTTCAGCTACAGCCGCAGATGCATCATCCGCAGACGCAGCCGTGGGTACAGCAACAGCTGCAGTCACAGCCGCAGCAGGTGCATAGCTCACCGGCGCAGCTGGTTTTACAGTCACAGCAGGGGACGGTGGCCCAATCGCCGAAGCCGTATCTGACGCAGGCGGTTTTGCACTTTCAGGCGAGGCCGGTGGGGCCTACGTTGCCGGTGAATGGCCGGATTGCTCACTTGTCACCGAAATTGGGGTAATTTATCTGTGGACTGTTTTTCAGAGCTGAAAGATTTGAATTTTATTGTTATTTGTATGTGATTTTGAAATTAGGTTTAAATTTATGTTCTTGTGGTTGGAAAACATTGCAAAATAGGTAAGGTTTTTGTGAATTGCAAATGTGAGGGAATTTGTAGTTGTTTTAGTTATGCACATTGGTAATTTATCAAAATGAGAAGCCTTGGAAAATAGTAGCAACATAGAAGAGTAGTTCTCTTAATCGTAAAGAAGACAGTAAAGTCTTCTTTATGCATTAGATGTGATGGTCTGTTCTGGTAAATAGAGGCTAGATGGAGAAAGGAGGTTGCAGTTCAGGTCTTTTGGATTGGGTTCATCGTTGGAGCTACATGCCTCCTAACTTCTTTGTAGTTTATATGATTCATTGGCAAAGCTCATATCTTTTAAAAACTTATATTCAATTCCCATTGATGTTGAATGTTTTGTATTATATTGTTTATATTCGGTTTGACATTTGTTTGCATATGCTTTCTTCAGAAGATATGTGTCTCCTAAACCACGCGCACGCAGCGAAGTAAAAGATAGTACTCCAAAGAACCAAAAGCTGTGCAATTGTAAAAATTCGCGGTGCCTGAAGTTGTAAGGACATATAATCCTCTATGGCTTTTAGCATGCAAAATGTGGTCCATTTGTGTTTATGTCCCTCAGCAGATTTGTTAATCTGAACTTAATCACCTAACCACCTATTGGGAATAATCTCTCGAGTTACATACGGAGAGAGGGATATTTTACAGATATATACATTTATGGTACAGCTCAGTGTTGCTTATTGAGTAAAAACCTGAAATGCTTTGTGATCTTGTCATGCACAGTTTCTACTATTCTTTTTTTTCTTGGGAATACAGTATAGCATTGTGATTGGGCAGATGCATGAATATTGCCAATCACAGAAGTGCTTTACCTTAAGATGAATACATATAAAAAACTATTTGCTTAATAATGAGTTAAGTTGCTATTGAGGTCAGTTGCTTTGAAATATACTACTAGTGTTTTTTTTCACGGCTGAATACTATGCCTACATAGGTGGCTCATAATATTTCTGTTTGGACTATGATCCAAATTTTGGTCACTTGGCAGGTACTGTGAGTGCTTTGCTGCTGGAATTTATTGTAAAGGTTGCAACTGCATAAATTGTCATAATAACATGGACCATGAAGCTGCTAGGCAAGATGCAATTGGAGCAATTTTAGAGCGTAACCCAAAAGCATTCAGACCAAAACTTGCTAGCAGTCCACTTGACTCTTGCGATTCTTTGGTATCTAATCTGACTTATTTAGAGCTTGATTAGTTAATGGCTTTTACTTATCTATCACAGTAGCACGGAACTGTACTTGTAAATGTCTTGTGTCAGCATTGTATGTTTAATGATATCAGGTATCCATGCTTTTTTGTTCAAGCATGCATTGATAACTTGAACAACTCCAGTTCAAAGTGCATTAATAATTTGTTTAAAAGTATTCAGGAAGATGCTGGCACGGTTCAAATGCACCACAAAGGATGTGCTTGCAGGAAGTCTGGGTGTCTCAAAAAGTACTGCGAGTGCTTCCAAGCCAATGTTCTATGTTCTGAAAACTGTAAATGCATGGACTGCAAGAACTTTGATGGAAGTGAAGAAAGAAAGGCCATCTTTCATGAAGATCACAATACGGCAGCCAATGTGCAACAGGCAAATGCAGCCATTAGTGGGGCCGTTGGATCCTCTGGGTTTGGGCCTCTGGTTTCCAGACAAAGACCGAGTGATGAACTTTTTTCTGGCATTGGAGCCAGAGATCAATCAGCTCACCGAATTATACATGCTCAGCAGGTACAGTTTCTCAAATTACTTAACTGGTTGCTTACAATGAAAGGGTGCAATTTGATTTTTTCATGAATAATTTGATAAATTGTTCTTACCAGGCTTAAAGATTACATTTTATGTATTTTTCGAAAGTCTATGCTAGCGCTGTTAAATTGTTAATGATTACGAGACAAATTAATTGAATGTGGCAAACTCTAAGATTAAACTAGACCTTTCTCCTTTTAAAAAAACTAGGTCTTTCTTTTCTCCCTTTCCATTTCCATTTTCTCTATTTTAGCCAACTGGCTGAATAGTTTTGTATATTATATATTTATTAATTTCAAATTTTGACTTAAATCAGGAAAATCACTTAAGACGTCCTGTGGCCTCTTCTTCTCAGTTATCTGTTCCTACTTCTGGTATTCCTAATGCTGCAGTACCAGGATCTTCAAAACCCACATACAGGTGTGTCAAAT
The DNA here is from genome assembly GCA_951800085.1 of Comarum palustre. Classification (NCBI taxonomy): domain Eukaryota; kingdom Viridiplantae; phylum Streptophyta; class Magnoliopsida; order Rosales; family Rosaceae; genus Comarum; species Comarum palustre. The sequence continues at coordinate 16,770,542 of OX637589.1, forward strand.
TTCTTAAATATGCTATAGAAACCTTTCATTATTTTCTTCCAATATATAACTCTTGTTGGTTTCTATTACTGAAGATCTATGTTGGCAAATATCATCCAACCTGAGAACATAAAGGATCTCTGTTCACGTTTGGTTGTAGTTTCGGGAGAAGCTGCAAAAGCACTTGCAGGTTTGGTTATATACAGACCTTTAGTATATTTGCATCTCACTTTTGTAGCCTCTTTTTTCAATATGTTTTTATTTTGTTTGATTTTTTATGTGTTTTTTCTGTGTGTCTATGTGTGCACGCTATAATGCAACTTAGGGGCGAATATGAGGTTGAACTGGCCAATATGTGTTATCATTGGGCTGTGTGCCGAAGAATCAAACTTTCAGTTGAAATAGCCATTATTTTTAGTTTAAGAATCCTTTGTTTGAGTTACTAGAATTAAATTCTCTAAAGAAAATAACACTCAAGTTGTTTCTGAATGGCCTCATGTATATATTTTTTTGTCATATTCAATTGTGTTTTCATTTCTTTTAGGTTACTAGAATTCTGATTTTGTTATGAACAACCATGTAGGAGACTTATTGTTTGGCATGTAGTTCAAGTCTATTGAGTAAACAAAGTCCGATACATATAAGCATCTGAAAGATATCCCTTTCCTTGGCATATTTTAGATTTTCTCCTACCGGATTACTAGTGGGGTCAAATATTATTTATTTGTCTTTTTGTTTCGTAGTTTGGTTTTGAATTTCTAAAATACCATGACAGAAAATAGGGAAAAAGAGACGGTTGATAAGACTACTACCGTTTCAGCCACTCAAGAGGGGAAAGAAAGTAAAATGGAACAGGATCAAAATTCTGCACATGGTGGCCATTTGGGAATCAATCAATCAGATAGAGATGGCAGCAGTGGCTCTGGATCAGATGGAGGTGATGTGCAAAATAGTAGGCCATTGTCCCCTGGAACACTTGCCCTGATGTGTGATGAACAAGATAAGATGTTTATGGCAGCTGAGCTGCCAAATGGAATAACGACTAACAGTCAAAGCACAACTCAGAATCCATCTCAGGAAATAGGTTGCACAGAAGTTTATGAAGAGCAGGAAAGGGTTGTCCTCTCAGGATTCAGGGATTTCCTAAACCTGCTTATTACTCGTGGTAGCATAAAAGGTGAGCTTCCTTAAGTTCAGTTCTACACTTAAAATTGGTGAAAACCAAAATGGAGTTCTTTTCATTCCAGACAAATGCTAATTAGCATTGTGAAGATTCTTGAGAAGTGAGAACTTAAAGATTTTGCATAACTAAGGTCCAAAGTTGTGCATTCTAAAAATGTAGAATTACTCGATCAAACTAATTATGAAGTTACTAAAGGTCAAATATGGTAAAAGTCGAACCAGACCCTTATTGATGAATATATATATATAAATTCCTGATCTAGAGTGCACCGTGCGCACTTTGTTGAAGTGTGGACGGCCACGTGTCACCATTTCCGTGTAGCGGAAAGAGAAAGCGAGAGGAAGCTGACGGCGCAGATGGCGACACACGGACCGTGCGCACTTTAACAGAGTGCTGACGTGCGATTTAGATCCGGCCTGATTATATATATATGTTTTCAAATGTCCAACTAACCGAAGAGAAAGAGTCCTTACTCATTTGTTTCTCTCGTTGCATAAACAATGTGGTATCCTGTAGCTAAAAGGGAGAGGGAAATCCAAAAGGATTGTGTTGAGGGTGGAACCCCAAAAGAATCCCGGGTGTGAGAAAGTGACAGACAGGAATGACATTGGGAAATCTCCTGCTTCCACAAATGGTAAAGTGCTGATTTCTTAACTTAATTAGTAGTGTTTGTTTACATTCTTTGTGTTGTGGTTAAAGAAACATTTGTAGAGCGAGTTATGATGACCAGTTAACAAGCTATTCACATTGTCAAGCAGGCAGTCCACGAAGGCGCTGACAAATCTATCCATCAGAGAAGAACATAAGGTTGCATTAGTCTAACGAGAGAGTCCAAAAACTGAACTAGAACCTTTAGTAAGAAACGATCCAACAATGACAAGACCTAACAACCAAGAAAAAGAATGATGGGAAACAAGGTTTCAATTACTTGAAATGTAAACTAACAAAGCAAATCTCATAAATTCAAATATCTAATCCACATGGAGGTCTCCCGTCTCTGTTGGGTTCCGTTTTCCATTTTTTTTTCTACAAAGAATGTACATATGATCCCAATGCCTCACAAAGCACATACCTAAATTTGGAGGTGGAACCAAAAATGGAAAAAGAAAAGGCAAATCAACTAAGCTGGCCAAAGTAATGGGAAGAAAAAAGGCGCAAAACTGCCAACAATTTCAGAGGCTACCAGTTCTGCCTGTGGGTTTTGGTTTCAGTTTTGCAAAGTCAACAAGGTCCCCAAACAGCTTGTCCTCTGGTTTGGCTGGCCTGCTAGGTGGGACATACGATGATGTAGGAGCCTGGTAAGAGTTTCTCATACCATTATCATTAACAGACAGACCGTGCATCTGCTGCTGAAGATATTGCGCATGCTGCTGCTGCTGCTGCTGTTGCTGATGATAGTATTGTGCATGTAGCTGTTGCTGCTGAAGGTACTGCGCTTGTTGATGTTGCTGGAGATATTGCCCTTGTTGCTGTTGCTGCTGAAGGTATTGTTGTTGCTGATCATAGCCATAGGGGACCATTTGATTGCCATACATTTGTTGAGGGTAAGTGGCCTGACTAGGTGGCTGTGGAAGCATACCCATAGATGAACCTTGAAATGGTTGAGAAGGTGCCAAACCCAACTGACTGCTTGGAGCAACCTGCTGATTGATGGCCGACAAACGGTTGCTTGTAATTGGATGAATGTACATACCAACTACCGGGTCACTAGTTGACCGTTCAGATCCCTGTGGAAGGAAACCACCCTGTGCATGTGTAACCACTTGAGTGACTTGCATTGGTGGTGCATATGGAGAACCTGCTACTGGGCTTCCATCATCTGCTGACTGAGCTTCCCAGGGAGGTGGTGGTAATGATCCACTGGTTGGTGAACCTGCCAATCATGTGACAAGTTAGAGCATTGTAAATTCCAGTACAGTATTCTAAAGCATATGATGAATAACAAAGCATAAACATTCTTTATGTCTTATGCAATCACCGATCGCTGACACATCACCAGCCAGTTTCTCTGAGGATCTCAAGTTGAGAGAACCACATAAAAAATAAAATTCCTTCTCTGCACAGGTCAGGACATCAAACTTACATTTCTATTTTTACTATATGTAAGAAAATATGATGAAGTCATAATCATGATGTGCCCATGTTGTGATTGAATCTGCCTATATGCAAAAGAATGTGAATGTGATGTACTGTTCTGTGCTAAAGAACAGTACAATACATAAAATGTGCTCAAGAAACCAACAATGAGACAAATCGCCTAAAATGTGCACCATATCCTGGTGAAGGTGGCTGCTGCTGCTGCTGCATAATCTGACCATTCCAAGCTGGACCACCACCTTGTGCATAAAGTGACTGCTCATACTGTGGTGCTCCCACGTTTGGGACATTTCCATTTGGGTAAATTCCCCCTTGTGTACCTTGAAAATTCCGTTGCTGTTGAAATTGTGCATTTAATGGATTGGTTTGGTTGGCCTCATGAGGATGTGAATTAACAGGATTTGGAGCACTATTACCGTCAGAAAACATGTCCATAAGAACAAGGGCATTGGATACAGGAGTACTACTTGGCTGCTGATCAACAGGGACAAGAGCCAGTGACTCTGCCTTCGGTGAGTTAAAGTCATCTCCGCTAAGAAGATCCATTTTGGGATCGACCTTTGTCGTAGGAGTTGTACCATTAGCAGTTGGAGGTCCAGTAAGCAATAACTGATTAAGTGGGTTCGAGCTTGCACCAGCACTTGAAGTGGATCTGTGGAAAGAAGTCAGAAATTGACAGTTCAGACAGTATCAAGAGAATGATGTTGTTAATGCCTACTACAAAAAAGGCCTACAATTTAAAATTCTTCTGTTGTTAATGCCGGATAAGTCCTATATTAAGACAAAAAAGCCTGTTAATCTGTTGCAAATCCAATTACCTCCCATCAAGCTGTTTCTCATCACTTCCAGTGTCAATAAGAGGACCACCAACATCTACAAGTTTTCCAGAAGGTCCAGCCTTGGGTTTATCTGGTTGAACTGGATTGCCTGAAGCAATGGCTTCATGTTTGGTTAGAAGACGTTGCAAGTCATCATTCAGTGCTAGTCCTTGACATAGTAGTGATTCATCCCTGAAAAGGAAAAACTCTGATAAGTAAAGAATACCTGATTACCATCACAACTAGTTATCAAAGATAAGATACGATCAACATAACACGTCCTCGTAATGTCTAAGGAGTTCTTTGCATTTTTTGAAGTGATGTTACATGTTATCAATGTAAACAGTAGACTTACGAAGTCGAGTTAACAAGGTGTACCACCCTTTGTTTATATGTACGACACTGTTCAACCAAATCAACAATAACCTCCTGTCTAAGCCCCTGCAGGTGATAATTAAACGAGAGAAAAGTTCAAGACTTGCAAAGGAAGATAATAGAAGTTTCAAATCTATACTCTTAGATGAAGTACCCAAGGGAAAATATATCCAAATAGATTCAGCCAAGAAGGTTTAGTCTGGAAAGATATGATATATTATACTGTAACAGAAACTACTTTGTTAGGACTCATAACAGCAGACTGCTTTATTCAATTTTAAACTCATCAGTATCAACATAACAAAATCCAGATATTGAGGACTCTATACTCCACTATGTATTTCACCATATATACTCGCTGAATTTTAAACGGTTCAATAGTTTAGAGATTTCCTCTTTGACACCAAAGGGATCTAGATTTAATCAGAAGTGATTGTATACACTAAATAACTAAGGCACAGCACTACTCAGTACATATAGTAACATTTTTAATTAATATCATATCGTAACATTATTTTCTTCATATTTAAAATCAAAGATGTACCTCTTTGTTCTCTGGATCTATAGCACTTAGCATTTCCGACAGGACATCCATAATACCCCGTGCATTCTGAATTTCGGTCAAGCTGATAACCAAATTTTTTTGTTAGAACAACAAATGTGATCACATACAAAAATTTGACTATACATTTCATAAAGAATTAGTAGTAATCCTCATGCCAAATTTCATATTGACTTCTTTTTGTCATGGAACTTGCTGCTGCTGATTACTTAGAGTTTTGGATAAACATTCATACTATTAGAATGGAACACAAATACTTCTCTCAACCATCAAGGATGCAAATAATTAGAAAATACACCATCCCCAAGCCTCTAAAGTCTACTCCCCACTTTCCAGCAAAGATGAAACATCAATTGCACTGACGCTAAACAAGAAAGAAATGAAACACAAGAGCAAACCAAACAACCTACAAATGCATTCATTGGATGTATCTTCAAAACACTTAATGATCTAATAAAACCTAAGCATGTGAAAAAACGGACTTCTTAATGAAGTATTAAAATCATTCAATCAGAACTAACAAAACTCAAAGGGGAATAAAGAACTGCCATACTAAGCGACAAAAAACCTGACAAACACTACTCAATTTACTGAATACCATTTTGAATTCAAAGAACTGCTGTTGTGTTGAAAGACTGTTCATGAAGCCAGCATTCAGAAAAGGAGGAGGTAGATATGTACCTTAATGTTGGGAACTCGGACTCATTAGAAGGCTCAGGTATATCTTTTGGATGATCTGCATTGTGCAAATTTTGAGGGAGTGATGATAATGGTTGTGTCTGCGGAGGTGTGAATACAGGAGCAGCCGCCTCAGATCTTTGAGGGAATACTGCTCCAGCACGCTGAAATTAAGAACTCATTTGAGTCAGACAGTGTTGAACAAACAAGCACTACAACTGTCTAAGGAATGAAGTAACAATGTCCATATTGCTTTGTCAATGCTAGTGGTGTTGAGTTTTAACCTTTTTTTTTCCTTTTAAATTGTAATGCTTCAGGTTAAAACTTTTGAGAACATACCAACAATTCCTGGTATGCACCATAGTATTGTGGATATCTTGCATTAGGGCCACCAAAAGCTTCTTGCCAGGTATCTATCAAGATCAGTATCTTCTCTTTGACATGATAGTCCGGCTACATATATGCTATCAGAAATCTTCAACAGAAGTGAATAGCGAATGCATTATGAAGCAACCAAATCATCAAAGAGACATATATACCTTCTTTTTTACTATTTTCACCATATCATGGAGAAGGTCTCTCTCTGCTACATGCATATGAACAATATCTCCACAATTCTTTATAATTGTTTCCAACAGCTAGAATAAAGCAAGCAGACCACAATAAAACCAAGTTTAGAACTCTGTAATACAAAGTCGTTAAATGCAACAAGAGGCATGAGGGTATCAGTAGCATCTAAAATATAAGAGACTAACATACATTTTCAGTGAAATTACTTGCAGCCCATATCCAAACAAATTACCCATATTACATCTAAATTTTAAATCTGCCAACTTATCCTAGCACGGCATTCATTTTATATTCTTGATCTTCTAACTAAAAATTCAAATGAAGACTAACAGGAACAGGCCAAAGTTAAAAGCATCCACATGTTAATATTACAGGGCATATTTTGTTATGACACCTGGCACTAACTTTGACTTAACATTTCAAATTTTCTACTGATGGAAGGAAAAAAAACTGAATGCATAAACGTTTACTAAAATAAAATAAAATCAGCCAGCAAACTGTTTAAACTAACAAGATCTCAGTAGCTTACAGTAAGAGCATATTTTGTTATGACACCAGGCACTAACTTTGACTTAACATTTCAAATTTTCTACTGATGGAAGGAAAAAAAACTGAATGCATAAACGTTTACTAAAATACAATAAAATCAGCCAGCAAACTGTTTAAACTAACAAGATCTCAGTAGCTTACAGTAAGGGCAAGAAGTTGAACTTTTGAATTCCTACTTCCAAGGCGCTTCTTTATGCCTTTAACAACGTCCTTTGCTTGCCTGATATATAAAAGACCAACAGTGATCATTCATTATAGCTATTCTATTACGATAAAATCAATCTTAAGAGAACAACACATACATCCAGTTAGCCTGTTACAAAAAAACATCACAGTTTCAACTCATATCACTTTGCACCCTCTCCCATGCTTACTTAGTTACTTTACTTGTAACATGAGAATACACACTAACAATCCATGAAATAAATCGGTAACGCCTCCTATTGTGACACATTCAGCTCACTAAAACACAATAACAAACCTCATTCAAAAACTTATCACTGCACATCTCATGGAACAGGCTGGAACTGACCAAATGCACCCATACACAAGCCAAGAATAAATCACACCGCTCGCTACTTGATCCAGAGAATAACAGCTAGTCATAGAACATTAAATTCTAGCTTTCTGCAATTCTATCTTCACATTTCCATCCAATTCACTGTTGGATCAAATTTCAACGACCATTTCAAACTCCAACATTACTTCTCTAAATTTCAAAAATCCATACGCCAGATTATATCACACACATCCAATACCACAAATTCCACTAGAAATTAAACTAAGCAAAAACAAGAGAGAGATTAGAATCCAGTGCGGCACATACACAGGATCGCGGTTGCATATGTCACAGATTTCGATGTTCATCGCCCAATCAGGACCGATGAGCATGTCGCTCGTGGCGCGCTCCACCATAGAATTCACCATCCTCGCTCCTCACCGGATCCGAACAACAAACCGCGTCTCCGATCACCGTAAAATCCTTCCCCGATTGCTTAGGGAATATTCCAGCAGCTTTCTCTTTCTCTCTCTAGGCTCTGTAAACTCTTCCCTCTCTGACTCTGAGATCGCTGTGGCTTATTTTCTTTCTTTCTTTCTCTTTTCTGTTTGAGGAACCGATTTTTCTTGCTTTTTCTTTGTTTTTTCCAGCAAAATTATTTTTTTTGTACCCGAAACATGTCCTGATATATGGTCCTTTTAATTTTATTGATCTAATTATTTTTATATATATTTTTTTATTAGGTGAATAGCGGCGTGTAATGTTTCGAGTACAAGGAAAAATTACTCTTTTTCTTCGGTGAGGGAAGTAATTTGACGGTCAATCAGGGACGTCCACGTAACGGGCTCGCGGGCCTTACAGAGGTGCAGTTGGGGGTGCGCACCGTATGTTTAGCCTACCAGCGGTTGACTGTTTAACTTCCGTTAAGTCTACTCTCTCCGTGACCGACTTTACCTAGGATGATCAATCATCAGTGAAAGTAATCATCAGCTAGAATTTAGTCTCTGATAACCGCCCCACTACTGGATCAAAACAAATATTCCCAACACACAGAAAGGTGAGAACAGAACAGACAAGCATCGATCCCTTTTGAAATTAGGAATAATCCCCAACTTAGGTAACAACTAGATTTTCTCTCAGTATTAAGCATCATTGCAGTAAATTATTTTCTAATTCATCTCGGTTTATCCGAAATATTATTGAATTATTTTTGTTTGAGCACCAGGGAATGAAGTCTACTTCTCAATCCAGGCAATCCATGTTAATTTGACTTGTCATTTATCAACAGTATTGAAGCTGCAATGGTCGGGACAACGAAGCTATGCACATTATAGAAACTGGTTTGTTAGTCTCAAATTACACGAGAGCAAATCTCCCTCCAAAGTGCACAATGGATATATAGGTCACAACATTAGGTAATGACTGGTTTACGGTGCTTGAGACTTGGACGGATTGAAGGTATCAGGCGGTGTCAGGAATAGGTTTTCAGACAGTAAGGGGTCGGATTCCATGTCCTTGATCATAAGATCCAGGAGAATCTGAGCCAAGGGCCCTTCTTTGCCTGTAAAGAAGAAGCAAACGGTCAGTCATGGACTCAAACCATTTCATGAGCAGTTCGACAAGGAAACAAAATGCACTGATATATATATATATATATATATATATATATATGCATAGCAATGAAATTAAGTTGTTAGTTCTTACCATCACCAATGATCTGCTCGTCCCACTGCACTATAGGGCGAACAAGAATTCCACTGCCAATAAGCATCATCTCAACTGCCTTCTTCCCTTACTAAATTAACAGTCACATTTTAAACTCTCACTCCCTGAAGCTTACCAGGCCTTCTGCAAGCGCCACATTCATGTTAGGCCCTTCGGCAATGAATCAGTCACCATCCAGCCATATCGCGGCGAAGGCACCTTTTTCTTCAGCCTCCATCTTTGAAAGCACATTCGGAAGATAATTCACACTCTTCATAACCGCAAATAGGGGTGGTCTTATACGGATTGACGAAGTTACTACTTTAACAACCTTTGGACTAAAAGGCCATTTGTCTTGCACTGCCACAACATAAGAGCTGGCTGATCGCAGCCTGATGGAGATAACTGAAAATCACCAGGTCCTGCTGAGAGCCAGTACCTGATGATCCTGTTTTGCACTTAGAAGCAGTCACTGTTTGTATGAGGATTCTTCTAATACTTTCTCGATCAAACGGTAGCCAATTTTTTCCATGGATGCTGACCTCAAAATACGGTCAATGTGCTCGTACAGATATCTAAACCGAAAATTGACAGAGTTATCAACTTATCATCATTAACACGAAATAGATTAAGAAATAAAAAAGAGCTGTAAAAGCTCAGCAAACACTGTTCTATCTCTATCAAGGCTTACAATCTTAAACATTATGTATATTTTATAGAGATAAAAAGTTGAGGAAGTCTCAAGTATCACACAAACATATTCTTTAATATTTTGAGATATTAGTTCAATCTATAGTAATACTTTTTATATTTCGAGAAATAAGTTCGGTCCTTAGTTATGTTGATGAAATTTCTCTCAGTTGTACTTTCGTATATGTCAAATACTGTTTTACAATACCTTTCAGGTTTCTTAAATTTAGAATTCAGTTAATCATTGGACGCATATTAACGGTTCTAACTATGAAAATATTTTGTGTGAGTGACCGAGCTGTTTCAACAAGTTCACAATTCGAACCTTAGTTAAAACGCACATATTACAGAATATCTCTACTATAATAAAGCCGGAAGCTTAACAAAATCATCAAAATATGTTATGACAATATTATCTTTATTACGTTGGTTTTAGAAACTAAGAACAAAGATTAATATGGTAAATAACAAAATAAAAACTAAAATAAATAAAATAAAAAAAATAATTAATGTGAGAAAAATGAGTAATAAGTTTTATAATTGAATAAATAACTACTATAAATTGTGAGTGACTAAGAGCATCTCCAGCAGTTTTCCCAAATTTTCTTTAAAATGAGAAAGCAAAAGTCAAATTCTCCAAAATAAAAATGCATTAACTCCAGCAGATTCCCAATTTTAGGGAAAGCTGCATTTATTATAACAATAAATTATTATATAAAACAAATTTGAAAGAGTCAGTAGTGAAACAACATCAACAAAATCATTTCAACACAAAGGTGAAGCCAATAGTTCACTAATGCAGTAATTTATTCAAAATGAGAAAAAACTTCAGCTCAAATCCAAAATATAAAGAAAAAACAATATCTGTTCAAAATGAGAGTCAACTTCATCTCTAATACAAGAAAGAAAGAAAAAACATAAATATGTAGGAATAATAACATAAAAGACTACACATTTTCATTCATACGAGCTCTTTTTGCCAAAATTTCCTTTTGAAGACTGATAAAATATTCAGCTTGAAGAGCGGATATTGTACTAGTATCTTTAGACATTATTTTAGCTTCATCCCTTCGAGTCTGAAGTTTAATTTCCTTTTCTTTTAAGAGCAATTTGCTTTTACTCACTAACAATTAGCAAATTAAGTTGTTGTAGTTAATTAGTCAATCAGATTCGGTAAATTATAGTTATTGTCAATTTTGAGAGCGCATTCTCCCATTCCTCAAAATACAGAAACAAAGATTAAAAAGAATGTCTGCTTCCCCAAATCCGCAGCATACTCCAAAACTTTGGCGATACATATACCAGACGCCAACCTCCTCTAACGCCTCAAAATACACTTCGACTGGAACTCCTCCATCGTTTTTGACTGGAACTCCTCCATCTTCGAGAGACAGACAGTAGCGCGGAGCCAACTCCTCCATCTTCGAGAGACAGACAGTAGCGCGGAGCCACCTCCTCCATCTTCGTTTCGACTGGAACTCCTCCACCTACTGAAGTTCACATTGTCCTATTAAAGATCTGATCAAAAAAAGAACCAATTCTGGAAAAGGATTACTCAATACTTTGAAGAAAAAAAGACTTGGGCAAATGAAAGAACTGAAAAATCATTGACAAACCGTTGGTCAAAAATCAGCTTCCAAGTGAGTAGGTTTTGTGGATTTTATGCTGCAATTGAACACTTACGGAAAAGTGGATACACCGAGCAAAATAAGGTGCATACTATCATTATTTTTATTGTCTTTAAATAATGAACATTTTATGTAGTTCAATTATTTGGTTAATGATTATTGTGTTGTTCAATAATTTATACTTTGCAGATAGCAGAGGCAAAACAAATGTACAAAGCTAAAGAAGGCTATCAGTTTGTACTTGAACATTGTTGGACTCTTCTGAGGTTTCAGCAAAAATGGAGGGTTGAACATATAAAAATTGCAGCAACTAGAATCTCTAAGACTCATTCTGCTAAAGATCAAGTTTCAATTAATTTGAAAAATGATGGGGATGGTCCTGAACCTGCACCCTTGAAGAGACCAATTGGAAGAAAGGCTGCAAAAGAAGAGAACAAAAAAGCAAGATCTAACGAACAAGGTGGTGAAAATGACAAGGATTCTTCAAAACTCCGTTCATAATTGAAAGAGTTTAGAGCAAGGAGATTAGAAAGTGATCGCATAAAGGCTGAACAACTTAATTTGCTAATTGTTACTGAGCAAAAGCAAGTTGCTCTTAAAGAAAAGGAAATTGAACTTCAGACTCGAAGGGAGGAAGCTGAAATAATGTCTAAAGATACTAGTACAATGTCCGCTTTTCAAGCTGAATATTTTATCAGTCTTCAAAAGGAAATTTTGACAAAAAAGAGCTCGTATGAAATGTGGTCTTTTGTGTTATTATTCCTACATATTTATGTTTTTTCTTTCTTTCTTGGATTAAAGATGAAGTTGACTCTCACTTTGATCAAATATTGTTTTTTTTTATTTTTTGAATTTGAGCTAAAGTTTTTCTCATTTTGAATAAATTACTGTATTAGCGAACTGTTGGCTTCATCTTTGTGTTGAAATGACTTTGTTGATGTTGTTTCACTACTGACTCTTTCAAATTTGTTTTATATAATAATTAGTATGTGTGATAATTTATTGTTATAATAAATGCAGATTTCACTAAAATGGGAAGCTGCTGGAGTTGATACATTTTTATTTTGAAGAATTTGAATTTTGTTTTCTCATTTTAGAGAAAATTTGGAGAAACTGCTGAAGATGCTCGGACTTTTAAGGGTCGGGCCGAGTTTTTTAGATAGGCCGAGCCTGGCTTATTATACACATATATCTAATAAAATTTCATTAAAATAAAGCAAAAAAAAATATGAAAAAGTTAAAGATTTGTTAATGAAAGAACTAAATATAATAAAAATCTAAGAAAAATATGACTTAAAGTTAGTTTATAAATATAACTAATAACTCCATAAAAATTATTAATAAAACAATTAAAAAGACTTTTTAAAGCCGAACCAAACAGGTTTAGACGGTCATGTAACGGGTCAAGACGAGGCGTTGAACCCTCCATCTTAACCCGACCTTATACCCTATAACCGGGAATGAGATAAAAAATTTTACAGACCGAGCCAGACTTTGACCAAATGAGCCGATGGGCCGCCCACAGGCTTTTAGGCCCCAGGACCCCTAATTCCGATAGCATAATAGCATTAGCATTAGCATTAGCATTAGCATTAGCATTAGGTGGCTTCTAACTAGTTGGCGGAAGTATACGCGCCACCGCACTGCCAACCCCGCCAAATCTCACTCGGGAACTTTCGTAAAAAACGGAGATCATCTTTATCCCATATCACACCCCTCAACTCCCTTTGACATTTCTTAGGGTTTACCCATTTTATAATTTTGAATTCTCAAATCCCCAATCACACTCCTTAACCCCAATCACTCGCCCCAGATTTGGGGCCCAAATCCTAAAAATCTTAGGGTTTTTCAAACGGCGACTGAATTCCGATGGAGATAATCGGCGACGCGCTTCGCCAGGCGTTCATGCCCAAGCGCGAGTACGAGTGCCTCCGGGAAGAAGACCGAGCCTGGGGGAAGCTCCAGAGGCCGATGTTGATGGCGTCCGTGGCCTTCATCTGCCTTGCGATCTTCGTCTGCGCGGTTATCAGCTTGAACATTGTGTTTCCGGCGGACGCGTCTCGGCGGCCGTTGTGCGGCGACCGGAGGCTTAGTTCGCTGCCGATGACTGTCAGAGGCGGCGATTCCGATTCGTTTAATGGTGCGTTTTCTCTAACGGAGCAGGAGACGGTGGATTACTATTGGATGATGGTGTTCATTCCTTCTATGGTCATTTTCTTGGCCACGGTGGTGTATCTCATCGCCGGTAAGAAACTGTTAAGCTCTATATAGATTTGATTTCACTGTGAAATTGGAAATTGAAGCTGAAAAATCTGAGAGAAATAGCGAATTGGATTTTACTTTTCATTGATTGGATTGTAGGAAAGTGGAAACTTAGTTCTAGCCAATGAGTGCATCTAGAAATGATGTTGTGTGATGGCAAGAGGGTTTCAAAATCTCGGCATTGTTTGCTTAAGGATATCTATTTGTAAGTTATCACTTATAGTTTCGCTGTGGTGGATAGATCTTTTTTGTTATACCAACTTGATAGCTTTGTGTATGATGTTAGATGAGTAAATCGATCAAAGGACTTGAGATGTTCTTAGAGTACGTAGTAGGTGCTATGAGGTTTATATGGTTCTATATGCGACCTCAGCAAAATGAGGCATTATATGGTTCTAGACCATGAGATTCTAGTTGAAATCTTCAATGTAGATTTTTTGTCCTTGGTATACATACCGTTATGGAAGGGACATTGGTTCCCTGGATATGGTCTACACGGACTGTATCTAATTATTTGTCAGGGCAATACTTGTTCTGAATGTGCTAAATGGATTTCATGTTCTCATAGTTTCAATCTGGTTGCAGGAATCACAGTCGCGTATTCTGCCCCCGCAAGGAGTGGATGCTTAATGGTAGTTGAAAATAACTACTGTGCTTCAAAAAGAGGTAATACTCTTTCTATTTGTGAAATGATATTCAGCTTGTAATACATGTTTCTTCTTTCATGCTGATATTATGTCTATATAGAGAATTCAGTCTGCTACAATTTTCTGATACTTCATTTAGTTGCAAATTAGTTGGGATAGAGAAGGTGATTCAAGGATTCTTACAGATAATTTGTTTGGCGGGACATCACTTTCTTTGTTTATTGAAGATAGCTCCAAGTAATTCCTTGTATTGCTTTCTTTAGATTTCCCATATCCTTATTAGGCTCCTTGCATAAGCATACCGATTGAAAATACAGTTGCCATTTATTGTGACTCTATCAGCCATTTCGTCTAATCATGTTATTTCAGATGACAAAATGTAGTTCATCTTCTTGGCTTTCAGTGGTGTAATGATGTTGCCTGTGAAACCAAGTTTAACTTTTGAGAAAGTAATGTTACTATTCTATTGCATATAGCTGTTTAAAACTTTTGTTTCCCAAGACAATCAATTAACTTTCAAAGTCATATGTCTCAACAGAGTAAAAAATAGAAAACAAAATGGTGTGTCAATTTGTTGTTGTCATGGAATTTTGGCCGAACAGGCGTGGTGGCATGAGACTGTAGCAAGTGATGTTTGAACTCTCAATTGTAATCTGCAGGTGGGGTACGATGTCTATCAATTCTGAATGCCGTCTTTGCTATCATATTTGGTCTTCTTGCCTTGTTTCTTGGTACAACTCTCCTCACATTAGGGGGAAGCTACTGCTCTGTGCCTCTATTCTGGTGCTATGAGATTGCCACTTGGGGGCTTGCTATTCTATATGGAGGGACTGCCTTTTTCCTGAGAAGGAGAGCAGCTGTAATCCTTGACGAAGGGGAATTTGGTAGCCGAAACTTGGGGCTTGAAATGTTAGAGAGTCAAGTGGAAGTGACACCAGATGTGCAAAGGCGGGTTGATGAAGGGTTTAAAACATGGATGGGCTCCTCGCTCTTATCATCTGATGAAGAAGATGAACCTGACAATTATTAGGAACTTTCCCAAGCAACTCCACCAACTCTAACAGGTGAATGGTTTGACATTTAAGTGAGGCCTTTGGAACCGAAGCTTCGTGGAAAACATTTCCACACTAGCAGAAGAGGATTAGAGCAGTAAAAGTTCGACTCAGGCTGATCAAATCTGCCAGCTTGAAACTGTTCAACTGATGATGTAACATGAGTGAATGCTAGATTGAGGACGATGGCCATTTTGGCAATCTGTCCGCACTTTTGGCAATCTTGAATAGCCTGTGAATATCAAACGAGTGTCTGAAAGTGAAAACCAAGCCGTTTGTTGCAAATATCTTGCTCAGGTCTTCGAGATTAAAGTACTCGAGGTTGATGGGGGCAAGTTTTGTTTGTTGAGTTACGGAGATTATACTATAACAACTACGGTTAACTCATATAAATCATTTAGCCTGGTAAGCAACCAGAGATATAAATCATATAACTACGGTTACATTACTGAGTACTTGTTTGAACCCAACTGTAACTGAAATACGGCACTCAGCCTTGATAATCGTATGAAAATTCTGTTGTACATACATACAAGACAGTGCAATTATACGATGCCATATTAGCCGTTTATATATAATGTCATGTAATCGTAGCCATTCATATGGTATGGGTAGATACAAGTCAAATCGAAAAGTTGACTGTTTTAGTCTTTGGGTCCTTATTGGGCCTTTCATTTCTAACGCATCCCGGAATAAATCCGAAGCCCGAATCCTGTGAGATCCGGATCGTGACCCGGTGTCCAGTTAGAAGTGTAAAACCCTAGTATCCTTTTGCGCTTCCCTTTTCTAAACTTCTCGGGCTCGAATTCCCGAGCTGCGAACCAACCATGGCGGCGTACGACTACGACGAGCCCTCGGCGACTCTCCGCCAAGCCTCCACCGATGCACCGTCGCAGGAGCCCGGGTACGACCCGAACCACGTCCCTGACTTCGTCAGATCCTTCGTTGTCCATCTCTACCGCCACATCCGCGAGAAGAACGTGTACGAGATCCACCAGATGTACGAGAGCTCGTTCCAGTCCATATCGGAGCGGTTCTTCAAGGACACGCCGTGGCCCTCCGTGGACGCCGTCGCGCACTACGTTGACAACGACCACGTGTTCTGCCTCCTCTACCGCGAGATGTGGTTCCGCCACCTCTACGCTCGGCTCCAGCCGACGCTGCATCAGAGGATCGACTCCTGGGACAATTACTGTAGCCTCTTCCAGGTGGTGCTCCACGGCGTCGTCAATATGCAGCTGCCGAATCAGTGGCTGTGGGACATGGTGGACGAGTTTGTCTACCAGTTTCAGAGCTTCTGCCAGTACCGGGCTAAGATGAAGAACAAGACCGAGCTTGAGATTTCTCTTCTCAAGCAGTTCGATCAGGTAAATTTTCAGACTGCGAAATGTCGAATCTCGGATAGATTTGAGGGATTATTTGTTGTGTTTGCAGGCTTGGAATGTGTATGGAGTGCTTAACTTCTTGCAAGCTCTGGTGGAGAAGTCGGCGATTATTCAGATTCTGGAGCAGGAGAAGGAGGGGCTGGAGCAGTTTACTGCTACGGATGGGTATGATTACAGTGGTGGGAGTAATGTGTTGAAGGTTTTGGGGTATTTCAGCATGGTGGGGTTGCTTCGAGTGCATTGCCTTTTGGGGGATTATCATACTGGGCTCAAGTGCTTGCAACCAATTGACATCACTCAGCAAGGGGTTTATGTGAGTGTGATTGGGAGCCACATTACCACCATATATCATTATGGTTTCGCCAATCTTATGTTGCGGAGGTAAGATGCTTCTCTTTGTTTCTTCATTGTGATTGGACTTGGTCCTAGTATCTCTATTTATCAACATTAGATATAATGTCTTCAGTATGGAATAGTGTTAAGTTATCTATATTTATCTTCTTCATTGTCCTGTATTGATTTTGGATAATGTGCATTCAATCTTTTCTCTCTCCCCCAAATGAGAATGAAGTGCAATATTGGTGTGAATACTTGTTTATGAAGCCTAATGAGTATTATTGTTCTTCATAGGTATGTGGAGGCAATTCGGGAATTCAATAAGATTCTATTGTACATCTATAAGACCAAGCAATATCATCAGAAATCTCAACAATATGAGCAGATATTGAAAAAGAATGAGCAGATGTATGCTCTGCTGGCAATTAGCCTTTCACTATGTCCCCAGGTTAAGCTTGTTGAAGAAACGGTGAACTCTCAATTGCGTGAGAAATATGGTGAAAAGATGATCAGAATGCAACGATATGATGATGAAGCATTTGCAATCTATGATGAGCTCTTTTCCTATGCATGTCCTAAGTTCATTATTCCATCTGCTCCCAGTTTTGAGGAGCCTCTTGTTAATTACAACCAGGTATGCACTGCCATAGACCTTGGAAATGTTTCAATCATCAATTTGCAATTCTCCAAAATGGTCTCAAGACAATTGGTGCTATCATATAGTTGGTAAAAATGATTAGCCCAAGTTAACATAAGCATATTGAAGTACATGTAAAACTGATATATCCTGTCTGCAAATTTACCATTTCCGGAAGCAAAATCCTGCAATATATTAGAGAACAAAATTGTGTCTCGTGATTAACTCTTACTGATTCAATACCTAATATCATGAGCTTTCTTAGAGAATAGTTCATATATTTTTATCAGTTCCTGAGATATTGGAAACAATGGTGAAAGTTTGTCATTAGATATGAAGTTCTATCTCTGTTTTAAGCATTGCATGCCACACTCTCTCTCTCTCTGTTTGTGTAATAAAAATTTCCAAATTTTGCAGGATGCGTATAGACTTCAGTTGAAACTTTTTCTGTATGAGGTGAAGCAGCAACAGTTATTGTCAGGTGTCCGGACTTTCTTGAAAGTCTACTCTTCCATCTCTCTTGGGAACCTTGCCAAGTACATGGAAGTGGATGAATCCAAGTTGAGGTGCTTACTCAGGATTCTCTTGTAGCTGTCTTGTCTGAATGACTGATCTACTGTGGTATTTTAATAATATTATTTTGCCACTGCTACACAGGACTATCTTGCTGACATACAAACACAAGACACATTCAGTTGACACTGATGGGAAGACCATTTCCAATGCTGATGTGGATTTCTATATGGACGATGTATGTTACATTTTTTATGTTCTCTTTTCTTGTTTATTAAAAATTATGTTAGGCATTGGTCTGCATAGTCCATGGGCATATATATAGACATCCTTTAGATTTCTGGAAACCAGATGGACCTGGTGTGATATTTTTGTTTTGGGAGATGATTATTAATCATCAGCCTCTGAAGATCTGGAACAATCTTATCACCTGCTGTCTCCGTATTAGAAATCTCCATCAGATTAGATTACCAATCATCTGTTTCAGGGATTGCTTAAGTTGACTGGCTTATCTCTAGGAATTTATAGTGCTATAAAGTTATATAGATCGAGTGTGGAGAAAATGGCAATTGATGTGATCTGAATCGTTCTGGTGCAGGATTGGGTTTACGTTGCTGACTCAAAACAACCAAAAAGATATGGGGATTATTTCTTGCGTCAGATTGTGAAGGTATGCACAATTCCGTGTTTTGTGGATTCTATCCTCTTTTGCAACATTGTTCTCAACACTGCAATATCAAAGTACACTCACTTTGCAGAAAGATAATAACATTTATTTGTTATAGATTGACATTGTAGGAGTGTAAATAAGAACTCCCCTTGAACTTTATTCCTTTTTTAACTTGTTCTTTCCTTATTTTGTTCTGGTTGCAGCTTGAAGCGGCAATCAATGATCTGGACAGGATAAAGCTGGATTGAGTCGTCCATGCATGTTTATACTATTCTCCAGCCATTTTTGCTCATTGAGAATGGTTTATGATAATTGGAGAATTTTCTTGTTTTTTTTTAATCTGACATGCTTCATCTCTGTCCTTTTGATTTAGTGGATATCGTTAGCTCTAAATTGCGAAATGTATTTACACCTTTAATGCTTTTGTGAACTAAGATTTGCCAGCACACATTTGCAATTTACATTTTGGAAAGTAGGGCTGGGTATGGGATGGGGCGAGATTAAGGTCATCCTACCTGGATATTGTAATCAGGACAGGTCTGACGTTTTAAGACTTGATCCCATATCTCATACGGAACCGGGACGGGCCAATTCCGTCATCCCGGTCAAATATCAAAAGCCCAAACTACAAAATAAAGTAGGGCTGGGCACTCAAAAACCAATCATGAAGGCTTGTTCTGATCTTGTCTCTAAAATTTACAGGACGAGACGGGACTGAAAATTAAAAACAAGGATCCCGTCCTGGCTCATCCCGTATTAAAATAAAACAGAACGAGATCAGAATTATATAATTTAGACCTATTTGATCTCGTCCCGACTCGATATTATATATTAAAATTTTAATTAGTATATTTGATCTCGTCCCGACTCGACGTTCATTCTTCGATCTGTATTCTTTGCCTTTCGACGACGATGAAGGAAGGACGAGCACCTTTAAAGATTCTTGCCCTTTTGAGGCGTTCACGTTCTTCTTCTTTGAGGTTCAAGTCTGTGAGGTTTGACATCCAAGGATAGCATGCAGTTTGCTATATATATATATATATATATATATATATATATATATATCTGTCTCTGATTGCTGTGATCAAAATCTGGGTTAGATCTCATCTGCAAACGACTTGAGAATTTTTAATGGGTAAAGTTCTTGATTTTCCTGGATCCCGAATTGATCAAGCTGATCAGCGCCATGTGCAGGTAAGTTGGCATTGAGTCCAGCAGCACCGGCAGCAACGGCGTAAAGGCCAGTGTACAGAAATGCTGCTTCAGACTGATAAGGCTGTAAATTCAAGGCCGGACGTAACCTTGTGCTATGAGATTGGATTGTCAGCAATATTAGTCCCTGAATATAATTCAAGTTAAGAGGTTTATCAAGACTATTTAGAATTAGAGATTGTAATGACATAGATTGAAAGGTAATATGCATGTATATCAGCAACTCGATTATGCAGGTAAGGATGAAGGTTGTGAATCTAGTGAAGGGTGAGTCACTGATAAAGCCTCCCAATATGGTGAGCAGAAAAGAGTTCCATGAAATTGGTGACCATATTTGCTGATTTAGCAGGAGGATAATGCATTGACTTTGTCAAGTATGTGACAAAGTTACTAGCATTGCATATACTGACAAAGTATCTCTCAGACCAAACTTTGGATACTTTTTTTAAGTAGAACATTGAACGATAGAATAAAAAAGAATATAAATTAAAATCATGAGAGATAATGGTGGTTAACCCTAAATCCTCACTCTCCACCCTATCTACGCGAAACAACATCGATTACAGTGGACAAAAACCGATATCAATAAGGGTTCAACTGTAACCTAACTTAATCCAAAAATCTCGATACATTCCTACAGTCAATCTCAAGAAGAAACAAAGAAACAACCCTTTCAAACACTACATGTCAAACGTACCAGCATATATGCGCATGTAACCTCTCCATTACATTGACAACAAGAACTAACCGACATCAAAATAGTCCCTGGAAACGACATGCACCATAACCATGGCTTCCCCAGCAACACGACCAACACTACCCTACCCTACCAGAACCCAAAACACTCGCCCAAAAGAGGAGGGACGACCAACACCAACCTACTGAAACCCTAACCTTAACCCTCGCCCAAAAGAGGAAGGACAACCAACACACTGCAAAAGACGACTAACTAACAAAAGATAAAATAAAGCAAAGACCTAACTAAATACTTAATATTTGGCTAAAGTTAAAAACTCTAACCCAACATTATAACTTAAGACATAATTAACTAAAAGGAAATAGCTGAAAAACAAAAGAAAAATAATATGGGCCTAGGGCCAAAACCCATGCCCAATAGCCCACCAGCCTAAGTCTATCAAGCAAGTTACAACAGCCACCACACAACTCCCTTGTTATCGCTAATGTCGTTCCTCCTCTGACAGCAGCGCCACCAATCCTCAACTTCGGCCAACAACCCATACCACTCCCCTCTAGCTCGTCATCAACCCATCGAATCCAAAACTAGCACGCCTGATTAGATCTGAAGTAAGATCATCTACTCCGCATTAATTGTCACAACACCGTAGATCCCGTCCGGCGATCTCCCACCCTGCCCCACTGCCTTGCAACGTCTCACAGACCGATTCAGATCCTCCCTTGAGTTTTCTGACCCCAACGAAGCCCCTTGTCGCTGTGAAATCAGAACAAGCATGGCAACTGCTAGATTGGAAAACCCAACCAGGTTCGTCTCTACCGATCTCCCTATCATCAAACTAGCCGAACCATCCCTCCTCATCATGAACAGCCCTCGACCGCAACCCCCATGGACGCCGGCAAAGCTTCAGTCGAAGCAGACACGATCTGTAACACAAACACACCACCCCCTCATTCCATTCCATGAAAACCTCCTCTTTCGAACCACGGGCTCCTTAACACCCACCCCGCAGCAGGCGATCGGTACCGACAAGGCCATAAGCCACCGCCAGCAGGGAGGTGTCGTCGGACAGGCACACTTCAAACCCTAAGACAACTCTCCTTTCGGTATTTGCGGAGCTCTCCTATTTTCTATTAAACTTTGGATACTTGGGATGCACTCAATATTAAATACTATAGAACAAATAACCAAATGTTATACACTACTTAGCCTATAGCAATCTAGCACCTCATTCAGATCATGAACGGTAGACCTGGCAACGGACTGGACCCGTGCTGACTTGGGCGGGTTTTTAACAAACCGGGCTTTAAACGGGCTAAATCCGTTAACAAACGGGTCAAACCGGGCCGAGTCTGACGGGTTTGCGGGTTTTCGTTGGAACCCGTTAAAGCCGGTGTATTAATTTTTTTCGAAACCCTTGAATTTTGTGAAGATGTTTTTTTAATGCTCTAAGAATTCGCGGGTTTGTGGGTTTTGTATTGAAATAATTTTTGTTAACTGGTTTTAACGGTCTAGCACGGTCTGGTCCGTCAATTGGCGTGTTTTTTGTGTGCCGGGTTTACTCAGCTCGTTTAATAAACGGGTGGGTTCAAGCGGACTCTTAACGGGCGGTTAATAGGCGGGTTTGCGGGCTGCGGGCTTAATTGCCAGGCCTAAATTGAACGGTCACTTTTGCCAAATAGCTAAATAACTCTGAGCTCATTTCTTTGATGCAATATATATTCCTGATATTATGGCAGCCCCAGCAACCACAACACCACAAGATTTAAGGACTTTAACCATAGAAAAACCTGTCTTTTGAATGAGTTGCCATAAGATCTGTCACCTGCAGTACATAATTTACTAATGAATGATTAACGTACCACAACAGGCTGCTTCCAATGCTTTTTAATTCCTTGGAGGTGTCCCTTCCTTACAACTGCAACTACTGAATTATGCTCCTGGGCTATTCTTAGTAATGTGGACGACATGTACCTGATTATTCAAAAACATAGAAGATAAGAAACTCAGAATTTATGAAAAAAAATGCTGCAGAAAATAAGGTTGTGTAAAGTATCATTCAAGCATAGTACAACATAAAAACATGAAAAAAAAATACTATATTATCTGTTCTGTGTCAATATGTCTGGATTATAATGAGTAGGTTTACAAAATCTAAACTCTAAAGCTCAATGTCACTGTATTTCAGTTTTGGTGTCAATTGTCAAATGTTGAGGACTTGAGGGTGTCTCTACTGAGCGCACGCTTGACATGACAAGCCTGATTATGAAGAATTCTTAAGGGTTACATTTTACCTTCGCTCACAAGCTGTTGTTTGCCCATCTATACTATCATGTTTTGACTCAGCCGTAACAAAACAGATTCTTGAGTCCCTAATTTTAGTTTCACCTTTGGACCTTTGATCAGTCACTTATGCATTGCTTTTCATTTTTGTTAATTCAAGTCGCATGTTTGTCAACCTCTCTTCTATTGCCTGGCAGGTACTCCTGATGGCTGGGGGCACATCATCAGGCATGTTGGATTGTTTAGTAGTGCATGAACAAATTTCTTTGAGTAAATCAATTTAATTGGATTCGGCAGCTGTATGAACAATGAGCAAAACTTACATACAATATATATGGTAACAAGTAGAACAACTTCAAAGCCTTAGCTTCAAAAGACTTATTATCTGCATCCCTTCAACAAATAGCTAGATGGACTTGAGAAGCCTTTAGTATTCGAGCATATTCTGCTTTCCTTTCCCTTACTGGGTGTTCCACACTCACTAAAGTCAAGGGTGCGACGCTCCACCTGCATAGATTGCCACATATTAGCACACATTACACCAGTAAGCATTGCAGAAGTACTCAAGATATTATACAGGTTCAAGTTGCAAATAATCATACCATAAAATTTGGAGCGGAAGGGGTACTCCCCAGCTGATCTGGTGGTGCAAGATCCTTATCCAAGTTCGTAATGTCATGGTCTTTCCGTCTTTGCTTCAACAAGGATTCAGGAGTATCATTTCCCAAAACTTCCTGGGCACTGGCATATGCAGAAGCAGTATGCTCGCTTATCTGTTTCATCAACCCTATGGCATCATAACTTCTATCTCCTGGGCTCATAAAAAATCCTATATCCTGCAAATAAATATCACATTATTAAACATACACCTATCAATTCGAGTAAGGAGATAATTTCTGCCAGAATTGTGATACCTCAATTGATATTTCTGTATCAACCCTTGGACCAGGAAGAAATGAGTTCATAAACCAAGGGGATTTCCATGTTGAAGGGGATTTCCATGCTGAAGGGGAATCAACACTTCTTTTAAGTGGTGTAACACCAAACCTAGATAAACACACAGCATCAAAGCAACCCGTCAGATATTGGAAGTAATTCTAGCCCTAAAAGGAAATTTTTACACATGCCTTATTATCATTAACACACTGCAGGTTTTATATAAATGCCAATCTCAATGGGACAATTTACAATACCCTATGAAATGCCACAGACTACAATTAGAGCAGGAATAAACAGATAAAGCTATTCCCACATACTACAATTAGAGCTATAGTGACAAATATTAACTCTTACATGGTCTCTGTACAAGCACTATTCCCAGCATTTTCAGTAGTTGTTTCCAGAGGAGCTGACGACGAATCAGATTGTGTACGTGTCTGTGCAACCAAATAACTTTCTCGCTTCTTCACTGTTATAGTTGGGGTAATAATAGAGGCACATTGTTTGGCTGAAAATGATTTAGAATGCTGTACTTTTGGAGTTTTAGTACTCGTGCTCAAGGCTTTATCAGCTTTACAACCGGCTTGATCAGGAGAATATAATAGCAGATCATTTCTGTTATGTTCCGTAAGAACTCCAGAAGACTGATGCACCTGGAAAAGAAAAAGAGAACCACCAAATGACAAATAAATATGGCCTACATAAAAGTAATTGACTACTAACATGCTTGTTCTGAAAATGATCACTGGCAATTTATCAGGAATTTCCTGATTCAGAAAGACAGATATGAAAAGGAAAACTCACATCCTGAGAAGAGCGGACAGCATTAGCATTAGTCTTAGCATCATCATCAGCATATCCTTGCTTCATATTTTCCGGAGATGCACTGTCATCAGATTGTTTCTGTGGTATTTCATCGCCTGATATTGCAGCAGTATCAATCCCATCTTCTATTCTGGTTTCACAAGTGTCCATATTCTCTTTGTCTTCTTCATACGCATCCAATGGTGCCTCCTGTGTTTCACTGGCTTCAAACATTACCTCTAAACGTGAAAAATCTCTGGCCAAACTGGAGGTCACATCAGTTCCAAGCTTTTTATCAATTCTTCTATCTGACAATGGTGATAATGGAGACAACAGTTCACGGTGCCGTTTCTTCAAAATGGATGGTGTGCCTGTAAATGTTTTAGCAGCACTTTTCAGCACAGCATCAGGGCTACCATCACGAGATGGTGAATCCCATAACCTAAATGGAGTGAGGCAATTCATAGAGGACATCATCAGCTGACGAATTCCAAGTGGACTATACTCTTGTTGCATGTCATTTCCTGATTGTGCAAGATCACAACTTAAAAATGGAATATCCAAACTCGGGAAACGAGGAGGCTCATAACATAGAGCTCTGTCATCCTGCTGTTCTGAGTGCACATGTGATCTCACATCCATAGCTGGAGAAGTTTGCGTGTCCAATCCAGAATCAAATGTATTTGCAGGGACTAAATTTGAAGGATCCTCAACCAGATGAGATTGCTCTTGCATTATAGTCTTATTTAGACAACCAGTGGTGGGAGATCTGACTGTGTCATTAGTGTAGACAACTGCATCCTCTGAATTTGTGGCATACTCCTGTTCTCGAACTCTGAATAAATGATTAGACTCTCCAGCAAATATCAGTGGACCCTCATGAGCAGAAACTGGTTGAGAGCATGACGTTCCAACTACATCTGAGTTCAAATGGCAATAAAGTTGAGAAGGTCTACTGCCTTCAGACATCTGGAGGTTTGCCGACGATTGTAAAAATGAATCTGAGCATGTAATCAAATCAATCATGCTTGACCCATTTGTAAATTCTCTAGAGAAATAATATCCCTGATTTATTGCCTCAGGAAACAAAGCCCTGCAACATTCATCGTCGGATATCAACATCCTCTCTGATTTAACTGAACCAACCACCATGTTTCCCAAGGAAGTGAAAGCAGGAAATGCACTAGCACTTTGAAATGGGAAGTTGACCACATCATGTATCTCATTAGAACTCATACAATGGGTATGCATCCCGGATGCCTCCTGCCCTGATTCTAGAGACGAAATATTAGTTAACTCCTGCATATTAAACTGCCCACTCATCAGCTCTCCAGCATCATGTGAGAAACTCTGCTCAATAAATTTGGAAGAGCTAACAAGTTCAGGAGGTATTTCTGGGATGGAAAAGGTGGCATCCCCCATAGACGGGTAATATGGTTCTGAACAGGACGCTGGACTGGAGCTTGGGTCATTTCCTAAACGGGACACTTCACGGACATGTGACCGATCTCTAGTATTTAATACCACATTTACCATTTCAGTTGCAGACTGAAAGCCAGCAACAGTTGAATCTTGACTGCATTCTGATATTTCTTCTCCCTCAGCACCTCTAGGAGCACTATCATCTCCACTGTTCTGCACTCTCGAACAAGTTGAGATTCTGGGGTGGTTTTGATGTCCGACAAGAGGTGTTCCTTCAAAGTCCGGTAGCAAACCTGACTTCAAGTAAGAATCCAACTTCTTTTTCACAGAACTGTTCCAGTGATTCTTTATAGCATTGTCTGTCCTGTTAACCATGCAAACACTAATATATTAGAGCTGTTGCCATTACAGCATGGTATGAGAACATCCTGTTCTCAAACTTTAGTTAAGTAAGATAGTGCACACACTCCAGTCCTAGAAAAGTAGATATTAAATGATTTCAAACTTATGTAGAGTATCTGACTCTTTGCTCTTGAAATGCTGATAGGGCATACCGTCCAGGCAAGAATTTTGTTAGCTCTGCCCATTTATTCCCATAAATTTGATGAGCACGAATTAGAGCCAACTCCTCCTCTTGCGTCCATGCTTCTTTGTTTATGCCAGGATTAAGATGATTATGCCACCTAAGGTAAACAACGAGTTACTAAACAGTAATCATTACAATAGCTACTCCATTAAGACTTAACATGGAGGCCTCTGATTCTGGCTGTCTTTAAAGACAGAAGATTGTATCAAATGAATTATCGACAACAGACTAAAAACATACCTTTCCCTGCATTGCTTACCAATACGTCCGGGTAAATGCTGTGCAATAGTTGACCACTTTTTTGGACCATACTTTTCTACTAATTCAATGATTATTTCATCCTCCTAATCATTTTGCATAAACAACTTGTAAGCGAAAACTCAAGTATCAAAAGATAAAAATTCATTTGATTCAAATAATCCCAACAGAAATGCAAAGAGGAAAAGGAAAGTAAAAGACAGAAAGAAGATGAAACTGGTGTGTATCACCAACCTCTTTAGACCATGGACCCTTGACCAATTCAGGATTCAAAACTTTCTGCCACCTATGCAGGCATTGCACATCAGTCCGGTCCTTGAAACACTCCGCTACAAATAGCAAGAATGCAAGCTTGACAATTAAACAATGTCCAAGGTACATGCATGGTATAGTGAAAGTAAAGAGTGTGAGCGCTACTTAGGGTCCAAATGTTTGGTTATGTTTAATGGAGAGAGCGGAAAGAGGGAGCAATAATACTGAGAGAGAGAGAGAGAGATCCGGGAAAGGTGCAGTATAGAAACTGATACCTATTTTCTTCCAACTCTTTCCTTTAAAACTCTGAACTGCCCTACGCAAGATTTCATCCTGATACATAAGAAATTGGTCATATGAACTACAATGCACTAAAATGCAACAATACACAGTGAAAAAGCTCAAGATACTGCAATGGAACAATACACCAAACGACGCAGCTAAAGACAAGTAACCGATCTTCTAGAATAAAGTTACTACAAGGGCAAGATCATCAGATGGTCTAAGCATGGGGTACTACATACAACCAAGTAAAGCATAAAGATCGCTGTGATTTTCTTCATTATAACAAATTTACCTCTTCAGGAGTCCACTGTCCTTTCGTTGAACGCCTTGTAGGCCCACTAGACCTCCTACAGAGATGTTAAATGGCGTTAGAAGATCAAGTAATTACTAAAACTGATTTTCTGCATTGGTACTATACTAAGACATCCAAGAAAATATTTCAATAATGTTTAAAGTTGAGTGTTCACAGAGCTATAGAAGTTAATCTACATATAAATTTTAAGCAAAGAATTGAAGATGACATATAAGGACCAGGCTTGAATATTGTTGAGTGGAATTACCCGTGACTAGTTCGAGTTCTCTGTAAACCGCCACTACCAGGCCCTGCTGGAGTAGGAGTAGAACTATTTTTATCACCGTCCATAGTTTAAGAACAGGCAGTTCAACCTACATACCCCAATCCCTAATTGACGACTTTCTCCACTACTTCTACTCCCAATCATTCTAGGACATGGCAGGACCAACCCCTTCGCACATCAAATCCACAAGCTGAAAGAAAGCATCGTAAATGGCAAAGCTTGAGAGACATTACACATAATCTCGACAAGAACATAATAACAGCATGAAAATCAGATGACTTCAAGTCAACAATTGAAGAACTTCAGCTGAACTAAGGTTTTGAGTTTGACATCACATCATCAGATTTACACTATTGAAGAAAAACTATGCTCCGTCAACCGCTCAATAAAGATCACAAAGAATCACTAAGCACCAAAAGCATACACAAACACACATCCCAAACACCGAACTCAAAAATTATTGAACTAACCATGGGCATCAAGTAGGCGATCAAAATCCAAACATTAAAATGCCATTTCATTAAATATACAACACAACGAATCAAATCAAACTCAAATTCAAATCCAAATCGACCAAATCACATATACCAATGAATCTCCAGAAAACCGAGACATATTCGAATTTGTCAAATCAAACCATCAGATACAAAGCTCAGACACTAACAAACCTTCTCCAAACGATTGAATTGAACAAATGTCGTCTTCAAATTCAAAAATATAATTTCAAATTGAAAACCCTAACTTACTGACCGAACTGAGCTGCGAGGAGCGAAGTGCAGAGCATGAATGATTAGAAAAGGCCGACTATTCGATCGAAACGGTGCGTTTTGAAGATCCGAATCAGAAATCAGAGAGGGAGAGAGAAACCTGGTGAAGATATAGAAAAGATTGGAGAGAGTGAAACGGTCCGGAGCTATTTCTCTCTCTATTCAAAAATAAAGGGGCGGAGTTTCAAAGCCTCTCACGAGATTAAAGGTCGAGCAAGTTCGACGGTATGGACGGCTGAGATTTGAGTGGTAGGACTTTACCATCTATTTTTTTAAAAAAAAGTTCAACGGACAATTTCCATTTTTTTCTTCGTTTTTTTTCACGAAAAGGGTCAATTATTAGGAATTTGAAATTCTGAACTGTGGCACCAGATTTTCCAGCACGTTGACCGCGTCTCGTATTTAAATGTGTATTTGTTGGATAATATTTTTAAATTAATTACAGGGATTAATCCAGAAAAAACGATAAAGAAATGCATTGATTAGGGGGCAAATGAGAGAGAGAGAAATGTTAGATACGTTTCATAGATTTTATTGACATCCTTTCTATAGAATCATCACCTGCCAGATGAGTCTTTTACTTTTTTACCGTACACGTATGTGTGCTTTTGCATTGGGGATTTGTTTTTTTACCCATTTCCACCATGACAATAACCACAACATCACAATGAGCCAACACGTGTAAAACTGGTTTGATATATTGAAAATGGTGATGTCCAATTGAAAAATGACAATACAGCTGCCAAATTTTGGGAGGGAGAAAAAATTACATGTTTAAAAGCAACGTGAAACAATTGAACCAAAAAAGTAGGCCAATGAAACACTGTATTTAACGGTAGCTTCTGTAGAGTGGGCAGTACATTTTGCTGTCTGCATACTTGACAAGATCTTTCAGTCGAGGCAGATTAGAAACCGGACCTATAACACATTCGATAACGCGACGTTAGAAAACTATTAGTAGAGTGCTTGTGTGACTAGAACAATGCCAGAGAAGGTAACTTACCAAGGTTGTAAACCGTAGCAGCAAGGTTTGCTGATATCTATCTGTTGTTGGTAAATGGTTTGCTGATATCTATCTGTTGTTGGTAAATGTTGTTAGCAGCAATCCTTTTTAGTAGTTTTCTTTGGTAACTTGGCTAGCCAGCGCTTCAGCTGTTGCATAAGGGAGAATGGGAAGAAGTTATGCTATGAGCCTAGCCTTATCACTAGTCTAGTAGTATTAATACAATGTACAATGTCAGTGACTAAATCATCCTTCCAGAACTTACAGGCTGCCAAAAGCATTTCATCTTGTAAGCATAAGAGGTTTCTACATGACAATCAACAGATCAATGTCACTATTGATAATCACATTTACATAAAGGAAAAGGTGGGAACACGAGAGAATGAGAACCTCATTGAAAGATGTCATGGCCTCAACCACATCCTGTGTAAATTGCTTTCTTACACCAGATGTTACTATCAACACTGCAGGTTTGATTGCCTGAAGAATTATAAGCATAATGTAAGATCACATTTAGCAGGCGACAACATTTTACCTGTCATAACGAATGTAAGAAATAACACAGATTTACGTGATTCACTAACAAGGTGTTAGCTACATCCACAGACAGAAGAGAAGAATTTTATTAATCATTAAGGAAAACGGATTACAGATAACAGAATACCACACACACTAGGTTAATAACCTAATAGGTATATATATACCCCCGAATGGTAGGCGCAACAAACACAGCCCAGCATAATAGACTAATTTAACAATCCTTATTAAATTAGGGTTTATGCTTGATTCAAGACATATTCTAAAAAATCTTCATTTTGACTTAAATCTTCTCACAAATAAACAGATGTACCAGATGCATCATAATAGTGCTAGACGTACGACCATCTCCTCTGCCTCAGATGTTGTCCCCTAAAAAAAGGGCAACTAACAGCTTCTGACATTTAGCAAGTTCAAACAATGTTGAAACTTGCTATGTGGAACTGACTTGGTGAACATGTCAGCTGGATTATCAGCAGTACCCACTTTGTTCACCTTAACTCTCTTCTCACTTCACAAAAAATGATACCTGGCATCGATGTGCTTAGTCCTCTCATGATGAACTTGATCCTTGGCTAAACAGATTGCACTCAGACTATCACAATACACTATAGCCTGATGGTGATGTAGACTCAAATTACTAACCAGTTCTTTCAACCAGATTTCCTCTTTGGCTGCTTCTGTCAATGCCATGTACTCTGCTTTTGTAGTAGACAAAGTCACTGTTGGCTGCAAAGTAGCTTTTCAACTAACAACAGAACCACCAAGAGTGAAAACATAACCAGTCATAGATCTTCTACTGTCAACATCTCCAGCATAATCAGAATCTGAAAAACCTGTTACTAAACATTGTGTATCACCTTCATAAATGAGCCCAACATCAGACGTACCTTTAAGATAACGAAAAATCCTCTTCACAGCTTGCCAATGCTCCTTGTCAGGCTCACCCATAAACCTACTAACAACACTGACAGCAAGTGCAAGATCAGGTCTAGTGCAGACCATAACATACATCAAACTTCCTACTGCACTAGCATAAGGAACTCGAGACATGTACTCCTTCTCCTTAGCAGATTTAGGTGCAAACGCAGTAGACAAATGAATGTTTGCAGCACTTGGAGTATTTATGGATTTTGCTGTAGACATGCCAAATCTCGACAATATCTTCTCAAAGCTGGTTCTACTAATCACAGTAGGTGGTCCTATTGCCCTCCCCCCAATAGGAGCTACTATGACGTAGGAACTTACCCAGATGGTTCTGCTGCCCCCAGTAGGTGGTGCTACTAATCCCAATATGGACCACACTGACAGAATAATAGAAAAATGGGACGAAAATGAAAAGATAGCAAATCTGTTCTTCATTCCAAATTTCAAAATAACAAATATGTTCATACCATATATTACAACTAACCAAATATGAAATCTCTTCAAACCAAATGCGAAATAAAAACTACAAAACCTTACACTACAAACACCCAAATACTTATGTTCAAACCAAATCTTCAATTCTATCAGTTAGTTCCTAACATCTGTTTCCTAGCTATTATGAGTTTTTCAAGAACTTTTTACCGCATTGCATCACCATCTACTTTGTTTGGTTCTTTCTGACGAGCCAAGCTCTCCATGAAATATAGCATATTTAGTCCACATTCTCCTCTGCAAAATAGTTCAATTTTTGTAACTCTCATTTCAATATACCCCTACTTGCATGTTTTCTAAATAAAAGAGTGAAGAATGTACTTACGACATTGAATTTTGTTGAGGACAACTGAAATCTTTCACCATTTTGTATCTTTTTCAGAGCATCAATGTTCTTGATCACCCATTTTTTGATTTTCTTCTCTGTGTCATTAATTTCAAGGTTTATTTGATCCAAATCGTCTTTAGGTGTCTCACCCACAGTCTTATATTTGAAATTCTCAATGTCTTGTTCTTGGCTATCATCAGAAAAATGCTTCTGTGAGATATCTACTTCGCCTAAAAAGTGGTGGATATGCTTTACCACATGTGCAACATTCTTGTGGATTTTTTCATCCTCATTTATTTCTTCCGGACAAGGCTGCATTGAGTTCAAGTGTAGAAACATCTTCTCAACAGCTTGTTCATTTTCTTCTCCACATTCAACTCTATTTGATTTGGTAAGCTGTGCAGTCAAATCCTCTATACATTTCTTCTGCCTTCTAATTTCAGATTGCTGCTCAAGTATCTTTATTTTTGCTTCAGTCATTGCAATTGAATTCAACTTCTCTTGCTCATTTTTTTTCAGTTCAAGCTTCTGATTCATCTTCTGAAGTTGGATGATGAGAACAATCAGACACTTTTTGTCCCAATCTGCAACTAGCCATTAACCCAGCTGTAAATCATCAATTCACACAGTAATTCTAGCAAAACATTATAGACAATAAGATAGAGTACATGACAACCACGATAACAAAATTCATTCCACAAAATCGAGAACTACTGAAAGAGAAATCAAAAACAAATCAAAGCCATCACCTCCCACCCAAATCGAAGCACATAAACAAAAATTCGTGTTAAATCATAAATGGAGAGAGACTCCTGAAGCCTCAAACCCTAGACAGCAAACAAGTAAAAATATAAACAAGTAAACAAGCAAACCGCCTTCATCAGTTCGTATTCGGTTTATTTCCAAAGCTGTTATCTTTCTTCATTTCTTGCTTTTATTGTCTGAATTCTGTAGAGGATCTCTGAAGATCCATGCTCTCTCGATGTGCTTTAATCTTGAGTCATAAAATGACGAGCTTTACATTTTTTTGTTCTGTTGGGAGGACTCAAACTTATCATATGGTATCAGATTCTCCCCTAAAGTTTTAGCATTTTAGTGAAGAAGCGGCTGTTGTTGCTTCTAATATGTTCCCACTTATACACACCACTCAAGTCAACTGGCTTCTTGTTCTCTGATACTGCCTTCCTTTTTGTTTCTGTGATAATAATTGAGCTCCTCAAAATGTAAATATCATGCTGTGCCGACTGTTCTGTGCAAAGGATATGAGTTTTCTTTCTATATTATAGGAAGGATGAGAGATCACATAGAGAATTACCACGTTAAATGGTGTATTAGGAATTTAAGATCATACACTAAGTTATTAACATCCATATTTTCCAAATTTATGGGCTAAATCATAAGGGGCAAAAGGCTTGATTTAAATTATTTGTTCAAGTTACACCCACAGGGGAATGGAATATGTTATTGTTCACAGTTTATCAAAAAAAGGCAACTTATAGCTAGTAAAACACTAGGAGATCAAAACGCTGAATTCGCCCCTACACCCGTATGACACAAAATTGATCCCAGAAAACAGGCTTGACATTTCATGCAGCTCAAAACTTCCTGTGTTTGTTTGGGCGACCTCCATTGTTGTCATCCCTTGAACGGCCATGTTTGTGACCTCCCCTATGGTATTTGCCACCCCTGCAAGCAGAAGGATGACATGGTCGTCAGCACAGAACATAAACAAAAAGATGGGACATCAGTAAAATTTACAATAAGACAAACCTTCCACGATTGCCGCCCTTGCTTTCGCGGAATTTTTCTTGACTACCGCGGAAATTCTTCCAGTAGTCCTTCTCAGCCTCACCTGAAAGAATAGCAGCAGGCAACACAACATTCATTAATAAGAGAAAAGCTACAGGTCATGCAATATTTACATGTATGCACTAAACATAGAAAATAGATGGAGATTGCCACATCCTTACCACTGACAGGTTCCAAAGCAGCAATGAAATTTTTCACAACAAGACCTCCTAGCTCGGTAAGGACTGCAGCAGCACGTGCTTTATGAGCTGCTTCAGGTTCTTCAAACCGAATGAATCCTGATACTTCTCCAATCTTGAAGTCAATGTACTTCACATGACAGAAACAAGGGGAAAGGGGTCAGGAAACAGTACAAGACGCCCAATCCTGCGCTTGTATGCTAATTTCATTTCATTCAAGTGTACTACAAGTCTACAATCATGCAAAAAGAAGAGGAACAATAGTGCTAACATGCCACGCTAAGCATGAGTTCTTAAAGAATATCAGCAACTACTGTGAAACAAGGCACATTGGGAAAATCTCATACCTTTACAGTGCCAAATTTTCCGAAGAGGATCTTCAAATCCTCACGCATAACAACGTCCATGTTATCTTTGTAAGTTTCTACAGCATTAAG
Organism: Comarum palustre; assembly: GCA_951800085.1. Taxonomy (NCBI): domain Eukaryota; kingdom Viridiplantae; phylum Streptophyta; class Magnoliopsida; order Rosales; family Rosaceae; genus Comarum; species Comarum palustre. Next base: position 16,805,168 of record OX637589.1, read on the forward strand.
TTTTTCTTCCTTATCTCCCACCTTTACTCCTTCAGATAGCTTTTCCCCATCTTCAGTTTTCTTCTCTTCACCATCCAAACTATTTTTCTCATCAACATTTTCCATGTTATCCTTCTCACCATTCTCCGTGTTAACATCTCCTGCCTCCTGTTTTGTTTCTTCAGGAGTGCCGTTTTGCTCAGCAGAATCTTTATCTGATGAGCTCTTTAGCGTAAATGCAACAATCAAGCCTTTAGGGTAGCTGCAATGATCCAGAGTGGAGTTAAGCATTTGAAAACCATTACAGGGGAATGAACATAACAGAAATGAGATAGTATTATTTACTTACTCTTCCTCTGGCTTTGCGTTATTCTTGCGATTGGAATTTGTGAGTGGTCGATTCTTCTCATATTCTTCCGTCTCTTTTGCTCTTTCAGTGTCAAATTCCTTCCTGTATCAGAATACTTATCATTACAGATACTTATCAGAATACTTATCATTACAGATATCCAACACACAAAGATCACAAGACTCAATCAATTCAGACACATTTGATGCTAACCATATTCTCTTAATATGAGGCCAAAACAATACTATACATCTTATTATTAGTTCTGTCTTGATCTCACTACGAAAATTGATAAATGGAACAATAAAAAGCTTCTGCAAGCTATGTGATATACCAGAAAACGTACTTTGATTTTAATTCTAACTGAACACCTCCATAGTTCAAAGTTTCGGTAAGAATCTTATTGGCATCTTCCTCTGTTGAAAACTCAACCAAACCAGTCCCACAGAACAATTTTTTATCTGCAACATGACGAGGCAGCCTCACGCTGTTAACCTGTAACAATTTGACAACAATTATTACACTTGAGGCATCAATCAATATTGCATATTTCAGACACAGCACAACTAGTCTAGCACACAAACCAAGCTCACAGTAAAAAACATTAAACAATGTACTGCAATAATGCAACCTACCTTGCCGTATTGTCCGAAAAAAGTCTCCACATCCTCAAGCTTGACATCAAACTCAAGGGGAGCGGCAGCTACTGTTCTATTGTCTACTTGCTCAATAACCTCCTCGGGTTTCAGGATTTCGGTAGCCCTACCAACCTTTTGCCCTGAAAAAGACAAATTACCCAAAAACAAAATAAAATCAGTAATTTCAATCATGCTTCTTAACTCGCATTGATGAACAAACAAAACAGTACGAGCAGCACGCAAAACAAACTCACCGTCTTCGGAAATCTTGAGAGCGGTGGATTTCCTAAGAGTCTCAGCAACAGCTTTGACGCTATCTTCAGGAATAGCGTCGGCCTTCAAATCGCACAAACCGAGATGACCTCTCATCCGACTAAACGAGCATATCAACGCCAAGCTAACCATCCCATCCTCGCTTTCGCTTATCGATTTCTTCAGAAACTCGTCTCTGGGGAGATTACTATCGCTGAAGTAGAACTCAACCTGTACATAACAATTTCACACTTGAAAATTCGATCAAAATCTCAAGGGTTTCAATTCGAATTTCGAACCTGGCGGAGAACTTTCTTGGCGGTTTCTTCGTTGAGGGAAGCCATCTTTGTGACTGAGAGCAGAGTTTCCAGCTACTAGGGTTTTGAGATTGAGATTGTTTGGGCTCTTCTTTGCTTTAAATAGTAAAGTTTGATGAGCGAGGTCAATTGGGCCGGGTTAATTGGACCCGTACGGTTCGTTACGCTCTTAGGTCTGCTCGGAGATATTGCTGGGACCAGTGTATCACACGTCACCGGAATTTACTGTGTGTATCTCTTCGTATTTAATTTTCTTACGATATGTTTTCGTCGGTACATTATTATGTATTTACTGCACATGGTACTGTCTCCGTGAGTCTTTGTATTTACTCTATCAGGTCAACTGTTTGAATACAAAACCAAATCGGGTAAGTATTTAGATACTTGCTGGGTCCAAATCCGGCAAGTACACTAATGGAGCTTGGAGTTGTACTACAAAACCAAAATCCGGAAGTCATCAGTAAAAAGTGAGAACCTATGACTATTTTAGAGCAACTTTAATCGCTTAGTCATTTAAAGTTTAGTTTTTTATCGGTTTTACTAACTCTAGCAAACTAGATATTTATATAAGTAAGTAGCTATTTTAACTTTTAACTATATCACTAGCTAAATATAACTAGCAATATGCAATGTTATAAAAATCCATGCCTAGAGCCGATTAATCCTCGCTTAGACGCTAGACAGTGTTTCACCGTTTACGTCTAGAGAACTATAAAACTAATTAATCTCTGACTGATCGTCTGATTAACCCACCTAGACACTAATCACCGATTGTTCGTCTGACAAACACCTAACGTTTTTTAGAACATTAGAGAGATGAGACTAATTTATGTTAATTCATAATATTCATTTTAAAATCATTTTATGTATTATTAACACATTTAAATTAACTTTTCTTTATTTAATCAATAATATAAATCAAACTTTTGTTAAAATAGAGAATACTGGTGTAGAAAGATTTCTGAAGTAACTAGCCAAAATAACTTTCTAGCTATTTTAGCTTAAATATAGTTAGCATTGTTAAAGTTGCTCTTACAACATTGGTCAAGTACTGGAATTGATCCAAACAAAGCATTACTTGCTAACACTACTACTCACTCACTTCCAACTCTTTAGATCAAAATAAAATCATGAACATGAATTTGAACTCGTAGCATGGAGAGAAACTTGAAAAATGATCTCAAAACGTGAAACATAAGTATGATATAGAAATCACAATACCAGAATCAGATTTGTATTTTAGATAAAATAAAATAAAATACAAGAAAAAAATGTCACAATAAATAGCTAAACTCAGATGGTTCGTCACTTCCTGTCTTCACTCGGAATGCAGACTTTAACTGATCCTCTCCGTATATGTACCATTCAAGAAGCTTGCAACTGCGTATTATATAAACAAGGGCGGGTGCTAAAACATAATCAAATACTTTTGCAAGTGAATTTGACAACGACAACAAAACAACAAATGTATCTCCCCTCATACAGGGTGGTGTTTTACTTTGTGTATCATCATCATCATGATCCACATGCAACAAGCAGTGACAAGAAAGACATTTCACCCCTACAGACACTAACCCATAAAATAGTTCTGTACTCCCTCAATTTTTGCATTTCTCTTTTTCTTATCAATACCAATAGAAATAAAAGGTCTACGACATATTTTGCACGCGAAGGGAAGCAACTGTGAGGGCTAACTCAATGATAAACCATATTCTCCATGGGCGGCAGCAGGTAGCTAGCTAGCTCTTGCCCAGCACAGAAGCAATGCCATGCTTACATAAAGTCCTCCTCCAATTCCTGCAATGACTTGTTTGCGGATGCAATTTGTTTGTTGGATGTCATATTTTCATGAACCATCAAACCTTTATAGCTCCTCAGCTCTGCTTGTTTCTCCTTTTCAAGCCTTTCCAACTCCTCACGCCGTTTCTGCAAAATAGTTTCTCTTATAAACAATTTGTTCAACAGAAGAATATAAAAAAAAATTACCCAAGAGAACACAAGATAAGCAGAAGATCCATCCTCAGAGAAGGCGAGGATGCACCTAAATAGTTCAGAAGTCACAACTTAGTTGCCTTATATTGGCCAAGACAAGGGGACTTACCTTCTCTCTCAGAAACCGCTTTCTCTCATCTCTTTCAGCAGAGTTAACCGCTTCTCTCTCAGCTGAAGTGAAAATATGTTTGCAAGTTAGTTGTAGCTCTATGATGGCAGAATTAGATAAGCATAACATTTGAAAATATAATACTTACATACAAGCCATCATGTATAAAAAAATATGATTAAATTTACCCCCCCACGAGGTTTGGGGTTAACATCATTTCACTCCCTCCATACTCTTAATTTTGAAAATTTACCCCCTAAAATTTCCAATTTCATAAATCAGACCCAGTTGCTAAAATTCCGTCCAATTTGGAGGTTAAATGCTAGCATGAAATCTTAGGAAAAACGGTTCTAAAAGGCCATTAATGTTGTCTTTTAGTGAGTTATGAAGTCAAAATTAAGTATGGGGAGTGAAATGATGTTAACCCCAAACGTGGGGGGGTGAAAACTGAAATTAATCCTAAACAATAAAGATATACAAGAAGTCCTAGGAAACAAAACTACCAACTTAGTTAAAATATAGCTACATCAGTTCAATTCTTAGAGTTCGGAAATGGAATTCAATCTACAACAACTCAGAGAAAGCTGAGAATAAATGTCTACCTTTTAAATCGGGTTTCCTTTCCACTTTTGTCCTGTTCAGTCTATTAACGATCTCATTAATCCTCTTCTCCACTCTCACAGTCCGAACCTAGACAAATTCCAATCAATATCAACAAACGAATGTAGAACCCAATGAGAATACAATCAACATGGCTTGATTTGAAATAACAACGCATCTAGACTTTCATTACCATCTTTGAACTGTAGAAACCAACTTGACCAACATCCATGGATGCAGTCTTCTTCAAGTTGGACCAAGGAGTGTAAACAACATCAATGTTATTCACCTTGTTGCCTGCAACACAATAAGTCATCAGAACACAACAACAATGCAGCAAAACCAATACGAACAAAATAAAAACAAAAGCCCTCTCACGAGAAGCTCAGATGAAAATTGTAAAACGAAACCAAAATTACTCTAAGGAAGAATATATCTAGATTATGCCTTGAATGGAATTTGCTTTGACAAGCTGCACGCAATCCTCCAGTAAACCTTCACTTATATCATCAATGGTCTGCCCTTTGTGCAGCCTAACATAAACATGGGCCGACGACATTTTGTCCACATGAAACCTGCAAAAGCACCACAAACACAGTCTTAACACCTCAAATTCAACAATAACATCAGAACATTCTCAATTCATCTTTCCAATCGAAAAGTCCATAGATCAAATTATCTACCACAATTAAACTCCACCTAACATTAATTTTACATAATCTGCGTCGGTCAATTATAGTAAAACGAAATTTATTGAAGTTTGAAGAGGTTGGGGGAATAAAGGGTTACCAAATGTCTTCAGGGAAGCCATATTTGATGAGCTCCTCGTTCTCGAACTTGTCGAGGCCCATGAAGATGGTAAAATCGCCGACCTCCGGGCGGGCTTTGAAGTAGAGCACCATCTGCTTCTTCTTCTGGTTCGCTTTGAGGGCTGTGGAAACCGACGCAACCACAGAGAGAGCGGGGAGCTAAGAATTCGTTCCACCTTCAAGCTTTCCAATGGGGATTCGCGAAGTGGGTTCCATCTTTTATTATTACAAATTATTGATGCCCTTAACTTGTTTTGGGCCTCGGTTTTGGAATTCGGGTAGAAATTCCTTGACATTTGAACGACATGTCGTATTCTCGGAAGCTAGTGGTAGTAACCTGCCCACCAAGTTAGAAATCGGACATTTTCTAGTTTCCTCCCCCACTAGAGGCGTAGATGTCCGGATCAGGTTAAATACCGTTCATGTTTGACTTATTTTATTTTTATCGAGTTCCAGTTGGACTTAAACTTGGTTTTTTTATGTTCAATCTAAGCTCAACTTATGTAAGCTCGAGCTGGGCTCAGGTCGGTTTGACTCATTTAGTTTAAATTACAAAATATTAAATTTAATGCTATCTCATCTTAATTACTTCTTTTTGTGATGATTTTTAGTGTTTAATTTCATTGTTTCATAAATTAATTGTTTTAATATATGTATTTTAATGAAATAATTTGATTCTAAAAGGAAAGTAATAAAAAGAATAGAAGATTTAGATTTTAAACAAAATATTTTAATTATAACAATTTTTTAAAGCTAAGTTTTAAAAACGAGCTGTTCACGAGCCGAATACAAACTTATTCAAACTCGGCTCGTTTTTTTTGTCGGACTTAATATTATGCTCAAACTCAGCTCATTTATCTTACGAGCACGAACGAGCTAACAATCGAGCCAAACACGAGTCGAACACAAGTGACTCGATCCTAATTACAGCCTTACATCCCACTTGACAGTATAGAATTTTCGTTACGGTTTATAATTTCAAATGCTCTGGCTCGTTGATTTGAAAGCAAAATATCGCATCCTTATTATTAAAAAGTCAGGCGTTGCTTTCGTGTTCTCAAACGATCATCATTGAACTAAAAAATCAGATAATGTTATGTTCGTCTCACATGATACTCATAAAAAGATCCAACTTTCTTTTTTGTGAAGAGTGCTCGATGTATAATGTGTTCCATTAGACCAAATAAAGAACATATTCCCCTCACATTCTTGACAAAGAACATAATGTATCGAAAATGTTCATGATCTTATCTCAGATTGTCCAGAGGTCGCGTACCTACATATTCCTTTCTTGGCAATAAAATTGTGCTAATTCTAGTGATACAAGATTGCGACTGTGGAAACATATAAGAAAATTCAGAGAAAATGGTTATTCGATCTCATCTAGTTTGACCTAGCTTGTGCAACAGGCCATCTGTGATGATACTACATTTTTCTTTTTCTTTTAAATTAAACAAAAAATAAATTTTAAGAAAGATACACGGTTATCCCTCATACTTGCAAAGGTTTTCGAAACCCATGTATTCATTGTGGTTTATCTTCCAAATCATGTTCGATATGCCAACCCCACCTGCCAAAAAGAAACGAGCACCTCTCATAACATAATTTGAAGTTTACATACAAGGTGCAGTAAAACCAGGTGTGTAATACTTACCGAGTGAGATCGCGCTGACAAAAATCATAAAAGCTAGAATGAAAATGATCAATGAGGCCCTCCCAAATATATTGATCAGCTTCCTCACAACATGCTGTCCTATAATGGCCGCGATGAACGCCACAGCCGTGTAGTATGTAGCTGCAGACAGATTGCAGTGTGTATATAGAAGCATATACTAATGTAGATAAAACCATGGACTTTGTATGGAAGAAAAGTATGTTGTTGTATCTCTCTATGTCAACAACTTTACAGTAATCCGAGGAAGAAACTTACCATAAGGAACTGGAAATCGTTTTAGAAGATAGTATTCTACAACAGACATAGAGGACGAGAACATCATTGCAAAGGTAGCTGTGGCACTGGAGACCTGCAGCCAATTCATCTAGGAGCTTTTAGAAGCTGACTGATTATTCGGGGTTATATAAAATTGGGAACTTAAACATCAGACAAACTTCTAATATCACACCTGAGGGGGGAATCCGAGTTCCAAAAATAGTGAACCCATAATGAATCCACCACCTAGTCCAAGCAATCCTCCTACAATTCCTGCAACGACACCCATAAGACAGTAGAGAATCAGCTGGTGCACTCGCCAATTTGTCCCTCCCTCTCCCTTAGATGCTATTATTTTACGCCCCTGGTACAGGCCAACTGCCTCATAGGTAGATACACCTAAAGAGACTGGGATAACATTGACGGTTACTGAAAGTGTTCAGGCATAGGGTTTAACATGTCGTATACGCAAAAGGAATTACGTCAACAAACAGTAATAGCAGACAGCGGAGAGCAGACAGCGGAGGCCACTTGTAGTACCTGTAACAAATTCACTACCCAATAGACTATCGAACAATAGATGTGTGATGCTGTGGTGAACAGAACAAGACCATTTAACTATTAGCCCTGCATAATAATATAGTGAGCTTGAAGTAAATTGTTCTGATAACTAAATTGAAAGTAGTAAAACCTTGGCAATTTGCAATGCAAGAAATGCAACCCAGACAAAAACCAGAAGTCCACACTCTTTCCAGTAAACATTCTCCACAAGAGAGACCTGAAATGTTCACTTAAATTTAGTTTTCAAAACTAGAACTTGACAATACCAGCTTCTGAGGTAGCATTTACCTCTGGCTCTTGATCCTTTTGATCACTATTTGGGCCACCTGGAAGAGGCTTGTATTCTGCATCCCCGCCAGCGCCTGATTGAACAAGCAGATATATTAGAAATCAACTACAAAAAAGAATTTCAACTATGTTGACAAACATTGGATGAACTCACCATTTGCCTCCAGTCGCTTTGTGGCTTCCTGCAATTCAGGAAAATTGATGTTAGAGATACATTTAGTAACTTAGGAGCAATTAGACCACATGAATCTGACCATCTTAAAATTTCAGTGAATTCTCCCCATAATGTTATCAAGGCAGATATCCATCCTGAACCTGATGTGATTTTAGGATGTGGACATAACCAACTATCTGCCAAGATAAAATGGCATGCTATAGTCCTTGAATAATCTCAAACTATTAACAAAAATGGGGGTCTTTTCTAAAAGCAATGAAAAGAAGCTAGTCATGATATCATTAGAAAATCAGCTTCAGTTTATAGATGACGATACCCTTTTCACGATAGTTTCCTTTTTCCATGTATCAACACCCTTGAAGAATGCTTTTGTTGACGTGCCTGCAAATGACCAATATAATTCGTTTGGCTATTCAGATTTAAAATAAAGCCAGGCAAGTAAATAATTAAGAAGACATTACCTATAAAAAGAACAATAAGCAAAACTGTGACCATCCAGTCAGCAAATATGGCATTGAATGCCACTCCTAATCATGAGCATCGGTTGGATAAGCACCGCCAGTTCATAGTCGATAATGGGCATATCTAGCGTGGGATGCCTTAGCTTAAGATTATAGTACACAGTCGAGGCAGCTGCACCCATGATCATACCTGATACAAAACCAAACAAATCCATGATTATGCAAATTCCAGCCAGTAAATCAATCTAACAGTCCAACCACTGTAAAACTTCACTCTTGTTTACGAAATCCAGGTAATATATAAATCAAAAGCTTTTCGCATTGAACAATAAAATCTTTGATTCAGTTCAAACAGCTCAACCCATACAATAACCATCACAAAAGTACATTTCTCGTACTTACATTTCGATATAGCTGTTGCCGACTTTGGATCAAACCCAACAATCAAGCTAAGCATGGGAACGAAAATGCCACCACCACCAACACTCCCGAACGCCACTCCAAAGAATCCAATAGCACTCCCCACAACAATCTGCCACCCGAAATTCATCTCCTGTACAACAAATTTCACAAAAACTTAAATACAACAACCAACATTACATACAAACAACTTCGAAAACTTTAAGATACAATGGTGTCTGTTTCTCGACGGGTCTGGTTTGGTGTTGTTTTGACACGGATTGCGTAGCCATGAGAATAACAAGGGGGTGGTGAAGGGTTTAGGAGGGAGGAAGGGTGGTCAGTACGGCGTCGTTTGGATTGTTTTTTGGGATTCTCAGAGAGTGGGGTTGAAGACTAAGGCCTCGCTTAGTACGAAAGGAAATACTAATCCTTCATGACCCTCTTTTTATTGGTGTCAAAGGCGGTGGAATATACAAACCAAACATTATTTTACGGGCGCCGGTCCCTTAATTTAAACGTGGGGGTGGCCTTTGAGTTTGCTTTCTTCTTCAGAAACAGAGCATTACCTTACTGGAAGATTTGACCACAGAGAATGGCCAGTTTAGATTCCAGCAGGACCAGAACTTCCGTACATCATTATAAAGAACTCTGATCGTATCCCCATAATGAAATTGAGGGGGGGCGTCAGATCAATAATCAAGATAAATGCCTTAGTTGAAACATGTTTCTCCTAAACATTGCTGTGTTATTATAAATTGTAACTGATAATTATATTATTTCTTCCTCAACTCAAAAATTAGCAAGATAGGGTTTGAAGGCACTCGGGGCCTTACGGAGAAACAGTTCTTTTTTTAACAAAGTTTTGGTGTGTTTGTGGCTTCTCTGTATTTCAACTTACTCCACCTTCTTGTTAGGCTTGTCATCAGTATCTGCTTCAGATTTTGAGGTGGTCTTTGACTCATCAAACGCCAATAACTGCACCAATCAGTAAACTTATCAACTATAAAATAGAACATCTAAAGCTTGCAAGCAGCCACCTTCAAATCCCTTTGAAGAACCAAAACCGCCAGTATGGACTGCAATAAAATTATTTACACTACTGCCACATGCATGCAATTGCATAACCAAGACATATCAATAAAAGGGGATTGCAAAGGTGTGTGAACAAACCGGCTTGACATCACCATTCCAGATGCAATGGGTAGCCAAAAATCCAATTACAGCTGGTACAATATACAACAGCGCAGGCTGCAAACAGAAAGCAACAAGGAGGATCAGCAACATAGTTCACTGAGATGTACTGGGGAAAACCGAAAACTTACTGTAGTGGGATCCCCACTCATGTACTAGGTCAACAGGAATGCATAAAACATAATTAAGCAATACTCACCTGTGCTGCCTGAAACCAGTTCATTACAACAATTGTAAGCACTAAACCCATTGTGTATCCCAAAAATGCACTCTTGAAATACTGGCCTTCTTTTCCTCTAGATACATCGAATCTCAAAGCCAGTGCCACAAAAATACCTGAAAGGAAGATAAACCCCGAAGGTCAGTAATTCAAAAAGCAAGTATTTGATTCATTATTCATTAATACATAAGCCTACATCATACAGGCTGGTTAACAATACATAGAAAACATCCGTCTTCAGTATTCACAAACAAGAAGATTATATGCTACAACTATTAGCAAAACCATTAACAGTTTGACCAAAAACATAAGGATCATTAAAAGATTTATGTATATTAAAATACAGGAATCCTGCTCTAGGCGGACAAACATGCAAAGGACCAACCACAAGAATGAAGCATGCATTTTCTACCACTTAATCCAAAATTCAAACTCTAATCAACTACTTAAATAACAAAATAATATTATCAAGCCACAGCCAACCTTAATAAAACACCATGAAGAAAAAACTAGATAATAACATAGGATAGTTCTCACCAGGGATTACAATATCACCAAGTCCAAGCATTGAAAATGGACGTGCAAAATCTGCTGTAGGAAACAACAGCTACATAACATATTAAATTAGGATGTCATTAAGTGTATTAGAGCTTTAGAGCACATCAAAACTCAAAAGACCCAAGGCGCACTAAAAAAGACCATTGCTCTGGATTACCAACCTTAATAGGAGCATCGAAAGATTTTGCAACACTGACCATAACAGGAGTGAAGAAAACCCAGAATATATCATACACAAAAAGTCCAGCCTGCAATATAAAACAAGTTAAGGGCCAAGATAAAGAAAAAAAACCATGTGCACCTAGCATATATGAAGGCATTAAAAAAGAAAGCATTCAAATGATTTAGCAATCAGTACGAGAAAACTGGAGAACAGTCTAGGGCACAATTCTTACCAACAAAATGGCTCCTGTCTTGAAAGATCCAAGAGAAAGCATTTCTATTCCCTGAAAGTAAAAACCATGAAATCTTTATAACAGACAATTTAACAACCTATGGGATCAAAAAAGTTCACACAATGGAGAACAGAATATTAAACTCAAAAGAATAATAAAAAAGCTCACAAAGTTACACAATATCTATATGAGAGACCTGAATACAAAAGGCAAGCCCCAATATGTTGTTAGCCAGCCAATGCTTCTTTGAAGCGTACCAAGCACAGAAAAAGAACCCAGGGATTGCAGCAAAGACCTGAGATCTTGTGAACTCAATCTCGACAGCTGCGTAAGAAGAGTGTAAGAGAATAGATCACTCAACATGTTTTGAGCAAGGCAGTGTCAATTAGGTTAAATGACAACTCAGACTGAAAATTAGCATTATTGGACCACAAAAACAGGATGCCCTTAATAAACCTCACAATATAGTTATATTTTCTAAATCAAACTATTCTTCAAGCAAGTATACTATATACTAGACCAAGCAACCAGTGACAATGAAATAGCATGAGTTCAACTACAGAAATCTAATTGGTTTCTGAAATTTCTAAAACCTTTACATCACTAGATGAGAAAGATAAAAATAAAATAGAAAAGAAACAATTCAACAAGTCACATACAACGGAAATATGGAAGATGCCAGACGATAAGGTCCTTATTCCAACGCTCTGGCAAATAAAGTGCAATAGCAGGTAACAACGTCGCCCTGAAAAAAATTGTAACACTTTAGTTTGAATCACAAAGGATAAAACTGAAAAGCTGTAACTAATAAAACAGTTGAACTAAACTTATGAAAAAAAAGACATACGAAAGAGCGATGATCCCAAGAACAAAGAAATAGCATGTCAAGACAGCATTAACCAAGTCTTTGGATAAGAACTTGAACAGTAAAAAAAGTGATAACAGCATTGCACTCCCAACAAATGGAAAACGCATGGCATGCTCATTAGACATCGTCTCCTGCACGATTGAAAGAGCACTATTATGAAATTTCCAGAAAAAACAACAGATGCATCAGAAAACAGATAGAAGAAGCAGATGTGCTCACTGTGGGCGGAGTCGGCTTCACAGACCGGTAGCAGCCCACAAAAACCGTGAGACATGCAGTCAATACTACATTTAGATTGGGATCTACCTTTACAACAAGTGGTGCTAACGTTAAAGCTGCACACAAAAGCAAATGTCACCGCAAGTAAAGCTCATTTCCTATGGGCATTAACCACTTCAACACAAAGCTAGTTAATACCAAATGATATTGAGGCCCCCTTTACTACAATACACTTAGTCATTAACTATTCAGGGTTACCTCATCAAACTTCTAGTATGCAAGCACATGCATTGTAAATTTTACTCATTACGGAAACATATCCATACTTCCTGCAGTAACAACATTGCCATAACAAGTTCCTTAAAGACTTCCGAAGCCACTACTACTGCAAAACTCGATGCTTTTGAAACAAGTAACAACAACTCAATTCTTATTCAGTAAAAATACTATCTTTACTGCCCCATTTCTCCAATTAACTACTCACTCACAAATTCTCAATCCATTTCTTCATGAAAAATTCCCAATTCACAAGAACAACAAAAATTCAACAAACAACAACATTTCAAACTCGGGTTAATCAAAGCAAACCTGCTAAGGCGATATTGGCAAAACGCTCAACGTTCTTCATCGTTATTTTCACTATATGAAAATTCAAATCGAATCGAATCCCACTGAATGTTTTCCCTCCGCGACGAAACCCTAGAAAAATCAAAATCAAATTTTCCGATGCCCAGATTGTAATTTGAAATCGACGGAAATAGCGGAATTACCCGAACCAGTTGGCCGCGATGCAATTGAAATTTCAATCGGGTTTCGTTCCGTACAGATCGGAGAGATTTGGGATTTTTTTGGATTTTGATTTTGATTAAAATTGCAGAGCTAGGGTTTTACCTGGATTGAATAATCAAGAGCTGACGACAAGCAGACAGCGCTGTGTGATAGGAGTTAATGTGGCGGCCAATGAGAAACGAGAGTTGGTCAGAAATTAGATTGCCAGTTGGTCAAAGCATATGTTTGACACCACGTGGGGGAGCGATATTGGTTTGTCGTGATGATATTTACGTGGGTGCTGTTGGTTTGTTCAATTCGGATACGTTTTTTTTCTTTTTTTTTTTTTCTCAATTCAGATACGTTGAGTTACGAAGTTGATAACGGGCCGATGATGCCCGGCTTCCAATCATATTTTGCCATGTCGGATTTTATAGTCTGAGAAAAAATCCTGCAATTTAATTTACTTTTTGAGTAATTTGATTCTTAAATGGTAGTCGAGTGTGTTACCACTCCGAACCGCTGGAGGGGTTAAGGTTAGAGCTCTTCTCATGAGATTCTTTACCATGCGGATGATTGAACCAGTGATCTCTTTACTACCAAGAGTATCACTAGACCAACATGATGGACCTAACTCCGACCACTAGACCAAACCCACATGCGTACTTTTTGAGTAATTATTCTCTGGTCTCGGTGGTGGTACTAATCCCAATAATCCGTGTTAGGCGTCATGTGTTGGTTCATGCTAATGGTTTACTCAAATTCAGTGTGCATTAGCGATGTGTATTATAATCCAGTTTCATTTTTATTATTTGTTGATAAGGAGTTCACTTCTGATCTTTGCTTCGATTTACTAGTCGTATAAGATGAGAATGCCGATTTTTTTATTTTGTTTTATTATAAGTAAAATAACACATTATCTCGATTACGTTAAAAAGTTAGTAACCATCTTTATTCTGTCAGCACTTGTAATAAGATCTATGTGAATTTCTCTTGCAAAGACTAATCTACTGTTTAAGTTGCATGTACTCATAAGCCTCAAACATGTCATGTGTCATTAATCTCGATAATGAACACTGAGATGAACAAGTTAAAACTAACCGATAATTTTTTCAGAAAATTGCATCTCATTTTTTCCCATTTTTCTTTGGTTCTGAAAATAAGTAAATTCATTTCAAAAGGAAAGAGAAAATTAGATAAAAATCTAAAATATGAATCCTGTTTTAATAGACACTCATTCATATGTTTATTTTCATTTTTATACCCAAAACATTCAATTATTATCTTTGTTCTTTTTTCTATATATCTAATTTGTCATTTTAGACATATAAATAGATATATTCAATCATATATTTTACTTAACCTTTAAAAGTTAGGTATATTAGATCTGATTTTTACAACTCATGTATATTACATCTAACTCTTACAAGTTAGGTATTCATGAATTCAGGTATAGGATTTGGGGTCTGGTTTAGGGTTTAGAGTTTAGAGTTTAGGATATAGAGTTTGGGGTATGGTTTTGAGTTTATGGTATACGGATAGGGTTGGGGTATGGTTTAGGTCATATATGATATAATATATTATATCTTTTGTGTAGATCGGTGAATGAATTCCTTCGTCTTGATTTTTAATACAATTTAAAAAAAACTGCATGATACTGTAAATTGATTGAAAAATGTTAGTATTCAAGAAAAACTCACTTGATTTTAAGAAAAACATTACATGTTTCTAGGTTACATAATGATAAAAGAGGTAAATTAACATAAACTATAAATTTTCTTAGTGTCAATTTAATGTAATTTTTAAAGAAAACATGTTTTATTATCTATATTACATGATAACTTAATTAGTATGTACGAGTGTATTTTAAAAGAATATTGATATTAGATTTAATCTAAAATTAGTATGTAAATTTGGATGTATAGTAAAATCCTCAGCCGGAAAAGACCTTGTTTGGCCCCTATATCCAGTATTTCTATTTTATAGGAATACGACTATCTGATGCAAGATGAATTTTCCGGAAATGAGAAAAAAGAGAGCAGAACCAAACAAACAATCGTGTTCTTTCTCTCTTTCTTTGTTCCTCGTATCTTCTTTTGTTTCTTGAAAAGTTTGTTTCTTTTTTTTGCTTTCATGATCAGAGAAGTACCATGATTGGAAGTTAGATTCATCTGAATATTCAATCCATAACATCACAGTGTTTGGATACTCAAATGTTTAGGTTGTGGAAATGGTACCAGAATTGCTTGGGGTCTCACCCAGTTAAGACACAGGTCATTAGCTCTGGTTTGATTTGGGGTGTTGGTGATATATATATCTGCCCAGACCATCACTCACCCCACAGCCGACAAGGACACTCAAACTCAAACTCAAACTCATCAGGTAAAACTACCCATTACTTTCAATCCTTGCCGTTTTCAAGTTTTATCAACATTTCAGACATTTCTTACTATTTGCCGAAATGGGTGTCTTGTTGTGTTGTGTTTCATCATTTAAGCTTTGCTTTTCATGATTGGATGGTTTGTTTGTTCGTTCTTTTATCTGTAAATGTTGGTTGTTTTTGCTACATGGATATGAAGTTGGAAATATGTTGCCCTTTGTTTCTTAATAAATCGGTTTATGCACCAAGATGTAGTGAAATCTTGACTTCAAGCTTATAGGAAATGTTTAGTTACCTACGATTTCTTGCGTTTCATGCTTCCGAATTCCGAGCCTAAGTATGTTATTGTAGAAGCTCTCATTGGTGAATAGCTGATCTAATTCATTAGGATCGGTTTACTTGATATGTAGTTTAGCGAAAAGCTATGCTGATAGATATGACAAATGAACTACACAAATCGTTTTGGAGAATGTGATTGAGACCTAGTGTTGTGTTTTGTGAATACACTGCCCATTTCGTTTGTTCTTGAACTTTTTAAACTTCCTATGGAGCCTGTTTCATCTCTGTATTAGTTGAAGGAAATTATTATCCCTGATGTCATATTTTAAGCTAATTAGATCTGTGGCTATTCTTTGTAAATGTATGTATCTTGTATCTAACTAGGTAGGATGCCCGCGCCAGCGCGGGTTGTTCTAATTGACATATATAACAATACTTGATAAAACAATTTTGATATAATGATAAGTATGAGAATGATCAAAACACGTTATCTTTTAATCGAAGCGAAATTAAACATAAGCTAAGTACCAAAGCTTCTAATATGAGCGGGAAATAAAAAATTAAATATCAATGTTGGCACATGATCGCGAAGAAAACATTGTATACCTTTTGAAACTCATCCATAAGAGCACGAAGAACATAGAGAATACATAAGTGCATACATAAGATGTACATAATACATCTAATATGAGAATAAATATTACATAAGATGTATGATTGGGTGTCATATATTTAAAGATACAATAAAAGATGGCAATACCGCTTAATACACAATAGTCTATCTAGAAATTTTCACTAAACAAAAAGAAAACAATACAGACTAAACAAAGTGGACAAATGTAAAAGGCAAAAAAAGGATTGAAAATTGGGACAGTAGGTGTCGCAAAACTCTAGGGTTGCTTCTTAAATGTCATATTGCTGTTACTTTGTCAATAAGTATGTGAGTAAAAATTATTTATTGGTAAATAATATGAAACAAAGTGTTTAATGTGTATGAATATTTAAGATACATTTCAAGCATTGATTTGTGTAGATCAAATGCGACAAAGCTTTCGAGTTACAGAGATGACAACAGAAAATTGGTACAATAATGGTGATCAATTTAATATATTGTGTAAAACATCTTTGTAGACTATATTTTTTGTACAATTATTAACCACACAATTATTGTTATCAATAAGTATTTTAAGGCCTTGTTTTGAGGTGACCCTTGACAATGCAACGTATAGTTGTCCGTGTGTAAAGACAGGCTCAGATAAATATATTCCAACTTGATTCAAAGACTGCCCTTGGCTTTTGTTGATTGTCATTGCGTAACATGGTTTAACAGGAAACTGACGTCTTTTAAATGTAAATGGCCATTTATCTTCAATCGTTGTCATAACAATTCTTGGAATAAAAACTTTATGTGTTATGTTCTTACCTGTTAATATTTGTGCCTCAATTAGCCTATCATATAACTGTGTAATTATTAGTCTCGTTCCGTTACACAAACCCTCAATCTGATTCAAATTTCTTAACAACATGATCGGCATTCCGACTTTTAAAATTAGTTCGTGTGTTGGCATCCCACCAAATTGAAGTTTGTTTAAAAATTCAGTCGGGTACAGAAGATTAATATTTGTTTCACTTCCAGAAGAAAATGAGGCTGTGTCTGAACTAAAATATGTTCTTTTATCGCCCGGTAATAAACTTATGACATAATCATTAATATTTTGAGCAATTATGTTTCGAGGTGTAACAATAGCACGTTCTCGTAAATAGCCAGCATTATTAGAATTCTCATGAAAATTCGGATAGGTGGCCAAGAATATTGATTCTATAGGATTTCTAGTTGTTTTTGTAAGTAACTCTACAGGAATGTTAATCCAAGATATGTCTATATCGTCACTGGGATAAACCGATGTCAAACGTCCTTCTCCTATTTGTAAAATCCAATCAGCAAATTTTGTTATCTCATTTTTTTCCTCGTTAGATAAACCGGGCTTGGATAATCGCATATTTTCCGTTAAATGAAGGACATGAAATGAAGGCCAGAGGAATGAACTGTTTAATGTAACATCAATGACTTTTTCTTTTGTGCCTTCCGGTACGACTGGTAAAATTTGTCTAAAATCTCCACCAAGTAAAATCGGTTTACCCCCAAATGGTTTTCCAGGTTCTCGCAAAATATCTTGAAGAGTTGTATTTAGTGCTTCAAAACAATATTTATTGGTCATTGGAGCTTCATCCCATATTAATAATTCGGCTTGTTGAATTAATTTGCCAAGATTGCTATCTGGTTTAATTGCGCAAGTTGATAATTCATTTGGTTGCAGTGGTATTTTAAATCGTGAATGTGCTGTTCTGCCATTTGGAAGTAATAACGAAGCAATACCTGATGAAGCGACAGCTAAAACAATTTTTCCCTCTGATCTTAATTTTGTAATTATTGTATGCCATAAAAAAGTCTTTCCAGTTCCTCCACATCCATGGACAAAAAAACATTTCGAATCTTTCTCAACAACTGCTTTCATGACTGTATCATATATGGTTCTTTGAGACACATTTAATTTACTTATTAGATTCAAATGTTCCAAACTGAGGGTGTCACGATCGTAGTCGAGCTCTTCTCGCATTAGTCTATTATTAAGTTGTACCACTTTATCTGCATCTGGCATTGGAAGTTGATGATCTGATAATGTGGTTGATGTCATTTTGAATAATTTTTCAAGCTCGAATAAAAGATTATTTTTTAATTCTTGTTCATGTATAATTAAATTTGGCATATTAAATTCTGATCGAATTTTGTATAAAATATCATCAGACATGTTTACCCAATGCGCATCAAGCAGAGCTTGCGGATTAGAAACGTTACAAAATATAATTATTATAGTGAACAATCGACGCATCTGATAACAGGTTGCAGTAAAGGAACAGTCTGTTAAGGCATCGTTCCATTCTTGATCATCTTCTAACAGGCCTAACGCTCGACATGCCTCTTGGTAAGAATCATATGTAATGCCATTCACTTTTCTGATTTCGCTATAGGTACAACATCCTTTCTGAATATTTAATAACATTCTCATGTAGTATAATTCACCTGCAATTGGTGGTACATGCATAAGCCGACCAATAGTCTCATACCGACATCTACGTGTCCAACATTTACTATTTTCGTTCCAAACAAATTTTGTGGGAAATTCAGCATATGTTAACTGTTTTGCCTCTTCACATTCTCTATTTGTCTCCAACCATCTAGTGAACATAGTAATCTCTGTAATAGGATTTTGTAACACTGATTCAAGAGGGTCAGATTCTTTAAAGACAACATTTTGTTCAGTGGGTAAATGTATCTGTAATAACTGAACTGCAGGGTGTCTAGAGTGAATTGAAAACTCAAACAATCTCCATATTGATTCATGAGGTGTTAAATAACGACAATTCAAATAATTCTTAATTTCATCATCAACGTTTTCATGTATTGACACCCGAGCTCTGTCAGGTCCTTTATTTATGTATTTGAATAAATATTTAATTAGCATCGATTGAGAACACGACTCAACATTGATATGTGCATTATATCTTAATAACAGATTAAAATTATATGGAACAACATAATTATTACCAACATTTATTTTATTTTTAACCACAAATTTTGTAGCATCGTCACATCTTTTATATACTGGTGGTTTAATCGCCTCAAATTTAGTTTTAGTATTGTATAATTTTGGAAATCTTTTGGTGCATTGCCCATCTTGCATACACGGAGCATCAGGTTTTATTTTCCCACATGGACCATGAATCATAAACTGACTAACAATTGAAAAAAGTTCTGGACAAATATGTTTATCAGGTAATTCGGCTGAGATAATTGAATCAATATCAGCCGCTGTATAACACTTGTATGGTTTTTTTAGCCAGAATAACATATGGGCATGAGGCAGGCCTCGTTTTTGGAATTCGACTGTACAAACATCTGCTTGAACTTGGCCAAATGGTTCCCCGGATTTAATGTAGGCAAGCATATCATCTAACTTTATTTTAAAAATCCGTGAAACTATATCAGGTCTATCCTCTTGCCTGTATCCACATTTTTTTGTAAAGTACCTTTTGATTTCAGGCCAATTAACATTGCAAGTGAATGTTATAAATAAATCTGGATTACCATATTGTCTACATATCGCCATTGCATCTTGGTAGTTGTTGATCAAATCCCGAGGGCCTCCAGTAAAAGAATTTGGCAAAATTATTTTGCTACCCACATCACACGTCATTGTAACGCCAGCAGAAACAGCATCGTAAATGTTCTTGCGTTTTTCACACCTGACCTTATCTTGGTTAGCTCTTGCATATTCAATTTTATTTTCTTCAACAGTTGCATAGGCATCAACTAAGTATTGTTGAAATAATCTTCCGCCTTTTAACAGGGTGGATGCATCATTTTGTCTATCATGGAGTTGGTGGCATACAAATTTGATCATTGTCAGTCTAGTTCTTTTTCTTTTGCGTTTTTGTGGATCCGGTTGTAACTCTAATCCAAGTTTGAACCCATCTTCACCGTATGGAAAAAACAGTGGATATTGCAGCGACATGAATTTTGGATGTAACTTAGAAATTCGATTTAAACGACCATCATTTGATTGAATAACAACATCTCTATCAGAATTAAATTTTCCAATATCACCAACAATCAAACCAGCTAGCTCGTCCCCGGTCGGCAATCCATATTGTTGACTATCTATTGGTTGTCGAGCAAGTATCGTTGTGTTAAATGAGGGTAATGTATGATTCTCAAATTGATCTCTGATAGTTCGATACTGTTTAACCAATTCATTAGTTTTATCCAACATTTTTATCAGTCCTTGTACAATATCAGGTTTGCTCTTTTGATTCACATTAGTCGGATCAATGACAGCCATACGATTTAAAATTTCATTATTAGTATCATAAACATATAATTGTGCATATTTTGGCCGCTCACCTTCAACAGGCAACACAGAACCCATTAAATGATGAACTTGCCCACATATTTTGAAAACATACGGTCCAGAGCCTTTGTTTATATCGCGGTCAATTTTTGCACCCATAGAGGTAAAAGCGAACATTGAATTGTAAACTCGAATATTTTCACGAAACATCAAACTATCTGGACCATTACTCGGATCTAATAATTGGTCAAGAAACATAGGTGTTGGCTTAGCTAAAGGAATATGTACTTGTCCGTTATGACAACATGTAGTGTAAATAGGATTATTGTTTATTCCTCGAGTGGTATTTTTAAGTGCTTCCCCAAACCAAAAGTATGCACCACAATGAGAGCATGTGAATGAGTTATCACCACAATCTTCATACTTTATGATCGAACCTGAAACGATATAGCATGACATATAAACGAAAGCACAAAATTTTGCTTATAACTGCAAAGAGACGGCGAAAGACGACAAACCTTGCCGGTTTTGTTGATATGATTTTTGACCTGCAGCAACAACACATTATCATATCTAATGTGAAAAAAGATAATTGAAACTGAAATTACTTATTTTTGCCAAATAACTTGTTTTTCATGTCGCATAGGTCGATAAAGCAAGTACATAATTCAGATATACCTCTATTTTCAATATATTCCAAGGCAGTAGAGCCGTTGCACTCAGGTATCTGTGGTTGAAAATTTGTATGATGTTTAAAAAATCTACGTCTAATCGAATGCCGACTCGTTTGACCAGTTCTTGCTCTCTTGTTAGATTTGGTTAATAAACTTGGTCCCTCATGTTGAAGAGATGCCATTGTAAAAATCCTGCGACATTTAGTAAAGATTATATAAAATTTAAAAAGATTATTTCCTTTCATATCTTGTGACTGTTCTAAACAGTATGTATTAGAGAACAAAAATAAACAAAGACACTAAATTAAATGATAGCAAACAATCAAACGGAGAGAAACAGAGAAAACCCCACTCCGATTAGCCCTAAAAACCCAGATAAGAGACAGAGAAGTGAGTAAGTAGATATAGAGAAAGCCAAACCAGAACCGAGAGCAAACTTTATTGGCCTAACACGGAAGCCTGTTATGCATAAGACATTGATGTATGGTTCTTGCTTTGCTTCACAAACGACACATGCGCTTAAATACTTATACCAAAAGTCAAAAGCAACCTAGGTTTTTTTTCCTTTCCGATGCACTCATTAGAAGCAGCCTAACAATGCTCAATTCAATAAAACAAAGGAAAACAGAAGAAAGTCATCATCAAATTTGCTCATAGTACGATAGCTAACTCACAATCAAGCATACCAAGTCTTGTCATGTTACACTGATATCACTCAGATTACAAATCAAAGACTAAACTTATTGATGAAACTTCACCCACACTTTCGGTACATATATAAATACATGAACAACAACCCAAACATCATAAAGTAATATTTATTTTGAGAACTCCATATTGAAAATCTTAGCAAGCCAAATTCTGCCACTGATTGATTTCTTAAAGAAAGTGAAATTCCTACAGTTGCATTTCAATTGTAACAAAAGCTATCATCTTATACTTTCTATACAAAACATGAACCAATCTTTTTCCAATTAAGTAGTGGCAAACTTTCCTGCACAGTAATAGCTATTTTCATTGAAGAGCAGACATGTATTCCGACACTAATGTATTCCAAAATGGTCTGAAGGAAACTTATATCTCTGATGGAAGCTCATTCAAAATCTGAACCCAATGAAACTTACCATGCATGCTTGATCCGCAATTGACACATGCATCTTTGCAAACCTTTATTTAAAGACTTCCAGCAATAAGTTTAGAGGATTGACATTTTGACAATATCAAATCAATGAAATACCAACGGAGGAAAACATAATAGAATTTGGATCAAAGCAGGAGACAAATATAGCTGACAAACAGAGGGAAATGATTTGTTATCACCCTACATTACACCTATCTTAGCAACATAGAAAACCACAACTAAAATTATTGTGAAAATCAAATTTATAATGCATAAACATAACAAATTAACAATTAATTTCGAAACATCACAGGTACAAATTGAAAAGCAACATAACTACAGCCCCAAAATTCTAAACTTAAGAATTAGGGTTAACATCAGTGAAGCAACACCGTTGCATGAACGACGACACCACAGAAAACACCAGCACATCCCAAAAACAAAACAACATGTTCAATCTCCAAAACCAGACCAAACAGAACAAAACCAACAACACATGCCACAACATACATCAACAAAACAACGAAAAGCTCAGATCCACAAAAACCACAAAACTAATAAACAAATTGAAAAGCAACATAACTACAGCCCCAAAATTCTAAACTTAAGAATTAGGGTTAACATCAGTGAAGCAACACCGTTTTATGAACGACGACACCACAGAAAACACCAGCACATCCCAAAAACAAAACAACATATTCAATCTCCAAAACCAGACCAAACAGAACAAAACCAACAACACATGCCACAACATACATCAACAAAACAACGAAAAGCTCAGATCCACAAAAACCACAAAACTAATAAACAAATCAAATCATGAAAGGTAAAATCTTGGGTTATTGGGTTTTGGTTTGGTGAGGGTTTCAACTGTATGTCTATGCATATACCACTTGAAAGCAGGCAAAATCAACTTGTTAAAATTGCTTGCATGAGTTATCTCTATTCTCTCAGATTGAAACAAATCTAATCACATGACCAAAACACCAGTGATGAATTGCAAGACCATAGGACTACATTTACCATAACACAGTCAAACAATGGATAAAACATTCTTTATCCAAGAAAAAAAGGAGGAAAAACTGTCCAACAATCAGTATGCAATGATTACTTACTGCATGATCTGTTTATGGATCATGGTTACAATAACTTCTTATGGGTTCTGTAATTTAAAATCTCAGTTTTTGAGATGTTGCCGCCGATTGTAATAACATATAATAATTTACTATAACTGCTTTTATATGGATTTTTTTTGTTCCTTACATGGATCTATCAACTTGTCTTGAATTAAGCTGGTCTACTTACATGGATCTATAAACTGGCCTACTTACATGGTTTTTTTGTTCTGAATTTATATTACATGAACAATTGCAATTTTACACTGGAATCTTTGTCGTTTGAATTGAAACACATATAACACACATAAACTGCATAGATAAATAATATCAGACCTTGATTTTGTAGCATCTGGGAGGATTTGTCCTTATATGGATAATTGCAATTCCAAATGTAACATACACAATCCTCAAAACAAAATAAATGATCAAATGACCTCCAAAATGTAAATTGAAAAAAGTGATATAGACATCAATATTTTTAATACAAACACATGAAATAACAAAAAAAGGAAGGAAAAAAACTCTTTAAACAACTCGTTCTCATTGCAGTAAACTGTGAACCGCACCAACAAAATGAAAAAATTGAAAGCTTTTGATACAAAACAGACCATTAACAAATGCAAGTGAAAAATAGATAAGTTAATACCTGTCCTGGCACTGAAGATCACTGCCGAAAAAGAGCAAAGAAACTTCTGCAAAACAGACAAACTGCATCTATGAATCAATTTATGAATTATCCATCAATTCAAAACAAAACTAATCTGAAAACATCAAATTTGAAACAAAAATCCAAATCTGATAACATCAACACTCTGTCACACAAACCCAAATCTGAAAACATCAATTTACACAAAATAAAAACGAATTCAATAGAAAACAATAAGGAAACTAAAAAATAATAATTTCAACCCAAACCACCACAAAACCACAACACCGATACGACCTAAATTCTCAGATCATACTAATACAAACAAAACAAAACTCAATAAATTGCAAAACACACATAAACAGCCCAAAGACAGATCAATCCACAAAAAAATAAGGTGTATAAACAGCAGCTGTCGAGCACCAGTGATTGGATGCATTCTCAAACCCAAGTCCACAATACAAATGTGCAAAATTCAAAGTTTCCAAGATGATGCTTATTTTTCATCCTTATCAGTATTAGTGATAATATCTCAATTAACTCTGATGCTTAAAATATGAAAGATTAAAGCCCTCCGAAGAGTGTCAGGGAGGAATGCACAATTGACCAATAACGAACAACATATTAGCTAAATAATTTTATTTGTCAAAACACTGCACTGAAAGTTACCCCAACTGTTCAATGGATTTGTAAGCTCATAAACTCATGATCCCTTAAACAGTTGAATTAAATTGAACAAACTATTGCATAGGCTTGATATTGAAATCATAAATCCTCCCAAGTTACCAAAGTAAATTCACTTCAAGCATAACAAACTTACAACAGTCAGAGAACAAAAAAAACTATCTCTGAAAATGCAACTTGCCTGAATCAATGGAAAAATTACCACTCAATTGCGTATCAAATTGTCAATAAGTGACAATAATTAATCCAAGTTGAACATGTAAATTTTTCAACCCTATCTTGTTTCAACGAACCACACATCCTGCTCACTATATAAAACATTAGTTAACCAACACACACCTTGAAAACACCATTTAAAAAATTAAGAAACACTCGTGACACTAATCACATGTAACGCAACACATCTGCAATGATTTTATAATTTATTAAAAGGTCATTTAAACTCATGTAAACAACATTCGTCCTTATTTTTTAAATTCTTTTGAAAGAATTTATATTACATGAACAATTGCAATTGTACTCTGGAAGCTTTGTCGTTTGAACTGAAACTCATATAACACACATATACTGCATAGATAAATAACAGTGGTCTTTAATTTTGTATCATGTGGGAGGATTTGTCCTTATATGGATAATTGCAATTCCAAATGTAACATAAAAACCCCTCAAAACAAAATACATGATCAGATGACCTCCAAAATGAAAACTGAAAAAATTGATATAGACATAAATATTTTTAAAACAGACACATGAAATAACATAAAAAAAAGACAAAAAAAACCTTTACAGAACCGGTTCTCATTGTAGTAAACAACGAACCTCACCAAGAAAATGAAAACATTGGAAGCCTTCGATACAAACCAAACCACATTTTCAGGACCAATGCTGAAAAACATAGAAGACAAACATATAGCAACGTAAATAAAGAAATTGTTTGTTTTATATGATTATTAAAACAGATATTACTAAGGCCTCATCTAGATTTACCAACTCGGCATCATAGCTTTAGATACTTTTTGCATTTATTTTGTGTAAAGCAACTATTATACTTATATGAATCATTAAATTGTCTATTTAGATAGTCATAGACTCATGTGTTTCAGATAGAAGTTAACAATGATGCCGAGTTGATGGTAAAGCGTGTTATCATGGATTCAGCTGCCTCAAAGTTAGCATTCAAAAAAGAACCATATAATGCAACAGAGAAAATTGTAAGCAGAAAGAGGTCAACATCATGTGTTGTACATATGTGATTTCAAAACACTACAAACTAAGGTTTGTTCTAAAAGAATGTATGGGTTTTGCAAGTGAAAAATAGATAAGTTAATGCTTGTCCTGGCAATGAAGATTACCGCTGAAAAAAAGAAAACAGAAACTTCTGCAAAACAGACAAACGCGCAATTTGATTAAACCAAAGAAATAAACAACATGCAAGCCAAATCCCAAAATTTAAACAACTAACCTAATCAACAGAAACAATGAGTACTTGAGAGAATGGAATTAATTGCGATCACTATCTGGACAAAAACCAACACTGAGAACAATCAGGACAGAACCAACACTGAGAACAACACAAAAATCATCATCCTTAATCAAACAATCGATATTGACACATTTTTAGACATAAACAAAAACTAATCATGCACCTAAATGAAACAGATCACGGTAATAAAGATATTAAAGACAATCACTTCAAGCCAACAGAAAAGCACATAGGAAGAGGAGAGAACGTCAAAGATCAATTAAAAGGCAGGATACATATAGTCTTACCTAATAACTGCCTTGACGATCTTGAGGACAACCTGCATCCAAAGAATTGATGAGAGTATTGGTATGAAATCAAAGGTATAAAGACCATCAGTGCAAACAAAATGGAAACCCAAAACCGATCATATACAGAATCTCAACGATTCGATTGAATAATAACACGCAATCACAAAACTCAACCACAGCCTAATTCGGCTTCGAAAAATTACCCTATAAACCCAAAAATGCGGTCACTAAACAGATTGAATAGGCTCTAAATCAGAATCAACAATTCTGTATCTGAAATTGTGCAAGAATGTAAAAATTGAAAATTTGAGAGAGGATCGAACCTGGGAGGAGATCGGAGAGGGGCGGAGTTGCGAAAAGGGGGAGACGATGAGGGAGGGCGGCGGGGGTCGGAAGTGCTGAATTGGAATGGAACAGGTTTTTCTCCGACGGGTCTGGAGGGTCCTGTCAGGCTCGAGAAGCTTTTAAACGACGTGGAAGTGGAAGTGGAGGCAGTGGTGGTTGGGCTTGGGCTTGGGGGAGGAGAGGAGAGGAGAGAGGGACGGCTTGAGGAGAGCAATCTGGTGAGGAGAAGGTATGGTGGGTTGGAGCAGTTGGATAAACCTTTCTCTCCCTCGGCTCCGATGCGCGAAGGCTCAGACGGCGTATTGGCTTCGGTGAAAGAGAGAGAGAAACCTCGATGCCCTTGGGGTCTACTACAGCGGCTGAAGAAGAGGTGGCTTTGACAGTGAGGGAGTGAGAGGTTCTGAGAGGGAGGTGGTGCAGAGAGAGTGCGAGGAGAGAGCAGAGAGAGTGCGAGGAGAGAGCAGAGAGAGTGGGTGGAAGCAGAAGGATAAGAACGTGGGTGAGAGCAGGTGGAGGGAGGAGCCGGTTTGGTTTCTCTCCCTCGGCTCTGATGCGAGAAGAAGCCGTAAACAGTAGCGGCTTCGGAAAACAGCTTCTCGGCTTATGAATAGTGTAGCACGATTGTTATATAGGGAAATTATCTATGATGACTGTTTTCCGGAGAGCTACTCAGAACTGACAGAATCCTTCTCGCCGCCGATGAAACTCAAAAAGGAAGCCATGGAAGTCAGGGTCGTGTTTCTACCAGGGCACGTTTATTAATTTGGAATGTAAAATATCATGAATCGGTATTAACTTAAATCAATATCAAGTTGAATTAGTACGAGAATATATTATTTTCATTCAATTGTTTACTTTTCATAAGAAATCACTATAGCAATCGATATTATTGCTAGTTTGATTACTAAAATACCTATACAAGGAATGAAACTATAATATTAACAATTTTATTGTTATTTTTTATTGATGTAGTTCCTAACAATATTAGCAATCTGCAGACAATGATGATCATATACATATGATGTTGTAGTTGATATATCTGACGTTGATAACATTATATATTGGTATTTTTAGAGTTGAGTAATTGAGAAATATTAAAATTATGTGGGTATTTTGAGAAAAAGTTGGTTCCATGAGTTTGATTCGATACCCACCTCTTCTCCCTTGGGTATCGAATTAGGGGTTTATCAGGAATCAATTCCTGATGAGCATGTGAGATCTACACTCATTCTAATAACTTGATATGCTAATTAACGCTGGAATTTTCTTATTCTGGAATCAATTTCACCAATCTCAATTCTATTCAATGTTAGTAAACATAGTATATTTGTTTTTGTTTTTTTAAGCTGGACAGAGTGGTCTGATTAGGCCCAACCCACATAGGTTCTGCCGATGCAACCCTGCTACTTTGTGGGGCGACTATTTGAAATTTCTGAGTTTTCCATAACGCATCTGAGATAGAAAGATAATAACACTCACAATTTGCTTACTGGGTTAGCAATCAAACTCATAAACATCCAATAAACCCTAAACTGGAGAGGTCATGGGGCAACAAGAGGGGTTGATCTTGAAGTAATGAGATCATTGAGATGTGATTCAATACCGATGGTCTGTACAGTAACATGAAATTTTATTCTGCTCACAGCTTTTGCTAAAAAAAATCCCAAGTACTTTACATGTAACGTTACAAGGAAATTTCACCAGAAATGTTGGGGTTGTGGGTTAAGGTACACAACAGAAACAAGCAACCTACTTGCAAAACTCAATGGTAGTTTCATCTACAGCTACAAAATCACTCCTTTTTCTTTCGTCTGATCAGAAAATTGATTGAAGGACCACACTTCTTAAACATATATTTTTCCAGCTACGATTTTATATTAATGTACTCATGGCATGCCAAATTTGGACAAAGCTGACTGAAATACAGATGAAAAGTGCTCTGTTAAACTCTGATCATCAGCTTTGATCTTTAATTGAGCTTTTGCGGAGGATGTGTTGACTATACACTCTACCAAAAATGTAGAAAATCCTTCTGCTTTTTGGGCAAAGAAGAAGAACTTGAAGGAGGGAGATTTGCCACCAGAAGCGATGCAGTGGATGGAATGGCCTTGCATATGTTTCAGGAGTGATTGGGGTGTCGTCAGTGCTGCAACTCCTTGAGGGTTTACAGAATAATCCTGCACTAAATTATAGATGCCATTTGTTAGCAGGAACTATGTTCTTCATAACTAGCCAAAAAGAAATGTATCAACAAGCACCTTAAGAAATGAGGAAAGAAATTGAGCATCAGAATTACAAGGTAGACCTGTGATAATGATACGGGCAGTTGGCGCCATTTCTGCTGAAAAGTAGTTGGATCCAAAACAGGTTTTGGGTTGAGCTTCAAAGGAGGAGGTGAAGGTGCAAGAGAAGGAGCAGGGGCAGCAGGTAAACCCAAACCAAGTAAGTCATCGATTGCAAAGCTAGATGACTGTGGAGAATGTCCTGGCACAGTGGAATTTGAAATCACCAAATCTGATAGTTGAGAAGTGGGAACAGATACAGAGGTAAGATCATATGAGGGAGCACTATATGCAGAGGAACTGGTATTGGGAACTTTTGTCTCCTCCTTCTCTGATGTACTTAAAAGAAGATCCTTATCATTTGCCTCGACCCTGTTAGCTGGAACAACAGTATCAGCAGATTCGGTGCCAATTGATACATGTCCAATTTCATCTGAAAATTCAAAAGGACCTCGGTGTTCCTTATGAGTAAACATGTATGATGGCTGCAAGCATTTAAAAATATCAGTACGTCTGAGATACTACATCACGAAACTCCAGAACATACGTGCATGTTGCAAACAAAGCAAAAAATACCAGTATCAGTGTATAAGTAGCATATGTGTAGATACACAGATGTGTTTAGATATGTAGAGGTGCCTTGTGCTTGTCTATCCTGACATGTACACCTAGGAAGGAACAGGGAGCGTGTTTGATCTGAAACCATTTACAGGGGAGGTGAGTTATTATTACCTTTTGATATACAACAGACAAACTGTTGAATTCATCAAATATTCGATCTTTGACTTCACTGCTTTGGGTATCAGCAAAGACAGAAACAGCTTGCTTTGGAGGGTTTACCACTTGTTCGGCTACACTTATGTCATAATTCAAAAGCCTGTAGTAGAATAAGGCTCTATCATGAACATCCTGCAATCAACTGAAAATTTTATTGAACATTCATAAACAAAATAATCATTTTAACAACTATTTACACATGAATTACTTCGACCATAATCATTTTAACAACTAGCAAATTACAGCAACATGCACCTGATGAAAATCAGCAAGACCTGCAGCCAGTGCAGCTCCCAAGGACCTCTGAGTCTCAGGTGGCCTCTTAAAAAAACACTTCATTACTGCTGTGAGAAGATGTAAACGGACCTGTTCAATCGATAAATTTGTATCATTAGCGAATCTACTGTAGCTATAAGATGGAAGAATGATGACCAAACAAACACATGAAAGAAAAATCAAAACTATTGAATATAAGGTAATGAATATAAAACTATGCATAACACAAAGCTGGAACAGAAAAGTTGACTTAATCATTACCTCAGCGGAGTGTTCATCCTCCCAATTTTCAACCAAACCCTCTAATATATAAGGTGCATCCTGCATATCCTGAGAGTACTCACCCAGCATCCATATAAGAGCCGCTTTGGCCTTGGGTTCTTGGACATTATTGCTGCTTATGTTCCCAACCACCGCAATGCAATCTTGACTCCACTGGGGATATTTTCTCAGCAGATCTTTTACAAGAACCTACAAAAGAGAACTTCACAGTTGAGCGAACCAGGCCAACTAATGAGTCTATAAACACAATCGCAATAGTTATTTGTTTTTTATCTTTCAATTATATTCTTTTTGAACTTGATAACACAATTCTGAGCAGTTTTGACATATCAGTCGCAGGAAAGTACAACGGTATACTATTATGCTTAGATTTACCAGCATAAGTATCTAATAGGGGAAAACAAGATTTTACCAGAGCTTCAGCAGTTACATAGTCCTTCTCCATCTCCAGAAACTGAAGAAGCCGATCAACAATCGCGTTCACGTCATACTGCTGAAGTGCTATTTTCCCGACTGCACGGATCGACTCTCTTGCAATGGGAATATCAACATTTGCAGCATATTCACATAATTCCGTCACTGAAATAGAATCATGAAATTAAAAGTTATATCATGTGATTTAATGCAAGACGAAAGCAAACTTCGCTCAAACAAATGACGTTAGACTGTTTCAAAAGAGTTAGATTTCTAAGCTATTAGCTTTTATCAAATAAAAATTAGAGTAAAAGTATACTTTTTAATAAACATGTATCTAAAGGTAAACTTTTATGGAAACAAATTTATCAAGAGAATGATAGTAAATTGTGCCAAACCATTGAAAGCAAACTTCTATGAAATGAAAATAGCTCTTATCAAACAAATAAATGAAAGAACAAAAACTATTTTATCAAATAAAGCATTAAAATAAAGTAAAATTTTACCAGACAAAGAATAACAGCACACCCATACAGAAATTCAGAATCGACCATCATGCACATAAAATTGATTCAAGGACCTGTAAAAAAACTTGATCATCGTTTCTTACCGATTTCATAGGTGTTACTCTCATTTGCCACTGCAGTCAACATCTCAAGCTTCAATTTTTTGACATAGGACGGCTCATTATACTGGCAATAGAAGTGTTTATAGTCTGAAGCAAATATGAAAGGCGCACGCATCACCAAAAGATGCAGGTGGCTTAAAACGGCATAAGATTGCTCTGGACTTCCTGAGCTCACTAAGGTCAGAAGAGGAGCCTTAATACGTTCATATACCTAACCAAAAACAGTTTCAATTAGAGAAATGGTTGTCATAAGAACATCACAGGTAATACAAGATGGAGGCACATCCACCACAGGAACACCAACAATGGAGGCACAAAAATCAAAACCATCACTCATCATGTCCTAAAATCCTCTTCCCCTTTGTTTTGCCATAACTAGAATCGTTGTTCAGCATATCACATTATGATACACGAGATAACTTATTTCTAATTCAGATGTGCAGACTAGCACCAAACTATTTTTCCATATTTATGTATGTCCTATATAGTTATGCAAAAGATACTTCTTCTTGTCAAATACTACTTAAAATAAATAAATAAATAAATAAATAAAGGAGAGAGAGGGAGAAACGGTAACTAAATGCTATAGGCCTACCTGCTGATGAACATCAGTCATCGATAAAGTCAATTGGAGAAATACTTTAATGGTGGCCAAGACAACCGCACCATTTGCATGCTGAAGTCTATCCTCGAGCAGATTCATGACATCAAATATCTCATTGCTTTCTGATGGTACATACTTAGCTACCAACTCAAGCACAAGACATTGTGCCCATTCACTGAATTCCCTGATCCTGCATAAGAAAATGTGAACCAATCTCAGCTACTACTTTTACAGATATTAGAAAATAATAATGGAATATGAATTTCTTGAACAAAAAGAAAATTTCAGACGTTTCGGAAAAAAAAATATCCCAGAAGTTAGCGCCCAACCCACATAGCTCTTTACTGATGCTATGTGGCAGATCCGTTAGACAAATAGACTTCGGTATACCATCATGATACAAAACAAGCCGTAAGAGAGAGAGACAGTAGAATACATGAGGGAGATAAATGAAAGGAGGAGAAAGAGAAAGGGCATTCATATTTCATTATTATAATTCAACTAGGTCAAAGAGTTTCACCATGACCAAATGAATTTTTTTTAGTAAAATCCCTATTCAGCACACTTCCATTACCATATCCTTAATCACACCAACTTCCATAGTTGAATCCCTAAAGTATGAAATCCATCACATCGTTAAGTTTTATTCTACTTTATGTTGTTTGATCTTCTTCTCTTAATCATTAGTTGTAAAATTACTAAAATCTGCCACTCTGACCTCATATTACAGCAGGTACAAATAAAACCAAAAGTACCACACACATCACATAAACAATTAGAATTATATGTCGAATCAGAAACAACATGAAAATATTTAAGCTGGCCAGCCCATAGAGAAATACCGATTCAAAAGATAGTATATAACTGATTTGCTGAGCAAAATTTCTCTCTCCCTGGATACTTCCTCAGAGCCGCTTCCTTCTAAACTCCAAATCTCTTGCAGGGCAGATAAACAATTTGCAACAACCTGAGAATGCAAAAAATATGAGGATCTGATAACTCAAAGAACAGATGAAGAAGTCCTGTATCATCTGCAGCACTCAACATAAATGCTAAAAAGTTTCGAGACAAATATTAAGAGCTATGGTATATAAAGCTAGAAAGCGGATAAGTGATAGAATAAAGATAGTTATCGGAATATCATGTCTAAAGCCCTGAAGTCAGTTCTTCCAATGCTTTCAAAATCCACCCTTACAATAAAAACGGCAGACATGTGCAGAATTACGTCATAGTTGACTAGATGGCATCACTGGTGGAAGAAAAATGTTTGTATTACAATTTCTAAACCAACACTGATGGTTATCAAAATAGCCTAATCTAAAATTATGTGATTGAGACCACAATATCTTTACAGATCTAGCATCCATAACGTTTCATCTTTTACTGTCGATATGTCATATAAGATGTTTAAAACAAGAATTCCCAAAATATCCCCTCCGCATCCCATTATTTTAAGTATGATATGATGAGACAAATGAAATTTCCTTACCTGTGTATCTGGATCGTTAAGCAGCAAATGCTTAAGCATTGCAGGAAACTCGGCATCGACACAAGTTGAAGCTGATATGTGATACAACTTCAGAACCCCCATAGCTGCTACAATCCTCACATAACTACTATTGTCCTTCAACCCTGCACCTAAGGGCCCTACCAAATATTCCACCAGGTTTGTCACTCGTAACGAACACAAGCTCCTCAAAGCAAGACCCCGGATCATTGGATCTGCATCCTTGCAATCTCTTTGAAGAAAATTGATCGTCAAAAGTGCAAGGTCCGGATTGACCTTTGCATAGTTCCCAACATACAGATAACACATTTTCTTCAAAACAATATCCGAGGTTGCCGAGCACATCACCATCTCTCCGAAAACAGATGACACATCAATGCCGATCGTCATGTAAGATATAACCTTCTTGAAAAGCTCACGCTTTGAATCATCCGCTCCCGGGGCTCGGCTGCCAGCCAGAAGCCGGAGCTGCGCTTTCACATCAGCCACTTCGCCTTTTCTGCTCGGAAATGTAAATTTCAAGTATTAAGTATCTAATTTAACCAAACAAATCTGCTAAATAACTTCAATTTAAGTATTAGCACAATCAAAGCAGCCTAAGAAGCAGTGTTACCCTAGAATTTCAATTCAGCTAAGTATATCAAGCTGTTCATCACAGCTTTCAGTAACTAAATCAATATAACCAAAGACAATGTAAGGCTCGTGATCACTGATATCGGAATCGGAGCTTAGCATGCATTACTTCCTAACCGAAATTCACTATACTGCTCATGATTCTTCACTTAATTTTCTCAGACTGGTAATCGGAGAGACTAGGGTTTACAGACTTACCCGGAGGGCTGCGACGGCGATGAAGATCGGGCAGATGTGGCCGGAGGAGCCATGACCGATCCGAATCGAGGTCAGGTCCGGCTAAGCGTACTGTATAGTCTCGTCCGGAGATCTAAAAGCGAGAAGAAGAATTTGGTCACTGAATCACAGAGCTCTCAACTTGAACCTTTCCAAGAGAGGCTGGTCTTGACGTGCCTAGATCAGATTCTTCTCCTGTATATTCTCGCCTCTCCTCTACTCCACCGTGTCTAGTTCTGATCTCTAATCATAAGTTACAAGAGAACGGTAAAAACAATTGTGTTACACTCGTAACTCATAAGTTGAGTTTATGTGAAGTTTTTTAGAGTATATGTTAGAATAAATTGATATTTAACTTCAATTAACTTCGGTGAGATTTGAACCTAAATATGAGGTTCTACACGAAGGGTCTTACCTACTCGACACTTGTGGTGGTTGTTTCTGTAAAGTTCACAAGTCATTCTCGCCCTTTACTATCTATGTTTGTTTATTTCGTTAGTTTTTAATTAGAATTAATGACTCATCTCGATTAAGATGATGATAGATATGTAGCGATTGAGAGAGAAAAGACATAAACAAACGATAACATATATGTGTGGCGAGCAAGCAAAAGGCAAGACCAAAACATCATTAATAAAAAGGGATTCAGCTTCTTTACTTGAAATTTTTATTACTTGGATTTGTTTAGATAGTTTAAAACCATTAGATTCAATAAAGATGACATGAGAATGACATCACGGGACCACATTGTACTCAATCCAATGGTCTTAAACCATCCAAGCAAATTAAAGCAACAAAAATTCAAGTAAATAAACCAATTTCTTCCGCCTGTGGACGTAATCCTTTTGAGGTGAACCACATAAATCTTTGCTCTTCTTAGATTTTTTTGACTATTTATCTGTTTTCATATTTCGTCACTTCATATTTGTTTGTTGCTTCCGCATAACAAGTATCACAATTAGGTCATTCGATACTCTTTGTTTTGTACATGGCTCGCTCGTTCATTTTATTGAAATTGGTTTCTCAACTTGAATTTTTGATGCTTTGATTTGCTTGGACGATTTAAGATCATTGGATTGACTGATTGAGTACAATGTGGTCCCACGATGTCATCCTCATGTCATCTTTATTCAATATAATGGTTTTAAACTATCCAAACAAATCCAAGCAATAAAAATTCAAGTAGAGAAGCTGAATCTCAGGCAGAAACGATGAGGAGATTTTACTAATATCAAAAGGAGATTACAATATGTTTAACACTCAAACCTAAGAACCCTATTACACCCTCAAAATACACTCATAGAAGAGAAACACCAAATAGAAGAATAACTCTTATAGAACCCTAAATTGCAGCTCTGTCTCTCTCACCTTAA
Source organism: Comarum palustre (assembly GCA_951800085.1). Lineage (NCBI taxonomy): Eukaryota > Viridiplantae > Streptophyta > Magnoliopsida > Rosales > Rosaceae > Comarum > Comarum palustre. Next base: position 16,841,170 of record OX637589.1, read on the forward strand.
TTGGTGACATAAAGCATATATTTATAGTGCATTGACAAAATCCTAACCTAATAGAATCAGGTTGATTACATGGGTTTACCAAAAGATAATTGATAGGCTTATTAATTTAAGCCACAAACCAACAAATCTCCACTTTGGCTTAAATTAATCAAATCTCCAAAGTGAAATTTTATACCAATGTCTCATCCATCAAACCCTTAAGGATACTAATTGCAAATAGGAATCAAGCTCAAGTCAAACTTGAACTTGCAAATATGAACTATCTTGATTAAAAATATTTGATTCTTACGAAGATATTGAATTTCTTCTTACAAAGCAACATCGTAAAACCAAAGTTGTTTCTCTTCACCAACAAAAAACACCTCTTGACTAGTCTGAATGAAAGCATATACTGACACTTACTTTTAAAACTTGAACAAGCTCCACCTGCTCACTAACATCGTGGTCCGAACCTATATCAATAGACTTCCCTTAAATATTATGGCATACTATTCAAAATTCATAACTTCACCGATTATAAATTTGGGTGACTTAGACCAGACACACCAAAAGTCATAAATATTCATCACATATGCAAATCCATGGAATACATATTTTGTCCTCCACTCAAGTTTACCATCACTCACATGAGCACCACAAGACAACTAATATCAGAATAATTAGCATGAGTATCAAACCATACCTTAATTGGAGTCTTGAAACAAAATGCAGACGATTGAGACCAATTAGCCAAGTATCAGGAATTAACAAATTTAGCACCAAAGTCTTTAGACTTATCCAAGTTAGAAAGCATGAAAAATAATTTCTTTACGAGGGATCCACAAATATGTTTTGCAATTTTTATACGTGGTGTCCCACTATCCAATCTTCACATAACCAATAATCAAACTAGCCCTCAACGAATACACTTGTACTAATATCTGAATATGGACCCGATGAAGAGGCAACTCATGTAGCACCAACAATTGTACTATCTGAAGTTCGTAGAGATTATGGCAAATGACTTTCCTTGAATCACAACAAGAGCACTCTTACAAACTCTTAAAACTTCACCTTGAGACGAAAACTTGTAGCCTTGTGAGTCAAGAGTACCTAAAGATATCAAATTATTATTCATATATGTGAGATGTCTAACATTCGCCAAAGTCTTGATAACTCCATCATGCATCTTGATTCAAATTTTTCCAATCCCCATAATTTCATTAGGAAAATCATCTCCCATAAAGACAAAATAGACTTATAAGTATCAAACCAATCTCGATTAAAGCACGTATGGTATGAGCAAGCCGAATCAAGCAATCAACTATCAACAGAAGAATCACCAACAAATAAGGCAAAATCGAAAGTAGACTCATCATCCACATAATTAGCATCATCACCAGAAGAATTTCTAGTATACTTTTATTTTTAAGTTTAGGGCATTCTTGAGTCCAAAGACATTCTCTGTGATAGTAGTTGCATTTACCCTTTCTAATCCAAAACTTAAACTTCAAATTACCTTTACTGTCACGAACTACAAAACTATGTTCTTGATTATCATTCAAATTGTCTGACACTTTCTCCTTCTTGTTCTTCAGTTCTCTTGAACTCAAAACTGCTTTAACATCTTCTCATCTTCTAAAGAGATAGCATGTTTCCATAAAACATGGTGTTGACAAAATTTTCCAAAGAATGAGGCAAAGAGCATAGCAAAATCAAAGCTTGATCTTCATCATCAATTTTCACATCCATCTTTCTCAAATCAGATATAAGTTTATTAAACTAATCAATATGGTTTTGAACAAGTGTACCTTCAGACATACGAAGAGTATATAGTCGTTGCTTCAAATATAATCAAATGGTGAGAGATATTGTCATATTTAATTTCTCCAACTTTAGCTACAAACCAGATGCAGACGCCCCGTCAGCAACTTAATGTAAAACCTCATCAGATAGACATAACAAAATTGCATTATGTGCTCTTTCTAACATGTCTTTTTATTCATTTGACAAAGTAGTTAGAAAAGCACTTGCACTTATAGCATCTTCAGTACCTCTTGCTGAACTAGTAGGGCACGTATCTTCAAATGCTAAAGATTGAAATCATGGTGCCCAAAAAGTCTTTCAAGATGCTGCGACCAATCCAAAAGAAAGGTATTAAAAAAATGAAAGGGCTGGAACAAGCCTCTTAACTTCGCACGTCAAATACGTCGTGGCTTTGTACTGTCCTCAAAACTCAAATCTAAAGGGCATGAGTAATTATCTAATTTAACTATCGACAACTGTAAAAATCACTCGTTAATGTTGATATTGAGGGAGTTAACGTCAAATCCCCCACCAAACCAACTACTCTCCCTCACTGAATATTACTCTTTCTCAGCACGTCAAGGCCGGTGGTGGAGTCGACATCAGAGGTTGGAGATCGGCTCGTCGATGAAGATGATGATCAGGTCAACACACGGCAGAGACACCTTTAGACCTGTAAGTCCCAATGAAGCTATGAGCTCCTTGTTCTCGTCGCAGGACGAAGGTTCAGAACCATTTTGAGTCGTAATCTTGTAGCTCGAGATCGGAGGAAGAAAAGAGCTAAAACAATTTGATCGATCAACTATTACCCTATCGGGTCAATCACGTATTCGTCTAATGTGGGGGTTAATTTTAAATTTTTAATACTTTTTCACCAATTGAATATATGCGATGCGGCACTCTTGCATGTCCATTCCCAGAGAGGCAGAAAGCCTCGATCATGAACAAATAGTGAAACCATCGTCATCAATCATCACCTCGATATTTAAACACCATTCAAACCATTGCTTCATTAGGATCAAACATACAAGAATGTCTGAGTACTCCTGATTTAGTTATGTATAAGATCAAGGTCATCAACCATGTATGAGTTCTTCATCGTCAACAATACTCGGTAGCAAACCAGATTGGGTAGTGGCAGGAAGTGTTGGAGTTGATGATAAGTTTTCGATAAGCTCAAGAGCGCACTTAGAGCATCTTCACAAACTTCTTCAAAATTTCTCTAAAATGAGGAAGAAAAAGACAAAATCTCAAAAAAAATTTACTCTAACTCCAACAACTTATCCATTTTGAAGAATTCAACAATTAATGGAACAATAAAATATGTTATTACAATATTAATTATAACAAAAAAACAATTGAAACTATATTTTATTCATAAACGACCAATAAAATATTCTAAATATGTTTGATTCTTATTGGAATTGGTGAAGAATTAAATTTTGGGGAATTATGACTTTGCTGCAAATTTAGAAAAAAAATGCTTATTTTTCTTCTCCATCCCCATTTTGGGAAATGAGATGGGGAAGCTGTTGGACCACAAAACACACAAAAATACTTCAAATTTGAAAAATTCAAGAATATGGAGAAACTGTTGGAGATGCTCTTACACAACCTAACCCACTTCTGACTTCTCTGGCCTAGTGCGCCACCACTTTTGAGTTCTTACTTCTAGCTCTGCAACCACACCGCCATGTTAGCCACATATTGCTATCTTGGGAAAACTAGAACCCCGTAATATAAGCATCCGAAGGCGGATAAGCACCCTACAACCAACAACAATCGCTTTCTGGCTAAATCAGAAGACGACGTTGTAGTGCCAGAAGCTCTGCGACTCTGATCTCGAAATCAACCCATGAACAACCCCCACTGGCTAGTCAGAGTCAAAAAATAATTGAATTACATCGTTGCCCATCAGTTGCTTTTAGTGAAAATTGATTTTACCAACTCAGAGATAATGACATATATGCCCTTCTATTTTAACACCGTCGAAGGTGCTACATTGGCGAAGGCGTATTCTAGAATATTTTTGAAAAAATGACTGCGACATTACTCGAAAATCAGTAAATAGTTACCAAAGGCAAAAGAAAATGTTGTCCCACTCTATACAGTCTGCGGTTGAAATGGGTTATTGGAAACTTGTTAAGCCTTATATGTTAGGTTCTTACATTTCACATCTATTCGCTGAAGCTAGCACTCAGCAAGCCTATGTAATGAAGAAGGTAATGGATCTTTTTTTCAATCTTTCTGGTCAAACAGTTAGTTTTGAAAAGTCTATGATCTTTTGCTCCCTAAATACTAAGGCTGATCTTGCTAAGGACATTATTGCTATATATGACTCTCCCCTAACTGATGACCTTGGTGTCTATAACTTGGTGAAGAGGAGTTGTGGGGAAGGTATGGCCGATTTTTGACAAGATTGTCAGAATCCGGCAGAATATTCCAACAACTTGTCGGAATCCGGCGAAGTAGCAAAATTTCTGGCAGAACGCCGAAGAGGTAGAAATCAATTTCTCTGATAACCTTAAATTCGTAAAGTTTCTGTTAAATCATAAATAGGGCTAAATATGGAAACCTTTCCACAAATGGAAAGTTTCCATTTTGAGAAACTTTCCCTTTTAGGAAATTTTCTATTTTTGAAAAGTTGACCGGTAAAAAGAAAAGTCAATCTTACTACCGGTTTAAATAAGTCAATCGATTTTAAATGAGAATCTGGTCAACTCAGAAATTTTGGCCAAAATCGAGTTGATCGTTGTACATAATTTGGATAATTTCATAGTTGATATATCGACTCACAATCAGTAAATTGGTTAAGCGGTTGGCTGGGTGTCCATAGTAATTCCACAAATTGCTATGTGTTACCTAACGTCAAATGAATTAGTAAGGAAAGTCGATGTGTTAAGGTGGCGTAATCGGAAACTAAACTTCGAGTCGATAATCGGAAATAAGCGTAATGGTTGAAAAGTTGTTAAAAAGAAAGAAATTTGATCAACTCCTAGTCAAATAGGATTTCCTAGTCAAACTAGGAAAATATCAAGTCGACGGTAGTAAGACTAATATGTTGGATTAATTTTTACATCCAATGGTCAAATGTGGGGTTGGACTCGACTATGTGGACATTTCGAGATGGCGCTCGAGGGGTATTCCGTGTATTGAGGAGGCCGCATTAAGTACTATGAGCGGACTTTTATTTTGCGTAAATAAATGCATGGCATGATTTGTGATTTTAATGGTTTTTGTGGATTTTCTCAGTAAATTATGGTTTTCGGGTTTATGTTTATTTCGATTTCTTTGGTATATGCGACACCTCAGTGGAGGGTTTTTGTTTTGTTAACTTCTTATGCTTCATGAATTTCGGTCATGATTTATTTGGGTTTAAATGATATTCGACGGGAGAGACCCATCATACAGATGAGAATCGAACCCGATGTTTTAATGAGACTTAAGATTGGGCATTTACCGGTTTTATTTGATATTTTGGAATTTGCTAGAATTATGTTATATTTGGCTAAGGGCCTGGATTTTACTAAATTTGGCTTTGGTTAAGAAAAATGGAAAAAGTTTGGATTTTATATCACAGGATTATATATTTATTGATTATATAAGGGTTGTTGAATTTGTTTTAGCTAGCTAGCGGGCAACGCACCTCATTCGGTGGAGTGGAAGAGCGCCAGGCAGCATTACTCATTCGGTGGAGTGGAAGCGCGTCAATTGTTGCGCTCCTCTCCCAATGGGGGAGATGATTGTTAAGCGCGGGATTGCGTCCTCACTGAGGGTGAGTGGTACGCTAGAGCTCTTAGCTCTGACCCTGGTATGATAGATGATTTATTTGTGATATTCTTCCCTTATTATTTGATGATTAGGTTGCAGGTCGAGATTTGTTTTCGTTTATTATTTGGTGGCAGGTCTGAATTATTTTATAATTGGCGTAAGGACAGCGTTTGATTTTATTAGACATAAGGCCTGAATTATTTGTGTTTGGCTTAAGGCCAGAATTTTATATTTGAATTATTATGGTATGCATAAAGATGATTTATTTTTGGTTTATTTGTGGGAGAACATGAAAATAAATTTTGGCTTCGAGCCATCATTTTATCGAGTTTATTTTTGTCTACTCACTCTAACGTTTATTTTAAAATGTTTTCTCCTGGACCCTTTGTTTTCAAATGCCCAGTTTGTAGGATAGCTGAGAGAAGATCGTGTGTACAGGAGACGAGACATTGTCAATTTAGTCCACTGATGCTAGATTTTGGTTAGGTTTTCATCTGTTTAGATTGCTCTGATTACCCCAGTTTAGTTAGTTGATTGTGATTGTGAAGCGTGGAGAAGATTTGGGGAGCATGATGGCTCCAAGTGTTGGGGTTGTATTATTAATCTTCATAAAAGTGATTAGTTAGTTTGCAGGAATGGTTGCTCATTTCAAGAGGGTTTGAGAAAGAAATTCCCTTGAGGTGGTCCCTACATGATTTACTTTACGTTAAAGGAGTTAACCTAGGGTGGGTCCTAATAAAAACTGTTTGTAGTCGGCGTTCGAGGAAGTTCTCCATAGTCAAAGCCAAAACATAATCAAGTTTGCTCTGACCCTCCTCTAAAAACCCATAACGATCAAGTGAACCATGATCTATCCACTCCGTCACAACGATGTCTCTATCTCTCTCTCTGAGAATAATACAGTTTCTGATGCTAATACTTGACTTATGCACATGATAGTCAGCATTAGTCAACCATAGCCACCTAAATTATTTTGTATCGGTCATATTTTCTAAATCTTTATGGTTCATGCTAAAATTGAAGAACGTATGTGATCAATTGTTGGTTATTGAAAACAAAAGTAGCCAGATGTGGTCAATTTAAGATTCAGATGTTGCTGGATCTATACATGTGATGTCGACGAATAAGATGAAGTCGGGACCGAGAGTTGATTGAAGGAGGGCGATGAGCTTAGATGAAAGTGATGGTGTAGGGGATGTTTGAGACTCAGAACTAACAATTTCATATATATTTCTTCAGTCGGGGTAAGAACGTAAGATACATTTTTGATGTTTTTAAAATATGAGTTACCAAAATTTTACTTTTTTTAAAAGGTTAGACAGACACTAGACACTGTTTGGATAATTTTTTTTATGGCGTTTTAGCCAGTTATGTACCAAAAAAAGGCAAAAGAAAACGCACCGTCGCCGCTGCCAAGATTTTTTTTCCGCTTCATCCATTCGACCACTTCGAACCTTCAACTTCAGAGAGCAGCTCATGGCCTCTCTCACAACATAGAAGAGAACACAAAAACTTTTCGACAGAAAATGGTTCTGGTTCTGTTTCATCATCTCCCACGTAGCCACATCTCCATATTCAGCCACTTCACACACTTCTCAAAACCCAAACCCCCCACAACCCTAAACCCCATCTTCACCTCCACCTTCTTCTCCTCCCCCAAATCCACTCTCTCAGTCTCAAACCCCATCCCAGATTCCCACATCGAAACAGCGCTCGAAGACTTCCATACCCAATTCGAAATCCCACTCGAGAAGCTCTTCGTGCCGCCGGAGACGGAGATAAAGTACACCGAGTCCGGCGCCCTCAGCACCAGAATCTTGAAGGGGTCGAACATTTTGCTGAGCAAGTATGCTACGGATGCGCAGGTGACTCAGGCAGAGTTTGTGAAGAGCAGTGTGAGAACTGAGGATTGCCCTGCGAATCCTTTGCCGGAGTTTGCGCTCGTCGGACGGTCGAATGTCGGCAAGTCCTCGCTGCTTAACTCGCTTGTAAGGAGGAAGAAGCTGGCTTTGACCTCCAAGAAGCCTGGTTAGTAGTACCTCAAGACTTGGTTTTTTTTGGGTTGCATTGTTGTTTAGAAATCGTAATGCTTGTTTGTCGTAATTGTTTGCAGGGAAAACACAATGCATTAATCATTTCCGGATCAACGATAGCTGGTATTTGGTGGATTTGCCAGGCTACGGGTAATGTACAATTATTTTTGATGTTGAGAACTTGATATAGATATGAATATTGGAATTTGAGATTCTGAGTGGCGGTGCAAACACTAATCGCTTTAGTTTCTTCACAGTTCACATTGCACCTAGTACTCAGGGTTGGTCTATATGATTGTCTGTCTGTCATGCATGATTCGAGATGATAGTCAATATGCTTGTATGTTCTCTAACTCTTAACAGGTATGCAGCAGCACCACAGGAACTTAGAACTGATTGGGTGAAGTTTACTAAAGACTACTTCCTGAATAGATCAACACTAGTTTCGGTTTTCCTTCTCATTGATGCCAGCATTCCTGCAAAAAAGATCGATCTGGAGTATGCTAGTTGGCTGGGCCAGAATCAGGTACAATCTCAGTACATTTACCCCCGAATGAAAAGGATGATCTGGTGTGGTACAATGGCTACATTTTACTAATATTAGCTGCGTAGAATCGTCACTGTTCTAGAGATTTTGACAAAACAGTTTACAGTTTTTTTTCATTGGCCATCTTCCCTTTGACAAAAAATACATGGTAGTCGTAAGATTTGCCTTTGAACTATGTAGCCAAGAGTTTAAGTATGCCTTAAGGTGAAATTTTCCTTTGGGAAGTTTGTAGCTTAACCTTCATAACAGATGAAACAAGAAATGGTATTCTATATACATCTTGCTAGTTTAACTAGGGAATGATGTAGAGAGTTGAATAATTTTTTTCCACTGCTTTCAGATCCCTATGACATTGATTTTCACCAAATGTGACAAGCGGAAGAAGAAAAGACATGGAGGAAAAAGAGCCGAAGAAAATGTGAACGACTTTCAGGAGTTGATCCGTGGCTACTTCGACACAACACCACCATGGATCATGACCAGCAGCCTTACCAATCAGGGTCGAGATGAGATGTTATTACACATGGCTCAGCTGCGGAATTATTGGCTTAAGCACTAGGAATACCAGAACTATGGTGATACAACCTTGTGCCAGTTGCTGCTACTATAATTTCACCTCTACGGATGTGCTGCTTTACATTAGCAGCTGCAAATTGCTATGCCAAGGAGAAATCAGATGTGCTCCGTTGCCTCAAACGTCAAAGATGATAGTTTATCAATTTAATTGGAATGAAAATGTAGAACCTTTGTACTATTTGCAGCAGTGTAATTTTGATGGTCATCTCATCCAATACAATAGAGCTTTTGGTTGATCAATTTTGTTGATCAAATGAGCAAATGCTAAAGTTTTGATAGGGCAAGCCGGAAGATTCAGTTCAAGAGGCCTGGAACATTTTCTTTGATGCAACAATCTCTGAGACACAAGATTAATATTCACAAACATTCATCATTTCACCACAAACATTCATCATTTCATCCAATGAATACGACATTTACTACGGAAGTTCATCCAATGAACCCCAAGTGAATATAGATCCTCAGAGCTCTACAAGAAGTGTGTAATAGAACGCTAAGCAGCTTATGGTTTTGAATAATCTAGAATCAGACCTGGGTATACTAGAGGATTCAGTTCCAAATTCACAAAAATAAGGAAATGCATTAAATCTATTCCACAAGTCGACCTCATACCAATGGACTAAGCTAGGAGAAAAACTGTAGACTTGCCAAGTGGACTCAAAACATCAGACCTCATCCAGGTTTTCCTAACAGAACTTCAACACATCAACACTATTACAGAACACAGAACAGGACCTTATCAAGACTCGAGTGCAGGTTCAATACAACTAGACTTCTAAATACCTAAACCGTTATGAGACGGGTGGAAAAATCAAGCTACAAAACAAGCTACATCAACACATACAGCAACATGTTCACATGCCACAAAACCAACTAAATCAACTCATACAGCAGCATGTATAAACCAGTTAAGCAGACACGTTCAACTAGCCTTGGTTTGCATTGATATGCTGAATTAACAAACACGCATACTAGACACAGTTAATCATCAACCCACACTATAATTCAAGACAAACATATAGATATAAAGGTAGAGTAATTGCCACTCATCATAAACTCTCTAGCACATCAACAAAACCTTGTCTTAAATCATTCAACAACAATGATCCAAATTTGATTCCAAAATATCCAGAACTACCGAAAGCGAAAAACAAAACAAATCAAAGTTGGATTCCTTCCCTCTCAAATCTAGGCAGTAGCAGTTCCCTTGCTCCTGGGCTTAGCCTGTGTACCTTCAAGGAAGCCGCTCTTGAACCTCCTCGGCACATGACGGAGGTACCTCATGCGCCCGGTTCCGGTTGTCTTTCTGCGCAGAGCCTTCTCACTCCAGTTATCTGAAACCAGATTCGACAATTTCAACATCCATAGCTCAAACAGTTAACACAGTTTTTTACCGTCAAGTTAAAAATCGAGTAAAATTGAAGGAAAAATTACATTTTCTGAGGCGAGCGGCGGGGTAGGCACAGGCGGAGCAGCGAGACTTCTGAAGATGGAAGCTCCGGCGTCCACATCGGACACAGAGAGTGTGGGTCTTGTTGCGGCGCTTGCCGAAACTACCAGTTCCTTTTCCCTATTTCAGATTGACACGGTTACAAATCTAAAAAGCTAGAAATTGAAGCAGAGAAATAGAGAGAAGAGTTACCATTTCGTTCTTTGGCTGCGGAAACCCTAGATCTGGAAGTGTGTGAGTGCGGGAAAACTGAAGGAGAAGAAGAATCGGAGGTTTATATATATTAGGGTTTCTCTTGGATTAAATAACGAGTGTCCCCAAAGCGGGCTTGGTTCTAATTGTAACAATGACCAAGTATCCAGCATAAATGAAGCCCACTTTGTTAATACGTTGATGTACTGAAACAGATATAACTCTTTAAATAAAAGTAGATAACAGATATTTGTCAATTGCAGGGATAGCTCAGTTGGGAGAGCGTCAGACTGAAGATCTGAAGGTCAGGTGTTCGATCCACCTTCACCGCATCAATTTTTATTTCGTCTTCATTTTATTATGCTCTTTCACAGTTGCACGCTACAATGTTTTTCTTCTTCTTCATTAATGATTTATTAAACTATGATAACAACTAGTTACACAATATCACTTCCACTTAACAAGGGCAAAAGGGGGTGATGCTAACAACTATTCATACAATTTGGATAAAGCCAGTCTACGGTATATATATACATAATCTCTGAACTTCATTTGCCACATTTTGCATACCCTGTTGACGTGGGGGAGAAATAATTTAACTTATTCTTATTTTGGCATCTAAAATCATTGATTTCAAACCGTTGTTTAGAACTTACGTGTTTGTTACGATTTGTTTTATTCTTTTTAAATAAGATACTTAAGACAAATAATTTTAATGTTTGATGAAGACATACTTAGATATAAAATCAATTCCATTCTATCATACAACAATGAAATTGCCAAATCAGTGAATAGGCACAATCGTTCACTCATCTGCGGCTTATGACCATGCTAGTTGGTGACAGACATTCCCGTGGGAATGATGGTTCGATTGAGCGTTATCATGAACTCGGATTATACAATTAGTGGACTATTTCTCGTCATTGACCAATAACTCCCGGTCATCCGATCCGAAGCCGACTGGTCTTCATAAAGGGCTGGAAATGGTCCATCTCCGTGCTTCGTCCATGTATATATCAGGGGTCGTTAGGGTTCATCAATTTCTTGGACCACAAGCAATTAAAGGCACCAAATTTCAGCCCATCAGAAATTGATGGTCCTGATTGGCGACCCATGTGAAATGACTGTGTACGTACCTAGCCGATTTCCCTATCACGAGCTTGTGGATGATATTATATACACCTTAACAAAGGACCGCCCCTTTAATTTGGGATGTGAATTAAGCAAAGTACACTAATCAAAAGCCGCTTTGAGTGCCAAAATTGCTTGCTTTTTCAGATTGTTCATGGAACCTCGCTTTCTCTCCTTTACCAAACTCCTAATTGTACCCCATAATGTCCGTTCCTTTATTTCAAGTACTTGGACTCCATCAGCTCTAACATCAAGCCATTTTCATTTCACGCTCTTTTATTTTCCGTTCGAAGAGAAAAAATAATCAATCAAGGCAAATCATAAAGTGTATCAATTATTTGAAGCCGAACTCTTAGGACAAATCGTCCACGCACATATGAAATACATTTCAACCAATAATGTTAGTCGGTTTCATAACAAGTATCAATCGTATTTATTAGTTTGAAGACACTAATTACGTGTGATCGACTAACGCGTATGTATACAACTCGAGTGTATAAAAGCATACAAGGGTGTTTGGAGTCGGGTAGTAATCCAAACTCGAGTTCAAAGTACATTTGTGATGGATGGAATTGAAACTAGAAATGTCGGAGCAAAACTTGGCAAAAACTACTAGTTGAAATATTTTTGTAACTTACTTCAGAAATGGAAAAAATATAGAAATGATACCAACAGTGATGGAAGTAAAGGCCCAATGGGGCCCGATGCAGGTGGCCACGGATCTTATAGGCCCGGCCACAGTGGATCTACAGTTTTTCACATGAAAAAAATTATCATAAATCTCTCATTAATTATTTGTTATTATTATTATTATTGTTCTTAGCACTAGATTCGATTTATGTGTCGCCAGAATATATAACAAGGCAACTCGGTCGGAACAAACCCCACCAGTTATATGGTTGTTCTTATGAACTGTAGCAAACCCTAGCTAGCTTCAGTGTAAGCATCATCATGAATTGTCGAACTCAGACTCGTTCTCCTAAACCTAGTCAACCCCCCAAATATCTGTGGTAGTTGTGGCCATATATGACAATACAATACCTATCTATATTCTTCGAACGGGTAAAAAGGAATTAGGGTTTAAGGGTGAAGAATAAGCGGGTTAGTTTGTGGGCAAGTGTTGATACTGATAAATGGATCACAGTTGGGATATAAGGTGAATGCTGACAACTTATTAGTTGTTATCCCTAAGTTTTTGGGTATATATCGACTCATCAACAGCTTTTGGTCACATACATAAGCGTTGATGATAACATTCATTCATTTATAAAACGAGTGAACAGTTAACGAGTGATATGTTGACGATTTAGTTAGGATCCCAAGTTTTTGGAGTTTATACTGACGAACGCCTCCAATCACTTATATGCGTCCACACGACGACTCTCAGTCACTAATACAATCGGCAAAAATGTTGGGATAGATGTTAGACCTAGTATTGTCAGATATATGTGGTTTGGATTTACAGTAGTGCATCTAGTAAGATTATTTACTAGTGGATAAGTTGTAGTTAGGAGGGAATGTAGTCAGAGTGTTCACGATTGATGTAGGACGAGATTCTAGCCGAAATCAACAAAGAATCTCGAAAAGAAAGAAACGACGTCACATTAAGAAGAATGATTTGAATATCGGAAATTGGTATTCAAATAGGTTTCTTAATGATGAAATTAATCATAAGTTACTCTTTTGGATATATCGAGATTCTCGAGCAAAAAGTCACATTCTTTGTTATTCTAGGATTTCTAGTTCAGTTAAGTTTTATTATTTTAGTTCTATTCTAAATAGGTTTTAGTCATGTGTTAGGGCCTATATAAACACACCTTTATGTAGTAATTCTGGTATTCGATGAATCAATCATATTATTAACAATTAAGCGTACAACTTTCTCTTATTTTCTGGTTAATTCCAAACTTTTATCTAAGAGTTTAACGCTGGTTAACTCTTCATCTTATCTAGGACTTAACGCTGGTTAGCCCCCTGTATCGTCTCGTTACGTTAGGTGGTATAGTTTGATCAGAATATTTGAGTTCTACTAGAATCATGGATCTGTCTTCCACATAGTTTTGATCATTTTTGAAAAAAAAAATCAGAATATACGGTTAATATGAATCTTATCTACTCAAATTTATAAAGATTCAAGGTATATTCTTATTGAACAATTTGTTTGCATTATAAGACATGAATTTCCCATATTAACGTAGATCCTTCAATGAAAATCCTAGACTTCTTAACAACCACCTCCAATGCATCTTTTTGCTATATTTCAGAATAGGAAAGCTTGTTTTTTTTGCAATTTTGTGGTGCTAGCTAGTTTATTTCAAGATCAGTCGTAAGTGAGGAAGTGTGCCACTAATCTAGTAGAGCACATCAGTTGTAAGTGAGCTCTATGGCAAGCTAGCTAAGCAGATGTATAGCACTCGATCAAGAAAAGCATACATGAAAGAAACTGGAAGATTTAGTTTCACATTGAGCTGATCTTAGTAACTAGGATATATAGTAGTACATAATACATAAGACTATACATACATATATAAGTATACCCGAACATAAAAAATAACAGCGCACTAATTAATACAGGTAAAAGATTAGGGTTAGGGTTCAGTATATAAATACCGCAGTAACTGTTCAGTTTCAAACGCGGGTTAAATCTCATTTGCTCATTTGGGTTCTTGTGAATTTGAAGTACTTGGTTGAAGAAATTAAGTTAATGGTGGTCCAATTTTCTAGTTGAGTGAAATCATTTTGAAAGCGAAATTGTAGTGGTAATAAAAATGGCAGATGTTCTAGTCCTCCTCTACAAAGATGTTTGGTACGAAATTAAACATTTTACATGCCAAGTGGGGAAGAAAAAGGGTAGGTACAATAAGAAGCTATATATATATGAAAGAACTGCATTCTCATCAGTAAAATTAAAGGTCATTTTCCCATTCCAAAAATCCCTAACTAATTAATAGAGAATGAACCACACAAAAAACTAGTTAGCTACACTAGTGTTAACACTATCAATTATCAAGTCCCATCCCAACCCCATGTTGGAATCGGTACAAACGAAAAAGACACTTGAAAAATAATACCAACCTAGCTAGCTACCCTCTTTGAGATCTCTCACTCTAACAAGTCATACCTAAATATCAGAGATCACTTATGGTAATGTACAATATGGTGTGCAACGTTTGAGAATCACAAAGACACCATGCTTAAGCATCCTGTGAATTTGGGATCACCAAAATCATCTCTTGTTTCCTCTTTTTTCATCATCATCTGCGCATTTGAGTTAACTAAAGTTTCGCCGAGAAGTCACCACCGTCGGAAAACCGACACTATGGCGTCGACGATAGAGGCAAATGCTACCGTGTAAAGGGAGTAGAATGCTTTGCCTCGGCTTTCCAACACCGTTCAATGTCTTCGGCAATTCTCTTGGCGTCCATTGATGCACCAAGTAGTCCTCGTTTGGTAAACCCCACAGCATATAACCCACGCTCCCCTTTCCAACCATTTGGAAATGGCAATTTTGGCAACCCATCTTCTTTTGAGAACATCTCTCCCTCCTATATAAAAGGAAAAGAATTAATCAGAACCAAACCCATACAACTCATTTTCAGTCGTTTAATTAGTCACTAATTAGTATATGTACCTTCAGCCAAGAGGGCACATTGCTTTTGTAACCTGTTGCCAAGACAATGGCATCGAAATTCTCTGTTCTTCCATCGGAGAATTCTACAGCACGATGACGTTTTAATCTCTTGATTGCCGGACGCACCTACAATATAGTAGGTAAAAAATTAGGGTTTATGATTTAACCGTATAATAACATGTTTGACAAGAAGCACATTCTTTTAAGTACAATGATTAAGTACCTGAATGTCACCGGTTCTAATCTTGGCCAGGGTCCCAACGTCCAAGACCGGAGTCTTCCCCGACAGATTCTTGAGCTCCAAGGGACCCAACTTAGGCCGGACCAGACCGAGCCGGGACGTGTCTCCAAGCAGCAGCCGTGAAGCTACCAACAAGAAGCGATCCACAAGGCGTATGGGCAGCCACTTGAGCAACAACATGGACAGCCCGAAAGTCGACTTTCCTAGCAACTCTCGTGGTAGGACGTGCACCTATGTAAGTTCAAACCCATCAAAACACACACATAAAGTAAGTTCAAACACTAACACTCAAAAAGAAGAACTCATCGAAAAAGCTACTAGGAGAGACTTGAAATAAAAAGGTACTCAGACATTAACATGGAGGAAGTGATCTGTGTGAGTGGAGGTATGGTGTTTAGCAACCAGAGCTTAGCTAGCTACCTAAGTGATTCCAGGCCATGCTTCTTAGGCCAAGTACTAAGAATGAGGTGTTTGATTCTGTAATCTATTATCTTTCCAGCAGACAAAAATTAAAAAGCTTTAGGAGATTTGATGGGTTACTTAGAAGATCATATATGTTTCTTACGCATGCTTACTGGGGAGTCCCAAGAAAGTGAAAAGGATCAAAACCCAAATTTGTTTTTGCCTGAAATAGAGTTTAAATATGTATGTTGATTGTCTTTGAACAGACCAAACAACCGTTGGAACTTTAAGTAAGTAGCAGTTAAGCTTCTCTCTCCTTTTCCTTTGGTGCTCACAGAAAGAAAAAATAATAATTTGAACAGAAGAAGCCATTAAAACACCATACTTTGAACATGGATTTTCTTATAGCTGTAGTTTAAATACAAGAATTTTGGAAAATATTTGGGGTAAATCAGAAACCTAAATGAAAAGGGCAGTTGAATCCGAAAACTTGTTCCACACAAATTCTAAAACTAAAGGGCAAAAGAAGAGTGAAGGGTAGAGGGTTGTTCTTACTGTGTCTCTGACAACGAGTGAGGGCCTAGCATTGTGGTTACACAGATCCAAACAGACCTCCATGCCAGAATTTCCACACCCCACCACCAGAACCTTCTTTCCTCTAAACTCCTCTCCCTTCTTGTACAAGCTCGTGTGCCTGATAGGCCCTCCAAACTCCATGATCCCCTCCAGCTTCGGCACCAGGGCCTCAGCATTCTCTCCAGTGGCCGCGATGAGCCACCGGGTGACATACTCGGTCTCGACCCCGCTCTCGGACCCCGCGGTCCGCACGCGCCAGAAGCCGACCGCAGGGTCGTATTGTGCGGTGGAAACGGTCTCGTTGAAACGTGGCTGAATGTCGAACATGGTGGCGTAATCTTCAAGGTAGCGGATGAATTGCTGCTTGGTAGGGTAAGTGGGGAAATCGGAAGGGAAAGGGACAAAGGGGAGCTCGCAGAATTGCTTAGGCAAGTGAAGGCGGAGACGATCGTAGGTCTTGAGCTGCCACAGAGAGGCTAAGCAATTGGATCGCTCCAGGATCACACTAGGGACGCCCTTGTTTTTCAGGCAAGCGGCCGTAGCGAGCCCCGATGGACCTGCACCCACTATAACCGGGCCGGGAACACACACCACGCATCGAGGAGGAGAAGAAGACTGCAGGTTATTCATTTTGTGAATCAAACTAGGATCATGATGGGAATATTGCTTTCCTTGGATTGTTGTGTAGTCCATGTTGGACAATAATGCAAAGTGAGGAAGAAGAACAAAGTGTAACTGTATGTGTTTACCTTCTTTTTTTTCACTCTCTTTCTGTCTCTCTGTTTATAAGAAGATTAGGCTGAAGAGGAAATTGGCCCTGGAAATAAGGGATGGATTAAGAAGGTCTTATCCATTTGTGATCTAGCGGGGAATAATTCGGTTTTTTCTGATCTTGTTCTCTCTGCTGTTGTTCAAATGTGGAGTTGCGGAGGAAAGAGTGCAAAAAAACTACGGGACTAAATCAGCATTCAACACAAAGGAGAGAGAAGGGAGGGAATGGAGGGAGAAGGAGACGTGATGTGTCTCTATTTATATTCCTTATTGTTCTCATACAAGAATTTATATGAAGGGAAAGGCCAAATGATACAGAGAAGTAACTCGAGTAGGGACACCATATATATAATTTTTGATTTATTTTTTTCTTGGAGCTTAAGTGCAAGTAAAACAATACTGTATTCTCAAAAAAAGTAAAAATATACTGTATATATTGCAGTAAACTTTTCATTGAATTTTTTATATGTTTAGTTTAATTATGATATACTAACTTTTTACTTGTGCATTTAGACGAACTCATAATTTTTATAAAGTATTTATTTCTCTAGTTATAAAATTCACTATTCATTTTTCTCTCATTAATTATTTATTTGTTTTATTTTTTATTTTGTTATTTACTATATATTAACATTTGTTTTTAGTATCTAAAACCAACGTAATAAGGGTAATATTATAAGAATATAATTTAATGATTTTGTTGTGATTATTAGAAAATCTCGCATGAGGGCGTTTTAGTTGGATGGGAGTGCTGTACGTTGAGTAGCAGAAAGAGAGTAAGAAATGATCCTCCACAAAACAGGACAGTATTTAACTAGACTATCGTGTCATTTAACATTGTTCATATACTTTAGTTCATTTAGTATAGATCGATTCTTGAAGGACCCATACACCTTTTTTATGAATAATGATTAAAAGGCATGAGTTACCAAAGGAAGGGCTTAATCTCTCGACTAATTAAGTAGACGTGTTCAAATCCTTTATTAAAAAAAATTAAAAGGCATAATTACAGAAATCTAATTTGGTGGTGGGTACGAGGCTGCGGCGAAGAAGAAGAAATGGATATGAATATTGAGAGAGAAAATTCTAATAGGACATATATTCTTGGACGAGAATCCAAGCATATATATGATAAAATAGTATGAGGTTCAACTTTAAAACCAATTGGCAATAGAAAGAGTAGCTCAAACCCTTATAAACTTACAGACAAAGTCTCATATTTCCAATGTGAGATATAGATTTCAGCACGCCCCCGCACGTATGACGAATTTTTAAGCCTAACACGTGGACAACAACTTGGGTGGTCGTGGAGTTCGTGTGGCCTTTAGGCTTCACACGTGTACGTGGGTAACCCGCTCTGATATCATGATAAAATAGTATGAGGTTCAACTCCAAAACCAATTGGCAATAGAGAGTAGCCCAAACCCTTATAAACCCACATGTAAGGTCTCATATTTCCAATGTGGGATATATATCTCAACAATATATACACGAACTGCTGTCGATCTGCATGTAACATATATGTCATCCATGCACATTATATTGTAATGTTTTCGTTAATTAATATCCTTGGTTAAATTCTTTGTTTTTCGATAAGCAACTGGTGAAAAAGTTTAAAACAAAAATTCTGAATTTTCATTCCCTATTCCGAAACTACAATTAACTGATCAGGTACATATATGGAAGAATCATACAAGTAGTTCGATGGTTGAAAAACAAAACAAAAGGTCGAACTAGAATTCTATTTGGACGAAATAGATGGAACTTCTCTTTCTTCTTTTGCCATATTTTAGTTATATTCGTTTGGATTGATTAGATTGCATTCAAGAGGATAGGAGTTGGCTTTGCAGTTGATGGTCAAATGATTAGTGTCCATGGAACCAGTGGTATATTAGAAAACAACACTATGGTAGTAATAATGACAACGTGTATTGATTTTCTTTTGCTATATATTCAACATTTGTATGGAATTTAATCTTGTGACTTCAAGCATTTAAGTACTTGCAAGTGTTTATTAGAAAGAAACAACTTATCATCTTTTTAAGTTCTTGTTAGCCGTCATAAGCGCTCGAGTTCGTAAGAGTTTTTAAGGATACCCTCATGTTGACTTGAAGCGCAGTTTTTAAAAGACCATGAGTGACAAGTAAAGTCTGAATTATTGAGCTAGTCTTATCATCGGAAAAACATCAACATGAACCAACATCAACAGAGGGGTTTTGCCTTCGTGGAAGGCAGGCACATACAATTATTGATCACTGATAAACGTACGAATTATTGATCACTGGTATATGTAAGTGGTTATATATATATATATATATATATATATATATGGTCCATTTCGATCAAATTGTTGGTGGCAAGCATATCGACATCATTGGTGAAAAGCATAGATCAAGTGTACTTCCCGCTTCAATTCGAACTTCGAAGTAGCTAGCTAGTTAGATTATCTAATTAATTAAGTACATAATTCGATCATATAGTCCTTGATCTCATTTCCCTCCATTTTTCTATGTTAACTCGATCTCTAGCAATGCGTTCATTATAGTTAATTGTTTATAACGTGTTCCTTATATTTTAAGTTCATCGATTTGTACATAATTCGCCTCTAATATGATTTGTAGGCACGAAGTTTTTCGAAAGCAATAAAACAATGCCTCCGTTCAATTTATTCGTTCATTTGTTTTGCTAGGGTTTGATTCAATCATATGTTTATCTGCACTCGTCGGAAATAGTGTAGCACACACATGTATTACATGGTAAAATAAACGAAGAATAACCAAAGTTGCAGAATCATTTATTTTTCATTCTTTACATTTCTGCTAAATGTTTGAGGTGCCTCGAAGCTTTTATTTATTAGAGAGCCAAATTTACAGTTATTGGTTCAGGAATTTATTCGAGAATTTTGAGTAGCTAGCTAGGTGGCCGGGATGGAGATAGTATCTATGTGCATGGACGATGTCCCTGTCAACTGTCTAGCTCTTAAATTAGGGCAGGAAAGGTACCACATTGCTGACGAATAAGAAGCTCTTAAATTACAGGCAGTATGCATATATCGCCATCCGAACAAATAACTGGAATATTCATGCAAGTGATGTCATCTGTATCGATCAATAAGAGTCTGCTGTCCTTTCCTACATTATAAGTTAGGGCAGTCATAAATTTATAGATTAATTTCAATTTACCTACTTGAGATATGAGACTAACATCATTTCACTCAAGTAAAAAGAGCACGAGAGAGATATTGAAAAATCTCATCAAACGTTTTGGCTAAAACAAAACAAAGGTACTTATATAATATCAAGTTATATATATATATATATATATGTATATGTCAGGGTCTTTCTAATGAGGGACTATTTTTTGTTCATTTATAGGGATAGACCCACACCAGTAGATCTATTTTTTAATGGACTTGGATGGTTGAGATTAAAACAATAAGTTTAACACTTATGTCAAACCTACACCATTCAAGATCATTAAAAATAAATCGAAACTTTGGATGCCTTTAACGATCACAAAATTACATGAAATATTATAAAGGTGATCTACTCATATAACCCAACAAACTGAACGGTGGAGATGCCGAAATTTGATCGGAAAGTTGGTGTAATAACTTATCCCTAGAAATGAACAAAAAAGGGATCCCTCATTAGAAGGACACTATATGTATATATATGTATATATATATATACAAGACCCTTCCACTAAGAGATTTTTATTTTTGGTTTATTTATAGGGATAGTCATTCGACAAACTTTTCGATCAAATAACAACATTTCCACAGTTAAATATGTAGATGCATATATATATATATATATATATATATATATCATTTTTTTGTAAAATTTCATCAAATTTGGTGATCGTTAAGGCTTTAAAATAACTGAAATCATTTGACGGATCAAATCTGTCAAACTTGAACCGTTAATGTCTATAATTGTAATTCGTAGTTTTGAACATTTTAACGATCACCGATTTGGATGAAATTTTGCAGAGGTGATCTATATATTAGGACCTAAGATTGAACGGTTAAGATTGAAAAATATGATGAAAAAGTTTGTCGAATGCATATCCCTATAAACAAACTAAAAATAGGGATCACTTAGTGGAATGACCCTATATATATATGATTTTAATTAGGTGCGGACGTTCGCACCAATGATTTTGGTGCGGATTCATTTTTCACCCACTTTTCAATCGAATTTCCTCATCTCCACCGTCTAGAATCTAAATCATATTGTGTAGATCATCTCTGCAAAATTTAAGCCAATTTGGTGATGGTGATCGTTAAGGACCTCAAAATCGAAAAACAAATGGACGGACTAAAATCTGTCAAACCGGAAACGTTCGTGTTTATAACAGAAAAACGCAATTTTGAGGGTCTTAAAGATCACCAAATTGGCTGAAATTTTACAGAGATGATCTACAAAATATGATCTAGATCCTAGATGGTGGAGATATTGAGGAAATTGGATTGAAAAGTGGTGCAAAAATGGAAGTCCGCACTAAAACAATTGATGCGACGTCCGCAGTTGAGACGGCTTATATATATATATATATATATATATATATATATATATATATATATGCTCGATTAGTAGATAGCCATATATTGTTGTAGCTGCTTGATGAATTCTTTTTTCAAGTTCAGAGAGTGTTGTTGTGTTTGGCACTTTGGCTTAATAATTATAGTAAACTACAAATTAGTTACTAACTAAATTTCAATTAAAAAAAAGGTCTATTAAGCATATTACTAAAAAAATAAGGACAAACTGTTATATTGCTGCCATGTGACATTGCATATTTATAATTTTTTTTCTCAATTAAAACATTCTTCCTGCTATTACATCCTCAACGCCAGCACGTTGTTACTGCCCCCTCAACACCAGCATGCTGCTACTGTGAATTTAACTTTAGAACCAGTAGCAGCAACAAATATCCTCCAACAATAGCATCAATTTACTTTTCCAATAGTAGCAGGAACTTTACTTTTTCATCAGTAGTATCCAACAGTAACAGTGATTCATCTGTTCGCACAGTAACATTGATTCATCTATCCACACAGTAGCAACAACTTTACCTTTTCATCAATATAAACTAACAATAGCAACGATTCATCTCTTTACACAGTAGCATCGATTCATCTATCCACACAGTAGCAGCCAACACTAGCAACACATTTATCTGTCAACACATGTGTCGGTTGACTCTTTAGACACGATCGACAACCATGTCCGGCGAAACGAGATGATGAGTTTGTCATTCAAGGCGATCGCCGCAGCGAAAGTTGAAGGTGTGGTGATGGAGGTGGCATATCGTGTCATGGATTGAAATCGGTGATGATGGGATTTGGTAGATATGAGAGAGAGGGGTGGGGGAGATATCGTGTCATGGATTGATTAGTGAGCAGTGATGATGATGAGATCAAGTAAGAGAGAGAGGGAGAGAGAGAGATGTTGAATCTGCAGAATGAGATGGATGCAGTAGATATTTATGTGGCAATAATCATAATTTTATTATAAAAGTAGAGTATTTTGGTCATTTGCTATCGAAAATGGGTTCAAACATGTTTAATGGTATTGGGCATCATGCTTATGTCCTAATTTGTCTAAAAATTATTGAAGATAAGTTTTTTTTGTTTTTAAATTTGGTTTGTTCCTTATATGTGATTCTCCCTAATAATTAGGTCATATTTTGGTGATTGAGTTGAACTCGTATACATGTCCCGATCTTGACAGTTCCTTCAAAAAAATTCTAAGCCACTATGGTGTCCCATATCTTCACAGCCAAATGCAATTCAACTTTCCTAAATCAGTTGATGATCGAATTTTCCACTAGAATATATCACGTACGTCATCATCAAACTGGTTGATTTGCATCCTTTTCAGGCTCGGACATGAGATTTGCAGACCTGAGGTGAGCTCCAAAAATAGTGTCCTCTAATAATTGTTAAAAAAATCAATCGACCATAAAAAACAAAATATTGTATGTGCAATATAAACTGATGATTTTTATGGTGCCAAATCGTATGTTTTTTTTAAGAATGTAACAAACTTTTATTCCAAAGGAGAATAAATCTTCTAAAACATGAGAATTTTCGGTGGTAGAAACCGTCCCGCTCACTTCCCTCATACTAGTAATTGTTACGGGTACCACTGTCAAATGTCAATGACATCCATGAGCTAATCGGGCCCAACCTCTAACCATGAATATTACTCCTGTAATCAGGCTACATACTTTGCCAAAACATTAGTTGCCCTGTTTGCACTCCTTGAGACATGAGTGATCTCAGAAACATTAACAGAAACTAACAACATTCTGATATTTTATACCAAAATACATTCCTCTGCAAAACATTTCCCTTTGCCATCCACTAATTGCACTGCCTTCAAACAATCAGTTTTTACACTTTCCACAAGCCTTCCCTCATGAATTACAATCTCTAAACCAGAACTAATTGCCATCAACTCAGCAGCACATGGACTGAGTCTACTCAGCAGCCTATCACCCACAACTATCACCAACCTACCAACATCATCTCTCACAATCATTTGTATACCAACAAACTGAGCACCATTGCTAACGGAGGAATCGCAATTCAGTTTTACAGTACCTAAACTAGGTGGCTGCCACTAAATGTTCCTATTCACAGCCTGAGCAAGACCATGACTTTGTTTTGCCTGCATTTCCAACAAACACTTCCATAAAGCAACACATTGTTCATATATCACTTCCGGGGGTCTAGGACTTTCACCATGACTAATCAAGTTCCTCTCATTCCATAGCAAAATCACTAATAGTTTCATTTCATTCAAAGATAGCTCAAATAAGGCATAATCAAAAACATTAGAGAAAGACGCCAACGTACCCGAAGCCAACTTGTCAAAAAAACTCACCTTCTCCAACACCACAACACTCATGGAACATGTGAAGGTTTCGTGCAAAGGAGTTTTAGTAAAAGATTGACACCTCAGATACATAAGATCATGAACAATATACCTCTAATATAGTGCCTCCATACATGGAATAAAACCCACCAAGCATCTACACAGAAAGACAATATAATCAAAAATTTAACATGGAAAAAAATTAATTAAATTGACCCGCAATCCACAAATCTCATATTTTTTAATTATTATGATTTTTTTGATAAGGAGGCTAAAAGACCAAAAACCCAGATTTTTAAACTCATCGATCATCATCGCTGGCATCATACATATCTCTCTACAACCATTTTCAATCCAACCATTTTCTCTTCATTGTTTTACTAAAGAAACCAACTCCAAACCCTCCAATTCCATTTCTCTGTTTTTCATGTAAATGGAGACTGTACCTCCTGCAACCCTGCTCACAATAGCTACAAGATTTTGGTGCCCCCAGTTTTTTAACCCTAAGGTGGCCGCTGCTTCAGTCTCACTTCAGGTCCGGGCCTGATCCCTTTGCTTCCACATCAATATTTTTTATATATATTTTTTGCCTCATTAGTTCATCGATATCTAATCCTACATTTCTTATTTTTTGCATCCACATCAAAATTAACATGTCGAATACCATTTAGTCTAGCGGCATAGTCCCTCCTTCAGTAACTGGGAGGGTTTGAGTTCAACTCACGTAGTTGTAATATTTGAGTTATTTACCTGATCAAAAAAATATGAACATGCTTAATTAATCTTGGGCTAATGCCCATTTGCACAAAAAAATAAAAGTCAAACTCAATTTTAATGAAAATAAGACTTTAAAACCCAATAGAATGAAAAATACACTTATTTGTGCCCAAACACAAATATTTATTAAAATCATATTAAAATAATAATTTTGAAGACATTTTTACACTTCTCTTACTAAAGAGAGAAGACCTTCCCAGAGCACCTCCGGGCTCCGATCACCGGTGCAGGACTCTGATCACCGGTCGTCGGTGCTAGACTCCGGTCATCGGTAAATCGGTTACTGACACCCAATAACTCGGATATTCCAGTTACTGACCTCTAGTAACTCAGTTCTTGATCTCCAATAACCATCAATAAATCAGATATTCTAGAGTAACTATGTTCCTATCCCTCAATAACCATTGATAACTTGATTACTAACACTCAGTAACTCATATATTTTAATTATTGACACTAAGTAACTCAGATATACCAATTACTGACACACAGTAACTCAGTTTCTAACCCTTAGTAGCTTAATTTTTTTCCCATCATTGATATTAATCATTGTTATGTCACTGCTAACAAAGAATACAAAGCTCAATGACACATGTCCACAGCAAGAACACAAAGAAAGAAGTAAAAATAAAGTCTGTAATGGAACAATTTAACAGTCATAGGTATGGAGGTATGGACAAATTTAATGAAGTAAAAAAAGTTATAGGTTCAATCTCCACACGAGTAATGCCATCTCCCCACTCCCAATTAATTTAATTTCAACTTCAAACTAAACTGGAAACTATTAAAGACAAAACTCGAAAAGTAACACAAAGGGGGCTATGAATAGCTTTTTAATCCATATATCTGGAAACAAGAACTTGTTTAGTACATTTTTCATTTGATCCTCTCCTCATTTTTACTATCAGAACAATAAATATGAAAGCTACAAAACTTAAAAGGATAAAATAAATATTGAGTAAAACCAAGCAATTCAGTTCTAAAGCCACTCAACTACATGCTTTAAGTAAACTATTATTGAATAAAACAACACCAATACTACGTACTGAGACACAAGAATCATTGAAGCAATATGACAACGTATATGTAGAGTTCAAGAATCATTGAAATAGGATAATGCATATGCCTAATGACAAGGTTAGTGACCCCTAGAAACCGGTTATTGACCCCCGGTAATTGCACAAACTTTGGATTCAATCTCCACATCAGTGATGTCCTTCTCCCCATTCCACCGGACACCAAAGTAGCACTTGCAACATAAAAATTATGCATAACACAATCTCAAAACATAAATCTTATTTCGAAAAACCAAGCTAATTGAGCACATGATACTAACCATGGACATGCTTTTGTAACATACCGGAGACAGGCGCCAAGTCATTGGCCTACGTGAAGAGACTAGTTTGATCCGCTCCACTGTGTCCTGAATCTTCATCCCATTTAGAACCTGTTCATAGATCTATAAGTCCTTACAAATCTCGCCAGAGACTAATGTACTAGACCGCACCGAAGAGGTTGATAGTCGATGGTGGTGGTACATGTCAGATGAGCCGAAGATTTAGTGTATCGAGGCATCGTCAGCAGTTCACATCTTTCTCTTTCGGTGAGGGACGTAATTGGGAGATCTTTTAGATTCTGATCTATTATGGCGGTGAGATGTCGATCTACGACGACGACGAGATTCAATCTGCAACTAGAACGAGGAGCACAGCAGCAACTTAGATCTTGATTGATGCGCTTCAAATCTAGCATGTTGCATTCCGGCAGCTCTCAGACTTGTCGGAGCCAGAGATGAAGGGCGGCATCGTCAGAGAGAGAGAGAGAGATCTGATATGAGAGAGCGTGAGAATGCGGGAGAGGTGCGGTGGATTTAAAGAAGGATATGCTGATGTATATGTTAAAAATTGTGTAAGTGGGCAAGAAGCATATGTTTTTATTTAAATGAACAATCTAATCCTATAATTAGTATGAAATGATCATTTTTAACTGAATTAACTTATAGATCGCTTTATCCAGCACTATACACCGTCATCTTTTGCATGATAACAAGTACTCGAATCAACTAGATAAAAATAATAACAAAAGATACGGGAAAACCTCGTTTGAAAGGAAAAGGCAGGCAGAAGTAGAAAAGCAAGGCTAGGAAAACCATACAATTAGTAACTAATAACAAATTAAGATGAAACGAGCTTGCCGAAAGAAGTAGTGAATACATAACCTATGGAGGCAAAATCGTATGGGGGGCATTATCGTATCTCCAGTTTTAAATGGGAAGCCAGAACCCTAGCTAGAGCTTAGGGTTTACCTTAATTAGTAGATTCTGCGCTTGAGTTGTTACTATATATAGTAATATTCCTTCCTCCCTCCCTCCCTCTCACATGGTAACTATAAACTCGAATCTAACCGAGAACTAGACTGCCCTGTAATTTCTATCTGCGAATTCTAAAAGGGTTACGCACTTGAATATTTGAATGTGTTATTCATCAGTTCGCTATAACCATTGTCGCATTAACCTATGATCTAATTGGGTTTCCTTAAGCACGCGTACTCTTTCCGACCAAAACCCATACTATATATTGGTGTTAAACTTTTTTTAGAGAGCAAAATACAAAAAAGAAAAGCACAATGATTAAGCACGAATTTGTATTGGTAAAGTTTACAATTGGAATTATATCAATCATATAAATAGATATGTGTGTCTTCAACTCTGCATCTTTATATTATTATGGGATTACATAATCAATCGTGCTATTTTACCTCTAGTAATTTGTAGTATAAATTGCATATCATCTTTAGTCCGCCACATGAGATCTCATGATGGGTACGGTACACACCATGATGATCCTTAATTATTATTCTTTTTGTTATTAGAAGCTTCATTGTAATCTGACGTAGTTGGCATAATTATATTATTAGAAGCTTCATTGTAATCTGACGTAGTTGGAATAATTATATTATTAGAGAGAATAAATATCATATCAGAAACATAACAAATAAAATATAACTTATATGTGGATAAATCATTCTTAATTATACTGATACCTTTTGAAGTTAAAACTCAACACACTTTAAAGGTGGTTAAGTTAAGACAATATCGGTAAAAGGATGATCCATAGGTCACGCTTGTAGCTGTTTGACTTGGTATCAGAGCAGGTTTTTCTCCATTTGTGTACCAATAGTTGGTTGGGTAGATTAGTTTAGACATACACATGCTAAACTCTTAAGTCTGGTTGCACGTGAGAGTTCATATTTTAGTGGATTGTCACCAAGTGTCAGATGTATGGGCCGGGTTAGTTGGTTCGATTCGTTTAGACATATGTACATGTATTAAACTCTTCAGTCTGGTTACACGTGATAGTTCGTGTTTGAGTGGAGAGGGTGACATATATTCATATACAGACCTTGTCAGGTTGTATGTGAGGGAGTGTTGGAGATGAGAAATTCCACATCAGAAACAGAACAAATAAATTATAACTTATATGTGGGTGGATCATTCCTAATTATACCAAGATTTTTTAGTTAAAACCCAACACCGTAAAGTGGTTAAGTTGGAATAGTATTAGTTCAAAGATAATCTACAGGTCACGCTTGTCGCTGTTTGACTATATACCACATGAACTTTAATTTACTTTCACTTAGACAATTTGTTTACTCATATATTAGTGAACCTACTATGATTTTTACAATATATTTCTTGGTTAAATGATGATATGTGGTATATATAGTAGATTGATTCGGTCATACTTTGAGCATATTTTTTTACCAACTATTACAACTGTATGAGTCGAATTCACAACCTCTCACATACTCATATTGCGGTCTACTTGAGCATAAATTAGTTGGTAATGATTTGCATATTGGCTTAGCCTACGATATCTTATTCATCCAAAATTCCAAACAATAAATTTGGCAATCAAAAGAAAGATTATCTTAATCATTACCACCACACAAGCTTTCACACTCTAGAAAGCACCCACGTTCTTCCACTAGCTTCTATCTACGTTATAATGTTGGACAATAATTCATCCAATTTTCCTAAATTCGATCATAAGGTAGGTTTTGTAGTACTAACCCACCAAACTCATAAAAAATAAAAGTTTTGTAGGTTCTATTCTTCTTCATTCGATCTTTCCCACTCTTTGATTATTGGTCTGCCCGAGCATTCTGTTTTCCCTCTATTTTCATAGAATCAAAATCAGTACCGCACTCTAACTTGTTCCAAAAAAATATCCACACAGCCCAACATAGCTACAACAGGAAACACCGGTATGAATCGAATGTGCCAAAACTCCTCAGAAAATTAAAGAGACAAATCAGTACTTAGATTTATAATTAACCATTGAAATGAAAACTCGCGTGCAAAGGTGAGTACTTTAACTAGGTGAATGTAGTCTATATTGTTGCTTAATTAAGTTGACAATGATCACTTAATTCATTTGTGTTCCTTTGATTAAAGTATTAGACATAAATAATCAAAAAAGCATATTATGGAATTGTACTATATAATTAAGTGTTATATGGTAAGTTGTACTATATATGGATATATTTCAAAAACTAATCTAATCATCATGAAATTAAGTGGGTACATGAGGAAAGGAAAAGGAACTCCTTTAGATCGAAGTGCTAAAAATAAATCTAGCTAGGCACTCAAACATGAATGAACTAGTGTAGTTAATGGCAATTGTATATTATATATTGTAACAATTAGGCCTCAATGCGCGCAGCTATATAAAAGTACGTTGAAATTACTTCATTATGATCGAAGCCAGAATATCTATTTCAAATTCTCTTTTAATTAAAGCAAGCTTAATTAGTTAGAGAATGAATCAATGATCAACTAAATAGACAAAATTATGAAATTATTTGACAAACCTAGTTAGCTCGATCTCTTTCCTATATGTCTTTCCGAAAGTAGGGCTGATGGAAAGCAACTAAGTTCGTAAACAATTCATATATGTGGTTTTGGGTTAGTTAGCAATTAACTTATAAGCTAATTAGCATATGCAGGCGAGTTTAGTGATAGTGAAAACTGGCTGGGATTGAAGTTATACGACTTCTTCTCCGATTTGATCTGCAGAATACATCTAAATCCTTCACTCCATATATTTTTAAGTAGCTGAACGATTAGATGAGTAGGATCGATCGAAATAATATCCCATTTATACATTTCTTTCTGTTATTTTTGCTTTTAGTACGTATGAAGATCTTTGGAGACACAGAGAGCTAGGATGGTGCAAAATATATAAGTTATACCTAATATCTGATCATGCTTTTATCCTTGTGGACAAAGTCCACATGTAAAGCTATATATGGGAAAATGATCGAGCTAGGGTTTCTGTGTATATCTCCCTCTCATCATCAGGTCTCACCAGACACCGGTGATGATTGCAGACCTCTGATTTAATAAGTTCAAATGAGAGCTTTTTACACCGTTTCTAATCACAACACCGCTTTATTTTCCATCAGCTATGATTATGTACATCTATTTGATTGAGACATGCACCCTGGAAATTTATATAATGTAAGAATCGAAAGAAGTCAAAAATTCAAGCTCGGAAGCACTATATATAATATATAGCAATGGTATTCGTTCCCAGATAAAAATAGGGTTTCTTACTTTTACTTGTTGATGAATATATGAATTTATGATGAGAATTATACATAGATTTTTTATGATTAGAGAGAAGAATCACATTTTAGCTAGAGAGCATCGATCTGGCCAGTTTCAGTTAGGAGTTTGTTGTTCCACTCTCCCTTCACGAAGCAACTGGTATAAGAGACAGATTAAGTATGGGTCAAACCTTCCACTCCCTCAAAGGTACCTCCATTTCAAATTCATATATGTTAAGCTCTCTCAAAGCTAGATTAGACAGAGGTGGGGATGAGCTTAGTTTGCATTGATTTTAAAATCTCATTAACCACAAAAATCCCCCTTCGTTATAATTAATTAGCTAGTATATATCCCACTATTTCCAAATTGTTCATTTTATAAGCTATATTCATCCCCAGCAAGACTTGGTGGCTTTGGTGCTAAAGAGATAATATTTCCAAAGACATATGCAAGAAACCATTAATGGATTATTTGAAATTAAAGATGCTTATTCCCAAGAAGTAATTAATTAGAAGCTAAACAGGATTATATAAACCAATAATTTAACTTTTCCATAGTCTCAACTAAAATTATATATATATATATATATATATATATATATATATATATATATATATATACACACACATACACACATGTAATTACAATACAACTTCCAATAGTATAAATGAAATTGGAACTAAACAACTACTCGGTCTACATTAGTTTTATACGTATGCAAAAATATATACTTATGTACTACTCAATCCTAGCTACTAGCTTGTGTCTCTGTGCTTTCTATTAGTGTGATCGGATCAACACAAAGTTGTCGATTATTTGCCCACCTCAATACCCACCATCCAATTTAACTGTTGTCTCTTTTTGCTTAACTATATATAAATGTCTAACCATGGTTAATAACATAATATTATGATGATAAATTTATTTTCTTTAAATATTAACTGTAACTCAAGTTTATTTTTTTTATAATTTCATTGGTTGGTGTTCGGGTTCGTGTTTGGGGTTTAGACACTACTAGAAAAAAGACTTTAGCAGATGAAATAACCAAAAACAGGCCGACGAAATTTTTTTTGTCAGCTAAACTAATTTGTTCGTCGGCTATAGTGGAATTTTAACCTATGAATTTTTTTTTTGTCGGCTATAGTCTGTGAACTTTAGCCGACGAAATTAGAGTATTTCGTCGGCTAAAGTACCTTTTAGTTACAAAATTACACTACGGATATTTCGGTGTCCGATTGACTATTGTGATACCAATCTGGAAGCGGAACGACCCTACGAGTCAAACTCATCGCCAATGCCATGACATATGGGCTTTTAGGCCATCCGAGTTCGTTTAAAGCTTCAAAATACAGTTTTTCTAAACACTTAAGACACGAAAATGTCCATATCTACACCTATATGAGGTATTTTGGTCGAACATTCAACACAACAAACTCTCACCATGATGAGACGCAACTGTCCATCTAAAATTTTTGAGACATTTACCCCTCGATGATAGGGCTTCCCATATGGATAAATAATGGTAAATAGTAGGCATGTTGTGATTCCGGTCATCAAAATTCACAAACAAAAATACGACCGTCAGATATCATCAATATGTTGAAATATGTCTATGGTAAAAAATTCAACTTAATCCGATAAATTTAAGGGCTTCATCCGGACAGTCAATCTTGTAAGTCAAACCCCTAAATTGTATTAATCGCAACTATTGGCACCAAGACTACCAGAATTACGTGATTTTTTAACCGTAGATGTATTTCACCATTCCGGTCATATCTTATTTCACAACTTTTTGCGTTTGAAGTTTCTACGTAGAGTTTGTTTTTGAAACGGAACATTTACTTAAAAGCTTAGTAAACAAGTTATACAACATTAGTAGGCATGTTGTGATTCCGATGATCAAAGTTGAGAAACAAAAATCCGACCGTCAGATATGATCATTATGTCGAAATATGTCTATAGAAAAAAATTCAACTTGATCCGACAACGTTAAGGGCTCGATCATTACGGTCAATCTCGTAAGACAAACCTCTTAACGCACGGAAACGGTCATTTGACCGTCTAAATTACGTATTTTGCCCAGATCTTCAACTAAAAATAGTTTCAAATCGATGAGACGCAACCAGTAGTATAAAAATTTTATGAAAAATAACCACCGGAGATAGGGCTACCTCTAAGGAGAAAGAATGAAAAATTGCGTTAACCGCAACTATCGGCACCGAGACTTTACCGGAATTATGTGATTTTTTATCCATAGATGTATTTCACCATTTCGGTCATATCTTATTTCACGACTTTTTTTCGTTTGAAGCTTCTACGTATAGGGTTTAGGGTTTATGGTTTTAGCCGATGAAATTAGGGTAATTTGTAGGCTAAAGTTAAATAAATAAATAAAATAAATAACTATAGCCGACTAAATTAGGGTAATTCTTCGGCTAAGGTTAAAGAAATAAATAACTATAGCCGACGAATTACCCTAATTTCGTCGGCTAAAGTTAAATAAATAAATAAAATAAATAACTATAGCCGACGAAATTTATTAAAATTTGTCGGCTAAACTTAATTAAAAATTTAAAATTTTTGGTGGGGATTTTGAAATTTTTCCGACTAAAATTTTGAACTTTAGCCGACGAAATTAGGGTATTTCGTCGGCTAAAGTTCAAAATTTTCTATATCTTTCATTTTTCATCTTCCTTCCTCCTCCTCCTACTCCTCCTCCGACGGCAACAATGTACTCCTCATCCTCCTCTCCTCCTCTAAATCATTCTCCTTCTCCTCCTCTAACTCCTTCTCATCTCCTCTAAATCCTTCTCATTCTCCTCCTCCACCACCGGTGTAAAAACGAAAAAGATGTAAAAAATAAAATTAAAAAAATAACTATAGCCGACAAATTTTGTTGAAAAAGAAAAAAAACTATAGCCGACGAATTTTATTAAAATTCGTCGGCTATAGTTGAAAAAAGAAAAAAAATAACTATAGCCGACGAATTTTATTAAAATTCGTCAGCTTAAGTTGAAAAAGAAAAAATAAATAACTATAGCTGGCGAATTTGATTAAAATTCGTCGGCTAAAGTTAAATAAATAAATATAAAAAATAAAAATAATAGCTATAGCCGACGAATTTTAATAAAATTTCGTCGGCTAAGGTCCAAAAATTCGTCGGCTGAAGTCCAGAAATAAAGCGACGAAAAATTTATCCGTCGGCTAAATAAATGACTTTAGCCGATGATGAACAGCAATTTCGTCGGCTAAAGTCTTGGCCGACGTCTTTTTCACGACGACTTCTTAGCCGACGACGTTTCGTCGGCTAAGACTTTAGCCTATGAAAAAATTTCGTCGGCTAAAATAGTTGTTCTGGTAGTGTAAGGTTTATGTTTTTTGAGATTTAGGGTTTTTGGGTTTAGATATTTTAATATAAAATTGAGTTTTTAAAAGAAATACATATATAAAATTGAGTTTAGGGTTTACATTTAGGTTGTATGAATTAAAATAAATTTGTTGAAGGAATAATTTTTTAAGTGTGTCTTCGACAAAGTAACTGACGTTAAGTTAACTATACAATTAATAATTAACGAATGTACTAAGTCAGTTATCAAGTAATTATTATGTATGATGTTATATAAATTATTAAATTTTTCTTTGTATAAAATGGGATATCATTAAAATGAGTAGGCCATTCTGATTCAACTTTTACACGTTATAACAGTCTTTTCTAGTCTATAGGCCAAAAGAAGTTATCTGTGAGTCTGATAGGCCAAAAGAAAAGAAAAAAATAAACCCTAGAATTTTTGTCTTCCCTCATTCGTCCACCAGTGCACAGCCAACACCCATGTGTGCCTGTCAACCCTTGCCGGCAGCCTTCAAACCCTGCGTATCCACGCACGCCACCCAAGAATAGTGCTGACTCTGGCGTATGCACTAGACCCCCTGTCGTAGTAGTGTCGTTGCCTCACTCCGGCGAGCGCACTATGCCTCCTCATGCGCCCAGACTCCTAGAGCAACCGACCGAACCCAGTCAAGCGACCACCATCGCCTCGCTAGCATCCGGCGCGCACCTACACGTTGCCGACCTGACCCATAGCACCACCGATCTTGAGCTCCGTTCCAGATCCGACCCGGCAGCATCTCAATCCGGATTCGATCCAACGCGAACCGATCGTCCAATCCAAACTCCAGCCAATCTTCTAGCGCCCACCGGCCAGCTGTTAGGGCTCAACCCTCACTTAATGGATCAAGGGATGTTGATGAATTCAAAGGAAAATTGCAGATGAAATAAAGACGAATAAATGAAGTCTTGTAGAATATGTGCTTAGAGAATGAATGAAATCAATCTACTTATTATGAATATGGATGAGCTCTTTATATAGAGACTCACTCTAAATACAATGGGTCAATCCTACATGGATTGACTTAAGTCCATAATGTAAACCTATTACAACTAGGACACACGCATAAGGCCCATTGGGCTAAGCCTATATACACGGCATAAGACCAAGTGCACACACGCACATGTTATATGTCCTACAACACTTTCCCTTGTGCTGCGCGTCGAAATGCCGGATGATGCTTACAATGTTGCCTCGTTAAAACCTTGCTAAGTAATAAAAACCCTGTGGGAAAAAACAACTTTGGTCGAAAGAAAAAGAGTACAACACACCATGCTTCTCGATCGAGAGCGTGGCTCCCCCTGATAAGTAGCTCACTTGGGGAGGCTCGTTAGTCATCCCATTTCAAAGCTCTTCACATGCTTCTCAAGAGTAGACTTAGACAGAGATTTAGTAAACATGTCTGCTACATTTGCCTCTGAACTCACTTAATTAACTTGAACACATACGCACATGTTATATGTCCTACAACATGAAGAACAAATATTGAAAATCAATTAACAAAACCAGCCTGTCCCTTTCTTACAAACAACCAAGCTAAATAGCTGGCTTTGAGGCGTTGTCACAGTCGTCACATGTCAAGTCGACACTGGACGATCACAGCACACGCCAACCAAGGTGGCAGTGACCGATCCTCAGCCCAAAACAAACTAAATGCTGCGTTTAATGAGTCTCAACAACCCGAAAGAAAACAAACAGAAAAATAGAGGTTTCCTAGTGACTCTAATGAGAGCTCAGGACAAGGGATGAATTGTTGGTTGTTCTCAAGAAAAACTTGTCCTTAGCATAGGCAAGGATGAAGAGCTTCTATGATAAGAAGCACACTGAAAGAGAATTTATGGTAGGGGACTGGGTTTACCTGAAGCTTCATCACTATAAACAGCAGTTCATGCTGCAACATGGCTGGAACAAGCTATCACCTAGGTATTTTGGACCCTTTCTCATATTGGAAAAGATTGGAAAGGTAGCTTACAAGCTGCAGTTACCACTTACTGCTAGAGTGCATAATGCTTTTCATGTGAGCTTGCTGAAGAAGAAAGTTGGGGATAAGGTACAGATTTCCCCTCAATTACCACCTGTATTGGACCCCACTAATCCTAAGTGGGAACCTATAGCTGTTCTAGACAGAATGATGTTTAAGAAGAGGGGAGCTGCGGGAACAAAATGGTTGGTTCAATGGAAGGGCATTGTTGTTGATGAAGCCACTTGAGAGGATGCAGACGTGATCAAGCTACGATTTCCATATTTTGACCTTAACATGAGTGAGCCTATAGCTGCTGGAGTGCTGGTTCGTGATCAAACTTGAGGGCAAGTTTATTTGGAGGGGGCAGGATTGTTAGGAAGGATCTGGAAGTTCTCCTAGAGTCACTAGGAAACCTTTATTTTTTTGTTTGTTTTCTTTCAGGTTGTTGAGACTCATTAAACGCAGCGTTTCGTTTATTTTGGGCTGAGGATCGGTCACTGCCACCTCGGTTGGCGTGTGCTGTGATCGTCCAATGTCGACTGTGACAGAGCCTCAAAGTCGGCTATTTAGCTTGGCTGTTTGTAAGAAAGGGACAAGCTGGTTTTGTTAATTGATTTTCAGTATTTGTTCTTCATTTATTCGTCTTTATTTCATCTGCAATTTTCCTTTGAATTCAACAACATCCATTGATTCAGTGAGTGAGGGTTGAGCCCTAACAATCTAGTATCAGAGCCTTCGATTCGGAGGCCATGGCTAAAAAGACTGGAGGTGGAGCATCTCATGCGCCAACCTAGGATCCAACTACGCAGCAGCAGGCTGAGGTGGGGGTGTCACGCATGGAGGTCGATCTTTAGCACCACCGTGATGAGACAACGACCCATCTTACTGTGATGCAGGAAACAATGGCTAATTTACAACAGGAAGTAACGTCCATCAAAGCTGAGCTACTAGCAGAGATGAGGTTACTGTTGTGTGAATCGAGGTCTAGTACTACCACTCCAGTGGTAGGTCCGGGACCTAAAGACTACCCGGCAAGCACGAACGCTCAGGTTAACATCGGATCCGGAGAAGTATCTGTCAACCAAACCGGGGAGGATGGAGCTTCGACAACGACGGAGGCGGTCGTACCATCCACAACACCACTGGTGGATCCTTCAACGCACGTCTAATAAACTCATTTCAACTGCTAACACCTTGCAATATCATGAACTAGCGCATAATGAAGTAATCCTAGGAGTTAACCCTGATACTATTGGAGGCTCAAATAATATAGTTAGGGTTGATAAGGGTAGAACTGCTATCCCAGTATATAACTGTTCTAAGACAATGAGAACTATTGTGCCTTTGGTTGATATGAATGGAGGGTCAAGAGTAGGAATTTCTGGGACTGTTAGCTCTTTGCCTGCAGCATAACATTACTATCAGACTAGCAATATTAGAGCAAGTTCATTGAATTATCATGCAGGGGCCTCAGCTACAAGTCACTTGAATCTAAACCATCTAGCTGTGGGATTTGCACCTACATCTCATGTTAGCTTTAGTGATCTTGTAGTGGTGCAATTACAACCTCAGGGTCCCCAACACATAATGCCATACCATACATATCCTCAATATTATACCACTGGTCATTACTCCAGTACATACCCACAGGCATACACACCACCATATCACACTGGTCCTTACTCCAGTACATACCCACAGACATACACACCACCATACCCCACTGGTCCCTACCCCTCCAGTTCATATTCTCAACCATATACACCGCTGTACACCACTTGTCCTTACTCCAGTCCATACACACAGCCCAGTATGGCAGTGGCCACTAGTATAAACCCAACTTATATGTCATTTTTACCTAGTCAGGCATCTCAACCAGCTAGTGGGATAAGGATACAAGTGCCTGCATCATATACGTCTCACACCAGCGGAAATTCTGAAAATTGCAAGATTCTTGCAGAAATTTAGGTCAATTGTAATGTGATTAGTGCTTCAATAAGACCATCGGTTTCATGTGATTAGTGCTAATTATAATATACATGTAATTGGTTCGAAAACAAACTTTGTTGCTGATGTTGTTGCTAACCAAGGTCATGTTTATGACCATTCATAGTCCATAAATTTCACTTTCTCTTAACAAATTGTTGTTGCTTTAAATTTTGGTCTCTCTATTCAAAAATTTTGATATCTTTAGAGCTGGTTGCTCTAAACGTTTCTTTTTATAATTTTAATCTCTTAGTATAACAAGAAAAAATCATGTTGTAATTGGCTCCAAATCTTGAGGCTCGCTAGCTAGCTCCATCTATATGTTGTTTATAGTAGTGGAATTGAGGAGTTGCTTTTCCATGATCAGGGTCATTGGAGATGTTGGAAAGGGCCCAAGAAATTCAGCAGATTGTCATTTAGCGTACTTTTCTGGGCCCACGACCAACGTCTACACCTGGGTCTGGGAGATTGGTTACCGAAACTGTCCGCCCCACCTTGCCAACATTGGAAATGATTGTGGAAGTTGGCAAAAGGTTCGGTCATCCGCATTGACAGGTTGAAGCTTCAAAACTAAAAGCAGCTATTGGTTGTAGCTCAGAGAATCTCTAATTTTTTAAATGAGACAGTAAAAAATAAAATCTTTAAAAAAATTGCTCCAACTCCAACAAATTCTTCATTTTAGAAAATTTAACATTTAATAGAACAATTGAATATGTTATTACAATATTAATTATAACAAAAAACCAATTGAAATTGTATTTTATCCATAAACAACCAATAAAATATTCTAAATATGTTTTATTTTTATTAGAATTGGTGAAGAATTAAATTTTAGGGAAGCATGACTTTGTTAAAAATGCTAATTTTTTTTCTCTATCCCCATTTTAGGAAATGAGGTGTGGAAGCTGTTGGACCACAAAACACACAAAAATCTCTAAATTTAAGAAATTCAAGAATATGGAGAAGCTGTTGGAGATGCTCTTACTCTCCAACAGGTAGACGGCGTATATGTAATGTCATTGTCGGAGTTCCCTCCTCATTTAATAGGAGTTTTAAACCAAGTAGGAGTCAGACTTGAAGAAAGTGAAATGAAAAAAGAGGACGTTTTTATTCTCAATACTGAGGTGTGCAAGCTGCATTCAGTCAGTGTTGGTATATCTCTTATTTTTCATAGGTGTCTCGAAGGGTTTGGGAAAATAAGAAGTCATTATATACAGTTGTTGGTGTAGAAAAACATGCTTGTGTTTGTTCATCGTAAGAGGAGAGAGAAAGAGTTGCAATCCTCTTTTACAGAATCTTTGTGTGAGTGTATTCCAAGAGTGATTCTCTTTAGAGTTTTACCTCTAGTTATCTAGAGAGATCAGATTGTAATCCCATTTACATAGTGGAAGTTTTCAGATTTTGGCCCGTGGTTTTTTCCCTTTAATTTGAAGGGTTTCCACGTTAAAATTGCTGGTGTCATTGTTCCTTTTGTTTCTCTCATTTGTTATGTGTTTGCTGGCTATTTGAATCTACTGTGCTACTGTGTTTGTGTTGCTGCATATTCAGGTCGGATCCTAACATTCATCACCTCTGTGACAAAGTCAGTGACTTGTAAGAATAGGGCCACAGCTTCTGTATACTCATTGTTTTCCATGAGATGAACTGCGAGTGTCGCTTCAACTGGAGATTGAGGAAGGTTTCTGTGCAGCTCCATTTCACAATTTCCTTGCGGAAAACAATCTGGAGGACTCAAATGTCCCTGGTACTACCACAACCGAGTCGATCGACATTTTGCATTTCCTCAGGTTAAGACATACTAGCAGCATGTCGTCAGTTACAATGTAGGACACTAACCATCGAGTTCAACTTCACAACATCAAACATGTAACAGCATAGACATTAGCACAGAACATGGGAGTATATTAACAAGGTAGCACGCTATGACCATAAGTAAAGAACATTGTTAATTCAAACCTCCTAAAGCATTATGTTCAAATGAGAAAAACAATGAGCCTTCATTTCTTTAATATAATGGAGTACAAAGATACAGGACCATCTGTTTCATAGGTGGTATAATTCAATTATACATGTAATTGGCTCCAAATCTTGAGGCTAGCTAGCTAGCTCCATCTATATGTTATTTATAGTGGGAATTGAGTTGGTAGTGCTGTTGCTTCTTCCATAATAGGGCCGTCGGTTCCTTAACTTCCTATTCAAGCATTCATAGATTCAGGCTACGATTATGTGATTTGCGAAACCACAACCTCCTTCCTTTTCAGAGCTCCTCTTCTCAAGTTTGCAGCAAGCCTCAAAGCGAAAACGGCGGCCCCCAAAGTAGTCTCAGTTTTCACAATTGTATGAAAATGATTCATCAGCCAAGCTAAGGTTCGTTGCCAACAATCTCTTCTTATACCGACGCCACATAGCCTGAATGAAACATGCAGCCCAAGTTCTCCTGTAGTAAGAGTAGAATCGAAATGTGCTTTGCAACTTCTTGCTACGAAGTTGTCGAAACTGATTGGCAACAAACTTGAGATCTTCTGCTCTAAGTGCAAAGGCCTCTACTTCATCAAGTGATCTAACTGTTCTTGTAGAAGAAGGCAATACGAGAGTAGATTTGGGAAGCAATGCCCAAGCAAGCAATTCTTCGCCACAAAAATCACCAGGTCCCAAAGTAACTGAGTTGAAGAAGTAACCTGTCCGACCTCCATTTGTTGTCGAGCTCTCTAGCGTTCCTCGGACAACGAATAGCATCTCTGTGACAGGGTCACCTTGACGAACAATGCAGGTGCCTTGACTACTCAAAGAGGATACTAGACGTTCGCATATGGCATCAAGTAGCTGTTCATCCATCTCTGAGAAAAAAGGGACCTGGAATTGACACAGTGGAGTTAAAATCATGGCTTGGCATGATGTGCTGCTATATTAAAATAGGTACCATCTTACCAGTAGAACAAGGTCTGAACATAGATGACGTTGGATGTCACGACGAAGATATGTAGGCAAGGTGTGTAAGAATGATTCCTCGTCAACTCTTGGATTTGCAACCCACTTGTACCGCCCAAATCGCCTAATATGTTCTTGCAGATCTTGAGGGAGTTGCCTATGTCTCATCCACTTCTCTGTGTCTCGCCGCCTGAACCACTCCTCAAGTCTCACAATGATAGATTGCAAGTAGTTCTACACATAATGGAACACGAGTCATTCTAAAAAAATTGAAAAAAAATTGGAACATGTGTCTAAAGGATCAGAATGAAGGTAGGAAAAAGAAACCTTGTTACTGAACTAGAACAATTTACAGCATAAATCTCTGTCAGAATACACAATATGAAGTTTTGATCATAAAAGTTAACCTACCCGCATATTTCTAATGTATGCAAACAGAACCAGACCGACAATAGCAATGAGTATAGCAAATAGCAATTAGCAAAAGAAGTTTCCCCAACAAATGTGCTTGTATTTAAAGTCCCACTTTTCTAGCTGAGATGTACTGAAATTGATTGTATCGATCAGAAAGAACATAAGCAGAACAAGAGCTTCACCAATATATGCTGATCAAATTGCGACATATG
The DNA here is from genome assembly GCA_951800085.1 of Comarum palustre. Taxonomy (NCBI): domain Eukaryota; kingdom Viridiplantae; phylum Streptophyta; class Magnoliopsida; order Rosales; family Rosaceae; genus Comarum; species Comarum palustre. The sequence goes on from OX637589.1 coordinate 16,882,440, forward strand.
CCAGTTTATTACCTATAGTTCAGCAAAGAGTGAAGTATAAATAGCGAAGGGTTGGTGGTAAGTGTGTTCTTGGCAATTTCCAATGTAAACTAGATGAAGTTTCTTGGTAAACAATAATCACCCTTTGTTTTTCCGTCACTTTTACGTATGAACACCAAGTTATAATACATAACTTTATAAGGGTCCGCGTCAGAACCACCGCCATCGAGCTAAAGTAAAACCAGATTAGCTTCTTTGCAGATATATGACCAAGTCGGAGAAAAGAAAACCAGAAGCTTGATGATGATGTGATAGAGAAATTAATAGCCTACAGGAAGGAATACTTAGAGCGTAAGGCTCTGATTTCTTCTAATTCTGCCCCGGCCTCTCTTTCTTTTTCTACCCTAGTTCTTCATTGTGTATTATTCCTTTATAAAAGTGGGGATCAATGGACAATGGTAAGTGATTAGTTCTAAATATAATATGCATGTGATTGACTCCAAGTCTTGAGCCTTGCTAGATCAATCTATATGTTTTTTGTAGTGGGAAATCTAAAGGTTAAAGCTTCAAAAGCAGCTTTTATCTTGGAAGGTTTCTCACTGGAATCTGTATCTTTCTCCTATGTTTCTGTAGCTAACCTCTGTCAAAGCTTGTGAGAAGGGTCACAGCCTCATATAGGTCGCAACTGTTGCTTCAACTGGACACTAAGGAGCAAGGACTAAAATTTCGATGATTGTGGAAATTTCGGTCATTCGAAAAAAGAAATTTTCGATTGATATATCAAGAAAATATCGAATATCAATGGAAATTTTATCAAAAAGTTATATTAAAATTGTATATCTGACCAAAAATAGACTAAATTCAAAATATCGGAAAGATATGAAAATTAATATTGACACTTGTAAAAAACAGAAATTTCGAAGAAATATCACGGATATTATGGATATTTTAGTCGTTGCTAAGGAGGTTTGTGTGCAGCTCCATTCCCAACATTTCATTGCAGAAAACCATCTGAATACTAGATGTTCCTGGTACTTCCACCACAGAGTCGACATTTCCCTTGAAAATTTTTGGAATTTCCTCATGTTAACACGTACTAGCAGCGTGTTATCTGGAAATGCAAATATGTGAGACACAGTTTGTTCAATGCTGGACAGTAGCCATCCAGTCCAATATGACTACATCAAACACATGACAGCAAAGATATCAGCGCAAAACATGGAGTAAACTAACAAGGTAGCACGCTATGATAAGTAAAGAACATCGTTACTTTAAACATCATAACAAAGAACCAAGTTTAAATAAGAAAAACCTTCATTTCTTCAAAATAATGGAGAAGTACAAAGAAGATACAATACCATCTGTTTTCATAGATGGTATGATTCAATGTAGTACAGGTTATACAGCAGCCATCCAATCCATTTTGACAATGTCAAACATGAGACAGCTGAGACTAGCAGAGGACATGAGTTACATTGGCAAAGTAACATCGTAATGCTAGTAACTACAAAACTAGTTACTTTAAACTAGTTAAAAAAACAATATAGACAAAGAAAGCAGACTTCTTTTGGTTCTTGCATAGAATGGGGTGAAAAGTGCTACTCTATTTGATTCAACAAAACGGAATCTGATCTCCCCTAAAAACTGAAACCAACTATGATTGATCACAAAGCACCAATTTCCCTCGTTTTTGACACAGCCCTTGTTCACCAACAGAATTGATTACCTTCCCATAACTATACCTCAGAGGCATTCTCCCCAACACCTTATGAAACTGAACTATACACTCCCCTCTTCTCTTCCTATGCTTTTCTTTCCTAATTCCTACTACTCAAACCCACTTGCGCAACCTCCCCATTCAATCCTCGCCTTCCTTCACCATCCATATTGTCATGATCATTGCGTGCATCCCCCAATCCCTGACCCTCTCAGCGCCTACCAATACAGGTCCGGCATTGACCTCATCTGCAACCACAAAATTCATTAATATGTCCTCGCAATTATGCATCTTATCCACAATGTTCCTCATGTTGGCCATTACAGGCCCTCCTGCACAGCTGTACTGAAACAAATACTCACTTTTCAAATTCATAAACTTAGTGAGCATGATTGAGTACTTGTCTGGATGCACGGTGTAAATCCACTCCTTCGATAAGTCTATGTCATGTGGTCTGACAAAGAACCCAATGAGACGATCAGGGTTTGATCCCCACATTCTAAATGCAAATTCAAAGGATTTGGGATCAACCTCAACAGCATCATCACTGTTAGGGATATCAGTGATATCAGTGCATCTCAGTATCTCCTAGCTGGAGCAGGAGAGGCTGTGGCTGAAATCATCACTTGCGGGGCACGGGGGGAGGTTAATTAATTTATAGTTATTCAAGTTAAGTAGCCGTTAGGGCGGATTAAGTGTGTTAGGGTTATCTGCTGTTGTTCTTCGGATTCTCGCCAAGTGGCAGGATATTCACGGTCAATATGAACTATATATATTGTTGAGATATATATCTCACATTGAGAATATGAGACCTTGCATGTGGGTTTATAAGAGTTTAACCTACTCTCTCTATTGCCAATTGGTTTTGGAGTTGAACCTCAGACTACTTTATCATGGTATCAGAGCCAGGTTACTCACGTACACGTGTGAAGCCCAAAGGCCACACGAACTCCACGACCACCCAAGTTGTTGTCCACGTGTTAGGCTTGAAGATTTGCCACACGTGCGGGGACGTGTTGAGATATATATTCCACATTGAGAATATGAGACTTTGTCTGTGGATTTATAAAGGTTTAGGCTACTCTCTCTATTACCAATTGGTTTTAAAGTTGAACCACAGACTACTTTTATCATATATAAGATGTACTAGGGCTGTTGTAGCGGTCATGAATGAACAAGAGTTTTTTCCTTTCAATTTTGCAGTTTTCTTTCATTGTTCTCAGATCAGTTAAGGATCTAGATCCCTAATAACCACACCAACACAGCTGGTCTTAATTGAGGGTCTAGGGAGGAACCGGTTATTGAGACTGTTTAGTGAATGATGGATTAAGGAGATGCTATTGAGGCCAAACGAGGAATGTGTGAAGTTGTTGGCAAGTTGAGCCAAGGTTTGGGATGGGGTCGAAGGGTTTCCCCAAAGTACTAGAATTGATGACAAAAAGAGGAGGCTGCATATGTTGCTCCCACACCTGTTTGAAATCATCATCTTTCACATATAACTCTTTGATAAATTCAAAATCAGTTACCTCATGAGATAAAGTAATTAGCAAATTGGCTCGCTTACTCAAAGTATCTGTCACCTTGTTAAGAACTTCAGACTAGTGTTTGATTACAAAAGAAAATTTCTGCAAAAATGTCATTATCTTATATGCATCTTGTTCACATGCTTCTGACTGTGCAGAATCTTCAAGGCTTGATTGTCAGTAAAGAGAATGAACTCATTTTAGATTAAGTAATGCTCCCACTGTGCAGAAATATTGTGGCCATATGAGTCATCATCCTAGAGCATATAACATGACATTGTTGGTTGCATAATAGTAGGCAGCCGAGAAGAGAATTTCCATGGACGCACGGCAGCAAGCACCCAATAGAATAGAAAATACTGAAATTTATGACTTCTTGTATGACTTCTGAAACTTGCAAATATATTTGTAAACTGAAAATCCGATAGCTGCAATGCACTGCATATCTGCAATCATACTGCAGCCAATTTGTGACACTCATAAAGAACCGACAACCCAACTGTTTGGTGTAGAATTTGCAGTCCTTCAAACAACCGGCTTGTAAACTTGTGCTAGGCGTGCCAGTACCTTTGGGTCAGGTACAACCTTGAAGTTGGATGCTGCTCGCGTCCCTCTTCTGACTTCTTCTCTCAGCGATCGTGACAGACGCCGATCTTCTTCTTCTGTGCTGGGTTCTCTTTTCAGACCTACAAGGGAAAAGTCCCTCTAGGATTTTTCTCCAACCTTTGCGGATGGCCGAATCTTACTTAGTATGCAAACGAAACTAAGCAGCGGGTATCAAGATATGCAGGATATGGACTGGCGAACGGATTCTCCAGAACTGGTTGCGGGAGTAAAACTGCTCAACGGGTTGAACAGGGGAGTAGTGAGATTTCAACGGATTGAAACCTGTCAGACTTAACGGATTAAGTCCCTTGTGCAGCTGACGGATCAGACTACGGTTGCTGACGGATCAGGCTTGGTTGCTCCGGAGAGGCTTGAAGACTTTCGCGTGACGAAGTTGTTGTCTGTTTGTTGATAGATGTCGTTTTTTTTTCTCTTGTATCCCAACCCCTTTATATAGTGAATACTAGGGTAGATATTTACTTGCGAATCAAGGCATGGCATCAAATAATCCTTCTTGTAGTGCAAGACAAACTCTTAAAGCCCAAACCTATAAGCCCAACACTATTCTGTTGGTAACTTAACCACGTGCTTCGTTTCTTATAATACTCTCGCGAACGCTTTTCCATCTGCGAACGCATTTTGCTAACACACACCCCGTTTCGCGAGCGCGTTTCCCTCAGCGAACAAACCATCTCCCTTCGCGAGCGTGCTTCATTACTGTACTCCTCGCGAGCGCTTTTGACTCTCTAAGCGTCCTCTGACCTTCTTGACCGCAGGCATCGGTCCACTTGCTTTTCTATAAATGGGCTTTTTACTTTTGGATCTAACATTGCCCCCCAGCTCTTGAGATTAAGCCCGTTTGCGAAAATCGAAAAGAGTTATACCTTGGCATTGATTTAAACAAAAGCAAACGTCCTTTCATTATCGAACTCCTCAGAACACTCAACCATCATTTCCCTCTGCAACTCTTTTCAAACCTTCCTAAGACAAACCGCCGCCGCTCCTACTTCCAAATCAATGGCACCCAAACATACTTTCTCTGCTGTGAAAACCTCACCCAGAACCCCTTCTGAGCATGAAGCTCTAGACTTCGTCCAAGCCATGGCTGATTTCCGACCTGCTCCAAAACAAAAAGGTTCTTGGCTGAAAGTTAAGCCTGACAATTCCTGCGACCTGGGTCCTTGGGTCGATCTCTTTCCAAGCCAATTTCAAACACCTTATCGTCAACATGCATCCCGAATTCCCCCTTTAGTTTTCCGCAAGGAAGAAGCTTCCTTCGTCGACTGGCAGAAGTCAGACGCCCAGACCAGATTTGGGCAATAGCCGAACACCAATGATGCCGAGATCCAATGATACCAACAACGCCGCAGTAAAGACCTTGAACGATGGCAAGCCGTTGGAATCGCCGATCCCATTGACCTCTGCTTCTCTCTAAAGTCTGGCTGCAACAGAGCTCCTCTGGCAGCAGCAGTCTGTTTCTGGGACACTTCTTCAAACACCTTCCATCTCCCCGCAGGCCCAATGGGTATTACTCTACTGGATGTGTATACAATTGCCGGGTTTCCATTCTCCAACGCACCAAGCCCTCTCAACGACCTTGCCTTGGAACATCAAATCCCCTCTGATCCGCCTCGCCCCAATTCATACAACGCGTGGGTCAGTCACTATGGGAGTACTGATGATGATCTAAGTGGCCTAGCATTCCTGGAATTCTGGCTACTCAAATATGTCGAATGCAGCGCCACCAACAAACCCACCTTCGCCTGGGCCAGAACTGCTGAGCTGCTTTACAATGGTATCCCTCTTAACCTCTTAGAGCTAGCCACCGGATTACTATACAGGGCGTTACACTTCCTATCCTTAGAACCCTTCAAACACATATCTGTTAGCGGTCCTCTTTGGATTTTAGACTTGTGGCTTCAAACCTACTTTCCTATTTTCCGTTCCTCTTCTATCACCAGCTTTCTAAAAGAAAAGGTATTAGGCCAAACCATCGTGTCTGCCTCCTATCCTCCAGCCATTAGTTATTCGCGCTGTTTTCACCACCTGTATAGTATGGAACACCTGCCTTCAGATTCTATTGCACTTGTTTGTAGGCGGACATACCCTTCACTTGTAAATGAAAGTTTTATTTTTAGTAATCGCCACAACGTTCTGCAGCTCTTTTTCTTCCTGCGCCTCCTCTCCAATCGCGACCTCAAACTGCCAGGCAGAGCCGGAGTAGAAATCTATGCTCCCAACTTCTTCGCCAGGCAATTTGGAATGTGCCAAAGCATTCCATATCCCCCATTGGCTAGCCGCAACCATTTCACTTCGTGGCGCGAAACCTATAACGCTGGAACCGATCCTGAATCCATTCCCTCCTGCTTCAAGGACATCATCCAGCCTGTTAACACTTATCCCCTTGGTGGAGTACGTCTGAGCTTCGCAGCTAATAATGAGTTCACTAGGTGGTGGACTTCAATCAACGAGGGTAGATGGCACCCAGATCACCTATCTGCGTTTAGAAAGATTTTCCAGCCATATCAGAAACACTTCCGCCATGCTGAAGATTTGGCTGTGTTCGCCATCGACGGCCCTCACCAAAGCGTTGAATTTTCCTCGGTTCCTGAGGTGCGAACAGAAGTGCTTCCTGCCCCCCAGGTATTTAAAACTCCCTAACTGCAATAATCAATTTTCTGATCCATATACCTTTTCTGACCATCTTTTTTTTTTTGCAGCGTCCTCAAAGAACCAAGAAGCGCGCGAACAAGAATGGAGATCACTCTCTCAAGAGGCTCAAACCAAGTCTTCCTACAGAAGAGACCGTTTCTCAACCCCAGGTATGGGTTCATTTAACTTGAAAAACTCGTATGCTTATGTAGCCAAGTCAATTAATCATATAATTGCTTTATAGGTGGATCAGCCTATGCAGTCTAGTCCAGAAGCCGCGCGATCCCCTGAAGAATGCAGTCAAACTCCTGCTGTTCCTGGTGCTCCTAACCTAACAGTTCTGGCTGAAGCGACCTCTGCCGTGGCCCGGGAGGCAGCTCCTCCTTCAGCCAACTTGGACACTGAGACTCCTGCTGAAGCAAATCAAGAGGTATTGTGTCGATAATCCACTCAATTGGAAATATTTCAACGAACTTGAGTTCAATTATACTTTTGTCGTTTTAGGGACCAATTCCTGTCTGTGAAGTTAGCTCCTCCTCCGAGTCAGTTGCTTCTCCGGTCCTGGACACTATGATGGGAGAAATCTTTAGTGAAAGTACTAAGCTTGTTCCCCTCCAAACTGTTGCCGCGAACGAGCCAAACCTCCGCGAGACAATTTCCTGTTCGCCGAAGAGGATAGTGACTGACATTCGCGCGAAGAACATTCCTCTCGCGAGCGAAAGTTTCCCGGCGACCGAAAGTCGCGCACAGGTCCTTCCTCCCGCGAACGAAGTCTCTTTCGCGAGCGAAACTGCTGCCGCGAATGACGGTCGTGCGAATGATATTGCTCAATCAATGCTTCAACAGGTGATCCCAACTGAAACTAACCCAAAGGTAACAATTTTTATTTTACAGCTTTTGTTTGTATTCTTACAAACACTAACTGTTTCTTCACTTGCCAGATTCCGGAGAACCTTCCAATGACCTCCTCTTCTGATCATGCCAAGCCCTCCATTATAGAGCAAGTTCAGCACATGTTGGATCCTCTTCAAGCAAACCGCTCAATTGCTGATGCGACATTGTTCCTTCGCAACCTGGAGCACGAGGATCTTCTCCACCCACATATTAGGATCCAAGTCGAAGATGCCATTCGTATCCTTCGAGTTCAAGCTGACGAAAGGCTCTTGAAGAAATTGCGGCGTCTATGGGAATTCGTAACCAGTGCTGTAACCCTATCTGAGCGTGCCAGAGCCACTCGATTGGAGGCCCCCCAGTATCATCAGCAAAAAGAGAAATTCCAAGCTGAGCGGGTTGCCAAAACCACCAGTCTTACTAGACTTGTTCATAACGCGACCCATTTGCTCCCTAACCGAATTGCTGAACTCAAACGTCAACAAGCTGAAATTGAGGCCCAGCTAGCAATTGCCGAAGAGGAAGCCCGAAAAAACTTAGAAGTCTTGGAGCAAGAGAAGAATTCCTACCAGACTCTTCAGCAAATGATTAACCAGGTGGACGACAGAATCGAAGATTCCCTGATCAACGAAGAAAATATCCAAAACACCCTTGATACTGCTTTAGCGAATATCAGACATATCAGTAAATTTATTTAGTTGATCATCTGTACTACCTTTGTTCGCGAATATTATTCTGAATGCAGAAGATCTTTTCAAATTAATTTCATATCTCTGACCTCTCGGAAACTGTCTCATACTTCAACTGCAACGTTATGCCCATTAAATCGTGCATTTACCGTATTCAACTAACTCAGCACGCGTGATAAATGCTTGGCCAATGAATGAATAGCAAACCTTCAGTTCCCTTTGGTGAAAACCTAGCGTTTCGCCTATAAATAGTGATCAACTCTTTTCATCACCTTCAGCAACCAAGAACATGTATTCTCCTTTCAGTCTCAAAGCAGTTCCTCAAGACCCCTTTCTTCAATCCCAACCCTTAGGCTTCACAACCAAACCTCAAATTCTGGGTAGGCTTCACAACCTAACCTCAGGCATAAGATCTGATGCGCCTAGCCCTGAAGTCGCCTCAAAGTGCACCACTGGAACCAAATTCCACTTGGTGAGGGGATTGACTTCTGGTATTGGACCGAAGAAGGCTTCTGTGCCTACAGGATTCCTCCGTCGAGCCTCTTCCGCGCCAGGTCAGATCAAGTTGCTTCTACTCCACCACTGTCGGCTCACTTTCAACATGCTGGCCGCGCAAGGTGGAGGATGAAACGAAAACTGTAAAAGCTCGAAGAAAGACTTTATGAAAGGAGTTGTAATAGATTTTTCTTCAAGCAGCTTTGTTCTTGTTCAACACTGTATTTGTTGCAATCAGTTCTTGTTCAACACTATAATTGTTGAAATGTATGTATGAATCAATAAACACAAATTGTTTATATTCAATGTGTAAACCACAGGTGTTGGTTCAAAATAAATCCGGGCTTGAAAAACACAACTTGTTCTTCCAAAAAATGTCAAAAATTTCGAAAAAAACCACATTAATTGGTTTCTGTATAACTATGGTGCCCCCCAGTTTTATCAGGTGCACAACAAACCAAAACCTCAAACAGGTTAAGCGTTGAGCAACCTGAATGAAACTGACAAGACCCCAGTTCCGCGAACGAAACCCTAAGGCTCTAAACTCTGCCCCCCTTGCTGGGAAACAGGCTGTTCTGTGGTCTGTGGTGGCAAAAGATCGTCAGAAGCCCAAACACTTGGAAAATACTGTTTCAGATGCCTCCCATTAATAGGGTTATTATGGACTTCTCCATCCAAATCTCGCAAATAGTAAGCACCTTTACCCACGATCTGGTCAATCACAAAAGGCCCCTGCCACGTAGGAGACCACTTACCCCTGCCGCGAACATGTTCGCCAAAGGGCAGTACTGCTTTCCACACTAAGTCGCCAATTCCAAAACTTCTGCCACGTGTCCTGGCATCATATGCGCGAGCAACTCGTTGCTTCTCAACCATTATATGATCTAAGGCTTCCATCCGAGTAGTATCCAGCTGTTCATGCTCTTGATACATGGCTTGAACATAATCCTCCCCTACTAACTGATGTTGCTCGCGAATCCTTAATGAATTGACACTTATCTTCATAGGTAAAACTGCATCATGTCCAAACATCAGGGCATAGGGTGTGGTTCCTGTAGGTGACCGCTTAGATGTTCGATACGCCCACAGAGTATGATCAAGCTCATTATGCCAATCTCTAGGATTATCAACCAACATCTTTCGCAAGATATTGATTATGACTTTGTTGCTAGCCTCCGCCTGGCCATTCGCCTGAGCGTAATATGGCGTAGAGTGGAGAAACTTAATCCCATAGTCCGTGATGAAGTCTTCAGTTTCCTTTGCTAGAAATGCTGCCCCCCTGTCTGCAACCAAACACTCTGGAATACCATACCTACTAATGATATTGCTGAAAATGAAGCTGCAAACTGTACGAGCCGATGGTACAGCCTCCACCCATTTTGTGAAATAATCGGTTGCCAAAAGGATGAACTTATGCTGTTGAGACGAAGCTGGATGAATAATTCCTATGAAATCCAGCGCCCATCCTCTTGCTGGCCAAGGTTTAATAATGGGTTGCATGGGTACATCTGGAACATGCCGCACTGGTCCATGCGCTTGACACTCCTGACATCCTTGAGCAAAGGCAATGCAATCTTTTAAGATTGAAGGCCAAAAGTAACCATAACTACGGATAAGCCACCTCATCTTTGGTCCAGCCTGATGTGAACCACAAACTCCTAAATGTACCTCCCTCATCACTCGCTTGGCTTCCTTTCCAAAGATACACCTAAGATCAACTCCATCCTCTCCTCTGCGTAGGAGTTCGCCACCTCGTAACACATAGTTAGTGGCAAAGTATCTGACTTGTCTATCCACTGGAGTAGATGGATTATCCAAGTAATCAATGAGTGGTTGACGCCAATCTGTATCAATAGCCTCTACTGTAGCAACATACCATTCATTCGCGTCTACCCTCCGAGCCATGAAAGAGGGTAACGTTCTCCTTTCAACTTTCAAAATCCGCTCGCAGACTCCGTCCGTCAAAGTTATGCCAGTAGCAATTTGTGCCAACTCATTCGCCGCAAAGTTGTGTGCCCTTGGGATGTAATCTAGAGTGACATCACTGAATTGCTCCAGCAGCTCTGTAGCCCTTTCCCAAAATGGAACCAAAGTGAAGGTTGTACACTTATATAATCCCTTAAGCTGATTGATCACCAGCAAAGAGTCGCCGAACACACTTACCACTGTTGCCCCCATTGCGAGCAACATTTCCAACCCGATTATGAGTGCCTCGTATTCAGCCTGATTGTTGGTACATTTCCACTCTAGTTGAAAAGAATACGCATGACGAGCCCCCAGAGGACTCACCAAAGATATCCCAGCGTCAGACAAACTTTCAGTGCTGCTTCCATCAAAATACAACTCCCAAGGCTGCATTAAAATGGCCACCACGTCTAACTCTCTATACAGTAAATCTTGTTCTACTGGATGATGAAGCAAGAAATCCAAAACCGCCTGTCCGGTTTGCGCCTTCAGAGGTGTATATTGTAGTGAGAATTCAGACAAAGCTAACACCCATTTGCCAATACGACCCCTGAGAATAGGTCTGGTTAACATGTACTTTACCAAGTCTGTCTGTGCCACCACTACCATTGTGAAAGATAACATATAATGACGTAACTTGCAACCAGCAAAATACAACGCGAGGCACAACCGTTCCATGTCACTATATCTGGTTTCTGCATCTAACAACGTCCTGCTAAGGTAATACACAGCATGCTCAACCACTTTATCGTTATCTTGGCGCTCATCTTGTGCCAAAAGCGCAGCAATGAACGTTTCACATGCTGAAATGTAGAGCTTCAAAGGGTGACCAGGCCGTGGAGGCATCAGAACTGGTGGTGAGACTAGGTACTGCTTTATTCTGTCAAACGCTTCCTGATGACTCGCTTCCCAACGAAATTCCGTATCTGCCCTCAACTTTAACAGTGATGTAAAAGGTTGAATTTTTCCTGCTGAGTTCGAGATGAATCTGCGCAAGAAGTTAATCTTACCCAATAACTGTTGTAATTCCTTTTTGTTAGTTGGAGCTGGAGCTTCTATTACCGACTTGACTTTGTCCGCTGGAATCTCGATGCCACGCTGATGAACCACAAACCCTAGGAAATCGCCTGACTGAACCCCGAAGACACATTTAGCTGGGTTCATCCTGAGTTTATGTTTTCGCATCCTTATGAAGATCTTTCGTAGATCTTCTATGTGGTCTGCCTTAATCTTGGACTTCACTACCACATCATCAATATAAACCTCCAATATCTTCCCCAATATGTCATAGAAGATAAGGTTCATCGCCCTTTGATATGTGGCACCAGCATTCTTAAGCCCAAAAGGCATGACTTGATACTCGAATGCTCCTGTAAAGCCTGGACATCTAAAGGCCGTCTTGTGCTTGTCTTCTTCCTCCACAGGAATCTGGTGGTATCCTGCGGTTCCATCCATGAATGACAACAGCTCATGCCCTGCCACTGCATCAACTAACATGTCTGCCATTGGCATAGGATACACGTCCTTAGGTGTGGCTGTGTTTAAGTTTCTATAATCCACGCACACCCTCATCTTACCATTCTTCTTTCTGACTGGCACTATGTTAGATAACCATTTGACATACTTTGCAGGTCGAATAATTCCAGATTTAAGCATCTTTTCCACCTCTTCCTTTACTGAAACCGCTGTATCGGCATGCATTCGCCTAGGTTCTTGCCTGACTGGCCTATAACCATCCATGATTGGTAGTTTGTGACAAACTAACTCTGGTGCTAATCCAGGCATGTCTTCGTATTTCTCCGCGAAGCAATCCTTGTACTCGTGAAGTAGCTCAATGAGCTTCTGTTTTTGTTCAGGTTCCAAATAGATACTTATTCCAACCTCCATTGGTTCCTCTAGGGTCCCTAGGTTGACTTTCTCTACTGGATCCTTGACCTTAGGTGGAGTATCATCCAAGGCTGCCGGAGCTGCCTGGATAATCTCCTCATCTTCTTCGTCATATTCCAAAACATCGTCGTTAACGCATTCTACTGCTGCCACCTGTTGGTAAGCCTCTTGCTCCTGCCTAAAAATAGATAATCTCTGGTGCAGGGAAGCGTAGGCTTCCAACTCCTCCTTGCTGAGTTGTGGCTTCATTGATTGTTTTGGGGTAAAATCATGGAGATTGGTCTACTGGCGTCTGCTTGAAGCTGCGCCAATCCCCATTGTGTAAGCTCAGTGGAGGTCACCCCATATGGATGTCCTTTCTTTGTAACACCACTGATTTTCAAAGGCCTCATATCCTCACTGTAATAACTTGCCTCCACAAAGCAAGCTGCTACTGAAAATGGCCTAGGGTCAGCCTTGATTACTTCGGACTCGTCGGTCTCTGGGTTCCAGATGGCAAGCTCTTGATGGAGAGAAGATGGAACACAGCCAGCTTGGTGGAGCCAATCTCTACCCAGGATCATAGTATAAGGAGCTGTGCACTCAGCCACAAAGAAGGTCTGATACATCTCTGATGGGCCAACCCTGATTTTCAGTATCACCACTCTGAGTGTTTGAGCTATGTTACTGGCAAAACTTTTTACCTTCATCTTGCTTTCTAGAATCTTCTCCTTTGGAATCTGAAGGTAATTCATAGTTTGTACGGTGAGCACACTTACGGCAGCCCCTGTATCCACCAATATCTTACTGACCCTTTTATCCAATATGTCAGCAGACACGTACAATGGTCGCAAATGTTGCCTCATGGCGAATGTGGGCTTGGAGAACAAAACATATTTCTTTCTCAACTCAAGGTCCATGTCCTCTTTCTCTTCCGTCACAGCAAGTTCCTCTCTGCGAACAGATGACTCCGCTCCAGCTTCACCTTCTGACATGTTGAGGAAAACTTCAGACGAAATTGGCTCATCCAACGCGTACATGGAAGGTAAGACATACACCATATTGCAATATGTGTTTGTCTCTGGGGCTGCAGTTGCGGCTTCGGTTGTTACGTAAACCTGAGCAGATTCAAGCTGGTCTGTGATCATCTCACCCTGCTCGTCTTCCACGTAAAGCATGCTGCATGGCAAACTTTCGTCCATGCTCCCAGTTTCTTCTTTGTCCTCCCCCATATCGTCTTCTGTAACACGAGGTGTACCGACTTCTGATTCCTCTTCTGCACGGGCAAATGCTTCAGCCATCTGCTTTACTAAAGAAACCTCTGGAACAGGTTTCTGCTGCTCAACCTCAGTTATAGGTTCAGCCTCATCTGTTTCTCGAGACCCCTGCTCTTGACGCTGAACTACTTTTGGTCTCCATTCGAACTTTGTTTTCGACGTCTCCCTCCTGTCTTCGTTCTTAGGACCTTCTGAGATCCTAGCCCTTTTTGCCAGAGACGTCTCAGGTGTCTTATTAAAGGTGGAAGTAGATATTTTACCCACCACCTTCTGACCCACACGCGACCAGACTGATTCCCGCGTATGTTGACTTTTGTCGACGCCAACCCTTGACCATACAGACCTTCGTTCGCCGCTATTTTCTTCTCGTGAGACTCTCTTCTGTCCGCTATGTTTTGTGGTAAAAGTCTCGGGGATATCGCGAACGTTTCTGACAGGACAATAAGGTCTAGCTGACAATAAATCCAGCTTTCGCCTTAGCTGTTCTGGAGTCTCTCTGATTTGGTCTAGGCTGACTAGACCTTTATCCAACGCTTCCAAAAGCCTCTTGGTCTTGCCGTATCTTCGCTGCACGTTCCTAGACTGAGTAGGCGTAGCTTCTACCACCTTTCCTCTTTCTCTGACCATCCAGACGTTGTCCTTGAGTATATTCCGGGAAGCTGGTGGTATGTAAGGTTTAGTCACTGCGTCCTGTGGGCTGGCTATTGGCTTTTTTCCCTCCATTCTCGCCTGGCGTAACCGCAGGTAGAGGTTGGAATCCCTCTGACTAGGACTTGCTGATCTTCTCAACTGCTTTGGACTGTACGGCTGATACGCCTCAAGGGGTGTAGTAACAACACTCCTCTGCTCCTGTTGCAATTCTTTAACAATGCCACATTCAGTCTTGCACCTAGCACACAACATGACCGTGGATGCGCCTGCTCTTGATTCTTTCTGCTTGACAACTTCTGTTTCTCCATCCATAGTACTCAGGTCAAGCGTCAGTTTTCTGCTACCCCGAACCAAATCAACTACAGCCACATCTGCTACCGCTGGATCACAAAAAGTGATTGACCCCTCATTGACCCACTGTTGTATCTGATCTTTGAGCTGCATGCACTGAGAAGTCTTGTGAGTCCATAGGTTATGAAATTTACAATAGGTCTTACCAGCTATTGCTTCTTCTAGGGGGTAGACTCCCCATGGGATGGCCACCTCGTTGGCCATGATCAGCTTGTTTAGGATAACATGAGCCCTGCTAGCATCGTAGGTGTACTCTTTGAACTTTGGCCTTGCTGGTAGTGGCTTCTCCTTCTTTCCCTCGCACGGCACTAAGTCAACCATATTGATTGTGGGAAAAGGATCGATGTCCACCCAAGCTGCAGTTTTCTCTTCATTCGCTCCGAGCTTTCCCTCGTTGATCCAAGTCTGGATAGTGTCCTTCAAGCGAATGCACTCTGATGTGTTATGGTTCCAAAGATTATGGAACCTGCAGTACTTCTTTCCCTTGAGCTGCTCTTGGGTAGGGGAAGGTCCAAAGTCATTCCTCACCTTCCCTAATGCCGTCAAATCCTCCAAAATCTCTGGTGCCTTGTGTGCATTATATTTATAAGATTCGTACTCCGGCTTGGCAAACGCGGCGAACAAAATCTTTACTGGCTCCTTGGACATCTTTAACACCTGGGACTTGATGGGCTGCCTACCAGCAGTTCCACTACTGCCACTTCTTCCTCATATCCCATCATGTATGGGTCTGTATAGGTCATGGCTTGTGGAGCCGAGTAATAAGGATCCATGTGGGAATATATCGCCCCCACAGTCTTGTGCCTTGCTGGAGGCATTCTGGGCCTCAGCGTTCCTGGGATAAGAGCCAAATTGTTCCTGGAATTGTTGGCTTCCTCATCCAGCTCATTCAGGAAGTACTGGTAACTGCCAACCCTGTTCATTAGGTCAGCCATGCTAGAGAACACTCCATCGTGGTGTTTTGCTCTCTGCCTCTTCTCCAAACCCCGAATTGCAATTTTGATCAAGTCAGGTTCTGGGATTGGAGTCTTGCATTTGGCCTGCTGAACCTTGAACCTCTTAAGGAACTCTACTGATGACTCCATAGGTTGCTGATACATAGCTGTCAAAGAAGACAAGTCAACCTCTGGTTCCACAGTTCCAAATGTGGTTCTAA
This sequence comes from Comarum palustre, assembly GCA_951800085.1. NCBI lineage: Eukaryota > Viridiplantae > Streptophyta > Magnoliopsida > Rosales > Rosaceae > Comarum > Comarum palustre. The sequence continues at coordinate 16,898,258 of OX637589.1, forward strand.
ACATAGTCTCCATCACGTTCCAGTCAGGAACTGATCTTGGTATCAACTTGGTGTACCATGTCAGTGCTGACCCCGACAAAGAAGCTCCAAACGTGCGCAGCTTAAACACAGTATCCGTGCCATATGGTCCACACTCGCCTGTGAATCTTGCGATGTGGGTGGCTGCATCTTCAGACCCCTCTCCCGAGAACGAAGTGAATCTTATCTGTCGATAATGTTCTGGCCATGGGCTCTCAGCTACCCATTCTGGATACGGATGCGCGTATGCAGTGTTCACAGCAACAACAATGGGAGTTGCCCTTATTGCTTCCTGTATCATATTCTGGACTGCATCCCAGTCCAGCTGAGGTCTCCTCTGAATGGGCGTAGGCGAATGACGTGGTTGTTGCCTTGGAGCTCTCTGTCGTCCTCTAGCCCCTCCAGGGTTCTGATTATTGTGCACCGCTAATTGGTCATCACCCACACGAAGTGGGCCAAATCCCTCTCGGTGCACGGTTCTTCTATCCACCTGGTGATCTACCTCCTCTAGCAACTCTTCTTCTGGAGGATGTTGGCGGATAAGCTGTTCAGTTCTCATGGCATTTAAAGTCTCCATGAACATATCCATCCTCTTATTCAGCACTTGCTGATTTTCGTTCATCTTAGTTGCTAGGTCTGTATACCTTAGGTCCTGAATCTCGGCCCTTTTGTCCTGCTGCCGGGTTCGATCACGGACCTCCTGGAAACCTTTAGTCAGGTTATCCAATGATGAGCTCAATGCTCCTACGTGCTCAGCAAGGTTTTGTGACTGACCTTCGTTAGCCATGGCACCAAACTTGCTAATGGCTTGTTCTGTAGATAGCTTCCTACAATAAGCCGAATTGTGTGGCTTTGCGATTATGTGTTCCGGTTTGGAACACAAAGGATATTCCTTTTGATACTCGCCGACGCCTGTAATCTTGACACTGTCCCACTGGGCGTGCCAGATGTTTGGTGTAGAATTTGCAGTCCTTCAAACAACCGGCTTGTAAACTTGTGCTAGGCGTGCCAGTACCTTTGGGTCAGGTACAACCTTGAAGTTGGATGCTGCTCGCGTCCCTCTTCTGACTTCTTCTCTCAGCGATCGTGACAGACGTCGATCTTCTTCTTCTGTGCTGGGTTCTCTTTTCAGACCTACAAGGGAAAAGTCCCTCTAGGATTTTTCTCCAACCTTTGCGGATGGCCGAATCTTACTTAGTATGCAAACGAAACTAAGCAGCGGGTATCAAGATATGCAGGATATGGACTGGCGAACGGATTCTCCAGAACTGGTTGCGGGAGTAAAACTGCTCAACGGGTTGAACAGGGGAGTAGTGAGATTTCAACGGATTGAAACCTGTCAGACTTAACGGATTAAGTCCCTTGTGCAGCTGACGGATCAGACTACGGTTGCTGACGGATCAGGCTTGGTTGCTCCGGAGAGGCTTGAAGACTTTCGCGTGGCGAAGTTGTTGTATGTTTGTTGATAGATGTCGTTTTTTTTTTCTCTTGTATCCCAACCCCTTTATATAGTGAATACTAGGGTAGATATTTACTTGCGAATCAAGGCATGGCATCAAATAATCCTTCTTGTAGTGCAAGACAAACTCTTAAAGCCCAAACCTATAAGCCCAACACTATTCTGTTGGTAACTTAACCACGTGCTTCGTTTCTTATAATACTCTCGCGAACGCTTTTCCATCTGCGAACGCATTTTGCTAACACACACCCCGTTTCGCGAGCGCGTTTCCCTCAACGAACAAACCATCTCCCTTCGCGAGCGTGCTTCATTACTGTACTCCTCGCGAGCGCTTTTGACTCTCTAAGCGTCCTCTGACCTTCTTGACCGCAGGCATCGGTCCACTTACTTTTCTATAAATGGGCTTTTTACTTTTGGATCTAACACCAACAACATATGCAAACTAATGACAATAGTAATTCAAAACAACTCAAGGCATAGAGCAACAACTTGGTGTATCATTGAACACTCATTCCTTCTCCTCTGCTTTGTACATAATAGAAATATGCTGAAACCATACTTAACAACGAGTATGCAATTCTAGAATCATATCAATCGATGTATAGCTTCTACTGTCCTCTTCAACTTATGCAGCAAAACAACAAATCCATACTACCACAGCTAGGCTTCAAAGATCGAACATTAGAAACCATCTTCCAAACAAAAGAACAAAACCAGCACACGGAGCCATAAAAATCAATTCTGCAATCACAATCTTCAACCCAATCCACCAGTTCAAAACAAAGGAAAACATAAATAGAAGACCCTAGCAGCGACAAATCGCCGACAATTGGATATCGGAAAACTCTGGGTTAGGGATTTGAAAATTGAGGAAATTGAAATCTGAGATAAAACTAAACCAGAAACGGAGAAGCAAAACTATATTCAGAAGCACATAGAAATCAGAGATTATTGAAATTGAAAAGTAAAGAAAAATCGGAGAAAGATTGAGGACTTCATTATGTATTTCATTAATGGATTGTTGTAACAGGACATCAGCCTTTATATAGGCAAAGGTATTAGTCAATGACTATTCTACCCTTACGGCACTAATGCTATACTGCTAACACGCTCCAAATTAACGAAATTGATCATGCATGCACCGAATTAACGTCCACGATCATGAGTTAGGACATTGGCATATACTCAAACAAAATCCGAAGCATTATCCATGTTCTTCCCTTTCTGATTAGGGCTTCTAAGCACAAAGTCCAAATTGTAAAGCACCGGCACCATTGTTATGGAGCACAAAAACACCAGCACTGGACCAAAAATCCAAAGCATAAGAGGTAGTGCTGCGTAGAACAGCCTATTCCCCACCGTGTTCAGAATGTAACCTTTCTCTAGAAGCTCCGACACGTACTCGGGGGTCACCGGAGAAGTAGGGTCTTGAGGACTGTTGATGAGGATGTTCACTTGGTTGATGAACCTGATGGAAAGTGAGTGACACATGAAGGAGAAGAGGAAAATGGTGAGTAGGGTCACGTATTTGAGGGCGACCATGAACTCCCCATGAGCGCCGTAGACGGCGTCGTTCACCGGCTTCTTTACGCTGTACGTGCTGCTGATCACGGCCGCCAGGCCGGAGCACAGAAGGATCGACGTGGTGGCCATTAGGGTTGATCCCATGATCGTGTTTCGCAGCGTTTGGACTGCCAGGATGTTCTTCTTTTCGTTGTCCTGCAGCCAAAGAAGTATAAACAAAGTTATTATACGTATAGGTCAAGAACCGTAGTGATCTATACGTGTGAATCTAGTGGAGAATCCTAGTGAATGATTTAACCTAATTAGCATTCATGTGACTAAAGCAGTACGACTAGCTAGTACTACTATTGATGCAGGATCTGACGTGGGAAGCAATAGAGAAGATGACTGAGTGGATTTGTCAAGTGGCCATGGAAGAAAGAACAAATGGGGGTATGGTGTTGATGTCTGTCCTGCAATTAGGTCGAGTTATCTCATAACTTTTCCAATAACTTGTCCTGATCTATCTGCCCAAATGTTACTATCAGACTTGTTCTAATTCCATAAAAAAAACAAACAAAAAACACTAATAAAAGGAGGAGAGTCGTGAATATGCAATGCACGAATAATCGATCAGTTATTCTGTAACCAAAAAAGAAAAATTAATCGATCGCTTCTAGATTATACTCAATATGATGATTTCGATTTGTGTGTCTTTTACATCCAAAATCAACTGACACTATAGTGTTTCAAATATAAACTACTTTCTCAAGTGAGATTCATAATCCGGCTTACAATATCCAGTTTGAATGTAATCATGACCAAATTACTTCCTCACGATCTTTGGCTAAAACTACGATGATATTTAACGAGTCTAGAGTCCCATGACCAATATTCTACTGAAGAAATCATAAGAGAACGAGTGCATGTCGACCCTAAACACGCCTATGTTAAAGTTGCTTACATATGCTACTTATCGGTGAGAAAGACAAACATAACGTTGTATCCTAGCCTGTAAATCAAAAATCAAATTACAACATATCGAGTTGATGGATCAAAAGATGTATGACCATTGAAACACTGAAAATAATTAGTGGAAATGAAATATAATGAACTGTATACCAAGTAAAAGAGTAGTGTCTGCAGAGTAGCTAGCAATCTAAGACAGTACGTGTTGTTCTATATAGATAGATAGGTACCTTGATCATTGCAGAGACCCATAATCGTCTCCCTCTGGTGTTTATGCCGATGATAGTAGTCTCGGGCTTAGTACGAACATTGTGCCACAACCATCCATTATAACCAGCTGTTATCAGAAACCCTAACGGAACCAGAATCACATCCAAATAGCATTTTCTCCATTCCATGATTCTCTCTCTCTCTTCTTCTTCTTCTTCTTCTTCTTCTTCTTTCTTTCTTTCTCTCTCAACCTAGCTGGGTGCTTTTCCTCTTCTTCTTTCTCTTATTATATATATAGTCTTTCAGTTTCCCTCCACTATGGTGCGTGCCTGGGCATATCAGCTCTGAATATACAATACAGAAATGAATGTGGACTCGTTTAACTGCCTGGTTCAGTAGTCCAGAGATCCCCTAGATATAATCCCTGAGCACCGAGGAGGATGATAAAACATGAGCGCAGCAACTAAAGTAGCACAAGAGAAAAGCAAAACCCCCCACTTTATAGCTAAATTACAGACATGAGTCTAAAATGTGGGATTTATCATGCATATATATGAATATGAGCTTTGCTTTTTCTCGTCTCTGCGTCCACCTTATATATAGCTACCTTTTTTCTCTCTCACTAATCTTTCCCTTTTTTAATTTATCAATGGAATTTCTTTAATTTCGAACCAGATACGCCAATTTGCCACATTTAATCTATGAGGGATGTTAGCCGATCCAGAGTTTGGCTTTGTCTACCTTACTGTGTTGTTTAAGTGCACACTAACTTGGCATGGATTTGCATTTAGTGATTTGATAAGTCAGAAGTCAAGATATTAGCCAACAGATCGAAATGGAGAAATTGGGTCAGAAACTAGCAGTGATCGATTGGCCTGATAATATTACTCGTGGTTGTTTTCAAAATTACTTTGTTGAAAAATGTCCCAGTTCTAAACTTCTAATTTCTTTTTCTTCATAGATCTGCAATTCATAAACATTTTCTTGAAATAGTTTGCATTTATATATCGATCATTGCGTTTCTTGGCATGATACACATGCATAAGTATAATCAATCATCATTTACATAGGCTCATATCATATGAACCCTGGCTCAGAACTCAGAAGTCAGAATCGAACTATCTGAAATCCTTGTCGTGAAACATCATCCCAATAAGGGTTGTACACAAGTTTTTCAGGGTACGTATATATTTCTCATGTTTTGAATTTCGTAACGTTAATGGATTCATCAAAATTTGGTGTTTCGATCTCTTCCAACAAAATTTCTATGGTATAAGTTTACGTTTTGATTTATAAAACTATTGTAAATGCAAGTGAAAGTCTGACGAGGAACAGCTAGATAGAGCACGCTTTGTTCCTGACTCACCAAGGACTATACACGCATATTATGTCGATCAGATCCACTAATTTGAAGCCATGCCAGGAAGGTTAAGATAATGAGTAACACTAATCAACGTACATCATCATCCACAAAGCCGTTTCACTTTCTTCTTAATCTGTTAGTTCTAAACTACATGCCCAAAAAAATAACTGCGCGCATACAGAAGATCGAAGATCGTAAATTCGTAACCAGCAGTTAGATTTATGCGTAATTACTTGATTAATGCGTCAATGTTAATTACGATGAATAACATACATCTTGATCCTATATATTCTAGATCACCATGGATTGATCGAGTTGGTTGTTGAAGCTAGATCATATGAAGCTCTTAAAATGAAGTTTGGATCTTTTACGTACTTATAATATCTCAGTGTTGTCAAATTAGGTTCTTCCATAGGTAGGAGAATACACGCACTTAGTTATAGTCTATGCGCCAGCAAGGAAGCAACTATGCCTAACAAAACACAACTACATTCTTCCCTTTTTGTAATGTCCATCTGTATATCATAATGTTCTTCACAAGTTAGGAAACTAAACTTAATCGTAGTTGTAGACACATAAAAAGTCAACAAAAATAAAATCGTTGAATTGTCAAACCACATGTGGACCCGATAATTCATATATGTGGCACGTGAGTCAGCAAAATCAAAAAGACTTCGAAAATACACGTGGCGTCGTGTGAGTGGTCGATCAACAACAAAATCGTCAAATTCCGACCGGAAACAAATATTAAATGTCAATCGATAATCATAAATCAATCAAGTTAAATTGATTATCAAAAAGGAAGTTTGATATTTAATCAAGTTGACGTAATACCTTATCGGTCATAATCGAATCAATCAATAAATACCGATTGATTTAGTTATGTAAATAATTGTAATTAGACCAATCAATCAAAATTGATTGATTTAATTACACCGTTAAGGAAATACGATTAAATGGTGTTGCAAAACATTCCTTACACGGAGAAGCATTGATACTATAAATACCCCCTCTCATATCAAGAGGAGGACTTCCGACCAGAGAGAAAAAAATTACTCCCGAGAGCTCAGAAGTCTCAAAACTCTTTTGAAGAACAACCAAGCTCCTAAATAGCCTGTTCTTCACCAAATCCAAACACAAATCTCAAACACTCGTCACGTGATCAATTCTCGTGACTACTTTTCCACCTCAAGAACAAGTGCCTTGTCACCCTTGAGGTAAATCTAAATTCGGAGATAGAATCAGAGGAGTTCACAAAGATTTGTAACCCGCAAATTCATCAATAAAATTCTATTATTTTGTACAAGTGTTGTTTTGTCATTTGCGCAGATAAATTCGTGTTTACAGTAATTTCTTTAATTTGGATGCAACTCTAGACAATACTGAGTTGTAAATACATGTAATTATGAAAGTGAGTCTTCTTTTGTAGTATACGTATAAATCAAGAGCATCACATTCCATCAAGCTATGTTTTACTCTCGCATTTCAGCATTGTAATCAAGCAGTGGATTCCACTTCTGTTTACTCAATAGACACAAACACGAATATGTTTGCGATACCTGACCGCTACCAAGTTGATATTAACACTGTAGAGAGAAAGACATGTTCATCAAGAAAAAGATGCGGTACGTAAAGTATGAATGGGACACAATCGCAGACAGCGCTCTCTATAGTACTAGTTCAAAGTGAAAAAGAAAGGCAAAAATTATGTATGATGATCAGGGGTAGCTAATCAAGGTGTATGCGGGTCTCTCACTTTGTCAAAATGTGACATCGTCTTTGTCCTTTACATTCCATGTTTGATCAAACGAGCTAGTCCAAGCATTCGTAGTGGGATACACACTGATTTGCTAAGGATAACAAACAAAATAAAACTCAGACTTAACCAATAAACTGGATGAAAAAGAAGCATGCACTGCTCCATGCATAGACTTAAAAGCAAAATCAAACCCTAAACTTATGATAAACAAGAGAAATTCCATCCATACATGGTACTAATATTGTCTCTGATGACCAAAAAGAGGGGTCAAATCAGTGAGATATATAATGGGGTGCCTGGAAATGTGGGTGACCAACATTGCTTTGTATGTATTGGGTTAATTATGTCATCCACCTAAGGCCACTGTGTATGTGATTTTCTAGTGCTCCGAGGAGACCAGCTATGGCAGAAGCAAATCGAAGCAGCTTCCTAGTTCCTATAGTTCATAGTTAGAGCCAGCTGCAGTCTTCTTAGTCGACCTTGCTTTGAAAACAAGGGTCAGATGGCCTTCCTCTTTTCTTATGTTTATATTTCTGGTGCAACATGTATCCGACCATTCGCGTCTAGTGCTCCAATTATATACCTGACTTGGAAGAACCACGATCTTTTTATCTCCAAAAAAATCCCACTAATATATGTGTGAGGAGTAGTCATGCATTTAGAAGAATATTCTACTACAAGATTCTAATGCACAGTGAATTTCTAGAAATTTTATCCTCGAGTCATATTGTGTAGTAGTAGTAGTAGTAAAAGGGATGTAAAAGCAAGCCAATACGGCATCTCATTGAAAAGATGTCATATTCGGTGTGTAGAGAGAGTTCGTGTTTTACACCTGGTTACATGATACTCAAAGAAAACAGATTCCTTTAGTGCTAAGGTGAAGTTTAGAGTCACGGTTAAACCATGGGCGTAAAGTATTTGGCTCTATCGTAACAACTAAAACAAAGTTTGGCGACACATCAACAGGTAAAATTGGATTTCCATAGAATGATGAAGGGTTAAACTCCCGACGAAACAAAACACAAAATCTTACAAGCACCGGCGGAAGTAATTATGTTGTATCTTATCAAGCTAAAGTAGTTATTAGTTTCACACCTTCACCACTCAGTAGGGCATGCGAGCAAGTGCTCCATTGGAAATGAATATAGGAAAAAGAAGCCTACAAGTATAAAGAATAAACCCGAATAGCCTAATTTATGAAAGTTCATCGAAGTTTTCCAATCCTTTATCTAAATTTTGAGCCCAATTAACTGAACTTATGGGCCTCTTCTGTTTTCCATTTTGATAAGGTTTAATTTCCGAGACAAGTAGAGGCAGTTGTGTATTAGAGTCGACGATCAGGACAGAGATCCATAGTCATGGCCTAATGTCGTTGAACTATTCCAAGGAACCAAGTTCGCAGAGCCAACCGAAAGCATGGAGGAGATCGAGGCTCTTGGCTAGGGTTTAATATACAAACCCCGAAAGCGAAAATTTCCAAAGGCTTAACTAGTTGGTTATCTCTAGAGCTAACAGATCTACAGATTCATTCATGGGAATCGAAGAATGAAGCACGGACCCTATCAGAGGGATCGAGCAACTATGAGAAAGCCTTGCATGTGCCTGGAACTGCTCCATGCATTAATAAATATAAGAAACCCAGTGCTCCTGAGTTCTGTGTGCTCTGAATGAAGCAGAGAGAGGCTCTGAAGCTGCAAGCGGCAGGCGTTGAAGTTGAAGACGATTGCTCACCCCAAGTTAATCATAACAGTGATCGATCGGTTCCTTATCCATACATATATGAATCATGATGATCATAACGACCTACAATAAGCACTGAAGCACGTAAATTCATTGATAGCAAAGATGCAAAATGTGTGTGTGTGTATATATATATATACATATATATATACATATATATATATATATATATATCATGAAACGACTATATTTCTGTGCTATTGTCGCTTCATGACATTCGTCGACTTCATCCGATATCCGATCGAATGATGCAGATAGGTGTCACGTACCTCTCATACCGTGAAATTTGCAAACCAACAAAACCAAAGATTTGATTAAGTTAGACAGCTGCAAAAAATGAAATTGTATTTGGTAGAGATCATAAACTAATGAAGATTATATACGTCAGGCTAACAACTTACTAATCTAGCTAATCTCATAATCATCGTCTGAAAGTTAAGGGGAAGCGGGATCATAATCATTATTCTTATTTGTAAAGTGTTTAAACATTCTTAGAGAGCAGGAGTAGGAATTATATATATAAAGTCAATATTATGTGGCAGAAAGTTATGAAATGAATTAAATAAGGTATACAATCGAATCCCTCAATTTTACTATACATATATTTATAACATACATCTGAACTGTCTGATTATCTTTTCAAATTTGATCAGACGGTTCACAGACTTAATATATGTCATACATATATATATGAGACAAATCTTTTTGGGAGAAAACATATTTGAAGGTACATACCAAAAAATTAAGACAGCCAATTAGCAAGATTATTATACAAAACAGCCATATTGATTAGCCAGCTAGCTTAGCTACCTAATACAATGCGAATCAAGGGTTCAGGGTCAGAGACTATAAATCAGATTGATTATGTTCGTACATGCATGGTGACCAACCAGAAGAGGAAGATTATCAAATTAAGGTTGGTTTAATCATTTATCATTTGTGCGTTTAATCATTGGGTGGTGGATGCTATCAAGGCTGGATGTATTTGATTTTTGGAGGCTTTTTTTAGAGTTTACCTCCAAACAAAATTAAAACAACAAACGAATCTTATTTTTTGAAATTAAATTGTAAGAATTTGTTGATCGAGTGTGTTCTTATTTGTTTAATAAAGGGTCATGCACTCTATTCTATCTCTACCCATTTTGATGGAAAATGGTTGGTATGCCAAACTTTTGAATGCACAACTGACCTCGTCGTACATTGAGAGTTACACAATAACCAAAATATCGCATCGGTAGGTTAAAATTCGATAAGAAAATGATGAAATCATTAGCAGATAAAGCAAATTAACAATTCAATAGTCGATTAATAGTGTCCATGTTCAGTAAGATTTGGAACAATTGAGACGAAGCTCAATTCGTGTTTAGTTTTGGAAAGGATTCAAAAGAACATTTTATATGTTGATTAAGGAAGAGAGACCTCAATGGCTTAAACTCTTGAATAATACGAAGGGGTCAGATAGCCATGTTCGGTAGTTAATCAGAAATCAAATTGTTAATGCGGTTCACGTTATAGTTGCAATTTTAAAAGTAGTTTCTAATCATAATCATGAAGCTCGGGGAGTCTAATTATTTCATGTACTTTTGGATGTATGTACATGTTTATAGCTACTATATGGTTTCTGAAAAAGTTTAGGTAAGAGCTTGGTTACGCTACACTATTATCGTCAGGACATACCTGCAACCTCAACCCTGAAGGACTGACAGTAGACACGTGTCTGTCACACCAGCCTCCAGGTATGGATTTCTACAGGAATTTACAGATCGCGAACCAAACGAGGCATGTTGGTAGCATGAATCGAACTCAGATGGGGTCTTCATCACAAGCCCGTCCTTGTCAACTGAAGCAAACCTCGTTGGTTACTATAATATATATATGTTTGTGTACTTATATGATACACCTTTGCTTCAACGTGCAATAATTATGCTAAAATATCCGCCGTTAATCAAATCAATCATGTAGGTGCTTATGTAAGAGCAGATCAAATAACCATACTTTCAACAAATTATCTTCAGCACACGACATGTATCTACAAATACAAGTTATTTAGGTGAAGATTTAGAATCAATACCATACTAATACTTTTAGTAGTTCATCGCTAAGAGCGTGCATGGTTATGAGTGTGTTTGATACAGTTGTGGTTTTTAAGTAAAGCAAAGTAACTGAGTGTGGTAAAACTGACTTTTTACAAGTGTTGTCATGATAAAAACAGTGACATGATGTTTGGTAAACTCAAAATTGGCTTTTGCTTTTATTTGAAGAATGATCAATTTAAATATGAAATCTCTTTTTACCAAAATTGTTTACCATCTAATAAATTTGATGCTTCAAAAAAACCAATCTTGATGATAGATATTGAACAATTTAAAATGAATTGTACAAGTATTGAGTCACATTACTGATCACAGTAAATATTTCATTGGCATCAAGTACAAAAATATCTCACACATCAACAATTGACGTTCTTAACCACTCAAAAACCATCAGTGTAGTATCACTATCACCACTCTCCCAATTCCACATAAACAAACTAACCAAGTACCCTTCATTCCTTCAACATATACTGGTCAAGCTTTAAAGAGAACCAACATTTCCCCGACTTATAGCTCCCTTTGGTTTCCATTTACTGATTTTGCTAACATTGTTTTAGTAGAAGACAGATTTTGCTACCATTGTTGCCACTCTTGCAATCACTTCATTGAGCTCAAGCCATCCTCTTCTAAGAAAAACCGTTTTTGGCTACTGTGTCCTGTGAACATGGCACAAAGTTCAACAATCAATATAATTTCTTAAATGTCCATAAATAGTTTGGTGAGCAAATCGACTAAGTGCTATTGAATTCCATTTATGTCAAGTGAACTGTATAAAAAAGCCACAAGCATCGCAAAACGTGCTTCTGGGACCGTGCAAAAGTAATCTGAAACAACCCCCTAGCCTCTTGGCTTCTTCCCCACAATGTATTCTATATAATATCACCATACTATCAAATCCATATAGTCATTGATTAGATAGAGATTTATCTGATCTGCATAATTATAAAGAAGCAACTTTCTTCCTATCTGTTAGTCCATATCAAATTATCAGATTGATAAATGGGGTAGTATTCATATTGTAAGTCTATTGGTTATACATCAGTTGGTATACCTTTGTTTGGTTCTTAGCAGATATCAACCTACTATTTTAGGAGACTTAGACATGTCTCTAAAGATAAAATTTTCTTTTGAGAATTTTTGTTTTTTGAGTTGCTCACTGGAAATATTATTTCTACAGTTGTAGAAATTCTTTTACCAGAACCCCAAACATTACGTAGTGGGTCTCTAAACACAGTCGTGATAGGGTCACTGACCACTGGATTCTTACTGAAAAACAAATCGACAGTAGGTTAGTTACTTGACCAGACCATATATTTTCCAACAAGCTAACTACGAAACTCATATCCCATATGAGAATAGTGAGAATAAGGGGAGTGAACCTACTAGGCGGTTTTGATCATGAAAACGTACAAGGTGGTGAACCTACTAGCTAGTCTATCCTTTCATTTGGTTCCCACAGACCCACACTAATTCACAAACACCTTTCAAATATAAAGCCCAAATTTTGACACAAACACCTTTCAAATATAAATCCTAAATTTTGACACCCAGATTAAAAATCATTACTGACATGCACCTGACCCATTATTTAACTAATATTTCAATCATTTGGAGTCATACTCTAACAAAACAATGATTATATAAAGAGCTGCCAAGTAAACCCATGAATCAATCGACAAACAAAGAATAGTTGATTCTTCAAAACCCAGAAAACTATACCAAAAGGCACAAGGGTATTGCTAACAATTAAATACGAATGAATGGAAAAAAAGAATAGGCTTACCTCTGAGCCCTAGCTTCTCAAAATCTGCTACAAACCTGAAGCTTGAAAGTGAGCACTAGAGGATAGAGGCGTTGTGCGATAGGTTTATATATCAGGTTCATTTGTGTAATTTGTTCTCACACTGAGGGGTACCCAATATCATTTCAAAAAATTCATGAATTCATGAAAAACAACGCGCCCCTAGTTTATAAGGAGGAGGGGACAACTTCTCCTTTTCTCAAAAAGTTCATTTTACTTAAAAAAATTATTTTTAGACTTACCAAACACCAAAAGCAAATGAGCTTAAAAGCCTCCCAAACGCAGCTTATGTAGCAGACTTACAAAAGTGGTGCATATATAGAAGAATTTTGATTGTTAGTATAAAGATCAGGTGAATATAAAGAATTCACAAGTTGCCAACAAAGTGGTGCATATATAGAAGAATTTTGATTGTTAGTATAAAGATCAGGTGAATATAAAGAATTCACAAGTTGCCAACAGCTAGAGTAATGGTTCAAGAGCTAGCGGAGTTTGCCGACTTCAAAACTTGACGCTGTGTTTGCACAGTACAAAAACACCATGCACATAATGTCTGCATTTTAAAGGAGTCGTAAGATCCGTCAGGGTGTCTTTCACTAACAAAAGAAAGGAAGAAATAAGAAAAGTTTTAATTCCGTGAAAGAACACTAGCATTGCCATTGGTCCTCTGGATGAAAATTCCCGTGAGGTTTTCTGCGAGTTGATGCTTCTAAAATACCCTAAATTCAAGAAGTGGTTAAATGCTACAGTTGAATTGTATGAGGTCCCGTGAGTGTTAGTACCAGTCTGATTCACAAATCATAATCAGTGCTGGTTTGGTTTTAAGCAGGTAGGCTTTGAAAATCGAGGACAGAGAAATGGGAGATATTTAACTGGTGATGCACAGGGCTATGAGTCCCGAGGCTATATAGTTGATGATGAAAATAACAGACCTCCCCCCCTTACGATGGGTTAGTCGTAATTTCTAAATACAAAAAGGTGACCATGAATATGAAACTATATATTATAGGAAAATGTACATAAAACTATTCAAAATTCCAGAGGCCAACTACTATAAATTGAAAGCATCCATCTGAGATGTGCAAACTGCAAACATAAACACAAGCAGTTTACACAAGGTCCCATACAGAAGCCAACTTAAGTTCACAATCTGCTTCAAGAATGAGCAACAGCACCACCATGGATACAAAGAAGTCTAACAAGATCAGGGAGATTGTGAGGCTTCAACAGATTCTCAAGAAGTGGAGAAAGATCACTAACTCGCCTAAAGCGAGCTCCATTACCAGCAGCAGCAGCCACAAGAGCATCAAGTTACTGAAAAGAACCCTGTCTCTAGAGGGTACGGACAAAACCGGCAGTACCTGTGATGCTTCTAACAATGCTCATATCCCTAAAGGGTACCTTGCTGTTTGTGTTGGAGAAGAGCTCAAGAGATTCGTCATTCCAACAGATTATCTTGGCCGTCCTGCTTTTCAGTTCCTGCTAAGAGAAGCTGAGGAGGAGTTTGGGTTTCAGCAGACCGGTGTTCTGAGGATTCCATGTGAGGTTTCTGTATTTGAAGAGCTTCTGAACATGGTGGAGGAAGATAGGGATACATTCTTGATTCTTCATTCAAGGATGCTATTCAGAAAGTCAGCTCAACTATTACCACCCAGAAAGCCCAATGTGCAGATAATAGTTTGAAGTTTTCTTTTCGGTACTACTCATTTAGATCTCTTCATCAGACGAGAAGGAGAAGGAGAAGGAGAAGCATTTTTATGTCGAGTATGTAATGTGTATATATCAATTCTGATGCATTTTCTCAGGCATCAAATCCGAAATCTCATTCTGTTGGATTTATATATCTAATTCCACATCTTATAGACTTATACTCAATCAACAAACAAGCATTTCTTCCCAGAACTAAAGCAAATGAAATTCCATACTCATATCATTAACGTTCTCCACATATGTGAGACACTGAATGTGGATCATAGAATCAAACAATATTGGCAGTTTAGCAACATAACATAATAAAATACTGCAGTTTTCCCGCATCCAATCAGAAGACTCAAAGTGATAGATCACCAGTTGTGATACCAGCATATAATCGGTTAACCAGTTTCATTGATGAAGCAGATGTCGATAGGGTAGGATAAAAGCAATTAATGTATCTCTTTTATCATCCCAATATGAGTCTTTCACATGTCTGCAGAGTAACATACAATAAAAGAAATCAGGGATGAATTATATCCCACCCTAAGAAAATTGCATTACTTCCCACTATCATGTAAGCATGTTTTCTGGAATCCAATCTAAATTAGTCAGTAGTCATTAAAGTGATAAGGCAGTAAACAAGTTTTCATAGATGATGCAAATGGGGATAGGATGAGATGAACTCATGAAAGCAATTAATGGACTCAAATTTATCATCCCAACATGTTACTGTTCACATGTCTGCAGATCCACTTGCAATCAGAAAACACAGGATGAACTAGATCCCAACATAAAGGAAACTGAGAAGTAAGAACCAATTTCTTTTCTAAATGAAAATGAAAGCTTGATGAAAGGTAAATGAATCTCGAAGCCAATAAAAACGAAAAATCTCCAAAAGTTTCTCCCCCAAATCAGATGACAAATTTATGTACAAGAAATAAATTAAACAGCTGTATAAACTAAGAACTGTAAATTTGAATACAGAGATTACTTCATGGAAAAGTAATGGTTCTTGGTCAACAATTCTCTGGTAACTACAAAACGTTTAACCATGTGTCAGGACAAGTTCATGTGCTTTGGAAAATGCTCATATGGAATGTGTATTATAAGACAGCTAGATTTGGTAATCAGTACTCGGTACAATTTAGTACCTAATGCATTGTCCTATTCTAACAGTCATATAAATTTTCAATAGTTTTATTCCATGCAAATTTGTCGTCACCAAACCACTATTTTGAATCTGCCATTGCTTACAGACCTGCAGGGTACGCTATCCTATGTTTTTGATGCAGAAATTGCTAAACAAATGATCAATTCAAAGATATAACGATTCATATAAGCTATAACGGTAACATATTGCACCCATCAGCGGTTGCATCAAGTAAAAACTGAAAATCGAAATCACATTGGCAGATTTTCACAACCTCTCTTTCTTCACTCACATGCATCCTTCTGTGTCAAACTCCAGAGCCATGCGTCAATGGTGACTAACCAACCATTTGAATTTGGGAAAACAAATGCAATTTGATGTTAAAATAATAAAATAGTAAGATCCAGTAAAATGAAGGATCACATGACACATGCATCTGCAATGAAAATGACTCTATCCAATTTGCAAGTAGCACAAGCTTAATAATAATCACATTACATACAGTTTCAGTTTCACAATTCTTGGCAATCACTTTTTGGGAAAACCTGGTGCTAAAGCTGTAATCTAATTGTATTTATCAAACCAAACAAATCAAAATGTTAGGATCTGTTAAAAGTAAATGAGGTACATCAGAATCGTTAAAGATCCACCTTGTTGTGAAATATAATACACAGAGAATCCAATATCAAATCTGGATACTGAATTTGGATCCATGTGTTAATCAACCAGAACTAACACCAAATCTTTGAGAAACTCAAAGATTATAGCTTCAATTGCAACTTGCAATGTTATACTTGAAAGTACAGTTAGTACTTTGGAGCTACATGTGTCATTAAACAGGAGGTTTAGCTGTCATTTAATATAAAATCTCTCAGTCCCTGGGTTTACTTAAACCCAATAAACTACAGGAGAAACTATATGCTAATAAGAACATAATCTACGGTGTGCTTAATCTCAGTGTCCTTCATGACATATAACAACTTAACTCCAGCAAAAAACAAAACAAAAGATGCAAAAAACCAGTGGATCCATAATTTGAAACGGACAATAACATCTCAAAATCAACTTAGTATTAGTAAATGTGTATCTGAGATTTAGACTGCCAGATTCAATTACTAACATTAACCTAGTTGAGTTATGTAATGATCATACCAGATGAAATCCACTGATTCAATTTAAAAACTAGCTGCTACCAAATGAAACTCAAATTAAGGCATTTCCAGCTCAAGATACTTTATGAGATAAACTTACACTCATCATCAGAACACCTTGTGTACAAATATAGAATTAATATTCAAATAGTTTTGGTACCAAGATGGAATCTTTGAACACATACATTCTACAATGAACGTATATAACAATTAAAGTATTCAACTTTTCATTAGAGGAGCCTCAAAAATTACATGGGCGAATAAATGGTTATTCCCATTTCTTCAAAGAAATTACACTGTAGGGTAAAAAAGGAGAACCTGAAAACTTGAACACAAAGCAGTTCAGGCTCAAAAGGACAGCTCCCCACCATCATTGTAATTTGGGAATGTGACACATTTGAACACCTTACAGTTTGAACACAAAACATACCCAACCTGCAACCAAAAACTCCAACAATAAAAATCAAATCTTTCACCTCAATCTGATCTGGGTTGTTAAAAATTGAAACTTTAAGATCATACTTACTGCTCTGCAAGATGGGCATCTCCTATAGGTCCTATTAGACTCAGTTTTCACATTGATTTTCTGTCCTCTACAGAAATCACAGACTAACCACCCTCTGCCATTGCAAAGCTCGCACAGAATTGCTGCAGAAGAATCAACCTAACTGGACTAGTGTCAGTCTGATTCTTAAACGACAGGTCGTTCTGGGCAGGTTTAGAGATTATTAGAGATGATTCGGTACCTCTTGTTCTTGATTGATAGGTGAGCATTTCGCAGGTTTCGAGAAGCGACTTGTCGTTGAAGGTGGCAGTAACGTCATCCGTAAAGAACTGAGTTTCCATGGGGAGATAGAAATCATCGACGCCATTGGAGTAGGAATGAGTTCCTCAGAGCAGACCAGAGTGTCGCCTTCGTTATCCGATAACGTTTCCCTCCATATCTGTCGCGAATTACGTAGTTACCATCCTATTTTCGCAGATATTACAGGACTTGCCATTTACTTTATTTCTTGGGATTTTATAGTTGATTCATTTCCGGAATTTATGCATTTTGTTTCTAGGTAATTTGGTTTGTTAGATGGTGAGGATGAGTAATGCACGATTATTAGATTATTAGATGTGTGTGTTTTATGTTTAATTTATATATCTATTTACATATATCGACAATCTAACAACATAACATGTCAAACTATTTAATAAGATAAACAATCAAAAGTTTCTTACACTATTATCGCAAAACCTATTTTGTTCTATCACAAGGTGATCCTTATGAGTTTCAGCTTGAAGTATAAGTTATCAGTTTATAAATATAAGTATAAGTTATCAGTTTATCACTGCTAGTGTTAGGTTGTAAAAGCTCACAACTGAAACTTAACATTAAAACGACTCTGGCTATCTATATCCTTTGATTCTTTGAACTCTAGCTTCAAAATGAAAAGTTCTATCACAATATGTGAGTTCTAGAACTTTTCAAGTATTCAACTTTTCATTAGAAGATACAAACCCACAATCTGTATTCCTAGAACTTCAAGTTTGAAAGCTCACTTTTCCTATTAGCAAAACCACAAATCAATCTCCATTCTCTTACCCTAAATAGTCCCACTCAACAACCTTAAATTACCATATATCCCAGAAATTAAAAATGGGTCTTGTAAATAGGGCCCGTGTAAGCTGGATAACGCTAGAATATGCCAATTTGGGCTACGCAGCACTGGACCCTGTTCGGACATTGGGCGAGAGCGGGAAAGGTGAAGAAACTTCCAGAGAAGTACCAAAAACTTGCCCCTTATAAACCACTAGGAAATTTAATCCAAACACCAATTGTTCGGTGCGAAAATAGATTTTCTCGAATAACCAGTTTTAGAGCATGTCAGTACTTATGGGTCAGGTACAACCTTGATCTTGATGTTTGTTCGCATTTTGACTTCTCCTCAAACGACTGACGTACGGACGCTGGTCGGGCCGACACTCAGGTTGGTCACAAACCTAGCTGAGGAGCAACTAGAATTTTCTCCACTTCACGCGAAGCAGACGTTTCTTACTAAGATCGGTGTGGTTGAGTAGAGCTATAAACGAAGATTGTGGGGCGTTCGCCAAAGGGTTCCTTGACAAACCGAGGATATTTGCTAGAGTTATTCACTCTACCAATAGTTTTGCGCGTATTTGCGTACAAATAGAGCTTTATGAAGCGGTGGTGGACTGTTCGCTCACGGATGAGGCTTGGTGAGGTAGAAGCGGGAACTGCCGATGGATCGGGTTTTGATGAGTAGCAGCGGTGAATGCCTACGGATAGGGCTTTGGTGAACAAAAAGACCTAATGAGTCTTTTTGGTAGAGGTGCTCCGAGTGAGGCTTGTTTTACAGTGTGCAAAAGTTGTTTGTTGATTAATTGAAGATGTCCTTTTGTTTACCATCGACTCCCTTATATAATGAACACTAGGGTTCTCCATTCCTTGTATATCAAGGCAAACCAGATTCTCTTGATCAACTAGGAAAGAAATCTCCCAAATGATTATAAAACAGATATTATGTATTCTTGCTAATCAGCCAAACATGACCTCAAAAAGAAAAATAATATGTACAAATATTCTGACCACAAGAATCGGCTTTCGCAGAAAGATATTATTTTGGCTCAAACATTGCTTCCCAGGCCTTTAGATTAAACCCAAGTCCATTCGTGAAATCGATAAGAGCTAGAAACCTGACCCAGTTTCTTTAAATTATTAGAACGCAGTATCATTCCTCCTTTGTTGTCGTCTAACTTCAACAAACAATGCTTCGTTTTAGTAGAACCCTTTCAGTTCCTCTAAACTCCAAGTCGGCAAACCTTATTTCCACACTACCTTTCCACCATGACTGACATCCCTATCAAATATAGCTGGACACAGACAAATATTGTTTACCCACTCTTTTGCTCAATTTCTGGGTGTAATTCTCTCCTCTCTAGTGACCTTTTTAATTATTAAATTTAAAGTGAGTAATTTAATTCTTGCTATTAATGATATGAGGTTATATTTTGGGGAAGTGACGTAAAAAAATTATTCGCTTTCTAATTGTAAGATGCTTTTACTATTTGTTCATCTGTGTCTGTTCATTGCCATCAGAGGCGTAGCTACATGATGTCTTCTCACTATATTTTCATGTGTGTTGTGCTTCAGATTTTTACTTGTATATAAGAGTAATGTAAGTTATTTGGCTTATTTTGCCTCTTAATAAAGTAAAATTTTCTTTTTACATAATTAGATTGTCTAAATTGACCCCTCTTCGTATACTTTCTGGCTACGCCACTGATTGTCATCATTCTCTTTGTCTCTGTAGAACATTCTGGTCAAACATCTGATGATGGTTGGGTTCATATTATGTAACAGTATTATCAATCCGGCGTTGAGATGATTAGGAGAGATCTGCTCACGGGTCATTGGAGACCTTATCTTGAGCGTGCAATTAGTTTGAAACCTTGCTATGAAGGAGGCATCAATGGTGGTGAGGTGAAGGTTGCGAGATGCTAAATTCTTGGGTATCAACTTCAAAGCGCACCTGGACGAGTTATGGCCATCCCAGAGTGGTATGCAAATGCTGAAACTGATTCGAATTGGATCACCAACTTGCCAAACGAGTGGGACTGATGAGTAGAGCTCCCTAATGAACTCGTATGCATCACCTATTAGTGTCCCTTTGTTAAAAGTTTAGTGGATATTACTTTTAATATCACTATTTTTATGTTTAGATGCATTGAAGACTTTGAAATTCTTCATGGAGAATTAGTGATGCAGCGAAAAATAAAAGGATAGGAGATTGAAATCTGTCAATCTATTTTTGATCTCGAATCCACGAGAGGTTCTGGAATCCATCAGGAATTGAGATAAACTCAAAGGTTTTTTTTATAAAATCAAAGTTATCAAATACAACTGATAGAGACTCTTTATATAAAAGCAAACAAACTATAGGGCAACTAACAATGAAATCTAAAAGCCCATGGATTAAAATAAAATAGAGTCCAAAATAAATTAATTAAAATAAAACAAAATAATAAAAATAAAACTCAAAAAATAATTAAAATAATCTTCTAGAAGCCCAACGAACTTGGATGTCCGAAAATAATTTGTCACGATCAAACGGTTCTCCAATCTTTATTCTTCGTCGGAGCGTATGAATCTGAAAAAGTTACTGAGAAGCGTCAGATGAGTATAAATATCACTACATAAGAGGATTTCTTACCATCATTCTGATAAAAGGATTCGTATGTTGCAACTCTAGGCTTTGATTCAGGTTGCTCCAGCTCTTCCATGAAACCAGAAGTCATCTTTACAAAGTCTTATGTGTTTGTTTCCATACCTTGCCATTTTCAAGGAGTTGAAACAACTAAGAAACCAGACAACTAAACAGCAGTAAAGAAAGCACAAAATGAAATAGGCAAAAGCTCTACACTAAGAATCAGCATGTACTTGCTAGACAATAGACTAATCAAAAGACTTTAGTTTATGTAACAATCCCATAGTAAAAGTAGTCTAAGTTTGAGAACTTATTAACACACTATAATACCAGATTAGTTTCCATTTGTTGGCTCAAACACAAAAGCAAGGAGATTCATGAGACGTCCTCTGCCATCAGGCTGCAGTAAACGAACACGTTGTGGACGTTCGGAGAGTTCATCGCCACTGAACTTATCTCTCTTTCTTAAGAGAAAAGAGAAGCGAACAAAACTGAGGGAGACTATTACAAGCAACCAAACGAACCAAAGTCCAAAACGACGTCGAACTGTGGTGTGGTTAATTATTGACATTGATTAGGTCGTCTCAAGTTCGTTTTAAATGGCATCTGAATTTCTCAAAACGACCATTTATTTGTTTGGCAGAGTTGTGAGTAAGAGTTTTTCAGAGGATAAACGATCTACGCAGGTTTATCGCTTGGAAGATTTTACTGTTTTTGAGTCTCAACTGTTTCGATATCAAGAACTGAATCGAGAAAAATTACACAACAAAAGTCACAGGAGCTACGGTTTAACATTTGCAGAGGAACCAGCATTGCAACTATCACAGGCGTAAAACAATTCCCCATGGAGTTCAACATCATGTGTCCAAAATCCTATCGGTAGCCTCATTCGGTCATTGGAGCAGGGCCATCACCAGCAGCCAACATGTCCAGAAGAGAATTTTGGGGCTCCAACTCCTCGTGCCACAGTGGCAGTGTGTCACCAGGGTAGAAGTTCCTCTTCACTCCCTCAGCATTAATCTGCAATAAGGCCAAATGTCAATTCATGGTCATGCATAAATAAGCTAGGACCTGCTTAATCACAACTATAATTTAATAGAAAACATACCACAATCACAACACTATAATTTAATAGAAAACATACCACAACTGTGCGGACAACACCACCACTGGCACCATCTCGAGCAATGGCTAGGGAGACAGCCTTCACAACCAAGGCCTGCAATAAGGCACAAAAGAGCTGTTAACAACCACACACAAACCGTAAAACAATCCCTTTTTTCAATAACTAGACTACTGAACATCAACTCTCACAGCACAAGCTTGAAAGATATCATCTCTACAAACATGTAGTGTATAGGGTCCATAAATGAAAAGGTTCTACTTATCTGCATTTATTTTATTTTCTTTACGCGAAGCTTCCAGAGTTCCAGTCATTTAGGGGAGGAAACAAAACAAAGTCAAGTCCCACGAAACCTTTGTTTCAAGCCAATTACTCAAAATATAAACTTCAAACATCAAGAAATGCATACCTCTGCTTCCTCCTTGGTCATTCCCTCTTTCCATGCTTGATCAAAGAATCCGTATAAATAACTCGAGCCAGACCCTATAACAGAGAGAAGTATGTTAGTCAAAACACCAGACATGCAACATGCTATAGTTCTCTCACGAATCATGATACAGAGAACAGGGCTACAACATGCTATCTGAGCATTTCAATTTCAATCGCCAGTAAATATTAGACATTTTCATCAACCACAAGATGAAATATCAGCTTGTACTTCAGGCGCATCTAACATTTCAAAGCAGTGTCTACTAGCCAAATCCAAGTTGATAATATTCCATAAGTTCTCAACTAATCCATCACGAGACCATAACTCACTAAATATCTAATTCCAACCAATGATCAAATGTAATAAAAAAGCAAAAAAATGAACAAAATGCCATAATGTTTTGCATAGGTACTAGATTTTGCACACCCAAAGCATACAAAACCAAACTCAACGCACAATGTCTACAGCCTATAGTGAAATGGAAATTGTACAACTAGTTTAAAGAGCTTCAGCATGCCTCCGATGGCAAATGGCGCCTCTACAACTGTGCCGCCAAGAGGAACTCCATATATCTTCCCCCCTTCATACTTGTCCCACCCTCCTACAATCAAGCCAGTTTGCAACATATTCTGACAAGCCAAAACAACATTTCAAAACACAAACTACTACCTGAACTACACATAACCCCACACCGTAATAACAATAGCTGAAAAGTAAACCAAACCGAACCTTGTTGCCATACGACAATAGCCTGATGAGATTCGCAGCAACTTTGACAGTAGCAGGCTGCCCTAGCTGAATCCTGCACAATCACAAACACACAATTACATCCGAATCACGATACAAATAGTTAACAAGCAGAAACAAAACACAGGAAATAGAGGCTCACGTGTGCTGGTGGAGAAAGTGCCTCACATAGTCGGAAACAACTTGCGAATCTGCAGCCTACAAATTGCAAAAACTCGGATGTTAAACCATTCATCAAAATTCAAAATAAACAAACTGAATAATCTCTAGGCAGTAACGAAGGTGAGAATCGTACCGATCCAGAGCGGCACACATAGACATTGTCTGTGAGCTGCGTGATCTTGTCGGAGCATCGATTCGCAACATACACACCTAAAACCAGCAAAAAAAGATACACGTAATCACAAATCAAGCAATAATAGCGAAGAATTTGAAGCGGAAAAAGTTAGGGTTTTGATGAGAGAGAGAGAGAGGGACGACTGACCCGTGGATGTACGGGAGTCGGCGCCGAGGACGACGCCGCCGTCGTAGGTGACGCCGATGATGGTGGTGCCCATGGAGTGAGGGGCGTTGAGGTTCATGTCGTCCATTGATGAGTGAGACGGCTTCTGGTTTTGGTTTTGCTGAGAATGGGAGTGAGGTTTGATCTTATTAATCAGTGACCCAACGAGCTCTTATTTGGGCCGGAGATGTGTTTTCTTTCCGTTTCGAGTTGGGCTTGCAAATAATAGCCCAAGTTAGCGACATTTTTACAAAAAAATTTGGAACAGGCTACTACAATTTTTTAAGCAAATTTGTCACACATCTAACTTTTTATTTTATTATATAGAAAAGAGACATGTGACATTAATATAGACAGTAAATAATAAGGTGAACAAACTAGAAGGGACAGACCCGCTCAGCGCACAGGATAGCTGTGGTTGACGAAACGGTGACAGTCATCCGATTTTTAATGAATTGATCATGTCTGTTTGAGTCCGTTTTATCTTGTCTGTTTGATCAATTTATTAAAGATCGAACGGTTGTCTCAGTTTCGTCTTGTTTCGTCCCGTATTGATATCCCGCGCCTGAGCAAACCCGCTAGAAGGGCTGACATATTTACATCCTCAGTATTCACTTGTTGATCAGGATTAGTTTGTAAGATAAGAAAAATGTTAAAAGTCGAGTTGGATGGACCGTATGACATGCTTGTCGAGCTTGTTGTTTCGTCGAGTTGAATGCTTTCAAAATGTGACATGATACCGAACGCATTGGATCGAATTCGTTTACTTGGTGAAATACAAATTTGAGCAAACGGAAGCCTGAAAATGTGAGCAACGGACACCATAGCGTGCCTGAGTGGTGAGATAGTGAAGATCAAAGTGTTTTTTTATAAAGGGTGAAGATCAATGGTTCGATCATAGATGATACACTTTTCTTCTATGAAAGATGGTCAGATTTTAGCTACCAATCTTTTCAAGGACTGAAGACTGACTTCGATTGAAGAGGAGAAATCTTTTTTTTCTTTTTTTGTTAATACTAAACGAACCAGTTACAAAGAAAAACCTCTCAAGATAACCCGAGTTTACATAATCAAAAAACAAAGCAAGAGGAGAATTCTTTGATTGAATCATGGTCAGGTCAAATTTGGCCGATTACTTACCCAGTTCTACATTCTGTTATGCTACTACAGAGAAGTTTCCATTCCAAACTCAGAATTTATTTGTTCACGCATCATCCTAGTTCTCACATGATAACAGAAACATAAATGGAAGAAACTAAATTTCATCCTAGTTCTCACATGATAACAGAAACATAGTTCTCACATGATAACAGAAACATAAATGGAAACTAAATTTCATTGAAATGCTTTGTAAATTAAACTCATCGAGACTGTTACATTGCATATCGTTTGAAAAAGAAACATAATTGGAAGAAACTAAATTTCATTGAAATGTTCTGTAAATTAAACTCATCCAGACTGTTACATTGCATATGTTTGAAAAAGAAAGAAACATAAAGAACAACAGTTGTTAGTGGGTCATTCCTGACAATTCCAAGCCAAGCTTTTGCCGCACCTCAAACCTAATACCTATGAGGTTAGATGGCTTCCCTTATCATCAAAGAGAGGCTGTCTGTGAAATCAAACTAAAGATAAAACTGATCGGCCCTGGGCACAGGCTTCTCAACTCCACAACTTGATTGATCTTCTTCCCTTGACTATCAGACGTTATGAGACTATGAGTCCATGGCAATGGCTTCAGGAAGAGGATGCAATTGAATGGCTGGAATGTGGGACTTGAGTGGGATGTGGGTAGGTCCAGTCAACTTCTTATCCTTTGGAATTCCCTTCCCAACAATTCCAAGAACATTTCTCACCTCATTTGCAAGCTCTATGATATAATCCTCTTCATGGCCTGTTCATGTTAACAATTCTTATGTTAGTCCCCTGTTTAAAACATTAAAGTACATTTGATTGGTCCCATTGTAATTTTGACTCTGTTATGTGGATGTGTAAAGGATTGCTCACCAATATCAAACATAGCCTTTTCCAGCAAAAATAAGTACTCTCTGTTGTTTCCGCATGGCCCAGAAGCAGTGGCAATTTGTCTGCAGAATACAGATAAATAGGAACAGTTGAGATACAAAACTTACGTACAATAACAATTGCAATATAAACACCACCACCAGTACAATAAAAGGAAAGGAAAACGTCATCTGCTTTACCTTGCCATATCCTCCAGTGGAGCAGGACCCAAGTAATACTTGTTTGATTCTTTGTCTGGAGTAGATGTGAAACTACAAATATGAGAATATAAAGATCAGGACAGTCATCCACAAAACTTTCAAATTGCTCTTAGTAATTAAATGGAAATAAACTGATATGTTGCAATGTAACTTACACAATGACTCCTGTCAAAGAAGGCTCATCAGAGAAGCCCCCTTCCTGTATCAAACAGAGCACATGTTAAGGCTAATTGTAAAGATCAATAATTCAAAGTTAGAAACAAAACAAGCAGAATTGGCATGACAGGCAATATCTTTTACAAATCTTACCTTGTAAAAGTTCACAAGAGTCTTTGCATCATATTCGCATTCTCTCTTTTCCAAGTACTGCAAAAGGACAAAACAAATGTATCAATATAATTCCAAACTGCAAGCAACCCTTTTAGTTAGGGGATAAGTAGGTATCCCACACTTCTATCTCAGTTCACATATATTTTTTCCAGTTCAGCACACACTCTTAGTTCACCTACATGAATAATATACTAATAAAGTTTACTATTAAAGAGCGTTACCTCCATAGCCAGCCTTTCCCTTTCAGGGCCGCCACGCACAGAATAAGCAGCACCCCACTGTTAGAAGAGAGAGTTCCGAGTCAGTAATAGATCACGATTAAGCATTTACTTACAACACAACAACCTGACGCGCATCAATATGCACTTACGCAAATAGCCCCTTCTTGGTGCTCCAATGTGCAAGTTCTTGCAGGGTGCTCAGGTGTTCCCCGATGATCAATGCAAGCTTATAGATCCATAAATAATTATCAGAACCAATATCACACAACTCATACCATATATTATCCGGGGTTAAACAGTATTAGAGCATGTACAGAGATAGGAGAGGGACATACCGAGATCGAAAACACGCTTGTAGTCCTTGATATAACCTATCACTTTCTCGTCGTACTCAAAACCAGGGTTCCACACAAGTGAACCATATCCAAATACCCAGAACACCATCCTTGGTTTTATGACCCCTGAAACGCACAAAGCAAACAAAAAAAATTGTTTGAATCATCATAAAGCTCAGCTACAGCCACACCTCTTCGATTATAAACTTTTCGTGATGTCTTCAGTCTATCAAATCTCACATCAAAACAATAAAAAAAATACCCTCCCCAGTCCCCATTTGATCCGAGATAATCACCGACATTGCTATATAAGCAAAATCAGAAGTATAACAACCCGAAAATCTCATATATTATATCTTAAGCTATCATAAATTATGTCTTGAAAGATGGAAACAAGATAACAGGGAAATGGGAGCTTACGATTAAGAAATGAGATGCAAGCGTATGGGTGCTCGGCGGTGATCTGACGGAGAAAGCTGAGAAGATTTGAATTAGATTTTCGGGGATAAAATGGCGAGAAAGAGAGAAACGAGAAGATTTGAAGCTAAACGCGATTAGGGTTTAGCTTCAGAAATCGGGGATTTTTTCTTCCTTCTCTCTCTCTCTGTCTTGGTTTGGTTTGGTCTCGTGACGAAGAGGGAGGAGATATATGCCCGTTTTATATAGGGGGAGGGAAATAAGAAAAAGTGAAAACCCGGCGAAGTGTACAGCCCGTGCCTTGCCACGTGATCCCTTTGTTTATTGTTTTATCGGTGATGCATCCCATGTATGTGGTATGGATGATGGTCATGTATGTTATGCATGCCCTGATTGCCATCCATCATTTATATGTTTGGGATACTATTTCTGTTGTTATCTTCTGTTAGGATGTGGATTTTGGTAACTTAATTAGTTAATTTAACAATGAATGAGAAATAAGATCTGATTTTCTATTTTGAACGTATTTCCTAGGTACCCAATACCGTTTAGTCTAATAGCTTGAGATTTTAGCATTTAATGGAACAGTACAATATGTTATTTTAATATTAATTATAACAAAAACATATTTTATGGTTTATTATATCCATAAAACACCTAATAAAATATTCTAAATATATTTATTTCTCATTGGAGTACGTGAAAAATTAAATTTTAGAGAATGTTAGCTTTGCTGCAAATTTAGGGAATGAATGATTTTTTCTTCTACGTCCCTATTTTGAAAAATGGGATGAGGAAGCTTTTCGACCACAAAACACATCGAAATTCTCCAAAATTGCGAATTTCAAGAAAATGAAGAAACTGGTGGAGATGCTATTAGCCTCTCTTTGATACAGTAGTATTCACCTGGTCAGTGATTGAACAAAAATTTATGATCAGTCACCGTTGGATCTAAATTTAAAGGTGGAAAACAAAACGGTCTTACTTAAGAGAAGAATGAATATTATAACATTTAAAATTAAGAGAATGATAATAAAGATTGCCCAGATGTCATTAAGAGCAATTTGAGGAGATTTTATGGGGGAATCGAAAAAGAAAGAGTATTGTCGTGTTTTTTTTTTCTTTAGAAATAAAATGACCCTTCTAGCCCATTCAGTATGCCATATTAATAGATTTAACGTCCAATTTGGACAGAGTTTGTTAAATTGGGTACGACTGATTAATTTTGAAAAGCTTAAGGGGCATTCTGATGAAATTGAAAGTTTAAGAACTAATATGAAGTTGTCCTTAACTTCAATGGGGTAAAGTGAATTTAATTCTTAATTAACCCAGTTCCAAGGATTGGTTGATCAAAGCGTGAAAGATTGAGATCGTATCGGACACATGGGCGGTCAGGTGGGGTTTTCGGGAGAAGAAGTAGAGGAATAGGAGAGAAGAGAAAGAGTGTACAGAATGTAGAGAAAACGATAAATTAGTGAGTAGCGGGACCTCGTATCACTTTCACCAATGAGAGTCTGCCATGTTACTCGTCCGCGTTTTAACTCTTCAACGTACGCCCGCTCACGATCTTTCGTGATTCTTACCATGATTAATGCTCATTTGTACTAATTGGACTCCTTAAGTCATTTAAATGATTTTTAAAAATATGTCAATTCTAATATAAAGTGTAATTATTTGTGTCCAAATGAACAAATCTTTATTAAAACTCTGGAAAAAAAAAACTATATTATTTTAATATCATTTACCATTTCCCATTAAACATGTTTATAGAGAGAATATAGAAGACTTGACCGGAACGTCACCGGCGTTGGTCGTCGAACTCCGGTCGTCGGTCACTGAAATCTTACCGGTTAACGGAATCTCTTCGATTTTTTTTAAATGTCACGAAACCTTACCAAACCATACCGGAATGTTGCTGGAAGTTTTATTGAGGGAAGTAATGTTGAGAACAATGTTTACTTGGGGTAGTAAACTTCTGCTTAGGGTCAATGAATTTTTCATCTGAGGAGAAGATAAATGAAACCTCGCCAAAACATTCCCAACAGAAATTTATAGGTGATAAATAAATGTTTTATTGGAGGCAATAAATGTTGTGAAATATTTTACTAGTCCTAATAAATTTCTTTTTAAAGAACAATAAAAATAAAATCTTATCAAAACAACCACACATAATAAATATAAGGTAATAAACATATTATTGAAGGTAATAAATTTTGTTAAATATTTTACTACCCTCAATAAATTTGGTTTTAAACAACAATAAAAATAAATCTTGCTACGCGTAATACATAGAAGAAAATAAACAATTTATAAAAAATAATAAACATATTATTCAGGGTAATAAAGTTCATGAAATAAATTTTTACCCATAATAAACTTTATTGACCAACTTTTTTTCACTTTCCAAAACAGAAACAATCATCTTCCCCAAGCGATCGTCGCTGCTTTTTCTCAAAACCATAAATCAGGCAAGTTCTTGCGGAGGAGTTAGGTTAAGGTCGAGGTCGAATGTCACATCCCGATCCTAGAATTATTCTACGGTTGGTTACTTTGATGTTTAACCATTTAAAGTAATTGTTTGACTATAGATTTGACTTTTTGTAAAGTTGAGAATTTGGGAAAACTTTCTTCATGAAAGTTGTAGAGGACGTCAATACGAGTTCGTGGACATGTAGCACGCTCAAATCGGAGTTCGTATAAAGAAGTTATAAGGGTCCGAAGTCAAAGGCATATGTGTAATTTCGTAAAATGGCTATAAATAGCCCAAAAATCAGAAAATTAGGCAGATTTTTTGCAGGACCTTCGCGGCGTCGCCGCCGCCGCCTCAAGCCACCTCAGGGCGCCGCACCGGTCTTAAAAGAAGCGTCTCTGAGTCTACTTCAATTCTAGGTAAGCTTTTCGACTTATCTCACCTTGGTTTAGGATAAATTTCAATTTGATTACCCAGTGTACAATAGGAGATCTAGATCAGATTTCTCCCTCCCAAGGTTCTAAAACTCACTAGTCGCTAGTCGGTCGGCCGGGGACTAGCGAGTAGAGGAGTAGTCGGGGAGTACTCGGTTTTTAATTTTTTGGATTTATTTTTATTTTTAAAACATATAATTAAATATAATTTTTTAAAAGGTAATATAATGTCTAAAATAATAAAAATAGTTAATAAAATGCCGAGTTTGGTCGATTTTTTCTGAGTTAGGCCAATTTTTTCTGAGTTGAACCGATTTTTTTACCGAGTTGGGCCAATTTTTTACCGAGTTGAGCCGATTTTTTCCGAGTTGGGCCGATTTTTTCCGAGTTGCGCCGACTACTCGACCGATTTTCTTCCGTCTGACTTTGTACTCCGATTTTCTTAAAATTGCCTCGGGAGGACGCCGACTAGCGAGTACTCGCCGAGTACTCGGCCGACTAGGCCGAGTTTTAGAACACTGCTCCCTCCTCAAGCCATCAATTTTTGAGTTCTATATATGGTTAGAATAGGTTTTAGGAGTACTACTCACCCTTAAAGTTTGGTGATTTGATTTGGAGTGTGGAGGGAGAATCAAATTTTTTATGTTTTTAAAAATATTTTGGGTTTTTACTTTTTCCTTCGATTGACCTAGTTAGAGGCCGAATTGGCCTTTGAGTTGAACTAGAAAGTTGTTTCAAATGATGAGACGAAGCTACTGTTAAAATTTGGTGGCGATCGGAGGTTGTTGGAATTTTGGCCGGAATTTCTGCCAGCGGCCGCCGCTACTTTTTGGACAGTTTTTATGCCCATTAAATTGTATAAAATTAGAGGAGTCTATGGTTTAAATCTGGTAATTTTTGGAGGAGTTTTGGTTAGGTTTTGGAATTTTTTCAAGTTTAACATTATCGGCGGATAATAAAATATGAATTAAATTCAGTTTAACCCCATGAAGTTTAGGGACAACTTCATGTTAGTCCTTAAACTTTCAATTTCATCAGAATACACCTTAATCTTTTCAAATTCAATCAGTCATGTCCAATTTAACAGATACCATCCAACTTGTCTGTGTGATTTTCTTATCAAATAGCTCTTGTAATGTGGGGTCCGGCGAGAGAGATAATGTTTAAGAGGGGAATGCATATTATAACATTTGGAATTAAGGAAATGATGATGAAGATTGCTTAGATGTCATTGAGAACAATTTGTGGAGAATTTATGGGGGAGGATTGAAGAAGAAAGAGCATTGTCGTGTGTGTGTTTTTTTTCTTAGAAATAAAATGATCATTCTAGCTCTTTCATTGGGCCATATTAATAGACTTAATGTCTAATTTGGACAGAGTTTGTTAAATTAGGTACGACTGATTAAATTTGGAAAGCTTAAGGGAATTGAAAGTTTAAGGACTAACATGAAGTTACCCCTAAACTTCAATAGGGTAAACTGAATTTAATTCATAAAATATTATTCCGGCCATCGATTATTGCCGATTAAGGTTTGAGATTTATTTTAAGAACTCCTAAGCTATTGATGAAGGTCGGGGTTTTTGTTGATTAAGTTTAAGGGTTTTGGCCGAAGGTATCGTTATTGCCAATATTAAATAATTTTTCGGTTGGCGATTGAGATTTAATATTATTCGTTGAACAGGAGATGGAGAGTTCTCTCTTAGGAAGCGATCCAGATTTCGTCAAGCTAAGGCCTAAGTCTGTGAGTAGACTTTTGTTTTGAATTAATACATGTCGTGTTTTTATGCTAAACATGATTATTTTATTAATTTAATGAGCCATTGGGCCAGGAAGGTGGGTTGCTCCCCTTCCCTAAGCCCCTATGTTATATCGGCTGAAATCAGCGTTATATTGATTAAATTTGGAATGCATTGTTTTATAGCCATAGTTTTGAGGACGGTCGGGGAACCGTGCCTTATGCATGAGATGCATGTTTTAATTTACGGGGGAGGAGTCATATAATAATGACTTTTCGTATTTGCTTGTTTTCATCACCATGAAGGGTCGTCATATATATAAAGATGCTAGCTAGCCATACGGCCCCCCTCACTTTGAAAGTGGACCGGGGCAATAGTAGCCCTAGAGGGTTCCAACTCTAGCATGAGTAGCTCATTGTCATGGTGGAATCTCTCCGCCATGAAAAGTCGTCATATTACTTAGTAGCCTTAAAGGTTCCGACCCTAGTCTGGGAGACTCTCCGTCATGGTGAAACCTCTTCCCCTATTTTTAATACTGAGTTTTAAGCCAATGAGATTTGACAAGTGTTGTTTTGTTTTTCAAAAGGATGATTTGAGATTATTTTCCTAATGAGGCGTGCATAAATGATTTCTTGGAACAATAAGAGGGGGAACGTTAAATTAAGATATTTTCTCGCGCCTGGATTTTTTTTGTCCACTCACTCTAACGTCATGTTTTTAAATGTTTTCCCTTGGGCCCTTCGTTTTCAAATGTCCAGTGTTACAGGGTTGCTGAGAGGAGGTCATGCATACTGAAGATGAGGCATAGTCAAATCATTCTGCTGTCGCTATATAATCTATTTAGGTTTTGCTTCCACGTAGAATGCTCTGTTTACCCCAGTACAGTTTAGTTGAATTTTATTGTTGTGGAAGTGTTTAGTTGGATTACATGTAAGGTTGTCCATTTCAAGGTGGGTTTCCGGTAAAAATTTCTCTTGAGGTGGTTCCCGCAGGGTTTACCTCGGGTTAAAGGGGTTAACCTGGGGTGGGTCCTGACATCGAATCCTCCTTCTTTGGTCGAATCACGTACCTTGTTGTTTTAGATCGACCACCATGGACGAGTGCGATTCACTCTACTGTTAATCACTTACCTGCTGGTTTAGTCCAGTCAAATCACGCCGATGACGACTCTGACCGGTGCTAGTTCAATTAGTCAAATCACCACCACTGCAGATCTCGTCTTCAACCTCCACCACCACTGCCCATCTCATCTTCAATCTCTACCACTGTAGATCTCGTCATCACGGCGGTGCGTCTCTTAAACAACGTCATCACTGATGATGCTGGAGAGAGAGAAAAAAGAACTGATCGAAGAGTGAGAGGAGAGAGATGAGAGGTCGTGTATAGTTATAATAAGGGTAAAAACGTCTTTTACGTAAGATTAATTGGAATATGCATTTGACTTTTATTTTTATTGGATTGGAGTCTGACTTTTTTAATTTTGTGTAAATGAACATTTCTTCTTACTATGATCAAAGAGACTACTAAGAGCCTAATGGAGACGATTCGAAAAATATATTAGGTAGTAGAGAAATATAACTATATACGCACGAGAGATATTTATATTTTTATAGATAAATTGTTATTAAATATTTAAAGAAAGTTATTATAAAAAAATATTAAAAAAATAGGTGTAAGCATTTGCTACCACAGATTCATGTTAAAAGGCATACGATTTTTGGCCTTTGGGTGGTCCGATTCATGATTTTATCTTATCTTATCTTTGCATGATATCATGCATATATATGCTTTATTGGATTTAAAATGATCTTACTTTTTTCATAAGAACATCAAAACCAATTCACTTTTTCCATATAAAAATATGTATATTTCACTACATAATAAGATCCAGATTTTCTTTTTTCTTTGTCGTCTCAAACACGATATATTTTTTATTAAAAAATTGATAAACATTATAATTTTTAGCAAATTGCATAGCCATGACCATGCGATGTCTACATGCATGGTTGTTTTGGCAAAACGTAGAAGTATAGAACCAACGCCTGCAGTAACGCAGCTGGTTGAGGTTCATTGATCCTGGACGCCAGCTGCAGTTGGTACCACAATTAGGTCATTCAAGTTATCGAGACAAATAACCATTAACCAATTCGGGTCCAATGAACCTGAACCAAACACAACACACCCTCTTAATTTTAGCCTAGTCAGATTAGGTAAAATCTCAGAGCCAGGTCCATGCGTTTCATTATCCAGCTACATTCCAGCTTTGGGAACTTGGTCCTAGATGGGTAACCAATATATTCCAACTTTGATTCCGATTCCGATTCCGATTTCCAACTTGCTACTCACTTCCTTTGGAGGATTTCCATATGGGAATTGGAAAAGCAGAGAGAGAGAGAGATGTCGGATATGGGAATGGGATCTTAGTTCAGTGAAGATGGGAAGCATCATTGATTCATTGTCATCTGCAATTTGAGACTATTGGAATCACAAAGCCCCATCCCATTTTTTAGTGGAAGCAACTTCCCTGACCCCCATTTTTTAGTGGAAGCAACTTCCCTGACCCGTGCTTATTAGATGCATGACCAACACCAATTAAGCACGGTGTATTCAATTCACAATCTATGGGATTTTTTGGATTTCATAAATCTTTTAAAATATTCAATCTTGATTTTAGAAAATTCATTAAAATTTTTGAAGGTATTGGATCAAGATTTTAAAAAATCTTTTTAATTCTGATTGTATTCAATATTTCAAAATTTTAAAGGATATCATTAATTGATTGATTTTGTAGGATTTTAAGAGGTTTAGTATAAATACCAAATCCTATCAGAAATCTCATCTCCAGAGGAGAGATTTTGATGCATTTCAATATCTTTTCCTTTCCTTTGTTCATATGATGCAAATTGTTTCAATGCGGGTTGTTATAATTAGAATGATCGATAATGATAACATCAAAAAAAAGATATACAATCCAAAGAAATCTTACTAATACAATACAATACAATAGAATCTAATAAACTCAACATGGAGTTAAAACAATCAGTTGGATTCTGTAAATCTAGCAGAATTCGTGAATTATAAAGAGTCAAACAAAATCAATTAAAATTTGGAATGAATACACCCCCCTAAAATTAGAAGTGTACATTCTGAAGAATTTAGCTGTAATTAAAGGACATTACAGAGGTTGTTTGACATTTAACAGTTTTATTTAATCATTTTATTTGTCAGATGTGGTATTATTATTGATTTTGATGGATTACTCCTAACCAGAGCTGGTTAGGAAAGTTTTTTCCTTCTTTAGTATATGTTATGGAGGGTTGAGAGGATAAGGTGATAGAGGGAATAATGATGTGTTCATGTGTTGGGCCAACAACAAGCTCTTGTATTCTTGTAGGAATTAGGATGACAAAGTTTGAAGGATTGCAATCGGATGGAGGATAATGCGATGTAGATACGAAGTTCATTGGGAAGATGGCTCCTCCTTTTCTTCTAAATCTTCGTCAACGAGACTCAGTCGGTCTTTTAAAATTTCAGATCCAGTTGAGTTGCATCATGCATGCAACATACATCCATAGCAAGTAACCATAAATCATTAGCATATGAGCTACTGATTCACACCGACTTTTATTATTATTATTTGATTATTGATACATAAAGTAAGTATCAGGTATAAGACTAAGCTAAGTCCAAGTATTTAAATGCTGCAACCCAACTAATTTAGGCAGCCCGTCAAGTAGCTCCTTTATTAGTCAATTAAATCGCATCTAATCTTACCAGTTTGCATCAATTGGTTTGGATTTAAATTTATGCAATGATCAACCAATCAAAAAATAGACTAATAGATGACCGATATATATTAACATTTGGTTGACAAATTTAAATGTAATTGAGTAATCGGTTTGCGGACTTTGTAGACAATATATAATATATACGTGACTGGCCTCCGCATATACGGTTTTGCACGTTTTGAGTTTTATATCCTTTCTATAACACAGAAGGGGTGAAGGTCACGATTAGAAATAGTCGACAACGACGGGCAGCCAGGTCAATTAACTCTTATGATTTAATTGATTTTAGTAGTGTCCATTTGTTTCTCGTTTGCCTCTAAGGGGCAACTTAGGACACTACTCATAGATGACAAACAACTTCATTACGGGAGAAGATATTTTGGTTGAGTGATATAGACATAATTTTACGGGGTCCCTAATTTATATCCAAAAGTTGTAATCTTATCACGTGTGAAATGTTTTGTGGTTGTCCAAAAAATAAATTTATGTTCCACGTCACTTTTATTACGTATTTACGTTAGTAAATTTTAGTAACAAACGCACCCGGATAATATTTGGAGCAAAGTCCATACTAGTCTCCTATCGTAGACCCACTTATCCAAACACGCTTTTAAACTAAGACCATAATTTGATGGAAATTGACACACTTTTAAAATTTTTATATTACATAGCTCGACCAACTTAATTTTAAAATGTGTAATGGATGTGTCAACACCGACTATTCCAAAAGACAAGCCCAAAAGTAAGCATCCCAGTCCTGGGACTAACAAGCTATAACTACCAGGGTCAAACCAGAAATGAGCACGAGCTCTGTGCCTCAGTCAAGCAGGTTGTGCAAAATCGGAGCAAACAAAATCCGGCAATGAAAGGAGAACAAACCCTACCGGAGCTCCGGCAGCAGACGAACTCGTTCTCAGGTATCCCCAGACTGGGCCGAAACCGTGGTGAACGAAATCATCGCCGTTGAAGCCTATTGCCGGAAAGAGTTATCGTCGTTCCAGAAATGGAAGATCATCGCGCAAAACTGCATCACTCTGGGAGTGCCTCGAACTTTGGGCCAGTACCGCCGCAAGTGGGAGGCGCTGCTCCACCGGTACAAGATCATCGACCGCTGGAATTCGCAATCGAAGGCTTCGGCGTCGTACTGCCAACGAGGTTTGGCTCAGTTGGTAAGGACGAACTTGTGGTGGAGACCCCATCCGAGTTCGATTTCTGCTACCAACAAGCCTCGTTTGGTTCGCGATCTGTAAATTCATGTGAAAATCCATACCTGGAGGCTGGTGTGACAGATACATGTCCGCTGTCAGTCCTTCAGGATTGAGGTTGCAGGTATGCCCTGACGATGATAGTGTAGCGTAACTAAATTCTCACCTAAACTTTTATGAAGCAAAAGAGAGCAATGATGAGCTCCTGAACTTTTGACACATCCGTCATGGATTTTTGTAGATAATTCTTTTCCTCATCTGTGTCATAGATTAGCCAATCACTTATCAATTCCTAGTGCACAAAACAACTACAACACGTACAACGAAAACCCTTCAAAGATGGTCTTACGGTCGTACCATTTTTTCAACGAATAATTTTCGTTGAAATGTTTCAGAGTTCTACATATTCTTTTATATATATATATATACAAGACGTTTCAAAAAGCTCATGAAAAATATGCTTGAAACGATTTGGGCCAATGATGTCCTCCAAATGTTAATATTAGACAGCAAAAACAATAATATATAATGAAGAGAGCTACAGAACAAAGAAAATCATCTTGTCACAACCTGTAAGTTTCAAGATTGCTTCAAGGTACACTGGCAATGAAAACCCTGGAAAGGGGAGGCAACTTGAAAACACCTTCACAGTTGATGGTTCTCCATTTCTTTATGTTTCAAGATTTCTTTTTAATTCATGCAAGCACGGCCATTCTTTTATAGGAGTAGGCCATTCAGATTTTCATTAAAAAAAACTTCAATACCCCGACACAATCAAGTCTGACATAAGACAGGTTTTTGGATGGATCATCTTCTAGTAACTTTAACCCAAATTTATATTTATATCAAGTACCACAACATAAGCGGGAAAAATTCCAAATTCTAACCGCATATTACATGATACAACATAGGAGGTGAAAAATTCATGTAACTAAATATGGACTGAAGAACATCTTGAAAAAAAAAAAAAACAAGAAACTACTTGTACTGATAGGTCAAAGAGGAACAGATGGCACAATTAATTCGCTGGAAACCCAAGCTGGTCTGTCAAGGATAATACATGAGCTGGTGACCTGATGAAGTGTTAGGATATCCCTCATACATAGGTTGGCTTCCACCAGAGTTCATGGCAGCTTGACTTAAGGCAAGTTGACGCCGATAAGCCAACAACTCGGCTGGTGAATAGCCTTGGTTCATAGCAGCATTTGGAAGGATCTGATACGGTTGAGCAGGGGGTGGTAGAGGATTTGAAGGTAACCCAGGTGGAGTCGGCTTGCTACCCCATGAGCACTGCAATGCAAAATCTCATTCCCATAAGACAAGATGTTTTTATCATTTATGAAAAGCATACAACAATATTGCACAATTTCCTAGACAACCACCAGTGAAATGTACAAGGGTTTACAATGGCCTCAGCAGACCTCGTGAGTCCAGGATATATGCAAAGCTGAAAAGAGTCACTATGTGTAATCATGTGCATCAAACGAGCTTGCAGTAAAGATTTTAATCATTTTATTACCTTCATGGACTTTCCACAAATTATCCTGCCATTACCCATTTGGATGGCCATGGCAGCTTCATCATGAGTGTTGTATCTCACAAACCCAAAACCTTTATCCCTCTGCACTCGCACTTCCTCAATCACCCCGGCCCCAAGAGCATGAAACTGGCTATGAAGTTCAGCTTGAGTGATCTGAGAATGCACGCCAGATTATCAGCAAGATTATATGGATAAATTTGTAAGTTGTACTAGAACTCTAGAAGTGTTATTTAACAATTTATTTTGGAACAGAAAAGATATAGTTTAAACACCACATTAAGGTCTAACACTTAGATTGCTAATGTGGCAAGATTTACTGTTTAATCACCTCATGGGGAAGGTTGCCAACATAGACAGTTGTATATGCTTGATTATTTTCTGGGGCCTCTTCATTGGAGTTCTCCTGACTTCCATCTGCAGAAGAATACAAACCAAAGAACATTTATTATGTAGTCCCGACTTCTGCATAGCCTGGTATTATCAAGGAAGGTAATGCATACCATAGGTCAACTATAAACAAAGACCTATCTTCACTATCAATTATCCTAAAATTTTCTTGCAAGAACAAGGAATAAACACCTATAACACATTTCAAACTTAGCACTGACAGATTTGGTGCACTACATACAACCAGCATCATACTCGTATCCATGAATTTTATATTTCTAGACCGGTTATTTTTCTATCATTACCCAAACGCTTCCATTAAGACCCAATGTAAAGCAGCACTAAAGTCCTATAACACCCAAAAGAATTGAAAGCAACCTCCGATCAAAGTAACCAGATCCTACATAGTGTGGGCCAACTAACTCAGAAATTTCCTATGCTACCTGAAGATTCATTTGTCAGTACAACAGCATTTTGTGCGTCATTAATCTGCTTCTCTTCACTGGAACTAGCACTTTTAGTAGCCCAGTTGCATCTTATTTGCCTGTTTCCAAGCCATTTACCTACAAAACAGAGCCCAAAGTACATCAAACATTCTGAATTGATGATATAATGAGGTTCAAAAATTGAAGAAGCATTACCGGATAAATCATTGATAGCACTCTGAGCATCCTGCAGAACAAATGCATGAAGAAATCAATCAATATTGTGATACAGAAAACCTTAAGTTAGCAAAATCAAAACTAACACACCCAAAAGTTTTTATTTTATTTTATCCTTATTAGGGGAATATGGGTGGGGTTGAATTATCACTATAATCTCTGGAATACCTGCTGGTTACGGAAAGAAACAAATCCATATCCTTTTGAGCGGCCAGTTTTGTGATCCCACATGACCCTTGCGTCACTGCATATCATGAAAGGACAAACAGGAAATCTTGTGAGCCTAACACCAAGGAGGAGATTCTTCATTCAATATGGTGATATGCAGTGTTATACCACACCAATTGGAAGTGCACATATAAAATAACCGTGCAGAAACTATCATGTTTCTAGTTTCTACATTAGCAGTAGTAAAATTATACTTTGACCAAGTACTGAGGAAAGCAAAAACATGCTACCCGGAGTCCTGGGCGTGTCTACTAATAATGAAATAGGAAAAAAGATATCCAAAAGAAAAAGGAACTCACGAACAACTAGGATAGACCGAGAAGAAAGCAAATAAAGTTGCATCTGTAATCTCTGGACTAAGATCACCAACAAATATATTGTAGTGCCCTGATCAATGTAGAATTGCATTAAAGGAATGAACCCTAATGAAATAGTAACAAGCAATAATATCCAAGAGCAGTGGCAGAGCTACTGAAGCTCAAAGTAACCTGAAGTATCTTCCCTCTGGCTATTGGCATATGCCCAGTTCACCTTAAGTGCCAGGCCGTAACTGGAAACAGATTTAGAAAGACTAGTAAGTATAACTATGCTTTGAATATGACATCAAGATTTTGATTTCTTTTCTTCTTTTACTCAAAGGACATATGATGACAGCAGTAATAATGATACAGGTATGAAGAATTACAGTTGGCGTCCATGCAAACTCATTATTGCAAGGGCTGCAGAAGTTCGATCAAGGTAGTCAATAAATCCATATGACGACTGCAACAACAGTGACACAACCACATCATGAATAAAAAGAATTATGGGGAGAACCGACTCTGAATTTAAGCATTTCAAATTTATTTGATGCAAAAGTATCCAATAAGTTGAACCTTAAATTCAAAAAAGCATCATGCCTCAAAGATCAAATTTTAAGATCCATATTAGCACTTGTAAGATGAAAATATCATTTGCATGTAGCCACCAATCGGAAAGCAGTAATTGTCTACTGATTTATGTGTCACACATTTCATATTTAAATGAGAGGAGGGAGGGAGGGCCCTGATCCAAGTTAGAAAGAAATATATTCTGTAATGACAGCTGGGGGATATTCTCAGGGAAAGCTCAATCTACCTTATCCTTTCTAATGAGTTTGCATCCTGCAAGAGGACCAACGCTCTGGAAAACTTCAGCAAGAAGCTTCTCAGTGACGTTAACATGAATATTTCCGACATACCTGAAGCCATCAAGCCCTCATAAGCATTACCATTTGACAAGAATATGAACAACTCCATGAAGAACACGAGGAACGAATAACTATTGTTTTAGCACTTACACACTGTGGCATGTAGACGGGTCAAACCCCAGAGGCAGATTTCCACTTGGGATAGGCTCCATCTGCAAATCATCAAAAATGAATAAACAAACAATCATACAGCGCAATTCAGATTGCAACACATTCCGAAAATAAACCATCATATGCAAAGTACAGGTGAGACTCAGTGATTCCCAACAACTTAAAGTATCAAACTTTGTGATCAAAACAATCAAACAAACACAAAGAGCACCCGAATTTCGACGAAAAAATAAAGAGTAATGATGATGATGATGGTAGAACCTGAGACATAGCAGCTGCAAGAACACCAGGATGGTACATGTGCTGTTGCTGCTGTTGAAGCAGAGCTTGCTGCATTATGGCCTCTTGTTGCTGCTGTTGCATATTTCACACACACACACCCCTAATCTTTTTCTTCCCTGATCACAAGTCACAACAGACACAGATCACCCATTATCAAATTCTATGACCAAATTGCAAAAGTCTCCAACTTTCTTACAGAAAATTGCAAAAGACTCCAACTTTGTTCCAAATCTTTTGAGGGTCTCTATTGAAAATTGACTTTGAAATGTGAGAATCAGAGGTGAGAAAGATGGAGACTTTGTTGAAATCTGAGAAGACAAATTGAAACCCAAAACAAGAAAAGAGAAATTGAAACCTGGGTGATCGTCAGGATTGGATTGAGAGCGAAACACGTTTGGCTCCGAAATTCCAAATTTCCAATGTCTTCTGTCCGAGCAACTTTCTCACTGATACCACATGACTCGGGTTTGGCTTCAATAATAACACTCCTTTTTTATTTTTGTTTTTTTCTTAAGAAATCTTTATCCCCAAAATAGTTTTTTGTTTCTCTTGACTAAAATGGAAAGCATTTGGAATTATCTATTTTTCTAAAATAATAAAAGCTGGCATATTGCTTCTCTTAAACTTTCCCCGGTAAAACAAATGAATGTTAATCGAGCTTTCGAAATCATACAAGATTGTGCATTCCATGCACCCAAACTTTATAGTTGCATTCCATGTTCAATTCATCGACCAAA
The DNA here is from genome assembly GCA_951800085.1 of Comarum palustre. Classification (NCBI taxonomy): domain Eukaryota; kingdom Viridiplantae; phylum Streptophyta; class Magnoliopsida; order Rosales; family Rosaceae; genus Comarum; species Comarum palustre. The sequence continues at coordinate 16,940,522 of OX637589.1, forward strand.
TTTTATAGATTAGGTGTATTTTTGCATAATATCTGTCGAAATTTAGAGAACAATTTTGATTGTTCAATTAGTTTGACATCAAAAATGACAAAAGCTTCTGTTGGTTAGAAAAGAACATCAGCATTAAGACCCGAACAAGATATGATCACCACGACCCTACACTGGTGTCTAAAATCAACAAGGTATATTCTGTATTCGATCCTTTTTATGTGAAGAAAGACAAAGCTATTTCTATTATATTTTTTGGTACAACAATGCTACTGCAGCCCATATCATTTCCTACATAACATAAATTACAGGTTTTTTCTATAAATAAATCAAATGCAATAGCTTATTGTGAATGTTAAACTTCGACTTCAGAAAGAATTAACTGTGGATAATGAATCAAGCCATTTAATCAAACCCATTGATTAACCCGGCCAATAACCTCAAACTCGGAAAATGGTAGTCCAAACTGAAACCGGCTACCAGATCCGAGCTTTTTTAATATGTATCAATGATATTTACAGTTGCATAGTAGACAATGTGTCAATTTGTCCGCCTAAAATGATGTCTTTACCTTCTCAATCCTAAGCTATCAAATACTACTTTTGCCGTTCACAGAGCGAGGTCATCTTATAAACTTGCTCTGTCAAATCTCCATTTCTACATATGTAGCTATTACTGGAGTATACACGCACCTTTGTTGTCAATTTCAGCATCCCTTTTCGGGTAGAACTTTGGTCGGCAGGTGGATAATTTGCCACCAATCAACCTCATGGCATTAATTGGTTTGTGAGAAGTCAAGTCACCATCGTAGGCAAAGCCAGACTTCCATGTGACAGAGTAGGCTACATACATGGCGTCTTCAACCTTTACTTTTCCCTTAGTTCGAACAACTTTCCGTGTATTTTTCCCAGACAGAAGTTCCAATGCATCCTCCAGAGTGAATTTATTAGGTTGCTGATTCTGCACGAGTATTTAAGATTATCCAACTCATAAACTTGGGAAAATTTGTTGAAACATTTGAACAAGATATTCTGAAATCCGATTCTAATTATATAAAAACAAATACCTTCGTAAGTGATGTCATTGTGCTCCGATGTTTAACTATGTATCCAGACCTTGCAATCTTTAAAATCACAGGTAGCCCATCTGTCGGATGATTCCCCTGAAATGAAATTAAAAATAACAAAAAATAATAATCATCAGAAAACAAAAGGATGCTAAATGGAACTCAGTAAAGCAGAATGAAGAACGAACCAATGTCACAGGATACTTCATCAACTCAAGAGCAACTTCAACAGTTACTGAAATCACATCCTTGGTCTGGAAAATAGTTCAATGTTAATTTAATGAATACATATTCAGATACAATCAGGGTGCGCCTCTGCAATACACTAGAGAAACCCACAAAAATATAGAAGGCAAAATGGCAATAACAAGTAAATGTTATTGGTGAATTAAAGCTAGGCTTGTTTCTGGGATAGGCCATTGGTGAATTAAAGCTAAGCTTGTTTCTGGGACAGGCCCTCAAATCTTTGATAAGAAAATTCTCTTAAGACATAGAGAAGCGTAAATGGTATCTTTCTTTCTTTTTACGTAAAAGACATGAGATATACAAATGGTTTTGGTACATAAGTTCACTGTTTACACTCAATCACCACATTGTCTGACATAAAGTTATCTAACAGTTTTCAATACTTGCACTTTGGGTGTGCATCACAACCTAAAAAGTAGCCTGCACCGAATCGACTCACTTTGAAGATCAAAGTTCCTTCATTACAGCTGAAACACGTATTGTAAAGATTATAGAAGTGCATCAGAAACTGGGTCTCCTTATGGTACAGTACCGACAAGATATGTAAACCTTGGACGTGTCCTGCTTTGATAAGGGAGAGTAGCAAACAAGTCCCCAAATTTTTTTTCCATCATTTTCTCCACATATGGTTTACAGCTAAGGATACTTTAACCAAAGGGGCTTACTATTAATTATGAAAACCAAATCTACTTAATTACAACAAAGCCTGAATCATACCTGATGGATAGTCACACTACTGGTACGCTCACAATAACACCACTGAATCGAGTCCAGTAATCTCTCAGAAGACCTTTCTATTCAGTTAAGCCAGCAGAAACATTATCAAGCTGAATTACACGTGAGAGATATAAATTAGTCAATCAGCATAAGGAAAAGAATCCAGACTTCAGAACTTTCTAATTTCAGAACTAATCAAGAATTTCAAATAATTAATAAAAACAATAATTCATAATACGGGAAGCCAACAGGTGTAAAAAACATGTGGTAATATAAGTCTATAACAGCAAATCAAACCAAACTTTTAAGGTAATGCAAAAAAAAACTACTATATAAATTAGAGATTACCTCAGTCTCCATATCAGCCCTGAAGCTATAATCTGTGACCTCTGAAAAATGGTGGCATAAAAAAGCTGACACCTAAAAGCAACCAAAAGAATTAAATAAGTTGAGGGAAGCCGCAAACCCTAGACACTAAGTTTGATCAATTCAGAGGGATTCCAACACATACCATACGACAACGAAACTCTGGATGTAACACACGGTTTTTCACTGTCAAATAGTTTCTGTCCTGGTGCCAAAATAAAATATATTGTTAATTTGAAAATGAAGATAAGCTAAGCACGACAAAATAATTTCAGATATTCAGAATTCTAGACAGCAGAAACACTAACCAAAGAGATAATTCAATGGTAAACGTGCGAGCTAAGGATGCAAATATCTTTTATCCAATGGTAAATGTGCAACATAAAAGCAAATAACAGCGTAAGTATATAATTAATTAAAAACCTGAGCCGTCACTTGCCTGTAAAACCTTTATAGTGCTTGCATATGTTGAAGGTCTTCCAATCCCGAGCTCCTCTAATTTCTTAACCTATAGTCCACACGAGTATTGTAAAGGTCAGAAGAGCAAGGTCAGACAAATAAAAGAAAAGGTGTGATAAATCAGTGCGTGCACTAAAACATCTACATGTGTGTAACGTGCATATGTAATTCGTCGTGCACATTTCTTAATATACAAGTTGACAAAGACCCTCAAACTTAGCCGTCCAAGAACTATATGAAGTTTTGAACACATTAAGAACAGAAAACAATGCGACCTACATTCTCTTCTAGCAAATTGAATTGTGAGCAGCACTGCAGATTGTAAATTTGAGAAGATCCTTTATATATAATCAGATTGCGAGTATAAGTAAACTTTACCAATGAAGCCTCAGAGTAGCGTGGAGGAGGTTGGGTACGGTGTTGCTTGAGTTCAACTTCACCAAGAAGTTTCAAGACTTCAAAGTAAAACCAAACACATAAACAAATTAGAGATTTTGATGAACTGGGTCTGACTGAAATGAATGAAACTAATAAGAAAACAACAGAACAAGACTAAGGAGACTTGGGAACCTTGGCCATGGAGAGGCGGAGTCTGAGAGCTGAGGAAGTTGAAGGGTAGGAGAACATGAATGAAGAAGAAGCAGAGGAAGATGAGGCTGTTAGTGACAGGGTCCTCCGGAAATGAATCATAGCTGTGTGAACAGTTTCATTTGAGAGCTGAGTGTTGGTTATGCCGAGTCTGGTACAGATAGAGAGAGAAGCAGAGAGAGGGATCAGGAGGTGAGGGACAAGGGGTTTGTGACTGGGTTTAGGGTATATGATATTCGGGTTTTCAATCATGGACCGGGTACCCGCCGCGAAACTGGATCTCTGGGTATATGGGCCCATTCCACATTCATCAAAATAAAATTAAAACGGAGAACTGGGCCTCTGAGGATTAGGCGGACCCGACATGTCCGCGTAAGTGATGGGGGCCTACTTGGTATGGGCCGCGCACTTTTTAAAACGTAGAAAAAAGAGAATTGCATTTAAATTTCTGGCCAAATTTTAAAAAACAAAAAACTCACTTCTAACAATTTTTAAACAAATTAGGACATGGTTAAGGCCCATAGTTTATGATATCAGACATGCTCCAAAACCGCTATACAAATGACCAAAATGCCCACTATTTACAATATTCTCTCTTCCTCCTCATCTCCTCCACACCTAAATCTGATTCTCTCTCTTTATGACGACAACAACAATGAATGGACGACGAGAATGAAGAAGGCGTCATCAACGTTGACTTCAAATGAAGTGATTTGTCGACAACAACGCCTTGAGGACGACAAAGGCGGCAGCGCCTCGAGAAGGACGACGACAAAGCCTCTAGATTCTGAAATGGACCGCATTTCATCATTTTCAAATCAATTTTGAGGCTTAGGATAAGGTTTTGGTTCGTTTTTAGCTAAATTGCGACACGAGCTGTTTGAAATTGCATTGACGAGGAGAAGGGTATGTAATTTTATTGCTACTGTGTATGTCATTTGTGAATTCTCTTGTTGCTACTATCTCTCTCTTCTTTCTCTCCCTCTAAACCCTAAACCCATTCGGACCCCCACACCCTCATCTCCAGCAATTCCCCTACCACTTCCACTTGCAGCAGCCGCAACCTCCTCCGCCGCAGGTCCTCTCCCACACGCCGCCGCCTTACACTCACCACCTCACCCCTCAGCCAGCCGCCGCGTCTCCCTCCGACCCGGAGCTCCATAAACGGATCGACAAGCTCGTCGAGTACTCCGCCAAGAACGGCCCCGATTTCGAAGCCATGATTCGCGACAAGCAGCAGGATAATCCCGATTACGCCGTCCTCTTCGGCGGCGAAGGCCACGCCTATTACTGTTACAAGCTCCTCTACTCGGGTCAGGTCATTCAACCCGAACCCGCAATTCGATCCTCACATGCTTCGCCCGCCTCCGAATCCGATGATGAATGGGCCTCCGAACCCGATGATAGGCCCATTCATCGGTGGGCCTATCAAGTAATGAGATGATTGGGCCTAGCAAATTTTGCAGTTATGGGTTTCTAATAAGATCTGAGCATGATCTATGAGATGATTGGTGGACAATCAAGTAATTCATTTCCAGGTCTTCCAAAAGACTTGTCTACTGCATCAACAGATTCAGCAGCAGGTACGCTTCTGTTATTGTGTAGGAACAATTTGTGTTTGAAGCTGTCAGCAACTGGGACGTATGCATTGTTGGCCTATGTATTAATTGTTGTTATATTGAATGCAGGATTGCCACAATGGGATGATCAAGAGCATCTCGATAAACACGTCTCCTGGTCCAGTGGTGCCACTTTCCATGCCATCCCAACAGTTTCTTATTCCTGAGAGAGTGTCGAAGTTCTTCAAAGAGATTATAGAAGTCAACCCTTCTGGACCTATGCATGGTTCTGATGGCAGAGACGATGATGACTACGAAGTATCTACTCCGGTATGAGGTAAGCCAGTAAGACAATGTCTACTCCTCTTACCGTAAACAGAGAAGCACCAACTACCACTCGGACAAAACTAAGTTCCGACAATGGCAGCCGGATCAGTTCTCCAATTTTTGCTGTACTGTATTCTGATTGTTACCATGAGCTTGTAACAGGCATCAATACTTGGTTGATTATCTTGCAAATTCAGAATGTTGATTCAGATTACTGTTAATGCAATTGCCAATAGGTACACACTGTCTATAAAATTTGGGTTGACACCAAAAAGAGCGGGAAAAAAATGGTGTGGTCATTCCAACTTATAAAAGCAGAAACGTCTGGTTTCTTTTTTTCACAGTAGAAAATTACAGGAATAAAAAAGGAGAAAGGCTGCGAAGCCAACCAATCCCACGTTTTGACGGCGATGGTTTTCGCGTTTTCCATGGAAGATAGGCTTTCAGGTTTCCAGTAAGTTTTCTCTCTCATTTTCTCTCTCCCCAATCTCACCAAGTTTCCAGTCTCTCTCATTCTATTTCACGCGTCACACACACTCTCACTCTACTTGTCGGATCTTTACTGGCCCAATACTCAAACCTTGCATCTCATCAGGTTCGAAATCTTGCTGAATCTCAATTTGAATCGCTTCGTCTTCGCTTTCAGGTCACGCATCCCTTAAAGTTTTGATCTTTTTTATTTGGGTTTGCTTGATTTGCCGGTTTTGGTCAGGAAATCTACCACCCAACTCGGATTATCATGTAATTGGGATCAAATCAGCTCAAAGTTGTAGACTTTCAGTGAACCCAGTACACAGATAGTTCTGTTTTGAAGGTTTGATTTGGCCATGGAGAAACTCATTGATGCAGACGCTGCTAGTTCATCTTTGAGGTTCTCTTTTTATTTATATATCCCACTTTTTACTTACCCAAATGTTTACTATGTATGTTGATTTTGAGTTCAAGAATCTTCTGTGTGTTGTGTTTTGAGTGTAGTTTATTTGCTGCATTGTCATATGGGCTTGCTTCCATGGCTTTGGTGTTTATTAATAAAGCTGTTCTTATGGAGTACTCGCATTCCGTGACACTTCTCACTATGCAGGTATCACACATTCAGTTTCATTTCCTTGTTGTCTTGGTCTCTTGGCTGTTTTCAACTGCTTGTTGTTTGATTGGTCGTAACGCGCTGTATTTTTTCATTTGTTTTATTGTCTTACAATTGGCCACTGCCTTGCTTATACATTTTGGGAGGAAAATGGGATACACGAGGCAAGAGGACTAGAAATGAGCACTGTCAAAAAGCTTCTTCCCGCGTCGCTTTTCTATAATGCTAATGTTTCATTTGCTTTGGCCAGTTTGAAGGGAGTCAATATTCCCATGTACATTGCAATCAAAAACTCACACCTCTTGCTGTGCTTATCGCTGGATTCTTCTCTGGAAAGGGGAAGCCCTCAATGCAGGTCTTTTCATGTCTTTGGATTTGCCTTTATTAGGTTAATGGAGATCGAACCTAAACTTTCCTTATACCCAATATAAGTCAGATACCCTTTAGCCCATATGAGATGAACTTTCCATGATGTATGCTAAGAATGCTGAGAATAAGTTACATTCTTTGTCTCCATGTTGAAGCTTGCTGTAAAGTGTATTGCATATTTAGACTAGAGGTTTTATATGTAGATTTGTACACTCAGCTATGACAAAATGTAGTTATCGCTGTTGCTGTTAATCAACACAACTGGTGGGGCTTGGTATTCATATGCCAAATATCAGGAAAAGAAGGGCGAGGCCCCTAAACGGGTATCAGATGTGGAGACTTGCCATAATTGATCTCGATAGAAAAGATACCATATGGTTGACTAACAACTGCTTTCTAATATTCTATTGTTACATATTTATTTTGCTTATATTTTCTTAAAATGGCCATAGTGTTTTGAAGGACAATGATATAGGGATTCTTAAACAAGTTTGATCAACAACATATCCAAATTCACTGCCATGGTAGAGATGTTTAAAACAAATCTATCATCTGTCAACTTTCATGAGCTTATGTTAGATACATTTGTCTGTTGTTAGGTACTCGCTGAGGAAATGTAAGATGAATAATGCAAATGTTAATGATCACATTTCTTTCTTGGAAAATTGAGGATTATTTTCATCAATGTGTATTACTTTTGTGGAAATCAAACTTTAGAACTTGAATGTGCTGATAGTGTTGCCTTTTTTTGGTGCACTGAATTAGGTTCTTTTGCAAATATTTGGATGCTTTTTTCTCATTGCTTTCAGGTATTACAGAAAGCAAATGCTGGGGTTTGATGTTTTGGGAAAGATTAGGCCATTCTGCCGGGAATCCAAAGGCTATCAGATTGGGGGTCTTCCTTGCACATACCCTTGTTTCCCTAATCTGCTAATACAGTATCTTTACAGCAATAATATCCTTTGTTTTATTTCCTGCAATTATTGTATGCTCTGTTAAGTAAGATGTGGATTGAAATTACCATTTATCAGTTTTCTTGCTTCTTATACTTTACGTTCAAGTTTCGATTAAGATTCATCGAGTTCATCCTTTGTAGTTGCACATCTACCTTTACTTACATCTTCCTGCCTCACCCAGAAAGCATGCAGAATACCAAACTTGGTGACTTGGGTAAGAGGCATAATAGGAGAAACCTGGAAATGGTCCCCAGGTCTGTATACCTGTATATTTAAACATTCATTAATTTTCAGTTCAAGCGTAGCCGACAAAGGAATTCATTTTGTGGCTGCTGAGTACTATTCTGGGGGCGCTTTGGTGTTAATGTGCTTTACTTGGTTGTTGTCAAATGTCATCCTCTGATACAAAACCATTATTAAACTTGGTTTCATTTTCTGAAATCAGAAAGAATTATTGTAGTTCATGAAATCCATATCTTTTTATCTATAGAGGATGTAGGTAAAATGAAATTTGCTCCTTTTTCGTTTCTTATTCTCCTGATATCCATGAATCATTGGTAGAACTCGTGATTGCATCATGAGTATCCAAAGAGAGCTGTTTGTGTGATCTTCGAATTACACGTTGTAAGTTATATATATAATCCCAGTTCATTGATGAAGACTTGAAGTCGATCACAACCTGGACTTTTGTCACGGGTCCAAGATCTAACTTGTTTCTTTGTTTAATTGAAGATCTAATCTTTTAGACACCTAAGATTTGCATATAATGTTTCACCAGAAATGTTATCTTATTGCAACATGTTCTATTATTGTTGATCTTCATCAGTAATGTTCACTTGCCTGTGTTATTTTGGTTATCAGGTGACTGTAGAATCTTTGGTTGCTCGTTCTGCTCTAATCCAACGTCAGTAAAAGAAACCAGTTAAGTTTGTTTTCGAGATACCATCCGGATCAAAAGCTCTTTCGAATACAAATTACGACCAAAATCATCAGCAAAGTGCAGAGGAAAATGGTACGAGTATGGCTAGAGTTGGTTTCAGGCCTTGCTACTCCAGCTCATGCTGAGTACTTAATCTCATTCAGGCCTTTCTTGATCGATCTCTGAGACTCTGATATCACTCACTATCCTAGATCACATGCAACGACACAGATCCATAAATAATTGACAAGCTAGCTCCTAATTTTATACATGCATGAAAACAAAATGGGTACAATATATCTTCCAAGTTAAGTGTCAGAAAAAATATTTTTGTGAGGATTGCCTTTGTGAATCTTTGGCATGACGTGCAAGTAATGAAACTATGAACGCCCAAAAACTAAGAGTCCCGGTGTCCGGCATTGTAACATTTTTGTTTTATGTGAATTTTGTTTTCTGGCAACCGACTATTTGGCTTTGCGAGAAACTTGGCCTTCACAAGACTATATAAGTTATTACTAAAAAGTAAATAAATTTAAAAGCAAACACAAATGTAGACCTAGTAAAGAACAGCATGGCAAATTTGGAAAGAAATATTTGATAAACTTATTGTGATTTGGAACTCTGTTAAATTCATTCTCAAAAACGTTTAATTGGGGGGACATGGTCTCATTTGGATAGTATTATTAGGAGAAAAATGCAGTGTTTATATCCAATTTGATACTAGTATATTCAATATGACAGTTGTGAACTAATGCCTCTAATATTGCAAACAAATCTCATTACATGTTAATTTAAGAATTACATCTCTAGTCAATTGGTGTAATGACTTCCTTTCATTAGTCAACTAACACATTTGACACATTTAAAACAAAAATGTTCATTCCATAGATAACTATGAGATTAATTGATTGTCGGTTTCATCAGATTGTTTCACTTAAGATCTGACGATCATAAAGAATTCATCCCTTTTAGTCCTGTAAATTTTGTCCCGCAGGCAGTGTTCAAAAAAACGCTAGGCGCTAGTCGGGCGGTCAACCACCTTCTAGCGCCCAGAGCGCTTAGGCGGGGCCTAGGCGGTTTTACCTTTTAAAAAAAAATATATATTTATAATATAATTTTAATTCTATATAATACTCAAATAGACATTTACCAACAACCAAATTGATCCATCAACAATCAAATAATAATACAAGAGCTTCCAAACAACTCTAAAACGAAAACTTATCATAAAAACATACATATAAACTCAAACATGCAAAGACAATCAAGTACTACTACCACAAAATAAAAGTGTCTAGCATATATTACAATAAAAGTGTCTAGTATATATTACAACATATATAATCGGGTTGGGTCCCCAGTGCAACATATATATTTTTCTTTACCAAATACATATGCAGCTGAATATAATAGACAGAAAACGTACCTGGGAAGAATTGCCGATAGCACGGCGGGGCCTAAACGGTTTTTTACAAAAACGGGTCGGCCTGCCACCTTCCAGCGCCTAGGCACCGCCTAGGCGGCCGCCTAGGCCGATTTTTCGAACAGAGCCCGCAGGTGAGCGGGCCTGAATTGATTGTTATACCAATATGTTATTGAATCATTGGTGTAAAATTCATTCCAAACTTGTCAATATTTCAATCTTTAAATTCCAAATTGTTTCCATCTAGTCTCATATGTGAATTTTCCTCATTAAATGAAACAGTTCCATAATCTCTAAGAAATCTGTCAAGTTTACAACTTTACACCCCTAAAATGAAAATCTTTTCGCTCCCACATTGGTTCAATTGGAGGGTAGCATTGTCTTTCTCAGGGTGGCCCCCTCTCACACCAAAGAATATAATTATTATAAATATAAGTTTCCATCTTACAGTAAATCATACAATCATTATTATCACAAAGTATTTGTAACAAAAAAAAGAAGTGAGAGTGAGCTGGTTTAAGTGTTAGTGACACTGAGGCCTTTCCGCCATTGCAGACTGGTTTTCCGTTTTCAAAGTTGGTCCTCTGGATTTTCTGTTGTCAACTTTTCCCTCAGTTTTTCAATTGGCTCGGTTGTTTTCCTTAAACATGATTAGTGCCCATGATTAGCTCCTGATTTCACTACAGTGACAACTGAGTCAACCTTACATAGGAGTCAATCACTATTGACTGAGTGTTCTTGTCTCAGGCAGAATCTGTTAACTCTTTGAGCAGATTCTGTAAGCCTCAAAATATATAACCAAGGGGTAATATATGCTTTGCTGAGTTTAAAACCAAGGGCTGAGCTTGACAAATACCCCACATGGTGTTTTGGGCTCTATTACAGCTGCAGCAGATAGGCATATACCTTCCCTCTTAATGTTGCTTTTCCATGTTGTGTGTGTCTTCTAGAGTGAACAAAGAACCTCCCACACTTGTCCTGTGTGGCTTTCCCTTGCTGCATTTCATGGGTTCTTCTTAAGTTTGAGTTTTCATTGGTAAAGTTTGGTTCTTTTTCAGTTTTGTGGGTGTTCTAGAAATGGGTTTTGCTCATTTGTCTATTTTCAGATCTGGGTTTTAGAGTTTCTCCTTGGTATTTGGTAAAGTGTGGGGCTTTGGGTTTCTGGGGTTCTTCAATTTTTTGTTTTGTTTTTTTGTTGAGTGTGGTTATTAGGTTTGAGAAAATGGCTCCAAGTTTGGATTTTTCCAAGATGTGGGCAAAGAATGCTAAGAAGGGAGGAGGAACACCAATGGTTGTGAAAATGGAGAACCCCAATTTCTCAGTTGTGGAGATTGATGGTCCAGACTCTGCTTTCAGGCCTGTAGAGAAAAGCAGGGGTAAGAATGCTAAGCAGGCCTCATGGGTTTTGCTTCTCAAGGCTCAACGTTTTGTTAGTCTCATTGCTTCAATGGCTACACTCCTCTGGTCATTGCTTGGTACCATTAACAAGAGGTTAATCTTTAGGCAAGGTGTAGCAATGGAGAATGGGAAATTGGGAAAAGGGAGGTTATTGTTTACAGTCATAAGAGTCTTCTTAGTGAGCTCCATTGCAATTTTGGGTTTTGAGGTAGTTGCTTATTTCAAAGGGTGGCATTACTTCAGGAATCCGAGTTTGCACATCCCTCGGACTTCTGATATACAGGGCTTGCTCCACATGGTTTATGTTGCCTGGTTAAGGTTTCGGGCTGATTACATTGCACCTCCAATTCAAGCACTCTCTACATTTTGTGTTGTTCTTTTCATGATTCAATCTGCAGACCGCATGATACTCTCGTTGGGATGCCTATGGATTAAGTACAAGAAAATTAAGCCAACCATTGATGCAAATATAATGAAGACAGATGATCTTGAGAAGTCGGACTATGAGTACCCCATGGTTCTTGTTCAAATTCCGATGTGTAATGAGAAAGAGGTAATGAATTGAACTCTTATCTTTTCCTTGCTTTTTTTTCTTCTCTTTTGTTTCTATCAGCTCATTGTCATTTAAGAGCCTAAGAGGTGAGTTACTATTTCTGGAATAGCATGTTTAGTAAACACGCAAAAGGCCTTGCTTGTCTTCTTTGATTTGGAATAGCATCATTTTAAAACTCCTGCAAACATTGAAGAATTAGTTTCACAGCTGAAATCAATAATTAACTTTACTAGAAGATATAGTGGGAGATTAAAGCTTTTACTAAGATGGCACATTCAAATTACGGTTTGATGTTTTAGAAACGATGTGAAGATTTGTGTCAAATTATGCAAATCTACTATATATTTGCCTTAGTCAACGACAGATTTCCACTTAAGGTAATACATGATAGAAAATCCTGATATTCTTTACGATGTTGACAAGATTTTCGGCCATGGCCTTTTTGCAGGTTTATGAGCAGTCTATTTCTGCAGTTTGCCAGATTGATTGGCCAAAGGACCGTATACTAATTCAAGTTCTTGATGATTCTGATGATGAGAGCATCCGGTGGTTAATAAAGTCAGAGGTTGCTGACTGGAGCCAGAGGGGTATCAACATAATATATCGGCATCGTGAGATTAGAACTGGTTACAAAGCAGGAAATCTCAAGTCTGCAATGAGCTGTGATTATGTGAAGGACTATGAGTTTGTGGCAATCTTTGATGCAGATTTCCAACCTAATCCAGACTTCCTTAAGAAAACAGTGCCATATTTCAAGGTGAAAATAAACAACAAGAACATGTTTCAGTGTGATTTTTGGATGGATTATACTTGATCTATCTTCCTGTATTGCAGGGAAATCCCGAAGTTGGTTTGGTTCAGGCTAGATGGGCCTTTGTGAATAAGGATGAGAACTTGTTGACTCGTCTCCAAAACATTAATTTGTGTTTTCACTTTGAGGTGGAGCAGCAGGTTAATGGTGTATTTCTTAATTTCTTTGGTTTCAATGGAACTGCTGGTGTTTGGAGAATAAAAGCCCTCGAGGAATCTGGAGGATGGCTGGAAAGGACTACTGTTGAGGATATGGACATAGCTGTCCGGGCGCATCTCAATGGTTGGAAATTTATCTACCTTAATGATGTTCAGGTAAATCTCAGAGCATAGTATTTCCATATCCAACCATTTTATATTGACTAATCATTTGAATAAAATTAGGACACAGTATATACATCCCATTCACTTTTGAGAAATAGTGCCAGAAATATACCATAGATATAATCAAGTCAAATTTGAATGCAAGCAAATGAAAAAGTAAAAAGAGTTCATATTTGAGATATTTCTGTCTTCCAAATGTCTGCAATTTGTTGAAGCTTAAATTAATTTTAAACGTTTAGGTACTATGCGAAGTGCCTGAGTCGTACGAAGCTTACAGGAAGCAGCAGCATCGCTGGCATTCTGGTCCTATGCAGCTATTTAGATTGTGCCTTCCAGCAGTTATTACTTCTAAGGTACTTAAAATTTTCACATTTCATATTTTACGTTTGCTAAGATTTATAACATGTGCCATAATTTCTTGGAATATTTATAATGCAGATATCAGCATGGAAGAAAGCAAACTTGATACTACTATTCTTTCTATTGAGGAAACTCATCCTTCCTTTCTATTCTTTCACCTTGTTCTGCATAATTCTTCCATTAACCATGTTTGTCCCTGAGGCAGAGCTTCCTTCATGGGTCGTTTGCTATGTGCCCGTTTTCATGTCTTTACTCAATGTTCTTCCAGCTCCTAGATCCTTCCCTTTTATTGTTCCTTACCTCCTTTTCGAGAACACCATGTCTGTAACCAAATTCAATGCAATGGTCTCTGGATTGTTCCAACTGGGCAGCTCTTACGAGTGGATTGTCACCAAGAAGGCTGGCAGGTCATCAGACTCTGACTTACTGGCTGCTGCAGAAAGGGAAACAAAGATGATAAATCAATTACCGGTCCACAGAGGAGCTTCAGAGAGTGAGCTTTCCGAGTCGAACAAACTTATGGAACATAAAGTATTATCTCCTTTGCATGTCAAGAAGAAAGCTAACAAAATATACAGGAAAGAACTTGCTCTAGCTTTCCTCCTGCTCACAGCTTCCGTCAGGAGTCTGTTAGCCGCTCAAGGAGTACACTTTTACTTCCTACTCTTCCAAGGTGTGACCTTCCTCCTCGTTGGTCTTGATCTCATTGGAGAGCAAATTAGTTGATAGGGTGCAAGAGGAAACATAGAAAAAGCAACACCTACATGCACATTGCACAGTGAAGTAGTTCGATGATTTACCCTCCGCTTCAATAACATTGATTTATTTATAGCAGTCTACACAGTGTGAAGTCTCAACAGGAACTTTGTTAATCACGCCAAAATTCCAGTTCCAAATGTTCTTCCCTCTATATTATCTCATCGATCAATGTTAGATTCATCTCTCTCCAGATATACTTCTTATGATAGTTACTGTGGTCTTACTGCTGTACCGAATAATTTCTCCTCACTATACATAGAATATGATTTCCCAAAGGTACTTCAATTGAATGTGAAACATAATTTTTAATATGAATTTTCTAGTTTTCTGACTTTGAATGATTGTATAAAAAAATTGGGACAAGATTTTTGCCTTCTATCAGCTAGAGAGTTGCTTTAAAATCATGACATGACAATTTACAGATCTTGATGGAAAAATAAGAATATGCAATTTTGGCCCAAAAACGTGTACTATAACTCACGGTTTGCGGGGAAAAATCAACATTTTGGACAAAGTTTATATTTTTTGAGAAAACGTTTTTGGTTGATTCTCAAAGAGTTGGGACATATTTCCATGAGTGCTTATTCTTTTGTTTCATATACTCATTATTGGCAATCAGTGAGGCATGTAAAAACATCCTCATGAAATTTCTCTGAAAGAAACAAAGTTCATTTATGTATATACTCTCTTATGTTTGACACACTCATGCTCTGGCTCCTTCCTGCAACTTTGCATTGGGAAGTGTCGGTCGGGCAAAGTGGGTGAAACAGAAAGGTCACACTGTATTATGGTACTTTGAGGTGGCTTAGGTTTCTGGTCCATGAAGTTTCTCAGGCTTCCTCATCCTCCGGTTTAAGGGCCATATGAGTTGTAGGGTTAGAGATATTTGGGGGCCGTATGCATCTATGATTCTATTATTTCTATCTGATTTTCTGATGTTGCCCTGAATTGGCTGTTGGGGGGGTCTGATCAGACAAAAATCAAAATGATTCTTTTCAGTGTCAAACTGTGACCTATCTAAAGGCCCAGTGCATTAAAAGTTTTGCAATGGAATATCACTACCATTTAAAGGAAAGATTTGACTTGACAAGACACACAACAGGCCAACAGCATCAAGTAGTATTCATCATTATACATGATTTTATGCCAATGTATGTAACTGTTGTGGTCCGGAACTCTTATGCCTAGGTTCTAACTCAGATGACGTCGATTAGAGTTTAAATCTCAATCTAATATTGGGCGGCCAACATTAATGCATTTTAACATCTTTGGGCGCAAACTAGCTTCAAATCTAGAAAACGCTTGAGAATATTGTGTTTGATCCATATTTTGATGGTTATGCCAAACTGTCAAAATACATTCGATTAATCTCAACAAATAATAATAATTTTTAGTTGAAAAAACCGAAATAAGTAATTTCTATGCTATTTTTGATGAGATTATGTGAGAAAGAAATTTTTCCTCCAATATGAGACAACTATGCTTTCAATTAACCCCAATGTACCTGGGTAACTGACCCATGTTCTTCTAATTTCCTATAGTGATTTAAAAGAAGTTTATGAATCTGTACATACTACATAGTAATGAACTAAGTTGCTAGTCATCTTCTGCCTCTACTGAGAAGTCTGGCTCTTCAGGCTTTTGCAACTTTGGCAACTGAACTTCCTTCATTTTCTGAGCTCCTCTTCTCGTGTTTGCAGCAAACCTCGAAGCCAAAATGGTGACCCCCAAATTCTGTCTCGCTTGCGAAGCATTTGAAGCTGCATTAGTCCTAGAGTACTCTTCTTGCTCTGCCTCTTCAGCCTCTTGGTTGTCACTGTTGTATGTAAATGACTCAGCCAAACTGCCAAACTAAGGTTCTTTGCCAACACTCTCTTCTTGAATCGACGCCACGCAACCTGAATGAAGCATGCAGCCCAAGTTCTCCAGTGTTAAGAGTAGAATCGAAATGTGTGTTGCAACTTCTTGCTATGAAGTCATCGAAACTGATTGGCAACAAACTCGAGATCTTCTGCTCTAAGTGCAAAGGCCTCGACTTCATCAAGTGATTTAACTGCTCTCGTAGAAGAAGGCAAGTTGAGAGTAGATTTGGGAAGCAATGCGTGTAAGATTGATTCCTCATCAACTCCTCGAGTTGCAGGCCACTTGTACTGCACAAATCGCCTAACACGTTCTTGCAGATCTTGTGGGAGTTGCCTATGTCTCATCCATTCCTCTGTGTCCCGGCGCCTGAGCCTCCACTCAAGTCTTACAGTCATAGATTGCAAGTATGTCTACACAAAATAGGATGTGTCTAAAAGATCAGAATGAAATAAAAAGAAAACAGTTACTACTTACTGAGCTAGAACAAATTACAGCATTTTTTTCTGTCAGAAAACACAGTATGATGTTTTGATCATAAACAAAGTAACATACCTGCATGTTTCCAATTAAATGTGCAAACAGAACCAGACCCACAATAGCTATGACTATAGCAAAAGAAGGTTCCCCAATGAATGTGCTAATAGTCAAAGTTTGACCATAGGAGCTGAGACATAAAGAAACAGACTGTATCAAAAGAACATAAACAGAACAAGACCTTGACCAATATTGATCAGATTGCAGGTACATATGCCAGTTATAGTGTAGCATCGTCTTGATCATACCTCAAGTTCTGTAATCCCCACCAAACACAATATAAGTATTTTTCCACAACTGCCGAGCAGACTACATCGTTGGCCAGTGCATTCTCAAATATGCCACAATTGAAATTGATGGGGTTATCCGGGTTGAAGTTACTAAACAGATGAGTAGTGTTTATCCATTGCTGGCGTTCATCATTGTTCAAAGAACCACAATCCAAGTAGCCGAGAGAACACTTAAAGGGGTCAATCAATATTGTTGACTCTTAAAAGAATGGTAAAATCGAATGATGTTAACTAAAGTAAACTGCATACATGACTAGCTAACATGTAGAGTACGAGATTATAAGCAGCCCCCGCCCACGCTGTCTTTGTGACTACACCAGTTGCTTTGATAATTTGAGAACTTAGTGGGAAAATGATATACAATCTAGGAACATATTGGAGGAGAACAATCAGTACTAGGGCATGATTGGTATGGCCAGCAGTGGAACTGCCGGTATGATGAACCATATGACAATCTGCCAAACAGAATAGAAAGTGTCATTTCCACAATCGTGAGATTGAAATTTAAAATGCAGAAGAAACTACTAGTCAATAGTGCAGTAAACTCCAAATGCCACAAAAAATATCTTGCGGTTTCTGGTTAAACACAACCAGCTAGATACCTTTTATACGACTTAGTTTGACTACATGTATCCAATCATGTTCAGTAAAGTAAACCAAATTCACAATTCCTGTATTGATGAATCAGTTTATACCATACTAATTGCGCAAAAGGATAGTTATGATGATGATGGCTTACCTGAGGGAGAGGCAGCGCGGCTAAAGATCTATGAATAAATATGTTCTCAAATACCTTCTAGCAATCTTTTTAGGATCCATAACAAGCTCACCCCTCCCAAAAACTCTAGTTTTTGGTGATATATAAGCTGTCCTCAACTTGATGAACATATGCAGCAGATAGAACATATCAGCAACAGTACGAAAATATGTGACAACAATTCCCAAATTCAAATCAGTTACCATACAAGATGAACTGCCATCATTATGTACTTCCAGGATCAAGAATTTTCTTCTCATGTGGCTGATGGTTCTCTGAGGAAACCTTAAACCCCCCAAATCTAATTGTCTTCTTAGCTATATCACCAGACAGTGGCTCTTTAAAGTGTTTTTGGGTAATGTCACTCTTTTCCCAGGAAAAAATTACCATCCTGTTTCTCATCATTATAAAAACCTATGAACATGAAAACAAAGTAAGAAGACAACTGGACATCAATGAAATATAAGAGACCATGAGATGAAGGACATTACCTCACTTGCTTATCTTTCTTCAACTCCATGCTTTTTCTGTTACCTTTCATCTTCTGAAAACCAAACTACATGAACAGATATGCATCAACAACACAAATTTCCCGACTTCCGCATAATTGCAGCTATAGGGTCACAAACAAGAGCAACAAATACTTTGTAACCAAAAAAACAAGAGCAACAAATACGATATATTAAAAGGAAAGAGAGACGAGGCAGGCATGATCCAAGGCCGGAACGATGTGGGAGTTTGCCATATTTTATGTAGGTAGTGAATTAAGAAAGAAAGGTAGTGAACCTGAGAGGTCAGAGAGGGAGAGAGGAGAGAGCGTGAATGACAGGAACGTATGTATATAAAAAAGGAATAGGAGTGCAGCCATTAAAGATAAGGGGAGCAGATCAGCTGTAGATAGGAAGATGAGTATTTTATGCACTTGATTTTAGCAGTTAGCATATAGATAGGCAGATATCGTTTCAGAAAAAAAAAATATATAGATAGGCAGATATCTAGCAACAATTTGCTTCAGAGTTTGATTTTGAGTTTCTCCTTTTCTTTTCCAACTGTAAATGGTTGAGGAGCACGTCCAAATACATATTTGGCAATACCATATCTAAATCCAATCCTAGGTAACTCTTTTTGTAGCTTATAGTAAAAGTTTATAAATTTTGGACCGTTTCTTTCAATCTTTCACACTCGTGCCTGCGTTATCGCGTCATTAGTCAGTTGGTTTTAAGTAGTTGTGAACGAGGTTTCAGGTTTCACCTTGTAGTGAATTTACTTCCACTCTGATGAAACCAGTGGTATACCTGATCAATGCAGGAGTAGAATCTGAGCATATCCAAGAAATTTTAACTATTGTGTTAGAGCTTGTTCAATATAACAGAAAGATTTGTGAAAGGTGTGTACTGGACAAAAATTTTAATCGATTGAATGGATTGATTGATGACCTACTGGGTTTATTCACCCAGAAAATTATGAGGCCGTCAGCTCTTGGGAGACCTAAAACCAACAATACCATGAATAACGTGTGGACCTATAGTGCTGAACCACTACTTGGGAGGATACCCAAGTTCTAGGCAACTGAGAACTATCACAAAACATTCCCACCACGTTTATTTCTCACTTCCTTTGTTCCAATGGAACAGGGTTTACATTGCAGCAGAAAGCAACCTTGCAAGATAGATGCGGGAGCCTTCTCCCAACAATGACCACAACCCCATAAGTTAGGCCACACCACAGACATTGAACTCCAAATCTACTAATGTGAGGTGGCATTGATCACATTGAAACTAAAGACGTCTAAACCATTAATTCTGCAGACCTAATCTCTCTAAGCACAGATCCAAACCGCTCCTCAATCCTCTCACAAGTTTAAGTTAAACATATGCCACATATTGCAGTACATTGAAGGCGCATCACAACCAACGAGTTTCAAGGAAATAAGGAGAATCTCAACAAATAGCAGGCTGGGACCCACAACGGTTTCAAGATTAGAGATCCCAGAGCAGAGCAGTGAAGAAATCCAAAGGGCCAAGGGAGTGCAGAAACACAAAAATTGAAGCTCTACAGATAAGCCGGCTGGGATCCCACAAAATCAAAAAAGCAGATCCCAGAGCAGGGCAGTGAAGAAATTCCAGACCAAGGAAGTGCAGAAGTACAAAACCAATGAAGCAGAAGTACCAGACGACACCTCAACACAAAGAAAAAACGAGCAGAGATTTTTAGCAACATTCTAACAAGCACTCCTAAACAAAGTTATGATGCCAGTTTACTCATAAGATCCTCACATAGGTAAATAAAACCAGCTCAAGATAAGAAAGGAAGGAACTTAACCAAATCCAGAGAGTAGAGGCAGAGGGCGTCCCCCCAAATTAAACAGAATTGTGCTGAAGTCCAAGAACACTACATAACACATAATCCCAGTATATTCTCTAAACAAAGCAAGAGAACCTTGTACGCCAATCCTCAACTCCTGCTTCTGCGTCGATCCTTCAAGCCATTACTGCAACAATTCAACATCATGAACCGTTAGACAAATCAAGGATATTGATGACACATGACATTTTTGTGTTGTGCCCTCCACAGTACTCTTAAAAAAGGCACGCGATATAGAAGGGTTTTTTTACATTAACCAACATGGCTAGTCATCCACAATCAGTGCCATGCTGTAGAAGGGTTTTTTTAACCTTGCAGCAGTGTTTTTTAAAGTCTTGGGGAAAGGAACCTCACCCATTTGCATATGGCAACTCCTCCCTTCCACGGTATGGTGGGGACCTGCTACGGCTGTGGCCACCCCTGGGTGGTGTCAAACTCCGACGTCTGGGTGGGGGAGAACGCCCACGTGGACTGTAGCTTCTGCATCACAGTACAATTGGCATCAGAAGTCATAACATTAGAGAGTATCTAACATCAATACTAAATAAATTTTAAACTTGCATCCTCCAAACCAACTTTCAATACAATAATCACCTAAACATCTAACTAACAACATTAACTCGACAGAGGAAACAACAATGACATTACCTCCTGCCATAACTAGGACTTCTGCGATATCTAGGGGGGCTGCGGCTGCGATGCCTACCAGAACCACCACGCAGACGACACTCACGAGCAAAATGACCTGGTTCACCACATTCATAACACTTCAAATCAGAACCTCCTGAGCGGCCACGGCCTCCTCCTCCGCCGCGACCACCACCGCCACCACCTCTAGAGTTGTGTGAAAGCTCAACTCTCCAGCCATTCTTCCCTGCTCAGCAACAAAATGTTTGAAATATAGTCAAGATATCTCAATTTTAAAACAGTGGAATATGTTGCTTACTGAGCGCGTGTGTGTCCGTAGCAATCAAAGAAAAAATGCAGCCAGTTTGGGCAAAGTGCAAACTTGATAGATGTGATATCAAATAGCTCTACTTTTCATCCCAAACTCTTAAAAGATCACTAATTTGGATATCCAGCTTAAAGTTACTAGTTGGTCATATGCAAACACACTCCAATTATTCTGAATCTATAAGTCCAAACTCATCGGAATCAACACGTCCAGGAAAGTAATTCACTATAAGATAACAGATATGCACACTAGTATGCGAAACCAGATTCAATACCATCTAACTCACGAATGGCATCCTCAGCATCTCTACTGTCATCGAAATCGACGAAAGCATAACCCGGTGGCCTCCTCGCAACCCACACACTGCTCATTACCAATTAAACCAAATCAACAAACCACACAACACCCATTCACCACACGAAAAGCAACCCGAAAAGCCAAGACCTTTACCTTCTTATAACTCCGAAATTGCGAAACTCGTCTTCCAGCTCTCCCTCCGAAACCCGAGAACTCAAGTTCCCAACGTACACGCGCGACATTCTTCGATTCAATTCTGCAAGATAAAACCCACACAAATCGTAAAAATCATTGAAATCAGACCTAATTGAGAATCGATTTGATTTGAAAAGCAAAAGAGGAAGAGCGAGATCTGGATAATTCGAACCTTTCTTTAGGAGAAACCCTAGCGGCTCTCTAACTCGGCTGAGGTTTTTGGATTTTATATAAGCCGCTGATTTGCTTCCGTGTCCCTGTGAAGGTTAAATTTTCAGATATGCCCCTCATTTGTTTTATTTTACCTCCCGATCCCTTAGAGTTGAATATTTAGATTGCAGGCTAGAATCTTATTGAAATTATATTTTGTGTACTTTTTCCTTCTTTTTTGTGTAGGGGGTCCTCTGTGTTTGATGAAGTGCCGAACATAGCACGTCTCCTCTCTTAATTTACATTATCAAATGTTTTATTTATTTTTTTCTTTTCAGAATGTCTATTGTTTTATGTTGATTAAGAGTTCGTATATATTGTGAAAGAGATCGAGAAATATGCGAGCCCTCCGGGAAGGCATCAAAATTCATGGTGATATGCTGCTACCTTTTCGGAAATGGCATGGATTTGACATTTTTAAGGAGTTGTGATGTTGTATGGTCACTTTGATTCTCCGGCTGGAAAGAGCGAGCTTTGGAGAGGTGTCGGAGTGTGGGCATGAGCCATGAAAGGAAAGATCACAACATACGGTGTTGAAGATGATATGCATCTAGCTCCAAGTTTAGGCTGCTTAGCCGTATGTATATAAGTTGTTGTCATTGTTGTGTTTGTCAAAGGAACAATGGATCCTAACAAAGCATACTAACAGAAACTCATGGTTTCTTGGTAGCCAAAAGAAAAAAACGTTATGACATGATGTTTAAAGACGAATTAGTTTCTAAACCCAAAAAATCTTTAAAAATACAGTCGTTGATACTCTAACAAAACATAAACTCACGGTCAAGTTAGAAGCTCATAACGAGTTTCCCCTAATCGTGTCCACCCCATTCATCTATTTCAATTAAGATGGTATTGATAGCTAGACGCAGTTGGGAGCAGTCTAGGTGTGGTCGTATTGATGACTTTTGTTGTTACTTTCAATCGGATGGTGAATGGATTAGACAAGAACGAGGAGGGGATTGGCGCGCAAACTTATGTTTTATATATATAGTAAATTTCAGCTTCGGTATCCGAACTTATGTGTCCCGGTCATAGTGGTACTCATACTTTAAAAACAATCAATGTGGTACCTAAACTTCATTTTCACTACCAACAAAGGGTCCGAGACCCATTTCTGTCACGTCGCCGTCTGTTTGCTAACGTGGCAGTGATGAGACCCAACTAAAAAAAGAAAAATGATAAAAATAACCTCATCGGTCTCTTTTTTTGGCGTCCATCTCCATCTCTCTCTCGATCTCGATCTCTCCCTCCTCCATTTCTGTCCTCTTCCCTCTCCACAAGCATACCCAGATTTACTCTGGGCACCCATGTCGCTCTCTCTCTTCTCGGGGACACCATTTGCAATGCAACTGCATATTTGCAACTCGTCCCCTCTTGCTGCTCCAACAACTGGGTATAATAACTATACATCTAGATTTGGGTTTGGTGATGGAGGCGATGAAGGTAGTGGATAAGCTTCACATCTCTCCCATCATCCTCAACCATCGCTTCACATACCTCCCATCATCCTCTCTCACCAGATCAAGTTTCCTCTCTTCTTCTTCTTCTTCTTCTTCTATCTTTCTTTGCTCTTTGATATCCTTGTGAAAACCTCTAGCCTCAATATCCTCAACTCTATGAATTGATCTAGCAGATTTCATCACTGGCAAAATGGGCTTCTCATCCTCAACTGGGTTGATAGCTCTCTGAGCTAAAGAAACCCCCAAACAACAACATTCCCATTTCTTAAAACTCAAATTCAAACACAACTCAAACCCTCAAGCAGCAACATTCCCATTTCTTCAAACTCAAATTCAAACACAACCCATAACGATTAGACCTCAAATCTGAAACACCCTGATTAGAAAACAGGGTTGTAGCACCACCCTAGATATGAACACCACCCTTCACAGCCATCAGCACAAAACTCAATAAAGATCAAAACTTCGAGACAATCCCAATGTTTATATAGAAATAAGCGAAGGTGTGGTTGTGGTTGGTGTGAGGTTTGTTGAATTCATGTAACTCTGATAGTGGTGGTGTTGGATTCACACCCTAATTATAAATCCCAAGGTTTATATAAATATTCACGTTGCCATTACCCCCATGACTGATGGTGGTGCAGCTTGTGGAGACTCAGCACATGGAGTCGATATTATGCTTCAGTATCGATCTTACTCTCTTCTTATTCTATTGTTGAAGGTTGGGAACGGAGGCGGGAATGGCTCTGATATGGAGCGGAAGCAGTACTCGAGAAGGGGAGGACGAGAGGAGAGAAAGGGAGATTGAGAGAGATGGAGATCGAGATTTGAGAGATAGCCGATGAGGTTATTTTTGTCATTTTTTTAGTTGGGTCTCATCACGGTTACATCAGCAAACAGACGACGACGTGACAAAAATGGGTCTCGGATCCTTTGTTGGTAGCGAAAATGAAGTTCAGGTACCATATTGATTGTTTTTAAAGTATGAGTATCACTATAACCGAGACACATAAGTTCGAGTACCGGAGCTGAAATTTACTCTTATATATATGGATAAGTCTAGTGTGCGGTATAACAGAATTTTCCTTATATATACATGTCACTTACACAATGATTCATATCATGTTTGATTCCGCAGTCGAGTGAGACTAAAAACTCAAACGTCTCTATTTTATTATTATAGATTGTAATTACCATGCAATTGGGTTTAATTACTTGGCAGAATTGAAGATGCCCTTAGTTGTTCTATAATCTTATTTAGGGCTTGATAGGAAGAACCACCTTCTTGAACAGCACGCCAAGCCACTCTTCCGTGGGCTTGTGCTCTCTCCTTCCCTTCTCTCCCAACATCAGCTCTCTAACTCATTCACATATTGCTTGCCTTGAGACTTCATATCCCAACCATGACTGATCATTCTCCTCTTGTATAGCAAGTCCTGGCCCGAGTCCTTCAGCAACAAGCTTGGCATTCAAAGACTGCGCGCTCAGCGATCATCGGCCACGCCAAAATGGGCACCCCAGCAGAGAGGCTTTCGATACACCGAGTTCCAACCACAATGGTGATAAAGTAGTCTGAGATTCACATCCAAAATTAATTAACAATGAAGAGAGTAACACAAACCATTATAAACCACAAATAATGTCTCATTTTTTTCCGATGTAAGATTTATATCTCAACACGGCCCAACACATGTGGTGAATTTTCAAGTCTAACACTTGAACAACATTTTGGGTTGACGTGGAGTTCGTGCAGCTTTCGGGTTTCACATGTGGACTTGTGTAACCCATTCTGATACTATGATAAAATAGTATGAGGTTCACATCCAAAACCAATTAACAATGAAGAAAGTAACTCAAACCCTTATAAAACATAAACAGTATCTCTTTTTTTATGTAAGATTTATATCTCAACAAATGGCTCTGGAAACCTCCAATTGCTCGGTGCGCTAGTATTTACCACCCACTCCCTCGCGATCATGCCCTTACCTTGGAATCAAGTGTGAAAACAGTGATGTTTAGACAAGTACAAGGGTGCATCCGAATGAAAATACTATACCCTATGCACATTATATAGGGCAAATGACCAACTGCACAGTATATATACGAGTTACAAATTATTATAACTCAAATAATACAAGTTATCTTCAGAAAATTGATGTTATGTATAGGAAAAATGATCCAAACAGTGGCCGACCTTTTAGAGAATTAAAACTTTGGTGTCTCACGTTTTAAAAACTTCAAAACAGCATCTCGCATTCTTCCTCTGACTGTAGAAATGTATCTAAAATTGTTAGTTCCAAGTCACCAGCATCTCATGCACCATCACTCCCATCTGAGCTCATCGCCCTCCTCCAATCCACTCTCGGTCCCGGCTTCGTTTTCTTCGTTGATATCACATGGTATAGATGACTATTGTAGAATCCGATGCAACATTTGAATATCAAATTGACCACGTCTGGCTACTTTTGTTTTTAATAACCACTAATTGATCACAGACGTTCTCTAATTTTGGCATGAACCATCAAGATTTGGAAAATATGACTAATATAAAATAGTTTAGGTGGCTAAGGTTGGCTAATGCTGACTATCAAGTGCATAAAGTCAATTATTAGCATCAGAAACTGTATTATTCTCTAAGAGAGATAGAGAGCTTGTCGTGACGGAGTTGAGAAGCCATAGTTCACTGGATCCTTATGGGTTTTTGGAGGAGGGCCAGAGAAAGCTTGATTATGTTTTGGTTTTGACTGTGGAAAATTTCCTTAAGCGCCAACTACAAAAAGTTTTGTTTAAGAATGGTTTACCGGTTTAGCAAAGTCTATTCAACAATGACTATGACTACCTCGACAAGATTGATTTTCAACAATGACACTGCTCTTTTCTCTCTTCTTCTCCATCAACGCTTCCCCTTTCTCTTTTCCTCCGATGGAGAAGAAGATGACAATTTTTTTTCTTTACTTTTCAATTTACTAAATTATATATATTCACTCTTACATAAAATTTTAATTAATTATTGTTTTTAATTTTAAGCAAAATAGTCAATATACCCCTTAAATTTGGCTCTAATTGTCAATTTGCACCTTAACTTGCATTTGTGTCAATTTTCCTCCTCAACTTGGTAAAAACTGAGGATTTGCACTCTCTCTGTCAAATCGGATGGTTTCTATCCAATTTTTAGTCATGTGTCATGCATGTGACGAGTATTTCTATCAATTTATATTATTTTATTTTATTAATTAAAATAATGAAACAAAATCTATAAAAGAAGATTCATATATACTTATCCATCTAAAAATTATGTGTGTTATAAATATTATTTTTGTCGATATGTTTGACTTGTTCAGTCCTACAAATTATGTCGTGTTCATTGTTATATATTGGCATCAAATCAATTTTATTCTTACTTTTTATGCACTTTTCTTATTGACATTACCAATGTAAACATCTTTAAAAAAGAGACTCATACATATGCTGTCCAAAAAGATTAAATGAATGATTAGGTAAACAAAATTATACAAAAATAATATATTAAATAAATAATGCATTATGCATGAGTATATTTGAATCTTCCCTTTGAATATTTTTATTATTATGAAAACAAAAAAAATATAATATCTCATTTATACCCCTCACATGCATAGCACATGATTGAAAGTTGGATGGAAACCATCAGATTTAACGGAGAGGGTGCAAATCCGTAGCTTTTACCAAATTGGGGAGATAAATTGGCACAAATGTAAGTTATGGGTGTAAATTGATAATTAGAGCCAAGTTCAGGGGGTATATTGACTATTTTGCGTAATTTTAAAGACATAGAATTTTAGAGATGAAAAAGGAATAAAAAAATTGTTTTTAACGAAACTAACGGTTTCAGATACCTTTCTTCAGTCGGGGTAAGAACATGAGATACCGTTTTAAAGTTTTTAAATCGTGAGACACACACCTAAAAGGTCAGACACTGCTAACAAATGGTAAATTAGTCTTTTCATATCAAAAAATATATGCCGTTAGTTTTTTAAATGAAACTAAGGGTTTCAGCTACTTTTTTCAATCGGGGTAATTAAGAATGCATGATACCTTTCTTTAATCATTTTTCCTTATACATATTTGGTAAAAAAGGAAAGTTATGGAAAAAAAGATAGGTAATTTGTTTTGTCTGGTTTCAGAAAGTTATAAATGTTAGCTTACCTTTTAACCTCTCTGCTCTGCTAGTTCATTTGGTCGATCGCACCACCAAGACAAATGGAACGTCAGCCTCCTCCAAGCCAAAAACCACTTCATCAAGTTGGGCATCTGACATATCAGCATGTGTTCCAAACGAGATATAGATCACAGAGCCAGGAGTCACTTACTCATTAAGTGACTGTTAACAGAAGCCCTAGTTCAAAAAATTGATTAATATATTACATTAATACTGGTGAATGGTGATAGAATCATTTGCATGCAATGCAGGCAGGTTTGAATGGTTTTGTTTAAATTTTCTACAATGTAGCAATGTATTTTTCTATATAAAAATTGATGACCTGAGAAACTTGGCCCCCTTTCTGGGTCTAATCAGAATTAAGTTTAAAACTAAAAACATTAGCTAATTAATTAAGGATGTTTCTAAATGTATCCAATACAAATTGTGGTGTTTATTTCCGATACTACCCTCCAACCATCTGTATTTTGTATTTATTATCACAAAAAATTTTGAAAGAAAAAGAAAATAACTGCAGTTGTCCTCGATCTCCGAACGCCCATCATTGTTTCGTTTCGTTTCTTCTTCTCTTCTGTCAAATTTGTTTCTTTCTCTAGCTAATCTCAGAGATGATGATGGAACTCTTAACTGTCTGGAACTAACAATTTGGATGGATGTTTCATCTCGACCAGTTCTTCATTCATATAATAACATACTAATTAATCAATACTTCAAGTCAATAATCAATCATATATATAGATATACCTCAACCAATCCGTATGGGGTTTGTCAATATATCAGAAGCTTCAAGTATTCCAGACATGAAGCTATGTGCGAGGCCTTTGAGAGAAGACCAAAAATGGCCTCGTCCCCCATGTGAAGATAGATAATCAATTTAGGGAGATCGAAAAATTTCCCCCATCAACAATATTATCAATCGGATAAAGGTGAACTACCTACCAATGGAGAAAGATAAAATCCGGGGACGATAGAACAATTTACAACTGACGATATTTTTCTTTTATTTTATTTTTATGCTCTCTTAAATCTTAATTGTGAAAAATAAAGGATAGAATTGGAAGCATAGGAACCAAAATTATGTTGCTGGGTACACTAAGAAATTTGTTGGGTACATTTACCAGCACTTTTAATTACGCTAGTTCACGTGATTAGTCAGTTTAATTATAATCTATATTAATTTTGCTCGCTCTCTAAGCTTAAACTTGATGAATGGAGATCAGATAAGGTAATTCAAAATGAAGATGGCACTCCTTCGTTGTTCAACATAGAAATTAAGATTATCCTTTCACTCTCGTTCTCACGCATGCAGTCAATACCGTCTTCTGATTATACAAATATACCATCGCCGGAAGCAAACAATCCATCGATTTCATTTGTTTTTGCGACCAGCGTCGTCGTTAACATGTACCCTCAAACTGAGGTGGTCAGATCGATGTGAAATCAATAAGCTTCTAGTTGTCAATGTGATCTAGTCATCTAGCCTATTGAATAATTGACAAATTAAAACGATGGTAAATTAGAAAACGAAGCATGCATGCATGCACACTCGATCAGAAACAGATCGAGAAGGTAAACTGCTATACAAAACTAACCCTAGCTAGCTAGCTGGCGATCGAAGAGTCACAAGCTCTTCGCCATTACGAAATTAAGGAGTGGCTGCTAGATCTATAAAATCTAGAAAATCTTCATATCATACATAGAGAAAGTGATCGATCGAGGCCAGAGCAGCACCTTGTTAGTTTGGTCCATATTGCTATGAAAATCGACGACATTGACAAACAATTATTAATGATCTTTGTTGCTTCTACCGAGTCAGATCGATAAGGAATTCAAGATAAGTATGTCCTATACAAGCTAGCACAGTAATTCAACTTTCAACGCTAGATAGAATAGATCATATATTGTTTACGTGCATCAAATCGATTTTATAAACCATTATATATCCATCACCCTGCAGTTTCTCTTACAACGATTATCTTTTAAAACCAGTCGACAGCTAAAATAACTGGAATATGTGATTAGAATTTTTGAGGTAATGTAAGCAATGAAATAAAGAGGAGCCAAGATCAATTAAATCCATATCTATATATGTTTGGGTTCCATGACTTCCATCCACAATGCTATATAAAAACTCGATCATTCTTCGATGTACACATTGCTCAGACTTGTATACTTTTCTTTTTCTTGAAAGCTTGGATTCAAATCCAAACAATAGTATAGAGGAAATTTGTTCTACCACACAGAATAGCAAACTCAAATATCAATGCAAGATGTCCAAACCAAGCATCATAAAACATACAGTGTTACAATACAGGCCAGTCACTGTAGGCTAGGGTGCACCACCCTCTACATCTCTTATAAAATTCTCCTAATTAAGTTGGTAGAAATTACAGATCTAATGCAAGATTAAGTGGATTAAGCACCACGTAACATATATAATAAGAGGTTGCCAAAGCAAGAGAGTGAGTCAGAGTCCAATACCCCCTTAAACACCTCCAACGGATCGACATGCACACCTCTAGCGCCCATTTCGCATCTTACTTTGATCCCATCTATCTTCCATTGTTTCTCATTTCACAGATTAACCAAACTGCCTAATCTGCATCCTTTGGTTTTTGCTTCGAGATCATTTTTACTATGGATACCACCTCAATCAGCAGCTATTTATGATTACGTGTAAGTATCATTTCTCCATGTAAAAAAACCAAGAAATACCTGCATTTCCTTTTCCACATAACGATAATCATAAGCCTTCACCGCAATATTGAACACAATTTATGTGTTCATGAGTAACTCCATATTTGTTGGGGATGAAATTCTTCATGAGTGGATCCTAGCAGATTAATAGTCTGTGGAGCCTGTTTGAATTAAGGGTTTGATAAAACAAAGCAATTGGTTTCTATTGGGATTTTTTATGATGCAAAATGCAGGTGCTAAAATTGTGTGTTTTCGATTGCTATAATATGAAAACATAGATGCATGTGAATACGATAGATGCATAGATCCTTGATATAAACTTATATTGTTTTGAATGAATGATTATGTGGTAGCAGAAGTAGATTTCTTAAGAAATATTAAAGAGGGCTGTAAATATGGTACATGAAGCAACCCCCTATGCACCAAAGAACATCCTCGTTACAGGTGCAGCAGGATTTATAGGTAGCCATGTCACCAGCAGACTCATCAAGAACTACCCTAACTACAACATTGTAGCTCTTGACAAGCTAGACTATTGCTCTAGTTTCAAGAACCTTCACGCATGTAAAGCCTCACATAATTTCAAGTTCATCAAGGGAGACATTGCTTGTGCTGACCTTGTCAATCACCTCTTGATGGTCGAGGAGATCGACACCATTATGCACTTTGCCGCACAGACGCACGTCGACAATTCATTTGAGTTCACAAACAACAATGTGTATGGCACTCATGTGCTCCTAGAAGCTTGCAAGGTCACAAAGAGAATCAAGAGGTTCATCCATGTTAGTACTGATGAGGTTTATGGTGAGACTGATATGGGATCTGACATTGGAAATCCTGAGGCCTCTCAGCTCCTCCCTACAAATCCTTACTCCGCCACGAAAGCCGGGGCTGAAATGTTAGTCATGGCATATCACAGATCCTATGACTCGCCAACAATAACAACTAGAGGTAACAATGTCTATGGGCCTCATCAATACCCCGAAAAGCTTATCCCAAAATTCATACTACTTGCTATGAGAGGCGAGAAACTGCCGATTCATGGAAATAGATCAAATGTTCCAAGCTATTTGTATTGTGATGATGTTGCTGAAGCATTTGATGTGATTCTTCATAAGGGGGTAATTGGGCATGTGTATAACATTGGTACCAAAAAGAAAGGTCAGTCATAGATGCGGCAGAGGATATTTGCAAGATGTTTGGTTTGGATCCAAGGGAAGCTATAGATTTTGTTCAAGACAGGCCTTTCAATGACCAAAGGTACTTCTTGGATGATCAAAAGCTAAAGAACTTGGGTTGGGAGGTGAAGACTAAATGGGAAAAAGGGTTGAAGCTGACATTGGATTGGTACACCAAGAACCCTAATTGGTGGGGAAATGTGGATGCTGCACTGCGACCGCACCCGAGTATTTCTGTCATTAATCACCGTAATGATGACTAGATCATGCAGTGACATTAGTAATAGCTGCGAGTTAAAATTCTTGATATATGGAAGGACTGGTTGGATAGGAGGATTGTTGGGGACGCTTTGTAAGGATGGAGGGATTGAATATGAGTATGGGAAGGGAAGATTGGAAGATAAGAAGTCTTTGCTAGAAGATATAACCAGAACACAACCAACCCATGTTTTCAATGCAGCTGGACTTACTGGACGGCCTAATGTTGATTGGTGTGAGTCACACAAAACTGAAACAATTAGGACTAATGTAGCCGGGGAATTAACTTTGGCTGATGTTTGTAAAGAACAAAGTTTGTTAATGATGAACTTCGCAACCGGATGCATATTCGAGTATGACAAGGATCACCGTCAAGGATCAGGCAAAGGATTCAAGGAGGAGGACAAGCCTAATTTCACTGGTTCATTCTATTCCAAG
The DNA here is from genome assembly GCA_951800085.1 of Comarum palustre. Lineage (NCBI taxonomy): Eukaryota > Viridiplantae > Streptophyta > Magnoliopsida > Rosales > Rosaceae > Comarum > Comarum palustre. The sequence goes on from OX637589.1 coordinate 16,972,487, forward strand.
ACCAAAGCCATGGTAACAAACTCAAACTAGTTTGTTTTTTTTTAATTCTAAAGGTGATCATGGTAAAATTGTGCAGGTTGAGGAGTTGTTAAGGGAATATGACAATGTATGCACTCTGAGAGTTAGAATGCCGATTTCATCAGACCTCAGCAACCCAAGAAACTTCATCACAAAGATCTCGCATTACAACAAAGTAGTGAACATACCCAATAGTATGACCGTGCTAGATGAGCTCCTGCCGATTTCCATTGAAATGGCCAAGAGAAATTAGTATGAAAAAAACTAGTATGATATATGATATCTATATGATCATATGATATATCCTAATTCAGTTTCAAACTTTCAGAAAGTAAGAATCATATATGTATATCTTCTCTCAAGTCACTTTTCACACTATTTTTCTCAAACATATGCATTTTGAGTGTTTTTAATACTACTGGATATACATTGATTTTGGCTCCAAATTTCTAAATTTATGATATGAAGAAAATGATCTTATTTCAGGTTTTGTAAAAACCTAAGAAATTTTTTTTTAGCCTTTGCCCCATTTATAGGATTACCACCTAATTTAGCACACCCCATTCTCAAATCCTGCCTATCTTCATTGGTTGGGGTTCACTCCACAGATGTATCCGCGGTCCGACTCAGGCGGCGCCGGAGTTTTGTGGAACAATAGAATGATAGCCGTATTTTTAATGAAGTGATCAAACAAAAATCTGAGCGGTTGATTCCTGTACTTCCTGACGAGGTGGCCGAGCTGTGTCTTCTCTACCTTCCCTATCCATACCAAACTTTGGTGCGTTCGGTCTCTGCTTCGTGGAACGAGCCATTTCAGACCCGGCTTTTCTTCACTGCAAGAAGTCTCTTTCGCTCCCGTTGCCGTATCTTTTCGTTTTGGCCTTCAAAAATCGACGGGCAGGATTCAGTGGCAAGCGCTAGACCTCCGATCGGGCTGTTGGTTTGTCCTACCTCAGATGCCGGGTAATTATTCTAAGTCCGGAAGTTCACCGGGGTTAGCGTGCGCCTCCGTGCCACGTCAGGGGATGCTTGTCGTGTTTCTATGCGGTCTACCCTCCTATGCCGACCGCTCGATCTATTTTGAGGCGGGTTGCATCGATAATAAAATCGTAGCAGTCGGAGCTAGCGGGGCTTGCCGCCGAGTGTTCCTGAAAAGGACAAGTGGCGACGATTGCCAGCAGGGGGTGGACGTGGCCATTTATACTCTGGCCACGCAGCTTGGTCTACGACTTGAAGGCAGACGCGTGGCGGAGACGAGTTGAGTGGAAAATATCGAATAATTGATATTTTCCGGTCAATTATGTTCCTGTTTTTGGCTTCGTTGGGCATTTCTATAATCTTTTCTACAGCTATTTGTGTTTCCACACTTGATTGAAACAACGACTCACTCTCCCACCTTTAATCCTCACTTGGTGGGTTATCAAATCATCTGGTAGAATATTTTTCATTGGTGCCAATTGTTTCCTTTCAACTCAGTGGTGCTCAATTATTGTAATACAACTGACGATAATCATGAGGTAGATTAAGTAGACAAATTGGTTTGCTCCTTTTACTGATGTAGCCCAGATCACAAAACATTATAAAATAATGACCAATCAGTTGTTGAGGACTACGAGAGTTGTAGCATATTTCATCCCTTAACCATTGCATAAAATTTTCAGAGCCAAAATCAATCTAGTTTGCAAAGCTTCTTGCATGTATTCTAAGACTAGGGGAAAGTTTATACCGTTTTCTTAGGATATAAAGTTTCTCAAATACACGTGCGAGAGGTTTGGAATATTCTACACACACGCTTCTTACACAGAAAACCTTAGCTTCGTCCTCTCCTTCAGTTTCCAGACTAATCTACGTTTTTCCAGAATCCAGACTCTTCCCCGTTAAGAAAGTTCCTTCCTCTTTCTGTTCTCCACAAATGAAACTCCAAGAAACAGACTATATATAGGAAACCTTGCAGAACTCTGTTATCAAATCCACCAGCAAACAATTACGATTTCAGAGACAAAGGCTTGCATCACGGTGCGATCATATATCTAGCAGAGGGGCAAAACCCAAGAAAGCCAGAGAAAGTGAGGTAAAAGGAAGAAAGAGCGATGTGTTTGGTGTTTGTTTGTGATGAAGACGAGAGGGTTCTCTCGAGGCAACCAGCACCGGGGGCGTGCCCGTACTGTGGAGGTTTGGTTCAATCCATGGATGTCGAGAAACAGTGGAGGTTCTGTTTCTTCCCTCTCTATTGGAGGACCAAGCGCAAGTTCTACTGCAGCTTGTGTACTAGACAATTGGTAGTGCCGTGAATCAGAGATAGGACTCATAAAACATATAGAGATTGATGTTTACGCTAAAGTCTGCAATACAGAAAGATTGTGGTCTGTGCTTGTGTATATGTAGATTGTTTTTCTTTTTGGTAAATAAGTAGGTACGTTTATTGTGGAGAAACAATACATTGGCAAATGACAAGGCTCTATCTACATACTTGCAACATTTCTGTGTATTTTTTTCTTCCAGATTTCGTTTCACTGTTTTCGTTCTTGGTCTAAGTGCGGCTCTGAAGTCTGAATGAACCAATAATCTAATTGCTATTCTCTCGGTTTGACTTGCTAAAGCATCTGCAGCGATGCTTCTCTGCTCGTACTACTTCTCCCACCGTTGCATATGCTCTAATACACAACACTGACAAATACCAAAACAGTTTCATGGTTTCTATTTCAGCCACTTCTCCCCATCAACACCGGCAGAGATAGGTATATCTAAAGTTACTGAATAAGGAAAAAAAAGATGAAGATTGTGGGCGCAAATATTTTCAGCACCCGGTTTTCTATGTGTAGGTGAATGTTACTTATGATGATCTAGCTATATTGAAGGTGGACTTGCTTCGCGGTGAATCATGTCAGGATCAGAATATAGTCTGGACCCGAATCTAATCACGGATGCATTGGGTTATGGATGAATCATGTAGTGAGGAAAATATTTTTGATATGTGGTTTTGATATAAGTGAGTGTTACTTTATGAAGGACAAATCTTTTCATGGTCATCTCGTCGCGGTCAAACCTGATTAGATCCTAAAGTAGTATAAGTCCTCGCATGGACGTGAATGTATTGGGCAATGGGTGAAAGGTGTGCGAGCAGATTGGGCCGTGAGTAGATAGCTAGATGTCGATTGTAGGCCGTGAACATAATGAATTTGGTAGCGGACGAATCATGTCACAAGTGATTCATGACGGGGAATGAGACATAAGTGGAAGGGGTCAAATGAGAAGGGTACGTAGTCAAAGCCAATATGTGAGAACATATAAAGAGATCGTGGCATCATAGAAGTTGAGACATGATCTCATAGTGGTAAATCATTTCGTGGGTAATTATGTCATTGAGGGATCACGTCGCAGCCAATTGGGTTGAGGTAGAAATAAAATATTATCAGGTCGAGGCATGTAAATGTAAAATAGAGAGGTCATGGACGAGCCAAAGTGGAAGTAGTCGACACATAGATAGGAGTCGGAGCTCTACATGAACTCATAGTATGTGGAGTCGTGGATCCATGAAGCACTTAATTAGCGAGTAAAACACGTGACATCAAGTAACTGCCGAGTCCATACCATTATAAAAAGGGCGACACCAGTTTGTCTAAAAAATGAGGGAACAAGAAAAATACTAACACCAGAAAAATGTCCAGCCCATTTCACCTTACAGACAAAAGAAACTTTCATTCCCATTTCAGAAAGTAAGTTGGCGAGGAGATTTTCTTTACGAACTTTTCCACACCAACAGATCAAAGCTCATTAGAACTAAAGGGTAGAGAAATTTGGGTTCTAAATAGTTTACAATTGGTAGGTCAGTAGCAAATAAGGAGGGTGTCACAGTAAAACCAACAGTTGATAGAAATTTTGCCAAACCAATAGAGTTCTTGCAATAAAAGACATGAAAGAAGGCAAAATATCAAACCATTAACATGGAGACTCGTTAATACTATCACGACAGTTTCAACACAATGAGAGAGCAAAACTGCAAAGGTTTAGAATATATTGCTGAAGAAGCACATTATCTCACTGTCAATCAACTAAATTGCTATGCGAACAGACAATCACTTACAGAGTTTCAAATTTTTAAAATACGATGATACCAAGGATTTGGGGTAAGGCTTCGTAGCGAGACAAGTTGGGAAGTTCTCAGGTTGTTCAATCCAAAGTTTATGCTCTATGCCACCAGCTTTGAGCTTATCAGACAAATTCAAGATTTGGGGTTCTCCCTTCACCTCAAGAGTAACCTGCATAAAGAGCATATTAACCACTAACATGTAACATACACAGTTCCATCGACAATGCTAACAGTTCCAGCAGTCAATGAATCACAACTTTGCAAACCCAATTGAACCATCAACAAAACAAATACAAACAAACTGTAAGTAGCTTACAATCTACAATCATGCCAGCGATTCTGTTCTAAATCTTAATAACACACCTGAATGAGCAATAGTTTGAAACTATACAACTCATATTAAGCTTACATTGAGCTACTTTCTCATGCATAAACATCAACATTGACTATGAAACTGAAATTCTGTTAACCACAAATGGATACAAACAAAGAAAGGTTAAGGGTGTTCTACCTTATGCATAGAATCAATGGTTTCAGGGCTGCAATACTGGAGCGTGTGAGGGTCGTCTTTATGGGACCAGATGGCGGAGACGGAGGCATGGCAGCCCTGTGTCACCACACAACCTAGCGGCCACGTGTCGATTAAGTCTCGCCGGAGCACCACGTACTGAAGGACGACATCGGGGGTCTCGGTTTTCGAGGTGTCGGGATTGGTTTCCGGTGCCGGTTGAGACATGGCGTTGAATCCGAGTCGAATCGGGGCGGTGAGTGAAGGTTTTGGCCCAAATCGAACCCGGGTGCTCGAGAGGTGAGTGAAACGAAGGGGCGACACTAAACAGGACATAATAATATCATATAATTACCCGGTACCCTGCGTACTCCCTTATACAACCCGGTACCCAACCCGGAAACCCGACTAAGCCCGTAAGTCGGCCGAATGTGAGTCGAAAATTAGACTACGGAGGTTGAGTTTTCACATCCCTATATATGAATGAGGTTTAAACTCATAATTTTAAAATTGTTACTTAAACATCATTAGTCAACTAAGTCGCGGTTCAAGCTCATTAACTTGTGAGTGAGGTCTAGTGTTTGATTATTTGCTTCTGAAAAATACTATAGTAAAATTTTAGCCACAGAGTCGTAGCACATTTTTGTCACAGTTTGTTTTTTATTCAATGGCGGAACATAGTTGGGACGGGAAGGGTTGTGGCCCCTTTGGAAAATTCAAATTTACCCTTTAATTACATGTAATTATATATTAAGTTCAAGAATTTTGTATATATTAACCCTTCTGAAAATTTTGAATCCTTTGTAATTATGTTCGAAGTTTATCCATTCCAAACTTGTAAAGAATGAGCAAGAGGAAGCTATCCCAGAACATAATCTTGGGCAGCCCAGGTTCAACCGTTCAAGTCCAATTCCCAGGTTAATAAGTTTCAGGGCTTCCCATTGGAGTTTAAAGCCCTACAAGTGAAAAGTAAAGCCGTCGCTTATCGGTCGTAGCCCACATCTTAGACTTGTTTTGGACTGTACCAACACGTCGATTTTCCATTCAATCTTTCTTTTTTGAGAAAAGGACCAGGTCTAAACATCTGTCCTAAAATTATTTTCCAAAAAATCCAAACTTGCTCTCACTGTCTCTCAAAAGCAAATTTGTTATTTGACACCTACTTGTCAAAACAAGAGTTGGGTGAGACGTGAAGGCAATAAACCAAAGCACATCCTCTTGCTTCACTAGAACGAAATCCAACCCCCTTTCCCCTAATGGATCAGATAACTTGCCCTTTTCGGACATTTCAATCACGATTTTCGTCCTTCTGTTTGCTTTCTTTGCCGTTTCAGGCGTTCGATTCTACTTCAGTCAGTTTCCGTTGGGTTGCTTTCTTCGGTTGCATCGCCATGAAACAATGCTTGAAGCTATTTGTGTTCTTTTCCCTAGCTTTAGGGCACATTGTGAACCAACTTCTATGTCCAGCTCAATCTTACTGAGAAAGATACCTTGTTTTCTTTGTTCCTTTTTTTATGGATAGGAATAGGCAACTGGATAAAGATTTATCATGCAATATTCATAGCCCATAATATTATCTTTATACCAAAAATCAGTAGCTGCATTATTGACTGGGCAAACTTGTCTTTCTACTCCTCCAGTTAAAAATAGCAAAATAATAACATCCAAACAAAAAAACAAAAGGAATTATATACTAAACATACACATTTTATCATTTTGATTTTAATTTTTAATAGTGGCCTTCAAATTACACAAACCTGCCACCAACCAGAGAAAATATTAAGAAAAAAAGAGAGGAAAGAAAAACTGCACCCATTCCAAGTGGGTGGTGTGGTGTTGTTCTTGTTTAGTGTTCATGTTCTTGCAGATCTGAGAGGCAATAGCAACTCCTAGACTTGAAGCTCTTCAATCCCCTGTCAAGCAAATTAGGGGTTCTGATCATGCGTGGCTCTTTCTCATCTGATGAAGATTGCCCTGATGACGGGTCTTCTTGTGTCTCTTCTGGTTCTTGTTCTTCTTCGTCTTCGTTTAAGGATGGCATGGACTTTGGGTTTGGGTAGCTGTAGAAAGATGAAGACGACGACTTTCTGGACCATTTCGAGGCGATCAATACCCTTCGCCTCTTGTTGAATGGGTTGTCCCTCTTCTCTAGCTCCTTTACCGTCGAAGCGGTCGTCACAACATCCGATAAGCTTGCAAATGATTTCGATTTCCCTGAGAAGTAGTTCGATAATCCCCTCCTGCATGGTTGAAATAATTATTAGATCTGTGATTTAATTAAGGAAATAAATTTATTTATATCACGATCAAAAGATTTTTCAGATCTAATCTCTTACTTGATGGGAAGAGAATCTTCTAGAGAATCCATCGATCCCAGAGAAGTCAATCCTCCAGAGGCGCGGCCGTTAAACTTGCTCTGAACCTCTTCGCTGTCAGTGACGTCACCGGATCCTTCCTTGGATTCATTTTCTTCGTCACTGTCGTCCGGTGCCCCAATAGAAGACGACGAACTGCTCGAGAACGAGTCTTCCCGCTCCGATCGAGCCTGGTTGCGCTGCCCGCAAGCTCCGATCGTCGATCCTCCACCGCCTACGGCACCGTTTTGGTTGAGGAAAAGACACGAGGCCGTCGCGGCGGAGGTGGATCCCACCAAAACGTCCATAACAAACCGAAAACTTGTGTACAATTCAAGTACGAAGTAAATAGAGAGAAAACCGGAAGGAGACTACGGATTTAGCCCTCGCCGCCGCGTCTTCTTCTGCGTTTGAGCTTCCAGATAGGGTTTGTAGTCATCAATCGAAAAGACGACGCTGAAGGAGATGAAAAGGAGAGAGAGGAACAGAGGTAAGGTGAGGGGAGAGGTGTATTTATATTGGAGACACGGGGACGAAGTTTAAGACAGAGACGAGGGCTAACGTCCGCCGGCGGCAAAATAGCCACACGATTTGACACCTTCGCGCGTGACGTGGCCACAGCACAAAAAAACGTTGATAAGGGGAAAAAATCTGGTTGTGTTTGTTCTAAGCTCCAAAGGTTTGATCCTGTTTCCCTTTCTGAGATCAAGCCCACAACCTTCGACTTGTCGAGTGCTACAAGCTACTTATCAAAATCCATCTAAAAAAGATAATTGCTTACCAAAATGAATGCTTCAAAATTGAAATTTGAAATTAATAAAAATAAATTATTTAAAAATAAAAAATAATTTATATATATGCGAAAATAATTAGGCTTAGTTTGGTATTATGGTTTAAAAACTCAATTTTTAAAAAACTCTGTTTTAAATAAACATTCTCCAACATGTTTTTTAAAATCTTGGTTATTTAAAATAAAAAGGTTTTAGATAAGTATATTTTAATATTTTATCAAACCGAAAATATATTCAAAATGAATATTATAAATGATTTAAATTCTCAACACAATATAAAAGTGTTAGAATAAGAAGACCAAGTACATGCATCGGTGTGGCACATTGCACCAATATGAACTTTTTATATACCTTATATATCCACATGAATGATATGTAAAGACATGTTCTAACTTACGATCAATATGTTAGTTTTCTATGTATGACGAGAAGATAAGGTCTTTCACACTGCGATTTTATGTGTTAACTGTTGGCAAATACATACAGAATCACCATGCCTGACGGAGATAAAATACACAATTATCATGTTTCATATAATTTTTTTAAAAAAGCAACATTTTACTCTTCAATTCAATTATAGAAATAATGCTTGAAATAAAGGTAGAGATATATGTGAGAGATTGAGGGTTGCTATATTTTTTTGGGGACAAAGAATTTGTCAAACTGATTAGATTCCTAAGTACCAAATTAGGAAAATCATAGTAAATGTATAGTTGTTAAGTATGTAAAAGATAGAGATGGCAAACGAGCCGGCTCAATCCCGTCTGACCCATTTAATCGGGTTTTCGGGTCGTGCTTAGGTTGGTTGACGACTCGCGTCTTAACGGGCTCGAGTTTAGGCCGACCTATTTACTCAAATCTAAGGTACAGCCCGGTTCACGGCCCAAGCCCATAACATGTTGGATCAGGCCCATTAGAGCGTTGGACCGAGTCCATTTTTAGCTAAAAATTGAAATTAGTCGAGAATTGATATCATAACATACCAAAACAATAACAAATGAAAAATACTTCACACTTTCTATCGATCGTGTTTTTTCTTCATCAACAAACTAATGAAATATATGATATATGAATCATATGGTCATTATTTATAATTAATAATGTTTTAACAAAAAGTTTTTATGGGTCTAAGAGAATCAAAATGAATAATTATTAGTATTTATAAGTTACTGTTCACACTTTAAATGAATATAATATTATTTATAAAAATATAATCTTCATATTTTAAAGAAAATATATATTTTTTAGAGCGGGTCATGGACCTTAATCTGTCGTGCTTCTTCAACCCTATAATGGGCTCAAGCCGGTTTATCCATTTTTATATGTCTGGTCCGGCCCATTAAGATAACGTGTTTAGTCCTTGTCACGTCGCTAGCATTTGGACCGTGTTTGGTCGTTAGTGTGCTCGTGTTGTGTTGTACCACTTTTAAACGTGTCGTGCTCGTGTATGTGTCTATGTTTTACTACTCATTTGTCACCTCTAATTAATGAGTATTGTATTCCTATTTATCGTCGTCAGTTAAGACAGGGCGATTGTGTGTAATAAATACATCCTTATCCATGTTGCCTTAAAAACATATGAATGTCTCTACTGGCTAATTTGGAGCTGGATTTTTGTGGTGGACATCTTGATTAATTACGTAAATTATTTTTACGAAATCCATGGATGATAGATGACCACATGGTCATGATATCTTTCTTACAATATTGGTGTGTTTAATAAAATAACAAAATTTAAAAGAGTGATAAAGCCGTAGATATTTGAAATATGATATTTTATAGGTATATTGAATGGATCATCTTTAGCATACTCCTGAGTCTTCTATATGTTGGAGAGTAAGTTTAGTTGTTTTATTAACTTTTTTTGAATTATAACCATAGATTTTAACTCATAGACAAAAGTAAGAATGACATCATACAAAAGTTCTGAAAAAATGGCAATCAAGCATAATTACATTGAAACCTTACGCTCATTCACAATCTAGGAACCGCAAGATCTCACTGTCGTCTAACCCGATCTGGACCGCCACACCTAGTCAAAGTAAACCGTCGTCGTCTGCTCGATCACCCTTTTTCTAGAAAAAAAACTAAAGAGAAAGGGGCCGACAAATTATTATACAAACAATAAAAATAGAATAGACCTAGGGTATGAACCTAGACCTAGGCCTCATCATGGGCCAAGCTAGGACCGGTCCGACCTTAAATTTTAGGGTTTAGGGTAGGGTAAGGTAGGGCTCGGTCAAAGTCAACAAAATTTAGGGCCAGGTAAGGTAGGACCGAGACTTGAATATGTAAGCTCTAGCCTGCCCTAGCGATCTATTTCGTTAGGGCTAATAGGGTCGGGTAGGGCCGGTCCTTTAAATAGAGCTAAACAGGACCGAGATAAGCTTGTTATTTTTTTCTCACAATTTAGCTTTAGAATTATATGTAATGAACCTTATTTTTTGTGTTAATATTTAACATGCATGCATACACATTATACTTAATTTAAGACATCTATCTATAAACTAAGTAGTTATACTCATATATCTCACGAACTAATGCTCTAAATCATCAAAATACAATCGTTAATTAACAAAACAAAATGAAATCAAATGAACAAAGCTAGCAAATCAACTACAAAAGAGAAGATTAGTTGTATTGTATTTAAAATATAAGAAACATATTAAAATAATACAAAAAATAAGAAATTATTAGGGCCTATAGGGCCGACTTTTAGGGTCGGACCGGGTTCGGTCCTAAAGGGCTCATTAGGGTAAGGTCGTAGGGTAGCCAGATTTTATTTGCTCAATCCTTACCATACCCTATTCGTGAATGGCTAGGGTCGGCCTGTTCTAATGGAGAGCCGGGTAAGGCTTCGGCCCTAGAGGGTAGGGCGGGTTATAGTCAAAGACTAAACGTGTCAAGCCTCTGGTCTCAACCCAAAACAACGCATGCACAGTCAACCTTGTCTCCCCCAAGGAACCTGAGAATTTTTTCAATACTATTGTAGCACCATGTGACAATGTCTAGTGACGTTACATTCTAATCAAAACAAGACATGTAGATTTATTACAATTAAAATAAAAACTATTGATTTTTACATTTTGTGAAATGACATTCACGGGTATTTAGTGAGTTCATACTAGGGTCTAGGGTTTAAGTTTAGAATATCAGGTATAGGGTATATGGTTTAGGGTATTGGATATAGGGTATAATGTTTAGGGCTTAAGGTTTAGTATTTAAAAAACAATAAGAAACTTAAAATGATCTTTAACAATATAGCTAAAATTCATATATTTAAGTTTAATTGTAATAAAATCAAATGTTTTATTTTGATTGAAATGTAACACCACTAAACATTGTCACGTGGTACGGTAACACTGAAAAATTTCTCTAAAAAACCTCTGTCACACCGCCGCCTCCGCCCTTTACGGATCTCAACCATCGTCGAGACACGGTCTCCGACGTGATATCGTCGTCACCTTCCCACCATCGCACCTCTCAACCGCTGAAGCTCAATGAACAGCCATTCCCCAACGACTGCTACATGCACCGGAACCCGACCCTTTCCTGCGAGATCTGAGATTCGAACCCAAACCCAGATCCCAGATCGGGACAGACAACCACCACTTACAACGGCAGTACTAATTGATATATACAGCTGAGCCATGCTTATCCATAAAGCCGATAGCAAAAACGATTTTTTAGTTATTTAAATTAAAATATGACTAGAAGCATACTGTTACTCTAGATAATAGTGTAATAGGAACTCAACAAAAGTCAGGAGACATGTCCATTTTTTGTTTTTTTATGAATCTCAATACATACCAGTAACAGCACCTTGATAAACATATTAGCAGATAACAAGCAAATAGCCAAATACTATTCAAATCCATAAAGCAAAGTCAAAATGAAGAGCAAACATTCCTCTGGTTTGGTTTCGTAATGAGAATCTAGTGTTTCTGATATTATCTCTCCTCAATCCAAATTAGACTTTCTTCATATTCAAAAATCGAAAAATGGTTTCCCTCAATCCAAGCTTATTTTTTCATTATGATCAATCCTCATGAACCAAATCCCCTTACCAGTCCATTTCAAAGGCAAAACAAAATAATTTATGTGGGTTAGGTAAACAAGTGCTGCGTGATGGCGGTGACATGTACGTGGTATGACCTAAGGCTAAAGAGGTCCATCTTTAAATAATATATATATATATATATATATATCCAAAAATGCAAAATCATTCTGGGTTTTTTTCATTGTTTTACTTTGCCGTGAACAATTGAGTTTTCATTAACGCAGGACATAATTTGGTTTGAATGGGTTTGAGGTTCAAACCGTAATCGAATTGTTGTTTTTGTTTTACAATATTTTTAAACTGTATCTAAATCGTTTTTCTTTCAATTTTTGAATAATTCGATTACATAATTTTTTGATGAGATGTGGTTCGGTTTCGGTATGAAACGATTTATTTATTTTAACAAACGAGGGATGTCCAAATCTTTGTCCAACAATTTCTATAAGGCATGAATAAATTCTGAAAGCATTTAGCATCTATACAAGTCTACAAATGTCATCAGAATATCAATTAACTAACCAAAACACTATATTTGATAACTTAATAAATCAACTATTATGCAAACACAACAACTTGCAAACTACAAACTTGAACATGATTTTCTATATATTAAAAATCAAATTTCTTCAATTAAAAATTAAAAAAAACTAAGAAAAATATAATTCGGTGTGGTTCGGTATAAATCGGTTGAATTATAACATCAAACCGCAACCGAACCACTTTTATGCGGTCTGGTGTGGTGTGACCATAAAACGTCACCGTTTTAGTTCGGTGTAGTACCGAATCGTGTTTTTCGGTACGATTCGGTTCGGTAACCGTATTTTCGGTGCAAAACGCCCACCTCTAGTTTCCGTAGTTGATAATTTGAGATGTTTAAAATTGCCAAAGAAGGAAAAGATTGAATAGAAAAGCTCTGAATGACATTATTTCAATGGTCTGCAAAATTCAAATCTCCGGATTGCCAACCCTTACAATGGCACAACTATTGAATTATGGACTGCCTTTTCTCAAAGTCGTTGAAGTTGAACTCAAAACCATCAAGTCTTGAACATCTTAAAAGACTAGTCTTGAACTACATTGCACGGAAACAAAAGCAAAAACGTGGAAGCGAAGCATTCAGAAGTGCGGAAGGGTTTTTTTTCTTCTTCAAAATTCAATGGAAGCGAATCTTTTGGAAGCGTCATAATAAAATAATATATATTATATTTTAGTTAAAAACACATAAATATCACTAGTTTTTTCCTAACCTTTTTATTTATTGTAAACAATAAATACAAATCAAATAAAAGTAAGGTATCCAGAAGTGCGATGATCACACTAATTAGAAGGTTCATCCTCCACATATTTTCTCCCTTTATATCATAACTACCCACCATAGCAGAACCCATCAAAGCCTTTTATTTTCAGCCCCAACCCAGGTGGAGGAGAAAAAGTCAGAATCCCCAAGACTCTCATCTCTGTTTTCTCTCAGATCCAAAACAAACTAGAGCCAGAGCTACCGCCATGGCAGCCACTAGCAGCAGGACCAGACCACCCCTTCAACCTCCGCAAAAACTTCTACCTCGTCGCCTACCAGGCCGCTATCAACAACAGCGAGCTTCACAATCTCTCGTTTTCCAATCCTACTTAACAAAGACCTGCAAGCTCTCGCTATCAGTGTGTTGTTCGTGGTGGGTTCTGTAGCTTTTGGTTTATTTGAGACATGTGAATGCTTGATCTTATATCTTATTAGTCTTTGTGGATATTCTCTCTCTACTGCTTTTTGTTTCTCTTTTGAGTCTTTTGGCTTCTGCAAAGAGCGATTGGAGAAAGTAAAAACCATATATGGGTTAGATTCCATGCTCTGGTAATTCAAACAGTAGGGCAAAGAAGAACAAGAAGAAAATGAAGAATTCCATAGAGCTGGAGGAGAGGCCATTTGACAGATCAAACCCACTTCAGGTACTTACTGGTTTACATGTTTATGACATGAAAGTTTGAATCTTTAGCTGTGATCCAACTTCAACGTAATGATCAGTGTTAGCCCTCGGCAGCTACCATCTCGTCATCGACGAGATCAACTCTTTTTTCGCCACTCCTCTCCAGGCTGTCAAGCTCCTGGCTGTGGATGTCAAGCCCTCGGCAGCTACCTCTTCTCTTTTCTTCATATATATATATATATATATATCTCCCTTCCAAATTGGTCGTCAAGCTTTTGACTATTGCCACCATGCAGCTTCTTTCGCGCTTCAAACTAAGGTTTTTCAGGAAGCTTGATTCCGAGCAATTCCAGCCGTTTCCGCGACGGATCCGCTTTGCTTCCGCTTCGGAAGCGGGAAAAGTGGGTTGTGGCATGCTTTCATGCAACGTCGGTCTTGACAGAGAGAAACACATCCCTAGTTGCAGCACCTCTTGATGGGCAGCAAGAGAAGCAACTTGCCACCGATAAAAATCTTCTTTCTTATCATCTTCTTCATGTTCACACTCCTCTTTCTTCTCCACTGCTTTCTGAGTTATGTACAATAGGGATAAGTTCTATTAAGACCTTCTTTTTGAGGATTAGTTGAGAACTTTTTCGTTTCACCTAATTTTCGATCGTATATTCACATCGCAACCATCTAGTTTGTAGATATATATGAGTAGATCATCTCTATAAATTTTCATACAAATTGAAAACTATTAAGGCATTCATAAATGTTATTCATCGATTATAAACTTGAACGGTTCCTGTTTGACATATTTGGACCCTCCATTGATTTGATATATTTCGATGCCTTAACGATCACCAATTTGACTGAAAATTTGTAGAAATGATCTACTTATATAAACCTATAAACTGAATAGTTGAGATGAAAAAATGTGATTGATAAGTGGATGTAATAAACCATTAAGGAAAAAGTCCTCAACAAAAATATCCTCAATGGATCACATCCCATATACAATAATCAGGTCTTTTATGTTTAAATTTAGGCTTGACATTGTGTCCTAATTTGTATAAAAGTTAGAAGTGATTTTTTAAAAAAATTTGGCATGTTACTTATATGGAATTTAATCAATAATATGTGGGTTAGGTGGACATATGCTACCTCATGGCGATGACATGTGGCATGGCCTAAAGGTCCAAAGGATTTTTATTTTTTGATCTACAATTGAGATGCTACAACAAGTGTTGTGAGTTGAATTCATGACCTTCCACTTACAAAGTAAACACTGATGTTACTAGACCAAATGATATTAGGTAGACCGAAAGTATTAAGTACCATAAAATAAATAAAAAATCAGAAATATAAAGTTAAAAAAGTACACATGATGCGTTTTAGGGGTGAGGTTCCACTTATAAAATGGCAAAAAAGGGAATCCATAAAGCTAAATAAGTGCAGCCCACTGCTACTTGGTAAGTCTGCTAAGCTGTTGTTAAAGTTCCCACTCAGCTGCCTACGCACAGGTTAGTTGAACTCCC
Organism: Comarum palustre; assembly: GCA_951800085.1. Classification (NCBI taxonomy): domain Eukaryota; kingdom Viridiplantae; phylum Streptophyta; class Magnoliopsida; order Rosales; family Rosaceae; genus Comarum; species Comarum palustre. Next base: position 16,987,747 of record OX637589.1, read on the forward strand.
GATCTTTCACAATTAGACCTGTAAATGGATCAGATCGACCTAGATCCGAAATAAAAACTTTAGTTTCGGATCTGACTCGTTACCCTTCAGATCTTTAATAGCTCGATCAAAATCCAGACCTGACGGGTTAACGGATACCCGACTCATTAATCCAATTCGTTTATAATGATAAATATTTCAAATTTTAATAATAGTTTCATAGTTTTATCATAAAACATTGATGAAAACTTATAAGAAAATAAAGGTTTACATCAAAAGTTGAATTACATGCTTAAAATAATCTTTAACGGTACACTAATATAATTAAAATAATTGACATCTAATGTGTTTTAGCATAAATACATGCATTAACAACATTTAACTTCATTAAATCATACTTTAGAGACAATTTAGATATGTATATTTAGATTAACTAGATAATTATCATATTATTTAATATTTATTAATAATATTATATTTATAAATATTATTTAATTATTTTTAAACGGATCCAAGTCTTTAATGGATCCGATCAACCAAGATCCGGATCCGATCCGTTTAGTAAACGAGTTAACGAATCCAGGTCTTTAATGAATGAACGGGTCAAATTTTCGATCCAAACCCGTTTAAAAACCACAGATCCAAAACAGATCTAGATAATATCCGATCTATTTACATGTCTATCTACAATAGATGCATGAAGAAGATCACATATAAGATGTTCTATCCGAGCATATTCTTCAAGCGAAAAAACTACAACCCCGAAAGTGATACATAAGAGCCGGCCCAATGAGAGAAGTTGTTAATCCCAATAACGCAGGAAAGGTCTCAATTCTAATATCACTAGAAAACATAGTTTCAGATTTGCAATTTTCCTGATGAATCTTGTGCTATACACCAATTTCAGTCTTACCAAGCTATAGCCAAACTACAAAAAACAAAGGATCTCAAATCTAGCACGAAGATTATTCAGGCAAGAATCAAGGACCTAGCAAGTTCGTCTGTAACAAACCACTTCTGAGATCTAACCCAAAAGTTAACCGTTTGAAACCTCTTTGTTAAGAGGTAGTTGAGTTGATTTCACAAGTTCCAATGAACGGCTAAATCCAGCCAGCAATGCAAATAGAGTTCAGTTCTTGGATTTCTATTGAATGTCTTGGTTGTTATATGTTCAAAATGATCTTTTATATTATAATCTTCAAATTTCCTAGCTATTTCGAATTATCCAGATTAGTTTTCCATCCAAGCTAATCGTAGAAGAGGAGCACCGAAGACAGGAGAAGCAAGCAACACTGCGATTTGCGAAGAAGACCAGGATGCAAAAAACTAATACACTAGGTTAAATGTCATGATTGCCCCCAACTGCCAATTTATTGCCGGATATGTATCTGACCGAATCAGTCCGTATCGGACGGTATATTTCCGTATAATTCTGTACGTGGTATAAAATACTTAATCTATAAGGCACAAGCAACGCGATGGTATGGCCTAATATGTCAAAGTACAGAAATATACGGACCTGTTCGGTCAGATATATATCCGGCAATAAATTTGATCGTAGGGATACTATTGACGTTTCATTGCTAGTGGTTAGCAAAATTATGAAAATCGCGCCAACTATTAGTTGGGAAGCCGCAATGGCAGCATAGAAGGCTGAAGACATGACGATTCCGGCGGCAGATCCGATCGGCCGTTACGTCAAAAATAGGGCTCTTAAGAACAAAGCCGTCGCCGTGACCTTCAACGTGAAAGGTCTCACGTACCCACCTTCAAACCAGAACCTGCAGAAATTTGCTTCCTTTATGGTTTTGGTGAATTGGGTTTCAGAATTGCAATTTTCCTGATGAATCTTGTGAAACACACCAATTTCAGTCTTACCAAAGCTATAGCCTAACAAGGACAAAAACCAATGGATCTCAAATCTAACACGAAGATTGTTCAGCCAAGACTGAAGCAAGTTTGTTTTAAGTAATACAAAAAATAAACCACTTCTGAGATCCGACCCAGAAATTAAGTTCACTGTTCAACAGAAGATTACTGATTCTGATCTCATTTTAAAAGCATGTAACACTCAGGTAGTTGAGTTGATTTCACAAGTTCCAATAGCAACAACTAAAACAAGAAGTAATCCAATCATCCCTTCGAATTTTATCTGTACTGATAGAGCATCAAAGAGCTAGGAATGTGGTTGAATTCGACTGACTCGGGTTGGTAAAAACAAGAGTTTACAAAAACTCTACTTTAAGGCGACAAACTGAAACATAAAAGGCTAGCAAATTGAGCAACTCAGATCAGTCACCAATATGGACCGACTGTTTCAAACTTTCAACAGCTATACAAAACAATCAAAACTGTTGAGATATATATCCCACATCGGGAATATGGGACCTTGCCTGTGGGTTTATAAGGGTTTGGGCTACTCTCTCTATTGCCAATTGGTTTTGGAGTTGAACCCCAGACTACTTTATCATGGTATCAGAGCGGGTTGCCCACGTACACGTGTGAAGCCCAAAGGCCACACGAACTCCACGACCACCCAAGTTGTTGTCCATGTGTTAGGCTTAAACATTCGCCACACGTGCGGGGGCGTGTTGAGATATATATCCCACATCGGGAATATGGGACCTTGCCTGTGGGTTTATAAGTGTTTGGGCTACTCTCTCTATTGCCAATTGGTTTTGGAGTTGAACCCCAGACTACTTTATCACAAAACATCATAACAGAAGATGACTTGCCTGAGATCGCTCCTAAAAGTATATCCTAATGCTACATGAAAATAATAGGAAGAGCAGATATCAAGAAAACGTAAGGGAAAAAAAATTCTGAAACCACACTGCAAATTAGAGGCAAAACCCCTTTCATCCTATATATGATGGCCAAAGAAAATACGTATACCTTTTTCAAGTTTTCTAAGTTGTAACCAAGTACTGTACATTACCTACTCGCCAAAGAATTACAAGCAATAACCTCATCTGTATAACTTGACACACAGAGGCGCACCCACCAACTACCCCACGCAGGCACCCAAACCAATGTTGAGACATATATTCTATATCTTATAAACTCAAGCAATGCTCTATATTCTTGATGTATGATACATATCTTAATACGTCCCCACACGTATGACGAATCTTTAAGCCTAACATGTGGACCACAACTTGGGTGGTCGTGGAGTTCGTGTGGCCTTTAGACTTCACACGTGTATGTGGGTAACCCGCTCTGATACCAAGATAAATTAGTCTCGGGTTTAACTCCAAAACCAATTGACAATGAAAAGAGTAGTCCAAACTCTTATAAGCCCACAGGCAAGGTTCTATTTTTCCAATGTGAGATATATATCTGGCAATCATTAACCAAACTTGGTAGCTGCATTATGCAGAACTCCTCCCTAGTTAAATCAAAAGCAATAATCAGATCGAATCTCGAATCGTCAGTGTAGCCAATGAAGTGTCTCATTCGAAAGCATCCCATGATGACAGGGAAAGATGTCGCTAAAGTAATCGTTGTCCAACTGTGATCTCCCAACGAGAATATGTGTGTCGTTATTTCTTAAGTAGGTAGCCTACAAGAACCTTGTAGTTGTCTGTGGCCAACAAATAGCCAGCACCAAAGTATTCCAGTACGACCCTTCCATCATCTGAGGAGTAGCAAGTGTCAGGCAGTTTCTAGAAGATTCCAGTCAAGGGGTTCCAGACGATGGTGGTCACTGGTGGTGGTGGGATGGCTTCAAAGGGAGTTGGAACAGTGGAGGCTAGGGCAGTGGCGTAGCCAGATATCTCACTTAGAAGGGTCAAATTTGATTAATAAAAAAATTAAATGGTCTTCGGTTACTTTTTAGCAACAACACGATTTTGCTTAAAAAAGTGACACAAACTTAATTTCAACAATGTTCTTCATACCAATTCAAAATGAAAACACGCTCTCGAACAAACCATTAATTCATCTCCAATAAACTTCAGATTTTCAGAATTTCAATATGTTATTTTTGAGACATAATGTGCGTCAATGTATGGTAAACATCAATGTGTTGTTTCCATTTAGCTTATTTATAAAAAAATCATAAATAAAATTTAAAGCATTAAATTGCATATTAGTATGGATCAATAAAGTAAGAAACCCTTGACACGGTTTGTCTTAAATTGATTAAGTATTTAAAATAGTATAAATTTTTATTTCATTAAGTTCATTATTATTGAAGAATATTAAAGACTGATTAAGGATTTCTTAAAGAATAAAGGTCAATTTATATTTCATTTTTTTTAATATCCAATACAAATTAAAAATAATTACTTTTTTTTAAATAAAAAATGACAATGGATCCTCTTACCCGTTCACTAACTACGTCTTTAGTCTAGGATACTAGACCGGCGGAGCAAGCTTACTCGATTTTCAAAAAAATTAGGATAAAATGAAAACAAAATAATTTATACACGCTATGTGAACATGTGCTGCGTCATGGCGGTGGCATGTTCTAGAGATTGAAAATCTATTAATCTATTACCATAAAATTTTCAGAAATATAAGGTAGTTGTTGGGTAAAAATGTGCCAAAAATGTAAAATGTCACCCAACGTAATTTCACTCTATTTTATTGGTTAAAATAGAGTTTTAATTATGTCTGGTTCAACTCATTCAAGACAGAACGTGTCTCTTAATTACAATCCCTCATTACAAGGGAACACCCCTTGATTCGATTTATGAAGAAACCGATGTGTGTTTGTTTGCTTTTGCGACTGCACCCGAATGGGTTGCCTACGTACCCCGAGAGGGATCAAGCCATTCGTAGTTCAGGATCCCCAACAAGTGAATGACTCGTTGGAGGGCTGTGATTTTTAAAATGAGAGTAGTGTTTGAGATTTGTATCTGAAGATGTATGAGCTATGGAGTGAGGCTTCAGAAGATCCGAGAATTTATTTGAAGTTGTGGTTGCATCAAGATTTAAATCTAGACTGCCTACATACCATGTGAAGGGATCAAACCGATGTAGTTCAAAATTTGGAGTGGGTTTGAGAATTTGACTGAAGTCATTTGGACTGGTCGATTTTTGACTGGTGGTCAGGGATTCTGTTTGGAATGGTGAATTTGACTGAAGTCATTTGGACTGATCAACTTTTGACTGGTGGTCAGGGATTCGATCATGTGTTTAGGAAATTGGCTTGAAAAGAACAAGGATTTGGTTTTAGCCATGGTTGTATCCAGATTTAAGTCCGGACTGCCTACATATCCCTTGTGGGAATCAAACCACTGTAGTTCATGCCTGGATTTGATTTTGACAGATGTATTTGAATCCATCAATTGTATTTCATGTCGATACTTCATTTGGTGGGGTGTCAGCTGATTTGATTTGGGCACCCATCATCCTGGGCTTTGCAGTTGGGCCTTGAGACTTGAAGTGGGCTTTTTTTCACTGCTGTATTTGGACTTGCATTGTCTTTTGTGGGCTTATTTCCCTTTCATTTGTGAGAGGCCCATAGATTTTTCTTGGAGGCATTTTATTTGATTTGGGCACCCATCATATTTTTGTTGTTGGGCCTTAGAATTTAAACCGGGCTTTTGTACTGCTTCCTTTAGCAAAGTGGGCCTGTTTCCATTTTATTTGCCAGAGGCCCGGAGATCTTTGATTTGGGCCTTGGGACTTGGATTGGGCTTCATACTGAAAAGTTGGTAGAGTTGGTCTTGAATTGATGATGGGCCTGTGGAGTGGGCTTGTTTTCTTTTTGAAGGCCCAAAAGACGACTGAAGCCCAATGGCTCTTTTTTTTGTTGAAGGCCCATTTGTTTTTTCCCTTGGCAGGCCCAAGACTTCAAGAGGCAAGCTTTTTAATTGGGCACCCGGTATAGGCCCAATTTGGAGGTCCAATTCGGGGGCCCAATGTCTCTTTTTTTTGTTGAAGCCTTTAATTGCCAGGCCTTTTTTTTCTGGCAGGGCCCATTAGACCAGACCCAGTTTTGGAGGCCCAAGGTCAGTGTAACCCATCAATACCCGGCCCAAGGTCAGTGTCCACCATCTCTTTCTTTTGCGACGGAAGAAGAGAAATCCTCAATCTGATAAGCTTGGATGCTTTCGATCTTCCAGTATCTACAGCGGTCAGATGAAGATCAAGTGTGCTGGTTTAGTTCGGAGATGGAATCTTAGGGCCTGGCTTGTGTTCATCTTCACTTTCTCGCCGGCCTTCCTCTCTCACCATTTCTCCCTCCTGTTCATTTTCGTTCGCTCCTCCTTCTGTCCATTCTTCTTCTGTTTGCTTCTTCACCTTTCATTCTTCTTTCTGTTCGTCGAAACCCAGGTGAGAGAGACAGGTTTGGGTGTGTCAATCGACTCGGAGGTGGGGTGGCGTTTGGGCTACCTTCGGAACGGATCGGAGCTTGCAATTTGGGGATCTCTGCATCGATTGGGTAAGGATTCCTTGATGAGAGTTCCTGTTTGTTTTCTTTTTTCCCCAAACTAATCCAATTTCCTCTTTGCCTCGTCCTTGTTACTGTTGAAGAAGAATTTGAAGTTCGAAATTGAATTGGAGATGGATTCACAGGAACACAGCGAGAAGGTGAGTCTCCTTCGTCTTTCAATTCTTCGAGTCTGTAGTACAAGTCAGTAATTCATCTTGTTCTGTCCTTTGAATCTAGACACGACCACATTGCTATGAATTCTCATATCTTGTTGATAGCTTTTGAGTTTCGGTGCTTTTCCCAGTTCTTGTATCATGTTTTCCTCTGGAATTTAGGCAGCCAAACTACTACCAGAACCTCTCCTCTTGCTTTGTGTTTTCTATGAATTTTATGTCTTTTGCGAACTTTAGGAGGCTTCTATCAATTTATTCGCCGTGTAGATCAGGTCACAATGGGGACAGCAGGGACCAGTTTGTTTTTGAGGCGAGGTTTTAGACCCTCATGTTTTTTTGTTGGTGTGGGTTATGAAAATAGTTTTGGCACAGAACCGTAGTTAGATGAGTTTATTGGCATGCTGGCTAAGATTTCATTGGCTTGCTGGGGTTTTGTTGGTTCACAAAGTAGTAACAGGACACTAGTATCAAAAGAACCATAACCATAGTAACTAGTAGTGTCCAGGGAACATAGTAACCAGAACCATGAATCCAGAAGGGATTTAAGTAATCAGGGAACAGTAGCCATAGAACCAGAACTTTGAGGGCTTTGAGTAACCAAGTAACAAGGACCAAAGAGCACAGTAACCAGTAACCATAGTATCCAGAAACCATAGGAACAGAGCCAAGTATCCACAAGGGATTTGAGTAACCAAAGATCATAGAACTAGAACCAGGAATCCACAAGGGATTTGAGTAACCATAGAACCAGAACCAAGAACCAGGGACATAGTAACCATTGCCATAGTAACCAGAACCATAGAACCAAGGACCAAGAATCCACAAGGGATTTGAGTAACCATAGGACAAGAACCATAGTAACCAGTAACAAGGGCCAGAGAACCAAGAACATGAGAGGATGAGAGGATGAGAGAATCAGCTATACCTCTAGGGTTTTGTTTTTTCTGCGTTTTCTGTCTTCTCTGCGTCTCCTTCTGTTTTTTCTGCGTGTGTCCCCTTTTTTTTGGCGTCTCCCCTCATTTTATATGGTGTAAGGTTGTGATAGATGAGTCCCAATAGGCTAGGTCACTTATATGAGTTATAGGTAAACTCAAATAACCTTTGTGTAGGAGTATAGTACCTTGATAAGGACTCATTTATTCCTTTTTTTCTTTAATTCGGCTGCCTCCCCTATTTTTCCTCATATATATATATATATATATATGTATACATATATTTATATATGTATACATATATTTATATATATTATTTTTTTTTTGCGTATCAACAGTGCCCCCTCAAGCTTTACGCGTGTAATTTGCTTTTCACGTGTGAAGCTTGATTGCTTATTGCTGTTGCTGGCTTCTGACATTTTTTTTTTGTGAAAATCTCAAGGTATGGATGCATACGGTCGACTTTCTTCTGAAGCTGCTCTTAACAAGCAGGGGCGAGTTGTTGGGAAGAACATGGAGTATATGAGGGGGTGTTTTGGCTTTTGATGAGGACTTCTACCCAATACTTTACAAGATGCTCAACACCAAGCAGGATTGGACCACAAATTTATGCTTCCGAGGACGTGCTACCTTTGAAGTAGGTGTAATGGAGTGGACAGAATCTGTATTGTCCAACTTTAGAGATGTATTGAATCAAGGTGGAATACATGATGCTGTTGGCGTCTCCCGATATCCCTACCACTATTGTTCGAGCACATGGAAAGCATTTTTGGAATTGTGGAGTCCTTTAACGAACACCTTACATCATGGGAATGGAGAAATGAGCATATCATTGTATGATTTAAAGGCAATTGGTGGGCTACCGATCTCAGGGATTCCTTATGAAGAATTTATTCCTGAAAACAAGGAGCTACAGTGTGCCGGACCATATTCCTCTATTCTTTCTGAGCTTCTGTGCATTCATTCCCTTCAATTTGTTATTTGTCTTGCGTTACTATGACTTGATATTGCCATTTTTGTCGGTTCCGTGGATGAATGAATTTGTTTTGAACAACAGCTGTCGGTCTATTATCTTTATGCATGCCAAACTCTGATGTTGATTTGCCCCCAACATTTTTTTTGTCTCGGGATGCATTTGAGTAAGCCTCCGGTCTGAGGAGCACGGCTAGACATTTTGACTTTCACATATTTTGCTGTTGACATATTCTTTCTCTTTTTCCTTGTATTTGCTGCGAAAAGACATGGCGCTTGCTGTGCGCTCTTGCTTTAACATTTTGAGCCGAAACAAGGTATTTTCAGCTTTTCCAACATGTTCCCTAATTAGGGTTTGATGTCTGCTGACTTTGTCCTTTGCATGTGTTTGTAGGAGCTTTAGGAGGTCCACGTGGAGGGGCAATTTAAACTCCTTACGCTTCTTGCTGGAAACACATTTTCTTTTTGGACAATTTGAAGTACAGGGTTGTGTCGATTTCTGACTTTGTCATTTGGGATGAACCGATCTCCTGTGTTGTTATTTGACTTTAGATATCTTTGAGAAATTTTGTTGTTGTTGCTGCTGATGATACGAAACGACTTATCAACAGAGATGCCATTATCCAATGGCAAAATCAACCTCCTTCACCTGCTTAGTCACATGAAAATGTGTTAGGAAGAAAAAAAAGATTGATTTGAAAATATGGCTGGATCTAGTTTGACACTAGACTGCCTACGTATCCCGTGAAGGAATCAAGCCAAACGTAGTTCACCCATTTGATTTTGGGTATAGATTTTTTTGAAAACTCTTTTTCTTTTTTTTTTTTTGCAGCTGAGTCCGGTTTTAATACCAGATTGCCTACGTACCCTTTGAAGGGATCAAGCTACACGTAGTTCGGGAAGATTTGTGCTCTAACTTTTGCCAGGGCCGCCTTCCCGACTTTTCAACCCAGCGAGCTCTTTTTTTTTTTTTTTTTTTTGTGTAGCTCTAACTTTTGCCTAGATCGTCCATTTTTTGATCTAGCGAGCTTCAAAGGGTATGAAACTTTTTTACAAATTTCCCATTGACGCAGGGGTAGATACGATTTCCGTCTGCGTTTGAAAGCTCATATGCGCCTTTGGTGAAGACTTTGGTGACTACATATGGCCCTTCCCACTTTGGTTCAAACTTCCCCTTTGACTTTCTAGTGACAATGATGGGTCTTCGCACTGTTAGGACCAAGTCTCCTATTTTGAATGATCGAGACTTAACTTTCTTGTTGAAGGCGCCTGCTACTTGAGCTTGGTAAATTTCAAGTTTCTGTTGGACTGCAAGCCTCTTCTCATCGAGTGCTTCAAGCTCTGCCAATCTGATTTGTGCATTTTCATCAGGATTTGTCAACATTGTAGCTATCCTTAAGGAAGGCAATTGAATTTCCAATGGTAACACCGCTTCAGACCCATAGACCAAGTTGAATGGTGTACATCCAGTTGCCGTGCGGACGGTGGTCCTGTAGGCCCATAATGCCTCAGGGAGACGCTCATGCCAGTCTCTTTTGTTTGCTGAGACCATTTTCTTTAGGATGTTGCAAAGTACTTTATTGAAAGCCTCTGCCTGACCGTTAGCCGTTGGGTTATAGCTGGATGAAAATGCATGTTGGATGTTGTATTTCCCACACAACGTAATCATAGCTTTGCACTTGAAATATGTCGCATTGTCAGATATTAACTTTGAGGGGACTCCAAAGCGGTAAATGATGTGAGTTTTGACAAACTTTGCAACATCTTCTGCTTTCACTGCTTTAAGAGCAACTGCCTCACTCCATTTTGAGAAGTAATCCGTCGCGGCCAATATGTATTGGTGTAAACGTGAGGACTTAGGAGATATAATACCCACAACATCTAATCCCCATGCTTCAAAGGGATATGATAGAGACGTGGGATGAAGAGGTACTGGCGGTTGGTGTATGAAATCTCCATGTACTTGACATAGTTTACATGCTCGTGCATAATCTATCGAGTCTTGTATCATGGATGGCCAATAGTAGCCTATTCTTTTCAATTGGGCGGCTAGCTTTGGACCTGCTTGATGGGCTCCGCAAATGCCACCGTGGGCATCTCTAAGAGCTTGAATTCCCTCTTCTTTTGATAAACACCTCAACAGAATGCCGTCAAAAGACCTCCTATACAGAGTGTCATTAAGGTATACATATCGAGGCGCTGTTCGTCTCACATAAATCCTTCTCTTTGGGTCTGCGGGTAAGGTTCCGGCCTGACAGTACTCAACCATATCCTTGCGCCAATCAGACTCTTCCTCAATGTCGAACGCAGAGACTACATGTGTTTCGCTGGTAGTTTCCATCCGTTCAAAAGACATAGGCAGCAATTGACGTTCCCCGACCGTTATTTGAACGTCTCTTTCGTTAGGGAGCGCTAATGAAGCCGCCAATTTAGCCAATGCATCTGCTTTGTCATTCTCTGATCTAGGAATGTGGCTAATATTTATGTCTCGGAATTGTCCCATAAGATATTTGACTCTTTGATGACATGGGACAAGGTTCGCATGTTTGACTGCATAGTCATCATTTATTTGTCTGACAACTAATTGAGAGTCACCGAATGCTTGCAAAGAGTCGATCCCCATTTCCAAAGCTATCTCTAAGCCTATGATGAGTGCTTCATATTCTGCAACATTGTTTGAACATAGAGCCAATAGAGAGAATGAGTATGGGATTATACCGCAAGAAGGTGTTATGAACACTATGCCAGCCCCGGCTCCTTGTCTTCTAGCGGCCCCATCGAAGTACAATTGCCATGAGAAAGTTTCTGCTGAGAACACATCCTCATCTGGCAAATTTTCATGCAATTCGTGGGTGTCTAAAACTGGATGTGCTGCCAAGAAGTCTGCCAATACTTGTCCTTTTACTGCTTTTTGCGGGACATACTTTATTTCGAACTCGGACAGAATCAAGGACCATTTAGCTAGTCGTCCTGAAGGCACGGGTTTTGTCATTAGATACTTCAATGGATCAGCTCTAGATATCAAGGTGACACTATGAGCGAGTAAATAATGCCGTAGTTTCTGAACTGCGAAGACCAGTGCAAGGCAAATCTTTTCTATTGCCGTGTAATTGTGTTCAGCTCCCACCAACGTCCGACTTAAATAGTAGAGAGCGTTTTCTTTGCCCACATCATTGTTTTGTGCGAGCATTGCCCCCAGAGAACGTTCAAGAGCTGCGATATAGAGGATTAGAGGTTTGCCTTTGATAGGCGCCATTAGGACTGGTGGGTTGAGCAAGTATTTTTTGATGCTATCTAAAGCGTTTTGACATGCTTGGTCCCACACGAAAGGTACATCTTTCTTCATCAGTCTTGAAAATGGTTGGCACCTCCCAGAAAGATTTGAAATGAATCTCCTTATGTAAGCAAGCCTTCCTTGCAACCCTCGCAATTCTCGAAGATTCCTTGGTGGTGGCATTTCCCAGATTGCTTTGATTTTGGTTGGGTCGATCTCGATCCCTCGATACCTGACAATGAAACCGAGGAATTTACCGGATGTTACTCCAAACGCACATTTGAGAGGGTTCATTTTCAGCGTATGCTTCCGGAGCCTTTCAAACACCTTTCTCAAGTCACTTAGGTGATGTTCCCGCTTTTTGCTTTTGACTACCAAATCATCTACATAGCATTCGACGGTATTATGCAACATGTCACCAAAAATTGTTGTCATTGCTCTTTGGTAGGTAGCACCTGCATTTTTCAAACCAAAAGGCATGACCGTGTAACAATACACTCCTTTAGGGGTGCGAAATGCTGTTAGTTCCTCGTCTTCTCGTGCCATTTTTATTTGATTGTAGCCAGAGAAACCATCCATGAAGGACATAGCACCGAAACCTGTTGTGGCATCGACCAAAAGCTCAGTTATTGGTAATGGAAATTCATCCTTTGGACAAGCTTCATTAAGGTCTCTGTAATCTACACATATGCGGATTTGCCCATTCTTTTTCTCAACAGGTACGATACTGGCCAACCATGTGGGGTATTTGACTTCACGGATGAATCCCACATCGATGAGTTTATCCACTTCAATTTTGACTTGAGTAGCTAGTTCTGTGCGAAAACGTCTTGGTGCTTGCTTAACCCACCTTTTCTCCTTTGAGACCGCTAGATTGTGAACAGCAACCTTTGGGTCTAAACCAGGCATGTCTTGATATCCCCATGCAAACACATCTTTAAATTCTTCAAGAATATTTTTGTAGTCTTGAAATTCTTTCGGAGTTAAGAGAGTGCTCACAAACACGGGTTTTGGATCTTCTATTGAGCCCAGGTTTATTTCTTGGAGTTCATCCACCATTGCTTGACCTCCGTCTTCTATTTGTGGTGGGGCAGGTTCAGCATCATTGATGAATTCATATTCTTCCGCATCATCGGTTGAATCGTCCTCAATTGAGACACAATTTGCGGATGCTGATTCCTCTGTGAACTGAGCAATTACATCCTTGTGTTGTTTATTCTTGAGCTTCCATTTCTTGTTCCGTTGTAGTTTGTAAGGGGTTTCGCCCAATCTTAGGAACGCTGAAACTCGAGGTTGGGATTCAACTGCTAGACGTTGAAAAACAGAGATACGAGGCGGATCTTCCTTTTCCATCCGTTGAAGAGATGTGGTTGGCGGTGTGTCTTCCTCACAAAACATAGCTTTGTCGAGACTTGTAAAGACATAAGACTCTGAGGGATCAAACTCAGGAACTTTCACTTTGAGCATGCCCTTTGTCTGCTTGATCATTACTCTTAGAGGGGCAGTTTTTGAAGTTGCTTTGCCACGACTAAGTTTAACTTTTAAAGGAGCAGAGGACACTGGTTTCACATTCCTGTTTTTGTAGAAGATAACTCGTTTGTGTCTGTTGTGCCCGTGATCGAGCGTTGTAGAGATTACGATACCTTCCTTTGGAATGGATTGATCAATTTTCCGAAGAGGCCTGGCGTAGCTTGTCATGAGGGTCTCCATTGTGTTTTTGACTGGAGTTATGACCTTTTGTCCAGGTTTGCGTAGGTCTTTCCGTATATACCTGAAGGTCATCTTTGGTTTGGATATCTCGGAGCCTGGAGCCTTCTCTTCTTTCAAGGGCACTGACAGAGTTGCTTTGGCCCGAAATTTAGGTGTGTTAGACACCTTCGATTTCTCAGTCTCTAGCACATGTTTGGGTGCTTCTTGTATGACTAAGTTAGGAAGCTCTGTTGACTTATAAAACTTAGCATCTGAATAATTTACCTCTTCACCTCTGAAAGGATCAGTGTCTGCCACGACTTTTTTAACTTCTTCATTTTGCAGCCATTTAAAGCATTGATGTAACGTGGAAGGGATGACGCCATAAGCATGGAGCCATGGGCGCCCTAACAGTACATTATAGGATGTGGGAGCATCTATCACGTGAAACAAAGCGCTTGAGAAGAGTTCCCCAATTTCCATTTGTAGGACAATTGTTCCCATTGCTTTCTGGCTAGCTTGGTTGAAGCCCTGGATGGTGAGCATAGACGGGGTGAGTTGTTTAGCATTCATCCCCATGTTATGAAGTGTTTTAAGAGGCAACAAATTTACTGCCGACCCACAGTCAAGTAAGATCCTGTTGATCGTCATATTACCCACAAGTCCGGTGACGTAGAGGGGCCTATTATGTTGTTCGCCTCCCAATAACAGGTCTTCATCTAAGAACGAAATATAATTCCTGCAATTAGGGCAATCTCTTGAGGTTGTCGCATCAACTTCAACAACATCCTCTTTATACAAGTCTGGACTTAGCAGTGCCTCAATCAATGCTTCTCGTAGCTCCCTTGACATGCGCAAAGCGTCGTAAACACTGAAGAGTGAAGGGATACATTGCAGATGTGCCAGTATGTCATATTTGGACTTTTGTTGAGATTCTTTTGTCCTTCGAGGAGCCATTTTGGGTACAGCTTTAATTTTGTCGACAGGATTGTTCGCATCACCCTTTGCTCTTAGCTTTGTAGGCAATGTTTTTCCATCGTCTTGAATAGCTGATGGTATAACCGGGACAGAGCGTGTTTGAATTTGATCGACTTCATGCAGCCTTTCATCGTCTGCATCTGAGCTGGATGGGGAGGCTGTCTCAACAGAGGCCATACAACATTGGAGCACCTCTTCATGATCTTCTTTCTTCTGGTCGTTCTTGAAGAACTCTTTTGGTAGGAATTCCATAAGGGTAATTGGAGTTCGCGGTGATTGTCTATACTCATCTTTGTTTTGAGCTTGGACGTTCTTTGTCGCATTTCTTCCTTTCTTTTTACCTTTTGAGAACCTACCACGATGTTTGTTTTTCGAAGAGGGAGAAGGTGAAGAGGATTGAGCCGAGGGAGGATGATGTTGCCTCGCGCTATTCCTTACAGTTGTCCATTCCCCATCTGAATCTTCCAACCCATCTGAATCTTCCCATATCTCAAAGCTTGTCGTCATGAGTTCATATAGGGATGGAATATTAGGGTTTCCAGGTCGTGGCATGTCGGGATATGCTTCGACAATAGTGACTTCATTGTCAACTTCGAACCTGACAGAGATGGCGTCATCAGGCCTAGACACATCAGTTGAAATTACATTGGCTGCTGTTGTCACGATTTCATTTTTGTTGATCATTTCCTGGATTATGTCCTTGAGGATGTAACAATCCTTCAATGTATGACTGACAATGCGGTGATACCGACAATATTTAGGGTCATTGGTTTTGTTCATCTCTGAAGGACGTTTTGACTCAGGAAGTGTAATCATCTTAGCCGCCATGAGCTCATCGAAAATCGCATCCACGTCATCATTGTCAAATGAATAAGTGACGTTTCTCCTTTCTTTGAGCGTGAGTCTTCGAGGGCGATCATCTTTTGGTTTGCTGTCATTATTATTTTTGATATTGTCGCCTTTCTTGTCATTCTTGACGAAGGTCGCCATTGTTTCTCCCTTCTTGACAATCGGCTTTTTTGAATCATTATTCTTGGCAGCAATTTGATTCCTCGAACTTGAAGCTGATCTTTGACGAGCAATCTGTCTTTCAACATTTCCTGCCTTAGACACCAACTCATCAAATGTTTGTGGCTCTGCTGTGCCAATATATGTTGCGATCTCCGGGAGGAGGTTATTAGCACACATCTGAACAGCAGAGGATTCAGACAACTTATCGGGACATTGGAGATTAAGACTTCTCCACCTTGTGATGAACTCAGTGGAACTTTCTTTGTCCTTTTGCTTGGTATCCGCCAGATCAATAATCGATATTTTCTTTTTAGAACTGACGAATTGTGCCAAGAATGCTCTCTGCATGTCGTCCCATGTTAGTATAGAACCTGGCTCCAACTGAGTGTACCATGTGAATGCTGAACCCTTGAGGGACTGTACGAATTGCCTGACCAGAAAGGCGTCCACTTGTGACGTTTCCCCACAGGCTGAATAAAAGTGGGCGAGATGTTCTCGTGGAGAACTATTTGTCCCATCGAATTTGTCGAAAATCGGTCTTTGATATCCCTTTGGGAAGGGTATCGCATCATAATGGTTAGGATATGGCTTACGATATCCCAGAACTGGTGTAGCCATAGATAACTGAAAGTCTCTTATTCCTTCAGCTATCAAGCTCTTGATACTTTCTGCTGAGAGCATGTTATCGTCTCTTTGAGCAAAGGAAGGACCTGGCTCCTCTTCTTGTCTCTTCTTCTCCATGAGCGCAGCACACTTAGCCATGAGGCTAGCGATTTCCACTTCCTTTTCGGCTAACTTTTTCTTTGACTCGAGCTCAATAACTGTGAGTCTTTGAGCTTCAGTTTCTCTCTCAGTTTGCCTCTGTTGGGCATCTAGTTCAAGCTGAGCCATTCTTTTTGCCATCTCTTCCAATCGTTGTCTCAACTGCTCCTCTGGCGGAGTTTCAGAGCTTGCCATGAGTACTTGGGCATTGTTGAATTCAGGACTTTCGCTAGACTTTATCTGAGATGAAGAATCACTGATTGGATTCGAAGCCTCATACAGAGGGTTTCCTTTCCATGAGACCAATAGAGGATTGTTTGACGTATCAGTTGGTAACATGTCAAGCATCCTCTTCTTAGTCATGTTGCGAGTGATAGGACCTGTGTAAGAATCGTCTCCATATACCGGATACTCCTCAGCTTTAGATCCGTTTCTCCTTTCTCGAGCGTTTGAGGGTGCGTCGAGAGCTTTTGCTACCTCCTCTGCTAACTTCTTTGGGTCAAGATCTTGACTATCTTGAGAAGTTGTTTGTTGCGAGGATGAGGTGGATCTTTGTGAGCCTCCAAGAGGGAGCTGAGATTCATGTTCGCCCTCTTTGTCTTCTTCTCCTCCCTTAGTGGAAGTTGTCATGACAGTTTCTACGGTTGGTAGAGGGACCTGCATTGTACCGATCATGACATAAGCCGGAACATGAGTTATCACAACTGCTGGTGTTGATTGAGCAATTTCTGCCAGGACGGCTTCAATTGACTTAGTTTGGGCATCTTTCTTCCTTTGAGCCCGTGCTGCCCTTTTCCTCTGATTTCTTAAAGCATTCTTGGAAATGCCATCGAAAACCCGGGTCTTCGTCACACCTGTGACAACCTTGTTTTGCTTCATTCCCAGCTTTGTTTTTGTAGAAATTACAGGAAGATGACCAATTGCGAATGACATCCGGTAACCACTTTGATTCGAGTGATTAGCAGCTGGAGTGAGCTTGTGGAAGAAAACTGTAATCTTTGGTGCCATTTGATCTGTTACCTTCAAAACACACACAATAAGTTAATAACTTCATGAAAAGAGATGAAAGGGAAAATGAGTCCCCAGTGGAGTCGCCAAAAACTATGTTGGGTAAAAATGTGCCAAAAATGTAAAATGTCACCCAACGTAATTTCACTCTATTTTATTGGTTAAAATAGAGTTTTAATTATGTCTGGTTCAACTCATTCAAGACAGAACGTGTCTCTTAATTACAATCCCTCATTACAAGGGAACACCCCTTGATTCGATTTATGAAGAAACCGATGTGTGTTTGTTTGCTTTTGCGACTGCACCCGAATGGGTTGCCTACGTACCCCGAGAGGGATCAAGCCATTCGTAGTTCAGGATCCCCAACAAGTGAATGACTCGTTGGAGGGCTGTGATTTTTAAAATGAGAGTAGTGTTTGAGATTTGTATCTGAAGATGTATGAGCTATGGAGTGAGGCTTCAGAAGATCCGAGAATTTATTTGAAGTTGTGGTTGCATCAAGATTTAAATCTAGACTGCCTACATACCCTGTGAAGGGATCAAACCGATGTAGTTCAAAATTTGGAGTGGGTTTGAGAATTTGACTGAAGTCATTTGGACTGGTCGATTTTTGACTGGTGGTCAGGGATTCTGTTTGGAATGGTGAATTTGACTGAAGTCATTTGGACTGATCAACTTTTGACTGGTGGTCAGGGATTCGATCATGTGTTTAGGAAATTGGCTTGAAAAGAACAAGGATTTGGTTTTAGCCATGGTTGTATCCAGATTTAAGTCCGGACTGCCTACATATCCCTTGTGGGAATCAAACCACTGTAGTTCATGCCTGGATTTGATTTTGACAGATGTATTTGAATCCATCAATTGTATTTCATGTCGATACTTCATTTGGTGGGGTGTCAGCTGATTTGATTTGGGCACCCATCATCCTGGGCTTTGCAGTTGGGCCTTGAGACTTGAAGTGGGCTTTTTTTCACTGCTGTATTTGGACTTGCATTGTCTTTTGTGGGCTTATTTCCCTTTCATTTGTGAGAGGCCCATAGATTTTTCTTGGAGGCATTTTATTTGATTTGGGCACCCATCATATTTTTGTTGTTGGGCCTTAGAATTTAAACCGGGCTTTTGTACTGCTTCCTTTAGCAAAGTGGGCCTGTTTCCATTTTATTTGCCAGAGGCCCGGAGATCTTTGATTTGGGCCTTGGGACTTGGATTGGGCTTCATACTGAAAAGTTGGTAGAGTTGGTCTTGAATTGATGATGGGCCTGTGGAGTGGGCTTGTTTTCTTTTTGAAGGCCCAAAAGACGACTGAAGCCCAATGGCTCTTTTTTTTGTTGAAGGCCCATTTGTTTTTTCCCTTGGCAGGCCCAAGACTTCAAGAGGCAAGCTTTTTAATTGGGCACCCGGTATAGGCCCAATTTGGAGGTCCAATTCGGGGGCCCAATGTCTCTTTTTTTTGTTGAAGCCTTTAATTGCCAGGCCTTTTTTTTCTGGCAGGGCCCATTAGACCAGACCCAGTTTTGGAGGCCCAAGGTCAGTGTAACCCATCAATACCCGGCCCAAGGTCAGTGTCCACCATCTCTTTCTTTTGCGACGGAAGAAGAGAAATCCTCAATCTGATAAGCTTGGATGCTTTCGATCTTCCAGTATCTACAGCGGTCAGATGAAGATCAAGTGTGCTGGTTTAGTTCGGAGATGGAATCTTAGGGCCTGGCTTGTGTTCATCTTCACTTTCTCGCCGGCCTTCCTCTCTCACCATTTCTCCCTCCTGTTCATTTTCGTTCGCTCCTCCTTCTGTCCATTCTTCTTCTGTTTGCTTCTTCACCTTTCATTCTTCTTTCTGTTCGTCGAAACCCAGGTGAGAGAGACAGGTTTGGGTGTGTCAATCGACTCGGAGGTGGGGTGGCGTTTGGGCTACCTTCGGAACGGATCGGAGCTTGCAATTTGGGGATCTCTGCATCGATTGGGTAAGGATTCCTTGATGAGAGTTCCTGTTTGTTTTCTTTTTTCCCCAAACTAATCCAATTTCCTCTTTGCCTCGTCCTTGTTACTGTTGAAGAAGAATTTGAAGTTCGAAATTGAATTGGAGATGGATTCACAGGAACACAGCGAGAAGGTGAGTCTCCTTCGTCTTTCAATTCTTCGAGTCTGTAGTACAAGTCAGTAATTCATCTTGTTCTGTCCTTTGAATCTAGACACGACCACATTGCTATGAATTCTCATATCTTGTTGATAGCTTTTGAGTTTCGGTGCTTTTCCCAGTTCTTGTATCATGTTTTCCTCTGGAATTTAGGCAGCCAAACTACTACCAGAACCTCTCCTCTTGCTTTGTGTTTTCTATGAATTTTATGTCTTTTGCGAACTTTAGGAGGCTTCTATCAATTTATTCGCCGTGTAGATCAGGTCACAATGGGGACAGCAGGGACCAGTTTGTTTTTGAGGCGAGGTTTTAGACCCTCATGTTTTTTTGTTGGTGTGGGTTATGAAAATAGTTTTGGCACAGAACCGTAGTTAGATGAGTTTATTGGCATGCTGGCTAAGATTTCATTGGCTTGCTGGGGTTTTGTTGGTTCACAAAGTAGTAACAGGACACTAGTATCAAAAGAACCATAACCATAGTAACTAGTAGTGTCCAGGGAACATAGTAACCAGAACCATGAATCCAGAAGGGATTTAAGTAATCAGGGAACAGTAGCCATAGAACCAGAACTTTGAGGGCTTTGAGTAACCAAGTAACAAGGACCAAAGAGCACAGTAACCAGTAACCATAGTATCCAGAAACCATAGGAACAGAGCCAAGTATCCACAAGGGATTTGAGTAACCAAAGATCATAGAACTAGAACCAGGAATCCACAAGGGATTTGAGTAACCATAGAACCAGAACCAAGAACCAGGGACATAGTAACCATTGCCATAGTAACCAGAACCATAGAACCAAGGACCAAGAATCCACAAGGGATTTGAGTAACCATAGGACAAGAACCATAGTAACCAGTAACAAGGGCCAGAGAACCAAGAACATGAGAGGATGAGAGGATGAGAGAATCAGCTATACCTCTAGGGTTTTGTTTTTTCTGCGTTTTCTGTCTTCTCTGCGTCTCCTTCTGTTTTTTCTGCGTGTGTCCCCTTTTTTTTGGCGTCTCCCCTCATTTTATATGGTGTAAGGTTGTGATAGATGAGTCCCAATAGGCTAGGTCACTTATATGAGTTATAGGTAAACTCAAATAACCTTTGTGTAGGAGTATAGTACCTTGATAAGGACTCATTTATTCCTTTTTTTCTTTAATTCGGCTGCCTCCCCTATTTTTCCTCATATATATATATATATATATATATATATATGTATACATATATTTATATATGTATACATATATTTATATATATTTTTTTTTTTTTTGCGTATCAACAGTAGTGTAAAAATATAAAACGAAATAATTTATGTGGGGTAGGTGGACATGTGCTGCGTTGTGGCGGTGACATATGTCATGGGCCTAAACGGGCTTAGAGGATCCATCTTTAAAAAGACAAAGAAAGAACCTATAAAACTAAATCAGTTTGGCCAACTATTACTAAATCAGTTTTGCCAACTATTACTAGTCTACTACTAGATGGAACATCAACAGCAGCTAGTCTACTACCCAGTGTTAAGAGTTATAGCTAAAACGCCGTCGTTTTGTTATCAATATTATCATATTCTCAGGACTGGATGGAACGATTTCGTTTCTTCAAAGTCTAAAAAAGACTGATCAAAACAATAACAGAATAATGCAACACTGGTTTATTGGCATCTCTAAGACTCTAACTCGTCATCATCTGTATTGAGCACCCAAATGAAAGAGAGATATGAGCACCTTCATGAGGAAAGGACACAGATGCAAGAATATGAGAATGCTCCTTCATAATCTTTGCAGTATAAATTTATTAATCTTTGCAGTATATTCTCGAGGATTTTGATACAACTAGAAATGGATCCAATGGTTTTCCTATTTTTCATTTTGAGACTTGTTTCATATTAGGACAATATTTTAATGATCAAGATATAAAAGACACTCGTGTCAAACAAAAGGGAGATCTCCAGCATCAAATTACCACAAAGCTCATGTAAATAGGCCCCATTGTGCAAGGGGACAGAAACATTATTATCATTCTAATTGAACATGGCTGTTGTACAAGTTTTCAACAATGTTTCATTTCATAGTACAAAAACAAAGCATCTAAATGAAGGTGACTGGATTATGACCTTCTCCAGATAAATAGAAATAATAACTTTAATCACAGCTAGACCTCTTTGGTGCACTTTAGATCAATGAATTGAACCACTGCCTAAGCTCAGTAACCCAACTAAATATTTGAATGAAACAAGAATGGATGGCTACACCTGAATATATTATCTACGCCGGGATGGTATTATTTTGTTCATCAATGAGCATGGGGTCTAGAACCCTAACAGTCAGCAGTGCAAACAGGGTTCAATTCTTCATCAGATTCAGATGACTTGCAATATGTTGGAGAAATCTCGGGCATAGGATAGCACGATTTAGTTCCAGGCCACTGGGGAGGTCAGTATGTACAAGGTGAAGGCTAACCATCCGGATGGAAGGATAGTCCTGTGGAGGATTCAACAATGAACAATGTAGTTGGATGATCATACAGCTGCAGAGGTAGTACGTCGAAGATCTTTTATTCCATTGTTGAAGTTCCCACTCAGCTGCCTACTACCTTTAAAACTGCCATATCTCATAGGCTTTGGCTGAAAGAGAGACATGAGCATTTTCTCCAGATTCTGCACTTTATACTTTACGTACTTGCTATTACTAGCGTCTTGCTCAACCAAGGGGCCATAATTCTGCATGTAGCTTCTGTAAACAGGCACTACTGCCTGCACTATGAGCTGGCATGTCTTCTCCCTTAGATCTTTATCTAACACTATCCAATTTGACTGTCGCTTATACATTTCATCAAAGGCTCCATTGAAGGTTTTCAGTCTCTTCTTGACAAGATCACGGGCAGTTGCACGACCACCTGAGAAGAGAATTAGACCCTCCCTACTTAAATGACTAGGAAGTTTCCCCCAGCTGTCTCTCAAGAACACCTCGGCATAATAGCCCTTGAACTGTTCATGTTCTCTTAACCAATCATCCCCCAGAAGAGCTCCCAGCTTAGTTCCTTTTAGGCTCCTGTACAGATGCCAGTGGTTGTTCATTGCGAAGAGGTTCGCCAAGGAGGGATCTTCATATGCCTTTATCCAAGCTTCCAAGTTTTGCTCAATCGCTTTAGCAATTTCTATAACCTCGTTAATAAGCAGTTTCTCTTGAAACTTTTCATGCTTCCAACTTCGATGAATGATCAGAACCTGAGTTAAGATTGGCTTGTAATCATCCCCAAGCAGTTTATTACAATAATCAGTAATGAAAATGACCAATTTTGGTACACTCCCATCTGGAGGAGGCGGGTTCTGCCTTTGCAACTCCACCTGAAGAAGAAGTTCCCAAAAAATATGAGCAGCTCCATCAATGACACTTTTAATGAGGTCCCTTGTCAGGTTTTGGATTTCAACACATGCTCCTCCACCAAAAAGCCGGTTGAAATCAAGTCTCAATTTGTTCAGAGATGCAAATATATCCAACAACTTCAAAAGCTTTATTGGGTCTTTCTTGCTATCTGTAACAGTCTTCCCAAATTGAAGGAATGCAATAATACCAGCCTGAGCTGCTATCTTTGCAAAACAACCCATCCACACGTCCAACCCAATCCTCTCAAAGACATCATTGCACAGCTTATACTCAGCCTCAAACAAGTGTTTTACTGCAAACTCCAAATGCTTTCCCCACTGCGCAATATACCCCCCTATGCTTTGCACATCATTAAACTCCGCAATTGATATCTCAAGGTAATCCAAATTCAGAGCTTGTAAACTTGCCCTTACATTTGAACTTCGAACTTCAACATAAATAGATATACACTTCTCAAGTCTATTATTAGCAATCATTCTTACAATGATAGCCTGCAACTTCTGGATTACCATAACAGGTAATGGTGATGGCGCAATGCAGGCTTGTTCTCCGAGTGATGACGACGACGACATTGGAAGTGGAACACTGTGTTCCGTGAGGAGCCGCCAGAACTCATTTTCTAACGTTTCCAATGCAGCCTCCAAAAGCCCCCCATCAAGATAAGCCTTCCCCTCATCACTCTGCAATTCTCTGAGACTTTTCAACGACTTCTTCAGATTCAATAGATACCGCTCATCTGCAACCGCATTATCCTCCAAGTACTCCACTATATCCTCCAACCACTGAATTGCCAATCCACAATTGTCACCCAGAAACCTCAAAGCCTCTTCCAAACGCTTCAACACTGATAAGTACCCCTGAAGATCACTCCTTGGATCTGACAACAGTGACTTCTCAAGCCCATGAACAGCATCAAACACTTTAAGCACAGCTGCAGCGGGGCCAACAGCACGGTTGATGTGACCTCCAACAGCAGCAAGGGCATCCTTATCAGCCCGAATGGGCCTAACCGAAGCTTCAAGAGACGGTAATCTCTGGTTAATCTCTTCAAATCTGGACCCTGCCTTGTCTAAAGCCAATCCCAACCCCTGTGCCTTCTGTAAGCTCAGCCTCAATGACTTGGTTGCAGATATCAAATTCTGAATGCTCTTATCACTCATCGAATCCGCCATTCAAATCCTAATCAAAACCAAAACAAAAAACACCCAAACAATCAAATCTCAGAAACTCATCAATCCTGACTCAAATTCAAAAATGAGTAAAGCAGCTAAATTCAAACAAAAAGTTTCAAACTTTATTCATCTCCAAAACTCTAAAAGCATGATTCTCCTAAATTCAAACCAAACCTCATCTGGGGGTTCACCAAATGTCACAACCAACAAAACCCAAGTCGCAAATAATCAAAAAGACCAAAACTTTACTCAAATGAACTAAACCCAAATTAAGATAAGGAAAGACGGATATACTTACTTGAAGTAAAAGAGAGATCCAGGGCCGAGTTGAAACAGACACTGAACCAGGTGTTCAGAGTTTACAGACGGCTCAGAGAAAGAGAGAGCTAGGTTGATAAACAAACCCTAATTTGGTTAATGGGAATGAAGCAGTCTGAGAGAAGCACTTTACAGGTTGCTATTTTTCGCAGTGTCCGACGAGAAGAGCCAAAGTGGTTGACAGAAAGGCAAGCTCTTCTCTCTTCTAGTTAAACACGATTTTAGTCTCACCCTCCTAAGGTTTGCCAGCAAAAACAAACTCTTATTTCTATCTTTATTTGGTTTTGGGTTTTGGTTTTAGCCTTTTAGGCTTTGTGTTAAGCTTTCAGCCTCCACTTTGTGATGTTGATTGCAAATACTGGATCACTTTGGATGGGATCTGAGTGCATTTAGGCAGAAGCCATATATACTTTGATTTAACATATTGATTTCAAACAGAAATTAGTTTTGGTCAACATTTGTTGGGTTTAGGGTAGGGGTGGCCATACGAAACCGAAAATCGAAAAAAACCAAACCGAAACCGAAAAAAAACCAAACCAGAAGACAAACCGAACCGAAAAACAAAAACCGGACCGAACCGGGTATGTATGGTCCGGTTTGTGGTTTGGAGTCCGTAGAAACCGGACCGGACCGAAAAACCGGAAAAAAATAAATAAATAAATAAACTCATGAATTAAAATGACTTTAATTATGTAGTAGGAAGGAAAAAGACTTTAATTATGGAAGAAAAATTATCAAAAATCTCGTAATATAAGATGTGTTAGGAATGGTGAAATACGGCTATGGTTTAAAAATCATGTAATTCGGGCAATGTCTCGGTGCCGATAGTAGCGGTCAACCCTATTTACAATTATTATTCCATTTGAGGAGCCCTATCGTCGGAAAGTAAATGTCCCAAAAATTTTATATGGGCGGTTGCGTCTCATCTACGTGAGTGTTTTTCGTGTAGAAGGTTTGACAAAAATACGTAATATAGAGGTAGATAAGAGTGTTTTCAAATGTGAAGATTTGGTTTCCTTGGTCTTCTACTTGACATATTTTATACAGTAAAGCTAGTAATTGAAATAAGAAAAGGATGTGTCCTAATTTTAATACAATGTCTTCTTTGTAAGTTATATATCAATCATTAGAAAATTCAATCAAAATTGCTCTCTTCATGATGTGATCCAAATTGAAATATTACCCCTTTTTCAAGACTTGCACTGCAGAAAAAAAGTGACATGAAGAATATTCACACTGTTCATATAAATTTCTGTTTCTTTGTGTTCAGTTAGCAAATAAAAATAGAAGAAAATCATTCCAAATAATTACATTAATATCTCTTATTCTCTTTTCATCTGATCATAATGTGAAAATCATCACCTGTAAGGCTGTAAACGTCTGCATTTTTGAGGACCCATTAGAGTGAAACTTCAAGCTGTTTAGAGTGTGAAATAAAGTAGAGTGATGGTTTCCTGTTATCGCCTGTTCAACAAAATGCTTAGCCTTTATGATTGTCTCATTATGTTAGCTGGCCTACTCACCATGATTTCACATTCAGGCTCCATCTCCTTGCAGAGATCATCAAACTACAAACTGTGCTTACTTAAGCAAAATGCTCAAACAATATGTGACATTTTCTTAACACCCCAGCTTGTGTTTCAAGTTTAAGAGCTGCATCAAGATTCTTATCACCCGAAATTTTATTTACTGAATTTCGTCAATGAAAATGAAGTAAAACAAGTCCAAAGGGGTGGAAAGATTTTTTCCCTTTTGCCATTTCATCCCCAAGAGATTCAGAGAGTAATTTTGGAGGGATTAGGCTCCTCCTATGTTGCATGGACATGATATGGACAAGACGACATGTCACGGTGTGACATGGCGACACAACGACACGACAAATTTCAAAAATTAAAGTTCCGACACGACTTGAACACGGTAAATAGTTAATATTTTATATATTTTTAATATATATATTAAACACTTAAAATCCTTTAAAAATATTAAAAGCTTCTAATATATAATTTTTAGGGTTTCTTTTGTTTTCTTTGCAATGAAAATCATACCCACTCAACTCAATCTCTCATCTTTTTTTTGGAGAATGAATCTCTCATCCCTCTCTATTTCTTACTAATTAAACCTAGTAACCTACCCAACTATATCCTACCGCCTCTTCTTCTTTACTCTTAAACAAATTTCAGTTTCAATTGCAAAAAATTAATCATAACTCATCTCTCTTTCATGTCCAATTTCATCCTTGAAGTCCTGAATATTTGGTGATCGCTGTCGACGAAGAGGTCGTAAAGAGGACCTTGACACAACCGCACACAAGGAAGAGGTTTGTCTTTCTTGGAGGCTGAGAATAGGATCATGATGTGAGAATTATTTTTTTTCTTCTTTTGTTTCGATGAAAGAAAGACTGGAAAGTCTGTGATATGAAGTGTCCGAGACCGACATAGAGTGTCGGTCAATGAGTCCAAAACATGTTAAAAAGTCAACATCACGTATTTTGAAGTGTCAGACAAGTGTAGTGTCTGACACTTCAACACTCCACCCTTATAGAGTGTCTATGCAACATAGGGCTCTGAAGTGCTTTGTATCATACTAGGTTAAGTGCCCACAACAGCGCATGTTAAGAGTGTCTAATGATAGTTGTCGATGAGTGCTGAGAATGATAAACTAATAAGATGACGATAATTTACAATATATATATATATATAGAGTTTTATAAAATAGAGAGCTTCATTAAATTAGATGACGATAATAGCAACTACGCACACAAAACTCAAGGAGAGCTTTAGAAAATTAAAACAGTACACCAATTATCTGCACTACGTCTCCTGGTGTAGATAACCTGCAAAAAAAGGCATTCAATAGGAAAAAAAATTTAGACTTGTAAGAATTTTGACATATCAATCAGGCTATCCATTGTAACTACTCTTTTGGGAAAATGTGAAAAAAGACTTGCATATTTCACTGATGTTATCTTCATACTTGGGGCAATTTTCTCATAATCTAGTTGCTACTTGTAAAAGCATAAGTTGGTTCATTACAACGATATATCTGACTCTAAATTGGTATGGTTTGGTTTGTTTTAAATCAATTGATGCAATCATCATTAATATAGCCTAAACCTAAGACAAAGCTATGTATCTAAATATATTCACTTTTATTTGAGCATAAGACTTTGTAAAAATATACATAAATGACAAATAGAATATTTCATGCAATTTGTTTTTAAGGTAGAGAACCCACTCGAGTGTATTGCTCTGTACTGTCCCATGCATTCATCGAGCTAATGAGTCCCAACTCTTACTGTAGAATAGTCCGTTTTCAAGAGTTAGTGGTTGATAGAGCGTAGAGTTTGATCCATTCTGCAAACTTCTCGTCTTGATCACTAACCTTTAAGAAATAAGATATACAAAAGGCAGAATATTAGGAACCAACTACAAATATTTCTGATTTATAGAAACATAAGACACGATATGTATCAATTAGTATGATCTATTATGCAGACTTGGAACGTAAACACCCAACAACACATAGAACTCTAACAAACCAAAAACTCCCCTGCCAAATTTTAGTAGCATATATTATGTAAATAATGAAAAGTTTCAACCTTGACAAAGTACAAAAAGATGACAGAATAACAAATTACCAAATCAACAATCAATGAATTGTCTAAATATTTATGTGCTAGCTTTTTCACCCAAGTTGGCATAGAGTTTCAGAAAAAGCATGCTCTGCCTCTGAGCCGCAAGCCTTTGTACATTTGTTTCCACATCATCTTCAAATCCAATAGCTAGCATCTGATCAGCTTCATCAAGCACCAAATACTGGACTTCACTCAACTTGAGGCTGCCGCCATTTATCAGGTCAATAAGCCGACCAGGAGTTCCAACCACTACATCAACCCCTTACGAAAGAGCACTCTATTGTGTCACGTCCAAAACGCCTCCATAGACACAAACAACGTTCAATAAGGTGCAAACTCTTTAATCTCCTTCTCCACCTGCTTTTCCAACTCCCGAGTCGGTGCAAGGACCACAACTCGTGAAAGATATCCAGACCGCCTACAAAACACACTCATCAAAATCATTTCATTTAAAAGCTCTCAAAGCACCAAACTACCAATATATGAAAGAAAATTAGCACCTTAAACCTCTCTGTTCATCATCTTCTGTCAGGTGTTTAAGTATGGGAATCCCAAAGGCCAATGTCTTCCAGCTAACCCTTCAAAAAAGAATAAGCTAGAACTGAACAGACAAAATGTTTTACTTGAATCAATCTAGAAAACAAAAATAACGTATCAATTTCTCATTTGCAGCCTTAACTGTTCATGTTTCCCACATTAAAATCCTGAGAAGCTGATATTGTCAGGAATCTAAATTGAATAAAAAATTCTAAAGTATAAAATGATCACAACCAACACTTCACCTTGAAGACTCTAAAGATCACAAAGCCTTAATTTCTGATTAAGCCTTAATTATATCTTAATCATGATCCAGTTCATCATTAAACCTTAGTCATGATACACGCAAGATCAAAGCTCTAAGGGACATAAGCTTCCAACAAATCAAGTGGTATTCCATAGGCTTTTAAGAGATAAACAATAATGGAGAAGAATGAAAACTTAGAAGACCAAGCAGGCGTCATACCTTGAGAAAGGAGAACTGGGTATCACCCAAAGCAAACCAAAGTCTAGAATCAGCAGTGTAATTCTCAATTGACGAATTGCAGCTCAAAATTTTCAGTTTTGAAAAAGTTTATTGCAAATGAAATAGAGCAAAGAAGAAGAAAGGAACCTGGAAGTGCCTGTAAAGGAGTGCGGAGCTCAAGTCGGATCTCGAAATCCGTATTTAGATTGAGGTCGGTTACGGCTTCGGTGTTAGATTGTGTGATCCAGTGTTTTCGAGACGAAGGTGAGTAGTGCGGCTACCGATGACAACTACTGAAGGCTTTTATTCGTACAAAATGACAGAATTGTATCTCTATCATCAACCGGCTCGGCTCATTCTGCATCGAGTCAGCTCCATTTGAACAATGCGCGGTGAAAAGGGCACCACCTTGGTTCCTAATTGGTATATAGGAAATATATGTTGGATCCAGAAGTAAAAAGCCCATTTATAGAAAGGCAAGTGGACCGATGCCTGCGGTCAAGAGGGTCAGAGGACGTTTGAAAAGTCAAAAGCGCTCGCAAGGAGCACAGTAACAAAGTACGCTCGCGAAAGGAGATAATTTGTTCACAGGGGGAAACGCGCTCGCGAAGCGGGACGTGTGTTAACAGAATACGTTCGCGGTTGGAAAAGCGTTCGCGAGGGTATTATAAGAAATTAGATACGTGATTGCAGGAGGTTAAGTTACCACTAGAATGGTTTTGGGCTTACATGATTGGGCTTTAAGAATTAGTCTTGCACTACAAGAAGGATTATTTGAGGCTATACCTTGATTCGCAAGGAAACATCTACCCTAGTATTCACTATATAAAGGGATGAGGTGCAAGAGAAAAACACAACTACATCTACCAACAAACAGACAACAACTTCGCCACGCGAAAGTCTTCAAGCCTCTCCGGAGCAACCAAGCCTGATCCGTCAGCAACCCAAGCCTGATCCGTCAGCAACCGTAGCCTGATCCGTCAAGCTGCAAAAGGGACTTAATCCGTTAAGTCTGACAGGTTTCAATCCGTTGAAATCTCTCTACTCCCCTGTTCGATCCGTTGAGCAGTTTTACTCCCGCAACCAGTTCTGGAGAATCCGTTCGCCAGTCTATATCTTGATACCCGCTGCTTAGTTTCTTTGCATACTAAGTAAGATTCGGCCATCCTCAAAGGTTGGAGAAAAATCCTAGAGGGACTTTTCCCTTATAGGTCTAAGAAGAGAACCTAGCACAGAGGAAGAAGATCGGCGTCTGTCACAGTCGCTGTGAGAAGAAGTCAGAAGAGGGACGCAAGTAGCATCAAGAAGCATCCAACTTCAAGGTTGTACCTGACCCAAAGGTACTGGCACGCCTAGCACAAATCTACAAGCCGGTTGTTTGAAGGACTGCAAATTCTAGACAAAACATCTGGCACGCCCAGTGGGACCGTGTCAAGATTACAGGCTTCGGCGAATATCAAAAGGAATATCCTTCGTGTTCCAAACCAGAACACGTAGTCGCAAGACCACATAATTCGGCTTACTGTAGGAAGCTATCTGCAGAACAAGCTATTAGCAAGTTTGGTGCCATGACTAACGAAGGACAGTCACAGAACCTTGCTGAACACGTAGGAGCATTAAGCTCATCATTGGATAACCTGACTAAAGGTTTCCAGGAGGTCCGCGACCGAGCTCGGCAACAAGACAAAAAGGCCGAGATTCAGGACCTAAGGTATGCAGACCTAGCAACTAAGATGAATGAAAATCAGCAAGCGCTGAATAAGAGGATGGATATGTTCATGGAGGCTTTAAATGCCATGAGAACTGAGCAGCTTATCCGCCAACAGCCTCCAGAAGAAGAGTTGCTAGAAGAGGTCGATCACCAGGTGGATAGAAGAACCGTGCACCGGGAGGGATTTGGTCCACTTCGTGTGGGTGATGACCAATTAGCGGTGCACAATAATCAGAACCCTGTAGGGGCTAGAGGACGACAGAGGGCTCCAAGGCAGCAACCACGTCGTTCGCCAACACCTAATCAAAGGAGACCTCAGCTGGACTGGGATGCAGTCCAGAATATGATACAGGAGGCAATAAGGGCAACTCCCGTTGTTGCTGTGAACACTGCATACGCACACCCGTATCCAGAATGGGTGGCTGAAAGCCCATGGCCGGAACATTATCGGCAGATAAGATTCACTTCGTTCTCAGGAGAAGGATCTGAAGACGCAGCCACCCACATCGCAAGATTCACAGGCGAGTGTGGACCATATGGTGCGGACAATGTTTTCAAGTTACGCACATTCGGTGCCTCATTCTCAGGGTCAGCACTGACATGGTATACCAAGTTGATACCAAGATCGGTCCCTGACTGGAACGTGATGGAGACCATGTTTAGAACCACATTTGGAACTGTGGAACCAGAGGTTGACTTGTCTTCTTTGACAGCGATGTATCAGCAACCTATGGAGTCATCTGTAGAATTCCTCAAGCGGTTCAAGATTCAACAGGCCAAGTGCAAAACTCCAATCCCGGAGCCTGACTTGATCAAAATCGCAATTCGTGGGTTGGAGAAGAGACAGAGAGCAAAACACCACGATGGAGTGTTCTCTAGCATGGCTGACTTAATGAACAGGGTTGGCAGTTACCAGTACTTCCTGAATGAGCTGGACGAAGACGCTAACAATTCCAGGAACAACTTAGCTCTCATCCCAGGAACGCTGAGGCCCAGAATGCCTCCAGCAAGGCACAAGACTGTGGGGGCAATATA
Organism: Comarum palustre; assembly: GCA_951800085.1. Classification (NCBI taxonomy): domain Eukaryota; kingdom Viridiplantae; phylum Streptophyta; class Magnoliopsida; order Rosales; family Rosaceae; genus Comarum; species Comarum palustre. The sequence goes on from OX637589.1 coordinate 17,019,291, forward strand.
TTCCCATATGGATCCCTACTATTCGGCCCCACAAGCCATGCCCTATGCAGACCCATACATGATGGGTTATGAGGAAGAAGTCGCAGCAGTAGAGTTAGCAGGCAGACAGCCTATCAAGTCCCAGGTGTTGAAAATGTCTAAAGAGCCAGTAAAGATCTCGTTCGCCGCGTTCGCCAAGCCGGAGTACGAATCCTATACATATAATGCACACAAGGCACCGGAAATTTTGGAAGATCTGACGGCATTAGGGAAGGTAAGGAATGACTTTGGACCTCCCCCTACACAGGAACAGCTCAAAGGAAAGAAGTACTGCAGGTTCCATAATCTTTGGAACCATAACACATCGGAGTGCATTCGCTTGAATGACACTATCCAGACTTGGATCAACGAGGGAAAGCTCGGAGCGAATGAAGAAAAGACTGCGGCTTGGGTGGACATCGATCCTTTTCCCACCATCAATATGATTGATTTAGTGTCATGCGAAGGGAAGAAGGAAAAGCCACCGCCAGTAAGGCCAAAGCTCAAAGAATACACTTATGATGCAAGTAGGGCTCATATTATCTTGAACAAGCTGATCATGGCCAACGAGGTGGCCATCCCTTGGGGAGTCTTTCCCCCAGAAGAGGCAATAGCTGGTAAGACCTATTGTAAGTTTCATAACTTGTGGACTCACAAGACTTCTCAGTGCATGCAGCTCAAAGATCAGATACAACAATGGGTCAATGAGGGGTCAATCACCTTTTGTGATCCAGCGGTAGCAGATGTGGCTGTGGTTGATATGGCTCGGGGTAGCAGAAAACTGACGCTTGACCTGAGCACTATAGCTGGAGAAACAGAAGTTGTCAAACGGAAAGAACCAATGGCAGGTACATCAGCAGTCATGTTGTGTGATAGGTGCAAAACTGAATGTGGCATTGCTAAAGAGCCACAACACGAGCAGAAGAGTGCGGTTGCTACACCCCCTGAAGCATATCAGCCACACAGCCCGAAGCAGATGAGGAGATCAGCAAGCCCTGGTCAGAGGGATTCCAACCTCTACTTGCGTTTACGCCAGGCAAGAATGGAGCAGAAGAAGCCAGTGGTCTACCCGCAGGACGTAATAACTAAGCCTTATATACCACCAGCTTCACGGAATATCCTCAAAGACAACGTCTGGATGGTCAGAGAGAGAGGAAAGGTGGTAGAAGCCACACCTACTCAGACTAGGAACGTGCAGCGAAGATATGGCAAAACCAAGAGGCTTTTGGAGGCATTGGATAAAGGCCTAGTCAGCCCAGACCAGATCAGGGAGACTCCGGAACAGTTAAGGCGAAAGCTGGATTTATTGTCAGCTAGACCTTATTGCCCTATCAGAAACGTTCGCGATACCACCGAGACTTCTATCACGAAACATAGCGGACAGAAGAGAGTCTCGCGAGAAGAAAATAGCGGCGAACGAAAGTCTGTATGGTCAAGGGTGAGCATTGACAAAAGTCAACATACGCGAGAACCAGTCTGGTCACGGGTAGGTAAAAAGGTGTTGGGTGAAATATCTATTTCCACCTTTAGTAAGACACCTGAGACGTCTCCGGCGAAAAGGGTTAGGATATCAGAAGTCCCTAAGAGCGGAGACAATATCAAGACGTCGAAAACAAAGTTCGAATGGAGACCAAAAGTAGTTCAGCGTCAGGATCCGGGGTCCCAAGAAACAGATAAGGTTGGACCTATGATTGAGGTTGAGCAACAGAGACTTGTTCCAGAGGTTTCTTTGGTAAAGCAGATGGCTGAAGCATTTGCCCGCGTAGAAGAAGAGTCAGAAGTCGATATACCTCGAGTCATAGAAGATGATATGGAGGAAACTGAGGAAGATGAAACCGGGGGTATGGACGAAAGTTTGCCGTGTAGCGTGCTTTATGTGGAAAACGAGCATGGTGAGATGATTTCAGACCAATCTGAATCTGCTCAGGTGTACGTGACGACCGAAGCTGTGATACCAGTTCCAGAGACAAACACTTATTGCAATATGGTGTATGTCTTACCTTCTATGTATGCATTGGATGAGCCAATTTCGTCTGAAGTCTTCCTCAACATGTCAGAAGATGAGACTGGAGTGGAGTCATCCGTTCGCAGAGAGGAGTTGGCTGTAAAGAAGGATAAAGAGGACATGGACCCTGATTTGAGAAGGAAGTACGTTTTGTTCTCCAAGCCCACATTCGCCATGAGGCAGCATTTGCGTCCATTGTACGTATCTGCTGATATGATGGACAAAAGGGTCAGTAGTATATTGGTGGATACAGGGGCTGCTGTAAGTGTCCTTACCGTACAGACCATGAATTTCCTTCAGGTTCCGAAGGAGAAAATTCTAGACAGCAAGATGAAGGTGAAAAGTTTTGCTGGAAACATAGCTCAGACACTCGGTGTAGTGATACTAAAAATTAGGGTTGGCCCATCAGAGATGTATCAAACTTTCTTCGTAGCTGAGTGCACTGCTCCTTATACTATGATTCTGGGCAGAGATTGGCTTCATCAGGCCGGTTGTGTTCCATCATCGCTCCATCAAGAGCTCGCTATCTGGAACCCAGAAACTGATGAGTCTGAAATAATCAAGGCCGATCCTAGACCATTCTCAGTAGCAGCTTGCTTTGTTGATGCAAGTTATTACAGTGAAGACATGAGGCCTTTAAGAGTCAGTGGCGTCACAAAGAAAGGACATCCATATGGGGTGACCTCCACTGAGCTTACGCAATGGGGATTGGCGCAACTTCAAGCAGACGCCAGTAGACCAATCTCCATGGTTTTACCCCGAAACAATCAATGAAGCCACAACTCAGCAAGGAGGAGTTGGAAGCCTACGCTTCCCTGCATCAGAGATTATCTATTTTTAGGCAGGAGCAAGAAGCTTTCCAACAGGTGGCGGCAGTAGAGTGCGTTAACGATGATGTTTTGGAGTATTACGAGAAAGAGGAGGAGATTATCCAGGCAGCTCCGGCAGCCTTGGATGATACTCCACCTAAGGTCAAGGATCCAATAGAGAAGGTCAACCTGGGGACCCTAGAGGAACCAATAGAGGTTGGAATAAGTGTGTATTTGGAGCCTGAACAAAAACAGAAGCTCATTGAGCTACTTCACGAGTACAAGGATTGCTTCGCAGAGAAATACGAGGACATGCCTGGTTTAGCACCAGAGTTAGTTTGTCATAAGCTACCAATCATGGATGGTTACAGGCCAGTCAGACAAGAACCTAGGCGAATGCATGCCGACACAGCGGCTTCAGTTAAGGAAGAGGTGGAAAAGATGCTTAAGTCAGGAATTATTCGACCTACAAAGTATGCCAAGTGGTTGTCTAACATAGTACCAGTCAGGAAAAAGAATGGTAAGATGAGGGTGTGCGTGGATTACAGGAATCTAAATACTGCCACACCAAAGGACGTGTATCCTATGCCCATGGCGGACATGCTGGTAGATGCAGTGGCAGGGCATGAGTTGTTATCGTTCATGGATGGAACCGCAGGATATCACCAGATTCCTGTGGAGGAGGAAGACAAGCACAAGACGGCTTTCAGATGTCCGGGATTTACAGGAGCATTCGAATACCAAGTCATGCCTTTTGGGCTTAAGAATGCTGGTGCCACATATCAAAGGGCGATGAACCTTATCTTCCATGACATATTAGGGAAGATATTGGAGGTTTATATTGACGATGTGGTAGTAAAGTCCAAGATTAAGGCAGACCACATAGAGGATCTACGAAAAGTCTTCATAAGGATGCGAAAACATAAACTCAGAATGAACCCAGCTAAATGTGTCTTTGGGGTTCAGTCAGGCGATTTCCTAGGTTTTGTTGGTCCATCAGCGGGGGATCGAGATTCCAGCGGACAAGGTCAAGTCAGTCATAGAAGCTCCTGCCCCAACTAACAAGAAGGAGTTGCAGCAGTTACTAGGAAAGATTAACTTCTTGCGTAGGTTCATCTCGAATTCAGCAGGAAAGATTCAACCCTTTACATCTCTGTTAAAATTGAGGGCAGATACGGAGTTTCGTTGGGAGACAAGTCACCAGGAAGCGTTCGACAGAATAAAGCAGTACCTAGTTTCACCGCCAGTTCTGATGCCTCCACGGCCGGGTCACCCTTTGAAGCTCTACATTTCAGCATGCGAGACATCCATTGCTGCACTTTTAGCACAAGATGATGATAAAGTGGTTGAGCATGCTGTGTATTACCTTAGCAGGACGTTGATAGATGCAGAAACCAGGTACAGTGACATGGAGCGGTTGTGCCTTGCGTTGTATTTCGCCGGTTGCAAATTACGCCATTACATGTTATCTTTCACAACGGTAGTAGTGGCACAGACGGACTTGGTGAAATACATGTTAACTAGACCCATTCTTAGGGGTCGAATTGGTAAATGGGTGTTAGCTTTGTCGGAGTTCTCATTACAATATGCACCTTTGAAGGCACAAACCGGACAAGCGGTTTCAGATTTTTTGCTTCATCATCCTGTGGAACAAGATTTACAATACAGGGAGTTAGATGTGGTGGCCATTCTGATGCAGCCCTGGGAATTATACTTTGATGGGAGCAGTACTGAGAGTTTATCTGGCGCTGGGATATCTCTAGTAAGTCCACTCGGGTTTCGTCATGCATATTCTTTCCAACTAGAGTGGAAATGCACCAACAATCAGGCTGAATATGAAGCACTCATAATTGGATTGGAAATGTTGCTCGCAATGGGGGCAACAGTGGCAAGTGTGTTCGGTGACTCCTTGTTGGTGATCAATCAGCTTAAGGGGTTATACAAATGTACAACCTTTACTTTAGTTCCTTTTTGGGAAAGGGCTACAGAGTTGTTGGAGCAATTCAGTGATGTCACTCTGGATTATATCCCAAGAGCACACAACGTCGCGGCAAATGAATTAGCCCAAATCGCCACTGGCATAACTTTGGCTGATGGAGTCTGCGAGCGGATTTTGAAGGTGGAAAGAAGGACGTTACCTTCTTTCATGGCTCGAAGGGTAGACGCGGATGAATGGTACGTCGCTACGATAGAGGCTATCGATACAGATTGGCGTCAACCACTTATTGATTACTTGGATAATCCATCTACTCCAGTGGATAGAAAAGTCAGATACTTTGCCACTAACTATGTGCTACGAGGTGGCGAACTCTTACGCAGGGGAGAGGATGGAGTTTATCTTAGGTGTATCTTTGGAAAGGAAGCTAAGCGAGTAATGAGAGAGGTACACTTAGGAGTGTGTGGTTCGCACCAGGCTGGACCAAAGATGAGGTGGCTTATCCGTCGTTATGGTTACTTTTGGCCTTCAATCTTGAAAGATTGCATCACCTTTGCTCAAGGTTGTCAGGAGTGTCAAGCGCATGGACCGGTGCGGCATGTTCCAGATGTGCCCATGCAACCCATTATTAAGCCTTGGCCAGCAAGAGGATGGGCGTTGGATTTTATAGGAATTATTCATCCAGCTTCGTCTCAGCAGCATAAGTTCATCCTATTAGCGACCGATTATTTCACAAAATGGGTGGAGGCTGTACCCTTAAAAGATGCATCTGCTCGAACAGTTTGCAGCTTCATCTTCAGCAACATCATTAGCAGGTATGGTATCCCAGAGTGTTTAGTTGCAGACAGGGGGGCAGCGTTTCTAGCAAAAGAAACCGAAGACTTCATTACTGACTATGGAATTAAGTTTCTGCATTCCACACCATATTATGCTCAGGCGAATGGACAAGCTGAGGCTAGTAACAAAGTCATAATCAACATCTTGCGAAAGATGCTGATTGATAATCCTAGAGATTGGCATAACGAGCTTGATCATACTCTGTGGGCATATCGAACATCTAAGCGGTCACCTACAGGAACCACACCCTATGCCTTGATGTTCGGGCATGATGCAGTGTTACCCATGGAGATAAGTGTTAATTCTTTAAGGGTTCGCGAACAACATCAGTTAGTAGGAGAGGATTATGTTCAGGCCATGTTTCAGGAGCATGAACAGTTGGATACTACTCGTGTGGAAGCCTTAGATCATATAATGGTTGAAAAACAACGAGTTGCTCGCGCATATGACGCCAGGACACGTGGCAGAAGTTTTGGAGTTGGTGATTTGGTTTGGAAGGTAGTACTTCCCTTTGGCGAACACGTTCGCGGCAGGGGTAAGTGGTCGCCTACGTGGCAGGGGCCTTTTGTGATTGACCAGATCGTGGGTAAAGGTGCTTATTATTTGCGAAATTTGGATGGAGAAGTCCATAATAACCCTATTAATGGGAGGCATCTGAAACAGTATTTTCCAAGTGTTTGGGCTTCTGACGATCCTTTGCCGCCACAGTCCACAGAGCAGTTTGTTTGCCAGCAAGGGGGGCAGAGTTTAGAGCCTTAGGATCTTGTTTGCAGAACTGGGATCTTGTCAGTTTTATTCATGTTGCTTAAACGCTTAACCTGTTTGAGGTTTTGGCTTTTTGTGCACATGATAAAACTGGGGGGCACCATAGATATACAAACCAATTAATGTGGTTTTTCGAACTTTTTCGAATTTTGTGACAATTTTTGGGAAGAACAAATTGTGTTTTTCAAGCCCTAATTTATTTTGAACCAACACCTGTGGTTTATGCATAGAACATAAACAATGTGTGTTTATTGCATAATATTCATGGATAACAAATACAGTGTTGAACAAGAACTGGTTGCAACAAATACAGTGTTGAACAAGAACAAAGCTGCTTAAAGAAAGAGCTATTACGACTCCTTTCATAAAGTCTCTCTTCAAACTGTTGCAGGTTTTGCTTCATCTTCCACCTTGCGCGGCCAGCTTGTTGAAAGCAGGTCGACGGTGATGGGAGTAGAAGCAACTTGGTCTGACCTGGCGCGGAAGAGGCTCGGCAAGAGGAATCCTGTCGGCACAGAAGCCTTCTTCGGTCCAATACCAGAAGTCAATCCCCTCATCAAGTGGAATTTGGTTCCAGTGATGCACTTCGATGCGACTTCAGGGCTGGGCGCATCAGATCTTATTCCTGAGGTTAGGTTGTGAAGCCTACCCAGGATTTGAGGTTTGGTTGTGAAGCCTAGAGGACAGAAAGGTTGAAGAAAGAGGTCTGGTGGAACTGCTTTGAGACTGAAAGGAGAATACATGTTCTTGGTTGTTGAAGGTGATGAAAGGAATTAATCGATATTTATAGGCGAAACGCTAGGTTTTCACCAAAGGGAACTGAATGGTTTGCTATTCGTTCATTGGTCAAGCATTTATCACGCGTGTTGTGTTAGTTGAATACGGTAAATGCGCAAGTTAATGGTGCGACGTTGCAGTTAAAGTTGGGAACAGTTTTCGAGTGGTCAAGGATATGGAATTAATTTGAAAAGATCTTCTGCATTCAGAATAATATGCGCGAACAAAGTCAGAACAGATAAACAGTTAAATAAATTTACTAATGTGCTTAATGTTCGCTAAAGCAGTATCAAGGGCGTTTTGGATATTTTCTTCGTTGATCAGGGAATCTTCGATCCTGTCGTCCACCTGGTTGATCATTTGTTGAAGAGTCTGATAGGAGTTCTTCTCTTGCTCCAAGGCGTTTAGGTTGTTCTGGGTTTCCTCTTCGACAATTGCTAGCTGGGCCTCAATCTCAGCTTTTTGACGTTTAAGCTCAGCAAGTCGGTTAGGAAACAACTGGGTCGCGTTATGGACAAGTTTGGCAAGATTGGTGGCTTTGGCAACCCGTTCAGCTCGGAACTTCTCTTTCTGTTGATGATACTGAGGAGCCTCCAATCGCGTGGCTCTGACACGCTCAGACAAAGTTGCAGCTTTGGTTGTGAATTCCCACAGACGCTGCAATTTCTTCAAGAGTCTTTCATCAGCTTGAACTCGAAGGAGACGAACAGCATCTTCAATTTGGATCCTAGTATGTGGGTGGAGAAGATCCTCATGCTCTAGGTTGCGGAGGAATAGTGTCGCATCAGCGATGGATTGGTTTGCTTGAAAAGGATCCAGCATCAGTTGAACTTGCTCGATGAGGGAAGGCGTAGCATGATCAGATGGGGAGGTCACTGGAAGGTTTTTCGGAACCTGGCAAGTAAAGAAACAATAAGTGTTTGTAAGAGTACAAACAGAAGCTGCAGAGTAAAAATTGTTACCTTTGGGTCAGTTTCAGTTGGGATTACCGGTTGAAGCACTGGTTGAACAATATCAGTCGCGCGATCGGCATTCGCGACAGCAGTTTCGTTCGCCGGAGAGACTGCGTTCGCGGGGGGAATTTCATTCGCGCGAGTATCAGTCGTTTTTCTCTGAGGCGAACAGGAGGTTGCCTCGCGGGGAAAAGGCTCATTCGCAGCAACAGTTTGAAGTGGAACGAGCTTGGCGCTTTCACTAAAGATCTCTCCCATCATAGTATCCAGGATTGGAGAAGCAACTGACTCGGAGGAAGAGCTAACTTCAAATACAGGAATCGGTCCCTGAAACGACAGAAGCACAATTGAGCTCAAGATCATTGAAACATTGCCAATTGAATGGTTTATCGAAACAATACCTCTTGATCTGTTTCAGCAGGAGTCCCAGTGTCCAGGTTAGCTCTGGGAGGAATCGCCTCTTGGGCCACGGCAGAGGTTACTTCAGCTAGAACAGTTAGGTTGGGAGCACCAGAAACAGCAGGATGTTGACTGCATTTTTCGAGGGATTGTACGGCTTCAGGGCTAGACTGCATAAGCTGATCCACCTAAAAGGCAATTATATGATTAATTGACTTGGCTACATGAGCATACGAGTTTTTAAATTAAATGAACCCATACCTGGGGTTGGAGAGCATTTCCTTCTGTAGGAAGATTTGGTTTGAGCCTCTTGAGTGGATGATCTGCATTCTTGTTCGCGCGCTTCTTGGTTCTTTGAGGACGCTGCAAGGAAGGAAGATGGTCGGAAAAAGGGATACAGATCAGAAAATTGATAAACATAGTTAAAGAGTTTTAAATACCTGGGGGGCAGGGAGCACTTCTGTTCGCACCTCAGGAACCAAGGAAGATTCAACGCTTTGGTGAGGGCCATCGATAGCAAAAACAACCAAGTCTTCGGCATGGCGGAATTGTTTCTGATATGGCTGGAAAATCTGCCTAAACACAGATAGTTGGTCTGGGTGCCATTTGCCTTCGTTGATTGATGTCCACCACCTAGTAAACTCATTAGTGGCCTCGAAGCTCAGACGTACTCCGCCGAGGGGATAGGTGTTGACAGGCTGAACGACGTCTTTGAAGCTGGAGGGGATGGAATCAGGATCAATCCCAGCATTATAGGTTTCTCGCCACGAAGTGAAATGGTTGCGACTAGCCAATGGGGGATATGGAATGTTTTGGCACATTCCAAATTGCCTCGCGAAGAAGTTAGGGGCATAGATTTCTACTCCGGCTCTCCCTGGTAGTTTGAGGTCGCGATTGGAAAGGAGGCGTAGAAAGAAAAAGAGCTGCAGGACGTTGTGGCTGTTGCTGAAAATAAAACCTTCTTTTACAAGAGAAGGGTATGTGCGTCTGCAGATAACGGTAATAGAATCTGAAGGCAGGCTTTCCATACTATACAGATGGTGGAAACAACGCGAATAGCTAAGGGCTGGAGGATGTGGAGCGGATACGATGGTTTGGCCTAAAACCTTATCTTTTAGGAAGCTGGTGACAGAGGAAGAGCGGAAAGCAGGAAAATAGGTTTGAAGCCACAAGTCCAAAATCCAAAGAGGACCGCTAACAGATCTGTGTTTAAAGGGCTCTAAGGATAGAAAGTGTAGTGACCCATATAGTAATCCAGTGGCTAACTCCAAAAGATTGAGAGGGATACCATTGTAAAGTAGCTCAGCCGTTCTGGCCCAGGCGAAAGTGGGTTTGTTGGTGGCGCTACATTCAACATATTTGAGTAGCCAGAATTCCAGAAATGCTAGGCCACTTAGATCGTCGTCAGTGCTCTCATAGTGATTGACCCACGCGGCGTATGAGTTGGGGCGAGGCTGATCAGAGGGGATTTGATGTTCCAGAGCAAGGTCGTTGAGAGGACTCGGTGCGTTGGCGAATGGAAATCCGGTAATTGTATACACATCTAGGAGGGTGATACCCATTGGGCCTGCGGGGAGATGAAAGGTGTTTGATGAAGTGTCCCAGAAACAGACTGCTGCTGCCAGGGGAGCTCTGTTGCAGCCAGACTTCAGGGAGAAGCAGAGGTCAATAGGATCGGCGATTCCAACGGCCTGCCATCGTTCAAGGTCTTTGCTACGGCGTTGTTGGTACCACTGGATCTCGGCGTCATTAGTGTTTGGCCACTGTCCAAATTTGGTCTGGGCGTCTGACTTTTGCCAGTCGACGAAGGAAGCTTCTTCTTTGCGAAAGATTAAAGGGGGAATTCGGGATGCATGTTGGCGGTAAGGCAGTTCAAGTGGGTTTGGGAAGACATCGACCCAGGGACCTAGGTCGCAGGTTTGATCAATCTTAACTCTCAACCAAGAACCCTTGGGTTTTGGAGCAGGTCGGAGGCCAGCCATGGCTTGGACAAAGTTTAGGGCTTCATGCTCAGAAGGGGTTCTGGGTGCGGTTTTCACAGCAGAGAAGGTGTGTTTGGGTGCCATTGATTTGGAAGTAGGAACGGCGGCGGATTATCTCAGGAAGGTTTGAAAGGAGTTGCAGAGGGAAATGATGGTTGAGCGTTCTGAGGAGTGACAATGAAAAGACGTTTGCTTTTGGTTAAATCAATGCTAAGGTATAGCTCTTTTCGATTTTCGCAAACGGGCTTAATCTCAAGAACTGGGGGGCAATGTTGGATCCAGAAGTAAAAAGCCCATTTATAGAAAGGCAAGTGGACCGATGCCTGCGGTCAAGAGGGTCAGAGGACGTTTGAAAAGTCAAAAGCGCTCGCAAGGAGCACAGTAACAAAGTACGCTCGCGAAAGGAGATAATTTGTTCACAGGGGGAAACGCGCTCGCGAAGCGGGACGTGTGTTAACAGAATACGTTCGCGGTTGGAAAAGCGTTCGCGAGGGTATTATAAGAAATTAGATACGTGGTTGCAGGAGGTTAAGTTACCACTAGAATGGTTTTGGGCTTACATGATTGGGCTTTAAGAATTAGTCTTGCACTACAAGAAGGATTATTTGAGGCTATACCTTGATTCGCAAGGAAACATCTACCCTAGTATTCACTATATAAAGGGTTGAGGTGCAAGAGAAAAACACAACTACATCTACCAACAAACAGACAACAACTTCGCCACGCGAAAGTCTTCAAGCCTCTCCGGAGCAACCAAGCCTGATCCGTCAGCAACCGTAGCCTGATCCGTCAAGCTGCAAAAGGGACTTAATCCGTTAAGTCTGACAGGTTTCAATCCGTTGAAATCTCTTTACTCCCCTGTTCGATCCGTTGAGCAGTTTTACTCCCGCAACCAGTTCTGGAGAATCCGTTCGCCAGTCTATATCTTGATACCCGCTGCTTAGTTTCTTTGCATACTAAGTAAGATTCGGCCATCCTCAAAGGTTGGAGAAAAATCCTAGAGGGACTTTTCCCTTGTAGGTCTAAGAAGAGAACCTAGCACAGAGGAAGAAGATCGGCGTCTGTCACAGTCGCTGTGAGAAGAAGTCAGAAGAGGGACGCAAGTAGCATCAAGAAGCATCCAACTTCAAGGTTGTACCTGACCCAAAGGTACTGGCACGCCTAGCACAAATCTACAAGCCGGTTGTTTGAAGGACTGCAAATTCTAGACAAAACAATATACAAGTAGTTTTTCACCGTTATATGACAGAAGTCGCCCCATTTTGATTCACTATGGGTGAGATTTAGATTTCAGCCTAAATTGAACAGATGCCTCAATCCACTTGACCGAAGAACAGTAAACCCAGTTTTGTAGTGTGTAATGGTCCAGCATTGTAATCAGTAATTAGACAATTAGTAATGGCCAACAAGATTCATTAAAGTCAACTACCAAGCCCATTGCTTATTTCCAACTAGAATATTCTTATGAGGTGGTCAACTATTCTTAAGTCTAACCAACTCACCCTCTTATTTTCCCTATTTCTATCCTTCATCAAGTCACATACTTGAAGTCAACCCTGAATGTTCTTCAACGTAATATTTTGTTATCATATATGGGTAATGGTTGGAATAAAATTCTTTTTTAGAGGGAATATCAAGAATTTTAATCAATCAGAAAAACAAGTTACAAAAAAGTGAGAACCCCAATGATGGATACAACATCCTCACTCCCTTTCTTACCAATAAACTGAGTTACAGGTCTGTCATTATTGATGACGTCCACGAACCAGTCGTGCTCAACCCCAACCATGAATAACGCCCACCAGATCGGACTACAAACTGAGCTACTGCATATGTCCCTTCATTACAACATATTGAGACATGAACAAAATCATTCACACCTAATGTGGCCATAAATATTCACACCTTTTCCACTAACTCACCCTTACTGCAAACTACTCAACATCACCTTTCACTAGATCGATAGCATCCAAGCAATCTAACTCTATCTTCTTAACCTGCCAACCATAACCAATCACCAATTACTGCTAGTAGTTCAGCAACACATGAATGGAACATCCCAATCAATTTCTCTCCCACATCCAACACTAGATCTCCCATGCATGCTATTCTTTATCACCACCCATACTCCAACATGAATCCCATTATCAATAACAGAAGCATCACAATTTAGTTTCAACGTTCCAACCTCATAATTACCGCTAGTAGTTTAGCAGCACATGATTGGAACATCCCAATCAATTTCTCTCCCACACCCAACACTAGATCACACATACTCCAACATGAATCCCATTATCAATAACATAAGCATCACAATTTAGTTTCAACGTACCTGGACTAGATGGTATCCAACGAGAAACATGTCGAGCCACCAGATTGTCCCCAAATTGATCCCTTAATTACACAGCCAATAAAGTTTCCCTAATCGACAAACATTGCTGGAATAAGCTTTTGTGTTGTTCATGTCATTACACATGTACACAACTAAGTAGATTAATCGAGCATGTAGCTAAATTGGTAGTGTGTTATGAGACTTTTGATAAAATACCATGTCTACTCCACAAATCAGTTAAATACAAAATTCACACATACGTCTTTCATTAGATTTAAGATTTCAAATCTAAAACTCAGTGATGTTTACCTAGTTAGTAACTGGAATTCATGATCAGTCACCGTTAAATATTCAAATGTGATAAACAAAACAACCTTACCTAAATAATTATCTCAATCCTTAAATTTAAAATAAAGGAGGACTCACCATAATTTTCTTGATAATCACTTAACATATGTGAACACTACTCATCAAAAACTTTAGCTGTGATTATTGCGTACCACTAACGCAAATGAGCATGCTTTTTTGAATAACAAACATTCGAGTTCCACCCACTATCACCAATATATTTTCAAATAAACACCCAACCTAATCACAATTATAAACAAATCAACTCCCTAATCTTTAAAGTCATGATTCCCCTTCCTAATTTCTTTATATAATCTATTGACTTTTGGAGCCCATTGGATTCCCCTCTTTCTTTACCACTAAACAATCACAAAATAAAATAAAAAAGAAAATAAAATAAAAAGAGAAAGATTGAATTTTAATTTGATTAATGACAGAATGAGATTCTGCCCCCATTATCCTAATTTTTAAAAAGAAACGAAGAAATTTACATCCATCCTCTCCCCTCTCAACAACTTGAACCTTACATAAAACAAAGCAAGAACCCTCTTGCTCCACCCAACTCTTACGTTGACTCGAATACCAACCCAACTCCACCGCTCATATTCTCCGGTGCGTGCCGATGCTCCCCTTCGTACGTTACGATCAGCATCGCCGGATCGTCCGGCGCTCGCTCCACATGTTTCCTCGCCGGACACCCCCTCACTGTACTGCACTTGTAATAACCCCTACATAAACCAAACCACAATACATTAGATTTCGTCACAAAAATAAACTACATTCGAAGATAGTTTAGTTGCCGCTAAACCTATAATAATACCAACATATTAAGTCTTTCTGTGTGTTCGCGACGTGTAAATATACATGTGACAACATTCATTTGATAGTCAATACTAGACTAAATTTAATACATAATGTATCTTAACACCGTGTATGCATGAAACTTTTGTGATACGATATTGCAAACTACCTTGGGTAAGGTGATCCTTTGATCGGTTTCTGGCCGTACTTCCTCCAAGAGTACTCGTCCGGCGGGATATCGGCGATCCTTGAACTAATCGCCGGCACTCGGATTGTTTTCTTCACCCGATTTTTCCTGTAATAAAGAAAAACAAAAACAATTAATCTAAAAAAATCTAAAGTCGCCGGTCAAAGTTTAATCAATCAAAATCTTTAAAACCTACGCGTTTCAAAACTCGTAATTTGAAGTGTTCGCGTCAACGCGTGCCTTGCCCATCCACGGGCCCACCACACCAAACGCGTTGACTCTAAACTCGGACGATTCAACTCACTATTGAAATTGAAAGAGAAAGAGTGGGACTCGTTACCTTCTCTTGGAGCAGTGGCACTTGCCCGACCCGGAAGCGGATCCAGACACGGAGAGATTGCAGGAGCCGTCGTCGGAGTGGTCGTGCTCGTGGCACCGCTTCTTGAACGGCGCCGAGGAGAGCGGAGGCTTGGCGACGGGGACAGCCGGGGCCGGAGTCATAAACAGGCCGAGCTTGCCGTTGGAGACGCTGTTGTCTCCGGTGATGGCCGACGACATGAACGACGAGCTGGAGGAGACGCTGAACTCGATATCGGCGCACTTAGGGTTCGATGACGTCAGCGCATTAGGCCGGGTGAAGTCCAGCGTCATGGAGTGAGCGAAATTAGTCTCCGGATCCTTCACCGGCGCCGGAGGAATGATCGCGACCGGTGCCGGAGCGAGGCACTGAGAGGGAGGGAAAGGGAGAGAGGTGGAGTGATTTGAGCTAGCCAATTGATGTTGAGGAAACACGACCGGTCCGCGCCTGAACCGGGCGTGGCCGGTCCGGTTCAGCAAGGAAATGACCTTTTTGAACTTGGAGACGGTGTGGTCGGTGCAGTCGAGGCGAGAGGAGGGCTGGTTAGTCTGTTGCTTGTGAGAAAGGTAACGGATCAGATGCTCCATGCTCTTCAAGCCTTGCGTTGCGGCCTCCTGGATCGCCTTCTGATCTTCCATCTTCGGAAAGCTCATCATATCCACAGCCATTTTGGAGAGGACCGATACGAAACGCTGCGTTTTGAGGCGAGGAAGGTCAGCAAACCATGGGAGAGAGAGGTTTTGGTTTGAGTTGAAGGAGGAGGAAGTGTTCCTTACTTCCTTGTGTGGTGGGGTTTAGGGTTTGATATAGGAGGGGAGGAGACTGGGGAACCGGGTGAGCCGGTTGTGGACAGGGGAGTCAAAATGGGGGTTTCTGATCGGACGGCTCTGAGGGGGTTGAAGATTTGTACTGTTGACTTTGAACAATTTTCTAGATGGGGTGGTGCGACCTGGAGTGGGAGGAAATGTGTAGTAGTAGTAGTGTGGAACAAGCGATTTTCTAGAGTTTTTTAATCGAAAATGTCATGCTTTATTATAATCAAGCGATTGCATATAACAATGTAAAAATAATTTGAAAAATAAAAATATATTTACTATTAATAATGTCGAAAAAGTTTACTTAAAAAAAATTATGAGATGATCAATTTCTTTACGATTTTTATTTTTTAAACCTTGATCTTTCTTTATGAAAAAAATTGGAATGAACGTGAATAATGAGTTAAACCAATAAACTGAACAAAAAGACTAGTAAAAATAAAATTACAACAAAAATACCAACGTTAATAACGTCGCTTGTTTTACACTTACGTATTACTGACGTTAAACGAGATGAGTAGTCAGTGATTTCATTATTCATCCAAAACCAATACATACAAAACAATAAAAATCAATGCAACCATTAGGTTAGTCTAACGTCATTTGGGAGGCCTATTCGGGTATAGGCGGCTTTTAGGCGTGTCTAAGTAGGTCTATGCAACCTCTGGAGGGTCTAGGTGGATCTAAGCGAGTTTAGATAGTCTCTGGGCGAGTCTAGTAAAAATCAATTTTGCTAGGGTCTCTATAACCTAATGTATATTTCATATATAAAAATCTCTAATTATTAATTATTATTTTTTACAAAGGGGTTTTGCACTTGAGAAACCTTAAACTACGAAGTGGCGGCTTCAAGTAACAAAGAGTAACCTCGTCCGACGACGACCTTAAGCAAGGCTGGTCTTCTTGCCACGTTGACGCTCATAGCTTCGTTGCGAACAGGCTTCAAATGGCCTGAGTCGCTCAATTTGAAGTGGTTGGGTGATGGTTTTTCAAGTTTGCTTCTGACTTGGATATGATAACCATATCTGGATTCTGACGACTGTGCTTGTTGGAGTTTATTGGGACCTTGCTTGATGAATGACGACTGGTAGCTTTTTTGGCCTAGTTTTTGGGGGGAACAGATCGTGATGACGTGATGGGCTATCATGGCAGTGTAGTGGGAAGATGGGCATTAGCAGCGTCAGACCTTTTTTGTCGAAGAATCAGGCTGGGAGGACATGGTCAAACGGCAGGGTCGTCGAGACATCTAACGAATGGTACAAAGCACCTCAGGAGAAGGAGTATCAACGGCTGTTATAATTGTGGTTGTTGTGTCAAGTCAATGCTTCCTTCTTGGGCCTTGTCACCCACATGAGTGGCTTCGCCCGAGGAGGCATGCTCCAACTCGTGATGGTTGGAGCTCGACCTTGAGGAGGAACAACAGGTCAAGGAGCGGTCAAGGCAGCTCGTGCTACTAGGAGAGGATCGATGCACGCTGCGTTGGGGGGCTGAAAGTGCTGCCTCACACTGTTTGGCTTGGAAAATTGGAGAGCTCTTGTTAGATGGCTCTTATCGGTGACGATGCTCTAAATACAGTAAACCAGAAAACCCAAAAAACATAAACCAAAAACAAAGACCAGAAAACCCTAAAAATAGACCCAAAGGCTCGTCACCCAAACCAAACCCAAGAAGCCAGAACAAGAAGGAATTCATCCCCTCTTAGCGTCGTCGCCGCATCACAGTCCCCGTACCACCACACCTAACGGAGTTAAACTTCCAATAACATCTCCACCTGCATGTCGCTGCGGAGCCAACCACATAGCCATAGATCAAAGACAGTACCTGAAAATTCTAGGCTGCCTTTTATATCCATCTCACCAGGCCAAGAATGACGTCCAACTACCCATCAGCCCCAACCCGGTATTCGTTCGCCGCAACCTTTAATCTGTCAAAAATATGATACCAGTAGGGTCCCGATCTCGTCTTCCCAGCTATTCCTGATGCAGTTACCTTGTCGCACAGAGAGTTGGATTACCATCCCTCTCCGCCCCTGCCTTGGATCTCGATTCCACTTCTAAACCAAGGGTCTGACCGACAACGTTCTCAACCACACCAACGAGGCCGGAACCAACGTTGGCATAGAGAAGCCGCCAAATAAGCAGCTAACACAAAACTTTTTTCTTCCTTCTTTTACAGAGCTTTTAGTAGGGTTTTTTATGGCTGCTACTCCGTAAGAAAGTCCTTATTTTAAAAGCATAAGACTTGAAAATGTGACTTATTTAATTACGAGGAAGAACATCTTGTCCTTGTTCTCATCTGTGTGTATCTTATTGAATTTTGAGTAGTTCTTGGTTGATACAAAGACATTTAACATGTTCCTAATTTATAAACTATAGATCTGATTGTCTAGCTACTTAAAATATGATACTAGCATCTAGATTGGCGTTGAATTGATTGATGAGTAGAATATTATCAACAATTTCTAATATCAAGACTTGTAAATATATATAGAGGATCATTCCATTAAGAGATTATTTTTTTGACATATATGAGAGATTTGAGATTACACCAACTTTTTGATCTCATATCAATATCTCAACCGTTCAATATTTAGATGCATATATATAGGTTATCTATGAAAAATTTCATCTAATTTGATTATCGTTAAGACTTCGAACTAACTGAAATCAATTGACAGATCAAATCTGCCAAACTTAAACCGTTCGTGCTTTAACTTTTAATTAGCAGTTTTGAGTACCTTAACGATTACCAATTTAGATAAAATTTAACAAAAGTGATCTACTCATATAAAACTACATATTGAAAGGTAAAGATGAGATTTTGTGATAAAAAAATTTGTGTAAATCTCGATTCCTCATATATGTTAAAAAAGTGATCCCTCATTTAAAGAAGACAATCTATATCAGTTCATACCCAAAACAAAGAGTTTTTATAATCGTTATTTACTAATGATCGTGTGAGTTTTCATAATCATTATTTACATAAATATTTTGATCACAGATTTATGTTATGGTCGTGAGTATAATTTGGGAATCATTTTCGATTCACCTTTCCATCATAGAAGTTCAAGCAGGCCCAGATCTTCCACACAATGGCCGAACTCCGTTCTCCCAAAACCCAAAAAGGATTCCCCTGAACTGGGCTTGAATAATCGAAGCCTACAGTTGCAGCATCGCCGTCCACCACCAAAAAACAGCGACGTTGGTGGTAATAGCCAACGGTAATAGCCATTTCACCTTACACAGGAGGTTAACACACACAAAACGAAGGTTGCGTTAGATCCAAGGGACCTATCCCACACGCACCCAACGAGTCTGGGAAGGAGCCTTAGACACCTCCCTAAGCAACTAAGCAATTCGCACCAAACCACGACGAGATCGAGCTCCGCTGCTAATTCCAGGAACCTAACGCCTCTCTCCCTCCTCGCGAATCGATCTCGTGGTTAATTTTTTCCCCTAATTATACGCCGGTGAATTAGGTTCTAGATATTTCTAATATGCTCCTAATTGTAAATTTAGAGCTACAGTGCTTCTCGTGTTTAGAAGCTGAAATTATGACTGTCTGTTGTTTTGTGCATTTTGTGAATGAAGAAATTGAATTTTTGTTTATTTATGCAATGTAATGGTGTTTGTGTTTGAAGGTCAGAGCTTAATGGTGGAGAGGAGCCACAGTGGGGAGTAAGAACGGAGTGAATCGAACGGATGGATAAGAACAAGAACCGTACCGATCTGCTCGCTGCTGGCCGTAAAAAGGTACATTATTGCCTCATTGCACAACTAGCTTTTGTAATTTCGGCTGTGTAACTGTTTTAGTTATTAGGTTTAGTTTAGATAGATACCTTGTAATAATTAGTTTCCGTAATGCGTGTAGGGATGTTCTTTCATTCTGTGAACTGTTATCGGAAACAAGTAGTTGATATTTTTGCATTTGTTATCAGCTTCAACAATATCGTCAGAAGAAGGATAAAGGCAGTGGAAGCCAGGAAAAATCCGAGAAAAAGTCTGGGAAATCAGAGCAGCGTGAGGCTGTTGCTGATGCGGTCTCTACTGCCACTGAACCTACAGCATCGTCTCAGGTCCGTGATGGAGGAGCCGAGTCTGCTGTAGGTTCTAATTCGGGAATTGTCAACACGTCGGGGTCAAATGCTGTAGAAAATTCTGCAGGATCTGACACTAGCGTAGCTGATGTTGGTCACTTGGCAGTGCCGATTACATGGGAGAAAAGTGTGGTTGAAACTGAAGTGGAGAAAATTGCTGAATCACCGTCAGAGGAAGTGGGGCTTAGCAAGCCTGGGACTGCTGACTCTTCTGCTCAGAATGAAGGTGAGATTACTGGGACTGCTTATGCTGAGGTGGCGAGAGATATTTCTTTGGAAAATTCACATTCAGTGGATTCTAAAGATGCCCAAAATCAAAACATGTATATACAAGTTGAAGATTCAGCCAAACATGCTTCAGTCGATATTACAGAGGGGATGTCCGTTACTGTTGATTCAGAAATTCCAAGTAGTGTAGCTGTTGTTGGTTTGTCAGCAGTGCCTGTTACTCAGGAAAAAAGTGTTGTCGAAACTGAATCGGAGAAAAATGCCGAATCACCATTAGATGAAGTGGAGGTTAGTAAGCCTGATACTGACTCTTCTGTTCAGATTGAAGGTCAGAGTACTGGTTCTGTTGATGCTGAGGTGGAAGGAGACGTTTCAGTGGACACTTCACATACAGTGGATTCTGGAAATGAAACTGTGAATCTTAATATGACTGTACAAGATGAATCAGCCCAACAGGCTTCAGTCGATATTACAGAGGGGATGTCTGTTACTGTTGAATCAGAGATTCCATGTAGTGTGGCTGATGTTGGTCCCTCGGTAGTGCCCATTACACAGGAGAAAGGTGTGGTTAAAATTGAAGTGGAGAAAATTGCCGAATCACCATCAGATGAAGTGGAGGTTAGTAAGCCTGGTGCTGACTCTTCTGTACAGAACGACGGTCAGAGTACTGGGACTGCTGATGCTGAGGTGGCAAGAGACATTTCTTTCGAGACTTCGCATACAGTAAATTCTGGAGGAGAAGCCGAAAACCAAAATATGTCTGTACAAGTTGATGAATCAGCCCAACACGCTTCCATCGATATTACAGAGGGGATTTCTTTTACTGTTGAATCAGAGATTCCAAGTAGTGTGAAAGAGTCTTTGCCTTCAGGGGAAAATATTAATACGTCCTCAGTGCAGGACAGAGAAGATCAGGTAACAGATGTAGGTTGTGCTCTTCTCCTTTTGTTATTTAATGTTCATTATACTTTCTTCTAAACGTTAATCAGAGAAGTTATTTAGGATAATTTGGAAGAGGGTTTGATGTATAATTAGAATCTCATTTGTTGCTGGGTTTGATGCTTCACGGCTATAACTAGTTCTCATAATTTTCACCAAAGATGTCTTTCACTTGCAGATGGAACATCAGTTTGAGACGCAACTACAATTTGATTACCAGCATCACCGATTGCTTGATGAAACATCTTCTCTTCGTGCTTCACTCAATGAACTTTGTGAGAAGAACCAATCTCTTGCTGAAGAGCTTGTGCAGTGCAGGGGTAAACTCCAGGCTGTCGCTTATGAGAAGGAGGAGCTTGGAAACAAATTTCATACTGCAAAGTTGGAGATTGAAGAAGCTTCTTCTAGAGCAATTGATTTGCATAACAATCTGGAAAGGGCACATCAGGATGTTTTCAGACTGTCAACAGAATTAGCTGATTGTAAAGGTTTGGTGCAAGCTTTGCAGGTGGAGAATGTGACCTTAAATGAGACTATAGCATCAGCTGATGAAGTTAAAAGTAAACTTATTGAGCAACATAATTTTAATCATCTTGAGAAGGAAAAGCTTTCAACCGACCTAGTTGATTGTGAAGCTTTAGTGGCCACTCTACAGGGTCAAGTATCAAACTTAAGTGGGAATTTGGACTCAGTAACGCAGGAGAGGGAGCATTTTTCCTGTGAAAATGAAAAACTTGCAACTGAATTGGCTTACAGTAAGAATTTAGTATCAGCTTTGCAGGTAGAAATTGCCAGCTTGAATGAGAGCCTTGTTCTGGTTATGGAGGAGAAAAAGAAGATTTGGGAGGAGAGGGAGTATTCTGCTCAAGAGAGTGAGAGAATTTCAGCTGAACTTGTTGCTCTTCAAGAACAATTATCTGCTGAGCGTGAGGAACAAGTCAGGTTTGAAGTTGACCTAAAAGAAACAAAAAAACGCCTTGAGCAGCTCACCCATGAAAAAATTTCTCTTACTGGCAGTGTGGACATACTTAAAGCTAAGATGAGTGAGGTTGAAAAGAGTGGGTTTAAAATACCAGCTCCAGCTGGGAAGCTAGTTGAACTTAGCATGGGTTTTGATCTTGCAACTGAAGATGATAATTCACAGAAAATCCTCAGGAAGCAAGACGGTGAAGCTCCCTTTGTGGTGGATAAATCTTTATCTGATGGCCGTGTAGGGGATTCACCATTTTTTAATACTGGGCAGGAAGTCGTCAATGATACTGATGGGTTTGTCGCACTGAGTGAGCACTTGGACAAGGCAGATAAAATTTTGCATAATCTTGTACATGAAATTGAAAGCATCTGTGCTCATTCCGCATCCCTAAGCAAGTCAGCTAATGAAGTTCGTGCACCTCAGGTATCAAAAGTGAAGGCTCATCCTGATGAGCATGTAGAGGGGCCAGCTCTAACCGATAATCAATCACCAGGGGATTCAGTTATGTTGGTAAGAGAGCAAATCGAAAACCTGAGAGCATTATTTAGGCAGTTGTTGCTCGATGCTGCAAATGCCAGTCTATTGCTGAAGGAGGAGCGAGATGGTAGGAAAAATGCTGATGCCACCTTTAGGGAACTGAAGGATCAAAATGAGGCCATAGAAGAATATAGCAAGAAACTTGAAGCAACCAATATTGAGCTCAGGGTCCTATATGAAGCTTTAGAAGAACATAGGGGAAGCATTGAATCTAAGAACTCTGAGATTTTGATTCTGTGTGAACGCTTACAAATAGAAGTCACTAATCGTAAAGCAGAAAACATGGAAGTTGACAGAAAGCTATGTGTGTATGAATCAAGAACGAGTCAATTGCAGAGTCGATTGCATGATCTACATCTAACTTCAAATGTTATGGTATCTCAGATCTCTGAGCAGTTGGAAGATTTTCACAAGGAAGCAGCTGAGAAAGTTATGACACTTGAGTGCCATTGGAATTCAACCATTGATCCGGTTCTTGAAGCAACTGGAAAGCTTGATGAATCTCTTGGTAGGGCCACTACAACTACAATAGGCATTCATGATTCTTGGGATAGAATTGGCTACTCTCTTGCTTCTGTTCATGATGCCATCAGTTTTATTAAAGATCTGAAGGATAAACTTGAAAGTTCTCAAACAGAACATGAATCAGTCTCTACTCTATACAAAGAAGTGAATGAAAAATGTGATGATCTGCATGGAAAGAATGAAATGGCCACCGAGTTGTTGCAGAAGTTGTTCGGCAACCTTTCTGAACTTCTCACGGTCTTGCATGGGTCTACAGACAAAAGTGATATATACTTAGAACCTGAGAAGCTTTCTGATCCTCTAGATTACAGTAATTACGTAGCCATCATAGAACATGTGAAATATTTTTTGAGGGGGAGTCTGCAACTTGAATCTGTTAACAAGAAGCTGAATTCAGAGTTGATGGCTAGAGATGAAGAAGTTGAGGAACTGAAACAAAGATGCCTTGATTCTACTGCTCTGCAGAAGTTAATAGGAGGTGTTGAAGGGGTGCTGAAAGTGGAACACACTGAGTTTCAATTGGATAAAACACCGGCTTCACACCTTGAATCACTGGTGTCATGTCTTATTCAGAAATGCGAGGAGGCTGATGTGCAGGTGGGCTTATCCAAGGAAGATTTTGGATCTAAGGTGGTGGAGCTGACTTCAATGCAGGAAGAAGTACAGCAGCTAAATGCCCTGTGTCTCCAGCAGGAAAGTGAACTCATTGTTCTGAGGGAAAGTTCACATCAGGCGGAGGAAGCACTTCTTGTTGCTCGTTCTGAGATAGAAGGGAAAGTAAATGAACTTGAGCAGTCAGAGCAACGGGCATCTTCCCTTAGAGAGAAGCTTACCATTGCTGTCACCAAGGGAAAGGGTTTGATTGTGCAACGAGATGGTCTGAAGCAGTCCCTTCATGAGAAATCTGTTGAACTGGAACGATACTCAGAGGAATTGCAAATGAAAGATGCAAGGCTTCTTGAGATTGAAACAAAACTTCAGGCATATTCAGAGTCAGGTGAACGGGTGGAAGCTCTGGAATCTGAGCTTTCATATATTCGCAATTCAGCTACTGCATTAAGAGAATCATTCCTTCTCAAAGATTCTATTCTTCAGAGAATAGAAGAGATCTTGGAAGACCTTGATCTGCCAGAGCATTTTCATTCAAATGATATTATTGAGAAGATTGATTGGCTGGCTAGGACAGCTACTAGTAACACTTCTCCTGCGACTGATTCAGATCATAAGAGTTCTGCTGGTGGAGGATCATACTCTGATGATGTAAAACCAAGTTCAGATTCAACTGAAGATACCAAAAGAAAATATGATGAACTCCAGAGTAAATTTTACGGGTTGGCTGAACAGAATGAAATGTTGGAGCAATCCTTAATGGAAAGGAACAACATAGTACAGAGATGGGAGGAGATCTTGGACAGGATCGACATGCCATCACATCTGCGATTTGCTGAGCCAGAGGATAGGATTGATTGCTTACGAAATGCACTTTCAGAAGTGCAGGAAGATAATATGACTCTTCAGCAGAAGGTTGTTAATCTTGAAGACCACAGTGTATCACTAACTGCTGATTTGGAAGACTCGCAAAGGCGAGTGGCTGACCTTGAGGCAGATCTTCAAACAATAATCCATGAGAGAGATCATCTTTATGGAAGATTGGAGACTCGGGTTAATGATCACGAGAAGCTTTCAATAAAGGCATTTGAATTTGAACTTGAGAATGAACAGCTGGAGAAGGAAATCACTGATTTGCAAGAAAATGTGGCCAAGATGCATGGAAATGAGAATAAAATTCTCAGTATGGAAGGTGACTTGAGAAGATTACAGAGTTTGGTTACTGATGCCCTGGAGATGTCTGGATCAAAATATGAGTATTCCGGTTGTAGTAGTATTGAGTTATTGGAAGGGTTATTGAATAAGCTTTTAGAGAGTTACACAACTCTTTCCGTGGGGAAACCTGTGCATGTGGGTGCAGCTGATAGTCTCCATACTGAAGATGCTGATGCAACAGAAATTGGATCAAGAAGCCTTAATAATCTTGATTGCCAGCAGTCAGATATAGATGTTTTGAAGAAAGAGTTAAAGGAGGTTCAACATGAACTTTTGGATGTGAAGGAGGAGAGGGATGGATATCTAGAGAAACAACAGTCAATGGCTAGAGCATTTGAAGCATTGCATAACAAAGTGAATGAGTTGCAAGTGCTGCTTAACCAAGAGGAGCAGAAGTCAGCTTCTGTTAGAGAAAAGTTAAATGTTGCAGTCAGAAAAGGGAAGTCATTGATACAGCAGCGTGACAGTCTGAAACAAAGTATTGAGGAGGTCAGTTCCGAGGTGGAACATTTGAGATCAGAGATCAAGATCGGACAAGTTAAAATTGCAGAGTATAAACAGAGCTTCACTGAATTGTCTACTTACCCTGGTAGGGTAGAAGCCTTAGAGTCTGAGATATTGTTCTTGAGAAATTGTTTGAATGAAACTGAGCAGAATATGCAGCAGAAAGCAAATACTTTGAGCATGATTGTGAACATCTTAGACAACATTGATGTAGGAGGCGAATTTAACTCTCGTGATCCAGTTATGAAGTTGGAACAAATTGGGAAAATTTGCTTTGATTTGCAGGCAAATGTAGCTTCTTCTGAGCAAGAGGCTAGGAAATCCAAAAGAGCAGCAGAGTTACTCCTTGCAGAACTGAATGAGGTTCAAGAGAGGAATGATGGTCTCCAGGAAGAGCTAGCAAAATCAGCTGATGAAATTTCTATACTGTCCAAGGAAAGGGATCTTGCTGAGGCTGGCAAATTTGAAGCTGTTTCAAGTCTTGAAAAGTTATCTGCTGCTCACTCTGAGGAAAGAAAAGACCAATTTTCTGAATTTGCAGGACTGAAATCTGACGTAGACCAACTCAGGAAGGGTTTCCGTGATATTAGCAATGCATTGGCCGGTCTTTTCTACGACAACTTGGAATTTTTGAACAACCTGGAGTCTGGTATTGACTCATGTCTCAACTTGATTGGTGCTAATGTGTTAGATGTGCACCCCTTCATTGCAGCTGGTGGATTTCAAACGAGCAAATCAGATAAGGTATTTTCACCATCATTAATGATCATAATCTTGTTTATATGTTCGTTTTTTCTTCATTATGACCTCATTTGCCGATTGACTTTGTATTGGTTTATTGTGTGCTTTTTATTTACCCTTTTTGCCCCTCTTTCCAACTCAATACATGTACAGTTTCCAACCACACACCTTTTTCTTTTCCTTATTATTCAATATAGGCATCCCTAGACAGAATTCTCAACCAAGACGCTGATGTAGATCTCCCTGTCTCAAGTGTGGCTTTTGAAGGCCATTCCAACCATAGGTTCCTTTTTTCAAGTATTGCCTTTGAATTGTTTTGTATGCATCGTTTTTGTTTTGCGTGAAAATAGTAGTCAATGTGATTTTAATGGCCAGACAATTTCCATTTTTGGCTGAGAGTTACGGTGATCTGATTCACTAATCTCAGATGATAATTGAACCAAGATGGAGATATAAATCACTGTTACACATCTTGGTATTTTGTGTCTAAACTTTGGGCTCAGTGGGACCTCTAACATTAGGTTGTTATTTCTACTTATTGTTGTCATCATTATCACACACTAGTGATTATGGTAATATTATAAGATTAGTCTGTATTTGATCTGAACCATTCTTTTCTTATAATATCTCTGATGATTCACTATTCAGGATAACTCTATTTCAACGAATTCTTGGTCAGACCCCAGTTTGCATGGACACTTTGGGGACAATTTTGTCATTGGAACCTTTACATACATAGCACATTATGTGCAAGAGCTCATGACGGAGATTGGTGGACTTACAGAAAAATTAGATAAACACTCGGTGTCTTTGCAAGAAAAAACTAGCAGCATATCCAGATTGGTGACAATTGTTCGTGGAGAGATAACTTCCAAAAATGAGTCATTCGAAGAGTTGAGGAGAGACTTTTTGCAGATGGAAATGGTCAAGAAGGAAAAGGACAAAGAACTTTTTGTCTTGCGTAGAAATGCTGCCTTGCTTTTTGAAGCATGCACTTGTTCAGTTGTGGAAATAAATAGAAGAAAAGCTGAACTGGTGGGAAACAGTTGGGCTGGTGGAGATCTGGGAATGACATCAAAAATGATAGAATTGCCGGTTTTCAGTGGAGAGGGTCAGCTATACTCTGAGGAACCGGTTAGGTCTGTGGCTGATACGCTATTGTCGGCTGCGAGTGATTTTGCTACTCTGACAGCTGAAATAGTCGAAGGCAGCCAAAAGGAAATGAAGCTTACCATTTCAAATTTGCAGAAAGACCTTCAAGAGAAGGACGTTCAAAAAGAGAGGATATTCATGGAGCTTGTAAGTCAAATCAAGCAAGCTGAAGCTACTGCAAGCAGCTACTCAGTGGACCTTGAATCTTCAAAAAGTTTGGTGCTTGATTTGGAGAAACAGTTGGAAACGCTCAAAGGTGAACGTAATTTATTTGAGCAGCGAGTAAAGGAGCTAGAAGATGGCCAGGCCACCTCTGACGAGTTACAACAGAGGGTCAGGTCACTAACTGATGTGCTTTCTGCTAAAGATCATGGTGAGTTTTCATTTGCATATATCCAGTCCATACCTATATATAATATAATCTTTATGTTGATATTTTAGATCCATAATTCTGGAAATTATCTGTGTTTGTAGAAATTGAGGAGCTAATGCAAGCACTTGATGAGGAGGAGATACAAATGCAAGGTATCACTGCCAAGATCAAGGAACTGGAAAAGATTGTGGAACAAAAGAACCTAGATTTAGAGAACCTTAAAGCTTCTCGTGCGAAGGTTATGAAAAAGCTCTCCATCACTGTGAATAAGTTTGACGAGCTGCATAATCTATCTGCAAGCCTCCTTGCCGAAGTTGAAAAATTGCAGTCACAATTGCAAGATCGAGATGCAGAGATTTCTTTCTTGAGGCAAGAGGTCACTAGGTGCACCAATAATGTTCTGGTTGCATCACAAGACAGTAACAAGGGAGATTCAGATGAGATCCGTGAGTTATTAACATGGTTCAATATGAATATTGCTCGATTTGGGGTAGGCAGTGTGTATCTTGAAGATAAGAACAACAGTGACGTCCCTGTACAAAAGGAAGTGCTCAAGAAGATAGTTGATTCTATTTTATCAGAATTGGGGGATCTACGTTCTGCAGCGCAAAGCAAAGATATATTGTTGCAAGAAGAAAGGACTAAAGTAGAAGAATTGGCACGCAAAGGACAGACTCTTGAGAAGTCTCTACGGGAGAAGGAATCACGATTAAATCTGCTTGAAGGTGTGGAAGATGGCCAGGCAACTAGCTCATCCTCGGAGATTCAAAAAGTTGAGCCTGCGGTGAGATGCTTGATTTGTTTAATATTATATTACTTGCATGCCTTTTTGCGTTTTTCATTTAAACTTCTTGTGAAATTAGATGTTCTATGAACTTAGGAATACAAAATAGTTTTTGCTCGGAGTATCATTGATGAAGTTATTGTTTTGTATAGATAAACAAATGGGCAGCATCTGGTTCCTCCATTGCATCTCAAGTCCGCAGTTTGCGCAAAGGCAATAACGAGCAAGTTGCAATTGCCATAGATATGGATCCTGGGAGTTCTAGTAGATTGGAAGAGGAAGATGATGATAAGGGTAATCCTGTGGCTGTAGTTGCCATTATTTTTTCCTGCTCTTTTCCCTGTACCACATGAGCTAATTTACCAAAAATGTTTGTAACATGTAATTGAGCTCTCCTCTGTTTATTCCTTTGCAGTTCATGGTTTCAAGTCACTCACTACATCAAGAATAATTCCTAGATTTACAAGACCTGTGACCGACATGGTCGATGGCCTCTGGTAGGCATATGCAATTCCTTAATAGTTTATGATTTATACTTACTGGACTTGTGGATGAGCTAAATCATCTTGTACTTGCTGCCAGGGTTACTTGTGATCGGACTCTAATGCGACAACCAATTTTGCGGCTTGGTATCATATTTTATTGGGCCTTTCTGCATACACTTCTGGCTAGTCTTGCAATTTGAAAAGCTGAATGGGCAAGTTTTTTATCAACTTTTTTCTTCCTTTTTTGTGTTTTAGGATTGAAAAGTTTTCTATCGTTTATCTAATCTTGCTCTCAACTGATAGGCCTGGAAATTTGACTTTATGATATTTATCATGCTCAAAACCTTATTTGTTCCATTTTCCTTGGTTGCAGATTCAAATTTGGTTTTAGGACGAGATGGACTTGGGGTCTCGATTATGGTTATTTTTGGGTATTAAGTGGAGCTTGATCTGCTTTTTTTTGGCCTTCCTATAGACGTGGTTAGAGATTGATTTATTATTCTCAACCAGGCAACCCAGATTCCCATATTTTTATCTGAAGGAATCCTAGAAGCTTGGTTGCATCAAATAAGGAAAAGAGATTCATGATAGGGCAACTAAAGGTTGTACATCATAGCTGTTATTATTTTAGGTTGGCTACAAATTTAGGGAATGTGGTAGTTAAACAAGCTCCGGTGCAGTGTTTTGTAGGTTACGTGTTAATGCTTTGACACAGTTCTACAAGCAGGTATAGAAAACATTGTCCGAAAATGAAACAAGCCTAAAAAATATTGTAAATCCATTTCTAGTTGTATCAAAGCATTCTCGTTGTCTTCTCTAGCATCTGTAATTTGGCGGGAACGCGATGCGCGACTTTATAGGCTCCGCTTGGTGTTTGTTGCATAACTTGCATTGGACGACAGGAGGTTCTACATCTGGAACCCCTCCACTCGATTCTTCAGGCAATTGCCTGGCATTGGTTATCCCTCCAATAGAAGCATCTCGCCAATGTACTATGGTGCTGGCTATTTGGCCGCCACAGACAACTACAAGGTTCTAATAGCCTACATGCGTGAAGGTCAAAAGGAGGGGGAGGGAACTGTCGAGGATGTACACGTTTTATCATTGAGAGCTGCCAGCTTGGGGTTGTTGGAGGGTGCCTGTGTGTTGCGAGTTATACTGATGTAGCTATTACTTGTAAATTTCCACCTTAAAACTAAAATATAAGATTAACAATACTTGTAGAACATGTCACATCCAGATCTCCAACACGCCAAAGACCAATCATTCTCTAACACGCTTTCGAATGACCCACAAAGTCACACCAGTTTCTTGCTCAAGATTCTTCTCAGCTCTATAAAAGCCAAACCCTCTCCTCATTAGTCACCACCACATTCATTTCCAACAAGACAACATTACAGTCATGGCTAGAGTCAGGGGTGTTTTACTTGTAAGCCACCTGAAGAGACCATTGAAGAAAGTTAGACTCATTCTGCTTGGCCTTAAACTACAGCGGTGGCGCTTAGCTGCGATTCTTGGATGTGTTGCTGCAACTAAAAGGCGGTGTTTGAGCTTCAATGACAGATTTGGTTTGAAGGGTTGCATGTAAGAAGTTGATACATCTGATGATCCGAATAGCTCACACTTGAGAAGAGTTCATAGCACTATCAGTCGTTCTTCTTCGACTGATTATGAGGATTTTGATCAGAGGGCTGATGCATTCATTGCTAATTTTCGAAGGCAGCTCAGATATGAGAGACAGGTTTCTCTGGAGCTAAGCTACTGCAGGAGGGACAGTTTTTAGAGATGAGAGAGTGCATTATTTTTGTCCAAGTTTATTTTCAAGGAACTAAGGATGATACAAATTTGATTCGTTTATTGCTGCTGCTACTTCATTTGGGCGTTTTCATGAAAAGCCATTGGATGTAGTTTTCCGAACATAATAAGATTTTGTTCGTTTTTGGAGCTATGTATCACAAATTCTGAATTGAAAGGTTAATCTGTTATTGAAAGCTGCTGACTCTTGTTCTGTGAAGGCATATGAATCATCTGACTTTGGCAAGAGCAGCAATATGAGTAGAAATTAATAGATCCAAGATACATTTCTATCAAATGAATTGAAAATTTATAGAGAAAAACATCTGCATTTCTTCTGTATTTAGTATCTGTATATATTTCTATGTGATCTGTTCAGGAATATCTATAAGAATATGCTTTCTTTTTCTAAACCATATCTATGTTCTATTATTCCAATTTCCAGGCAAACATTGCAAAACCATTGTGCAGATTATATTGTGTACATAACTATACAACAACATTTCGGCAAAATAAGGGAAACTAAAAATCCTGTGACATTTTCCTCCCATTCTGATATTAGAAAGACTTCTGATGTTAGTTTTACACAGACTGATCATTTTAAAACAAGAACCTCAGTTATGGTTTGGATCCCGATTCATAATCTATGACAGTCTCAAAAGCCCCAACCAAAGCTTTGACCTTGTTCCTCCTCTTCTCTTGTGCCATTAACTTACTCGTAGTCTCCTCAATCACATCATTGTATGCAGGAGCTGCCTCCTTCTTGTTGTTCCCTGCTGTAGCAGCCGCAGCCTCTTGAGGCTTTTCAGTTGCCTTTGCCTCCTCACGCTTTGCTTCTTCTTTGAGATCTCCATCTTGCACTTCCTTTGAATCATGCTCATGGATTCTGCCATCCACAACTACCATATCCTCCTCATTCTTGTTTTCATCTTCTTTGATCACCTCCTCAATTCTTGTTTCCTCGTTTGTCAAACCCGAGTCCTGATCAATGTCATTGCTTTCATCATCTTTGTTTATGTGATTAACCTCTTCAACATGATCATGGTCATGAACATCAATACTTTTCTCCGCTTGGATAACTGTCTCATTTTGGACATCCACATTTGCTTTTGATTCCTCTGCTGCATCATTAACAGAAGAAATGTCATGACCGTTATCTGAAGCAGGTTGTTGGTGCTGGTCATCAAGATCCTCTTCAGCTAATTTAGGGTCCGGAAAGTCTTGACAGTTGTCCTCCTCAATACTCTCAATCTTATCCACCACTCCAACCCCATGACGATTCAAGGCATCCAAATTAGCTTCAAGATTGAGAATTTCTGTTATGTCCTGACTCCTTGGAGCTCTTGAACTACCAGTACTACTAGTAGTACTTCTATTAATTCTACTATCCTTCTTACTTGAACCAGAAGTAATGCCACTAGTGCTTCTCCTCAAACCAGTGCCACTAGTCTTTGCATGTGAACCCTGTGGTTTGGTTCCAGATACAGATTTACTGGTACGTTTTGGAACATTTGATACGCTTCTAACCAAAAGAGATTTGGACCGGTGTGGTGCGTCCTTCAACTCTCTGCCTGGGGAGTTTAGTGACTTCTGTAGTCCTGAAGGTGACGGCGGCTTGTCAAAGGATCTTCTTCTATTTAGTGTAGGCTTTGGGGACTTAGATTCTTGATTTTGAGAATCATGAGGTTTTTTTAATGAACTGGACTTGGTCAGGGAAGGAAGCTGGCGCGATGAGCTTTCGGTTGATCTCAAATAATTTGGGAGTTGTTTTGCTGTTGATGATGAGTTCGATGAAGTTGAAGATGATTTATCAGTAGTTGGTTTTGTAGGTCTTCTGGTGAGGCTAGCGGGTGATGTGCTGCCACTTCTCTTCTCACTCTCAGGAGTAGTACTACCTTTTGGTTTAGTTGCCATGTATATGAGTAGATTTCTGTGATGATCAATCAGCTTATAAGCTTCAAATCCTACTAACCTCCCCTGCATATTATCGAAACGAAACCATTAGTTAGAACTTGAGAATTTTGTATTATGTGTGTATGTTATATAAACAAACAAACAAACAAACATGATTGGTGCCAAAACCATATTATAGATTTTTCACATCACTAAAAAGAGAATTGATTTCTCTATAGAAGAGAATATTGGTTCACAGTACACAAGGTATATACTATTTGTCCAACCTTAAGGATAATCAATTTTGGTGTCACCGTCCTCATATCTTGTTCTATACGATATCAAAACATTCCAATCTATGACCCCCAAAGCAAGCAATTGAAATAGTATCTTTTATGACCTCCATGCATCTGACACATGCATACAAAAGCAACCAACTCACACTAGAAAATATGAAGGACTAACTAGCGTTACACTTATATGGAGGGTTCTCAAGCGAAAATTCTATAGGATAAATCTGGAGTTAACTAGAAAATAAAAGAATAACTCTTAGGGTTTTGATTAAAATTGATAAAATATAATGAGACTACAATTGTTTAAGGATGTTTATATAATGATAAGCAAACCTTAGGGTAACTAACACCAAGTCTAAAAGCCTAAAACATAAAAGAAAACCAAATAAAAAAACTGTAAAACCTAAATACACTAAATCCCGAATCAAAATATTAAAAAGATATTATTTTGCCTAAATTTGATAGGGTTCACTCTAGTGAGTCTTGTAGATCTCATCGATCCCATTCTGAAAATGTATTATGCGTCTCGAACGGATCTTCTACAAAAAGTGCTATAATTCTGATTTACAATTAAAATATAACTTTTTGCACGGAAACCAGAAAATCTAAAATACAAATTTTTTCAATATTACAACAGCTAAAAACCTCTTTATACGCGTATTATCAATCATCAAATCATTCTCCTGATTCTACGTCGCTTCTTTATTTTTACCATCTTCAACTCAATTTCAGCTCATTCTCGTCCTACATCACTAAGGAAGGACTCAAAATTGAAAGTTTCCACCACATCAGGAATTCCAACATCAAGATCTAGAAATGCATACAAAACATATATGCTTCATCATGCATACAACATATATACGCTTCATCCCCTTCTCCATTTCACGAATCTTAAAGTCAGTTAAAAACTGAGAAGAAAAAACAGAAGAAGAAGACGGATCTGAGCATATGGAAATGGCGTAAAGAATGTAAATCAGAAAGAAGAGGGTGAAGAAAAAGAAAGAGAGACGAAGATAACGTACCTTGATATGGAAGCTGAAATTGAAGGAAGAGTAAAATTGAGGGTATGAAAGGAGGGAGGAATATAAAATTGAGGGTAAGACGGGTTTGCGGCAAACAAACTGAAAGAAGAAACCGGGATTTACGTGCACACGACTACTCAAATCAGAAAAACTGGTGGTGCTGTTTTATTAAATATGGATGGATCGCACATCTCTTTGTTTTGAGAGAGATAAGAGTTGTTGTGTATTTGTTTTGGTATGCTATGCATGTCTAATTTTGTTTCATAAAAAATCGAGGACGTGTGGCATTATGATGATCATTTTGACTGTTTCAATGAAGTTCATCAGTATTTTAGAAGCCGGTTTCTTGATCTTGGTTATAACGGAGTGGATATGCTTCATGCCTTTTTTTGAATAACTTCATGCCTTCTTTTGGAGTTTGGAATATGATCAAATATTTTCTAGAAATTAAAAAAAAGGCCGGCGATTATGATTCTGTGCGTTTTTACAGAATGGTTTGGATGAAAATAGAGCTACATTGAACTGATAGTTTGGTAAATGTTAGCTTTTCAAAATATGGTCATCTTATAAAAATAAACCCTTAAACAAAACTTAATCATGCCCTTTAATTGGATGAAAAATGTAATACCGAGTAGATTTAAATTCTAAGAGCATCTCCAATCATTTTATAATTTATCTATTATAAAGGAAGAAATTATAAAATGTGTAAAAAAATGAGCTCAACTCCAATAGTTATTCTATTATATTGTATAACATTAAATGTTTTTTGTATAATTTATATATCTATACAAATATTATATATTTATTCAAATTAAACCTCAAATTTAATGTTAATTTTATGACGTTTTTCCTTTATTAGAAGAGACAAAATGAATTCTATAAGAAAACAATACGTTTTAGAGATTTATAGATGAATATACAAATTCTGAAAATTATATAGATATAGAAGATATGTTTCTCTCTTTTTCTACTTTTTGTAATATAGAAAATGCTTTTAGAACTAAAATATGATGTTTTTTTTATTTAAAATAGAGATAATTTTAGTTTACATGAGTTGTTTGAAATGTTCTAAAACAAAATGATTGAAGACAAAATTCTTATGTCGGTCAATTTCACTAAAATTTTAATCAATTTTATCGTATAATTCAAAACTATAGAATAATATTTCTTGTGTGCCGATAAAGTAAGGGGTTTTGCTTCATTTTGCTTTTAGTCACTTGTAAACTGGATAAGAATGCGTGTGGATTATTCATTGGTTTAAAACCCAATTAACCTAATTGTGATTACGTACGTAGTCATCTAAACAAACTAACGTGGCCCTATGTCGAGGCAGTAAGCCAAGCTGTTCTTCTGCATTTTGTTTTTAAGAACAGTTGGTGGGAGTATTGTTAAGTTTTGATTAATGAAATTATAAGAATATTGATTATGTATACAAACCATGTATTAAAGGACATTGATTAGGTATACGAACCATGGCCTCCAGATGAGTCATTATTAGGGTTTAATCAGTCATTATTAGATATGACTTTATTTAAATTTAAAGATTGAATATGTTTTAACACAATTAATCTTAATCTTTAGATTAAAATAAAGTTATATTCGATGATGACTCATCAAACTTTCCCTGATCAATAACTGATCAGATGAACGAGACTGTACGAACCATATATTATGGTATAACCGGATTGTAAAGTGCAATTGTATTTCACATTTGTTGAGTTTGTGCCACATGAATATAAATCTTTGCTTTGCTTTGCTTTGCTTTGCTTTGCTTTTCTTTTCTTGTTGTGCAGGCCACCCCATTTCTTAATAATTTCGACCACAATGCTCATGGCATTAAGCTTATCTTAATAGACTTCATCGCTAACGAACAGGCAGAGCAAACACAACTAGCTAGGGTTACATCACAGATAGAGGCGAGGCCGGTGAAAGCTTACTTAGAAGCCAATGAATCAAGCATCTTTTCTCTTCGGCTACATGCAGACATGCACTACCAACTCATACTGTATGCTTTGTATCTATCAGAGTTTGGTAAATTTGGTATCATATTGAAATCAAAATTGTGTATCTAACTAATTTGGAAAAGGTAGAGGGTCTTACGTGTTGAGGGTTGTATGAATGGGAAGTCTAGGTAAGTCTTCGCATCATGTTTAAACGGTTTTGGGAATTAATCGTATTTTGGTATACAATACTAGAGTGCGTTACTTATCGTGTATGGATTCTTGTTAACTCAAGAGTTAAGAACGTATTTAGCCTAACGCATGCAGTAATTACTTCGTTAATTGTTATCAATTGTTTGTTGTCAAAAGAGAAAATGCTCATTTAGTACTAATTTAGCCCTCTCTTAACCCATTTAACTGATTCTAAAAAAATGTGTTCATTCTAATATAAGGTGCATGTCATTTTTTATGCTCAAATGAACAAATTTTTATTAAAACTCTAAAGAATCTATATTTCCTTAAACATGTTTATAGAGAGAAAATATAAGAGAGAGAAGAGTTGGTCGGAACCCCACCATACTCTGGTCGTCGAATTTCGATCACTGGAATCTCGTCGGACACTTTAAAACATCACCAGAATATCTTCAAATCTTGTCAGAACCATTTTGTACCTTCGTTGAATGTTTTATTGGGTCAATAATAGTGAAAAATGATTTACTAAAGGTAATAAACTTTATAAATATGCATTACTAGGGGTAGTAAACTTTATATTATTAGAACTTTACTGGAAGCAGTAATGATAAAAAATGATTTATTGGGGATAGTAGACTTTATAGATAAACTTTACTGAAGACAGTAAACTTTATACAGAATTTATTAGAGGTAGTAAACTTTATGAATAAACTTTACTAAAGGTAGTAAATATTAATTGAACTAATTTCAGTTTACCCTCCTGAGATTTAGGGTTAACATCATTTCACCCTTTAAACTTTCAATTTTGAAAATTTACCCCCTAAACTTTACTATTTTAATAAATCATGTCGAATTAATGAAATTCCGTTCAATTTTGAGGTTAAATAATAAAATGAAATTTTAACAAAATAGTCACAAAATGTGGTTTTTGTTGTTGTATGACTATTTTGGCTCATATAGTGAGTTATAAAGTTAAAATTAATGTCTAAATTAGGTGAAAGTTTAGTAACTGGGGATGATTTATGAGAATTAAAAACTTTAGGGGGTAAACTTTCAAATTTGAAAGTCCATGGGGTGAAATTATTTTAGTTCTAAATCTCATGAGAATAAACTGAAATTAATCCATATTAACTTTACTCAAAACAAATCAAAAACATAATTTACTACTCCTAATAAACTGCAGTGCTTCGTTGAGCCGACCTTGGCCAAGCTGCATATTGTGGCTCTTGGGAGGAGGAGGTGCGGAAGGAGAAATGTGACTTCACCATAGTGGAATCGGAACGAGAAAACTTGTAGGCGTTGCTTTGTCAACGACTCAAACGACGACAACCTCTTACTCTATCACCATCGGCATTGTTGATCTTGACGGTGGCGGCGACGAGTCAAGGACATCGGTGAACCCTCTCTGCTTCATCGTCGTCACCAGTAAACCTTGACCCGATCGTTGTTGTAAATCTTACTATCGTGATGGGGTGTCGAGTTGAGGGCCATCAAATCTGGAGCGTAGGTCGGAGATCGAATAAGTTGATGGTGTGGAGGGGCGGATCAGTGACTTGTGAGATCTGAAGATTGAGATCGAGATCAGTGGGTTTGGGAGTATAGAGAGAGAGACATGAAAACAAAATAGATATGAAGATGAGAGATGAGAGAGTGACCATGGTCGTAATTTAGTAATTACGTTAAGGACGAAACAGTAATTTTAATAAAAATCATTGGAATGACCTATCCAAATTTTTTTGATTGAAATGAGATATATTTTTGTTATTTTTTAACTAAATTGACATTTTCCCTTGTTAAAATGAGAATCTTAGAGAATGACAAACTAACAAATGACGGTAATACTTCAAGAATGAAGATATGAGGATGAAAGAACTTATGCATGTGATTAGTTAAAAATTATGTTGTTACCTAGATACTATCATTAAAATTAATCTAACTCAAGAGATAAGAATTCCTTGATCAACTTTTATTTAGCTACTGAGGGAACAAAGTGAGCAGTGGTTTAGTTAGTTAAGGTGTTTTACTAATAATTTTGATGTTATGAATTCAAATTTTATTAAATATATATGTAAGCTGAGTTATTAATATTTTTTTTAAAAAAACTACACAGGTCGCACAACAAATATTAATAAAAATCATGGATCGTTCATTCATTGTCATTCTCTAAAGAAAACGTTTTTGCCTCTTCCGAAAAGGAGAGCTCTTTCTCTCTCTAAAACCCCAAAGCTTGAGACTTTCTCTCTGAAGTCCAAAGCTTGAGCCTTCATCGCTTCTGGGTGTTCAAACACAGGCAGAAAAAGTATTAGGTAGAACAAAGAATCATCAACCTCTACCTTTCTTTAAGTTCAGTAATTTTTCATGTATATTGGATTTTCTATAGTTTTCTGAACATGATAATCAGTTCTGGGTGTTCATAGCTTGCTGGGGTTTTCATCTTCATCATCATGAATCATGATCATCTTTTTTAATTTTATTTATGTTCTGGTATTTTCTGTTGCTCATCAATAAGTAGTTTGTGAATCTCTAATTTCTGTTATGGTGGTTTTTTCTGTGAGAGATTTAAGTTCTTGAATCCCTTAAATCAAGGGGTGAGAGAGATAGAGAGAGAGCTTTTGTAACCATAGCTACTGATTTTGTGTGCAGAATAATTCAAAGAAAAAAAAGAAGGAATAGAAGCCCACATTTTTTCGGGATGATATAAGGGGCATGTGGCTATCTGGGTCCTTTTTCTACTCCTTCATTTGTTCCTTTTTGAGTTTTCACAAAATCCATATTATTGGGTTTTTTCCCTGTTATCATTTCTCTTTCCATGAATGATTCAAACAATGGAAACAGAGGAGGTCTTGCTATGCTTATATTCTGCTTTGTTGATCCTAATTATAGATATTTCAATCTGATTATCACTGCATGTTATGGGTTTCTTTTTGATTGGTTCTTGTATATGATGTATTGAACTTTTTGTATATGTTTGAAGTTGTGCGATTGATTTAATGAAGTTGGATATGCAGTTTAATGTATCCTTGTAGGGTAGTCATTAATAGTGATAACTTATTCCAATACAGATGAGATGTAGTCTTGTACATGGAGTGATTTGTATATTAACTTTTCGGCAAGATGACAAATTTGTGTAACAATTGTGGCAATGA
This sequence comes from Comarum palustre, assembly GCA_951800085.1. Lineage (NCBI taxonomy): Eukaryota > Viridiplantae > Streptophyta > Magnoliopsida > Rosales > Rosaceae > Comarum > Comarum palustre. Next base: position 17,058,054 of record OX637589.1, read on the forward strand.
AATCTGTCTGAATTTCAGCGTACTGCCAACCTTTTGGATGAAAGGTTTATAATCCTTGATTCTGAGTTAGAATTCCGGGTGAAATCAATCATGGTTGCTGGCTTTAGCAGCCTTTCCCTGAATGGAAGTAGGGGTCTGTTTTTGTCTTATGTTTTTCACAACAACCAGGAAGCTTCTTAGTTGATTGTAGCACTTCCAGAAGGTGGAATCAACCATTATGTCTGGCATCCAGTTTCAATTCTGATCAAAATATGTTTAAATGCAACTTTTTTGTGGCTCGGTATTCTTAGTATGTAATTAGATCCTTAGAATAAAAACCTTAATCGCTTTGGGTTTACATTGAATAATCTGTTTCATTATGTGGTTAGTGACTCAATGTCTGATTTTTTTCGTACAAAAACTGTCTGATTTGCCTACACATGTAACATTTGTTCTGCTTGAACCTATTCTTGGCAGCTTTCATTAGTTATAACCAGTCAGTGTTCTTTTTAAATGCCATTTTATCAAATTAAGGTTCCTTTAAATACTAAAGATGTGTTATCAGAACTTTGAAGTTTACTATTCTTTTACTTTGAAAATGGCATATCTGATCTAATTTGTGGATGTTACTATTCTTATAGAATTGAAGGACCCAGACCGTCCTTCATGGATGATTATTCCGGTAAAAGAGCTAGTGATGGGCTTCTCTCTAGAAAGGGGCCTGGCCTTGTTTTAAGGGAAGCTCCAAACAGAGATCGTAATGCTCAGGTCTGCAGCCGGCTGGGATGTAGTGGAAGATTGAATTCCATGAAAGGTGCTCAAATTGAAAAACCCAAATCTTCAAGGCCTGCATTCCGCTCTTCTTCAAGTGGGAAAAAGATAGTTGGCAGTTCTTCGAGGTCTTGCATTTCTGTTAGCAACTCAAGAAAATCCATTAGAGAACCTTGCAAAAAGCTATCTTCTAATTTGGAAACAGATTCATCTGAAACCAGCAGTATTCAGGATGATCCAGAAGTTTCAGAAGTTACTCCTCCACCTGGAAAGATTCAGAGAGGGCTTCACCCTGAATCTAAAAATGGGGAATCTAGTGAGACCTCGTTGATGGAAATTGGAAGCTCTGATGTAACATCAAATACAAGATCCCAGGGGAACTTCAATCAGAGAACTGGATTGTGCAACCAAGAAACATTATCGGGTTCTGTTCCCTTAGGATCTAAAAACAACAACCAGACAACAAGGCCTAGCACGACCAGGAATGGCTTAAGAAATCTAAAGTGCAATTCGGTATCTGTTGTTCCTTCCAGTTGTTCATCATCAGACTCAAGCGCCAACAGGAGGGAAACCGTAAAGAAAAGAATTTTTGAAGGAGAAAGTAGCTCAGCTGCTAAGGGGAAGAAGATAAACGGGTCATCCTCAGGGCAAAACTCCACTTCGAGCCATAGAATCACGATTGCTGATTCAAGAAGTGGTCGAAATACACCTCCTAACAGGGATAATGGTGTTGCATCAGTTAGGACTCGGAGAAGTGTCGCTGGTCACACACGGGCTAGGATTTCTAATCAAGGAAGTGGAAACAGTTTGTCAAGCAATGGATCCTCTTCTGTTGGCCCTCATATGTCTGTCGACTTGAGTGGTGCTAGTTCATCACAACATTTACCTTTAGAAACTCCTTTAAATCAGGCGAATGCTTATAGTAGACCAGGTAGTAGCAGTAGACCAGGTAGTGGTGGTGGGAGTTTACATGGCATGATGCGATCTGGTACTGCAGATATTGGATTTTCCCGGTCTTTAATGAATCAAGATGGTCAGCAACGCTACAACATGGATGGGATTGCAGAGGTACTGTACAGAAAATTGATGTACATCGTATGATATCATTTACATCGTTTTTGTTGCTTGGTGTGGAGAATTCTAAAATAATTGATGTAGGGATGACTTCGTTGTCTAATCTGCCCAAATCATAATTTTATGTAGGTATTGTTAGCACTCGAGAGGATGGAACAAGATGAAGAGCTATCATTTGAGGTAGTTAATTATAGGTTTGGGTGTTTGTGTCGAATTTGTTGAGTGTTGTTAAACTGTTATTTATCTTATTGCAGCAAATACTTGTTCTGGAGACCAATTTGTTCCTGTTTGGCCTAAACTTCTATGATCAGCATAGAGACATGAGTCTGGATATTGATAACATGTCATATGAGGTTTGCTATTGCTTTGCTATTGCTACATTTCAATAGTACCTCTCAATGTTCCTGTTTTGTTTTGATTAATATTATGACTTAGTCATGATGCATGTGAACGTTTCATTGTATTCATGCCACTGATACAATCAATCCTAATAATCAACTAGTGGTGGGTCATACAATTTTTGCTACCTTTTCTTTATTTTCAGCAGTTCTGCTTACAGTTTTTGATTGGCAGGAATTGTTAGCATTAGAAGAGAGAATGGGTTCTGTAAGCACAACTTTGCCAGAAGAAGCATTGGCGGATTGCATTAAGAAAAGCATATATCAGTCTGAAACTCTGGAGGATGCATCAATAGGCTGTGATAACAAGGATGAAGTCAAATGCAGTATCTGCCAGGTCTTTTTTTTGATTGCAAGTATCTGCCATTTCATTTACCCATAGCTCAATTAGATTTTTTTTTCATGTGCAAACAACTTATATGCTTCCACAACTGTTTTAGTTAGTTGCACACACCTGTATAAGATTCCTCATAGAAAGAGACTAACAGGCAATAGTTGATCTTTAACAGGAAGAGTATGTGGCTGGAGATGAAGTTGGGTGGTTGCGGTGTGAGCATAGTTATCATGTAGTCTGCGTAAATCAGTGGCTGCGGGTTAAGAATTGGTGCCCTATTTGCAAGGCGGCAGCGGCTACAGCTGCAGCTGCACCCTCATCACCAACACCATCATTGCCCTCATCTCCATATTCCACATAATTCAGTCATTAAAATCTTTTGGAGAGAAGAGAGAGAGAGAGAGTGAGAAACATTCCTCATTGTACAAAACTAGCATCTCCTTTCTCTCTTCTGGTATAGTTCTCAACCTCATAATGTACAGATCAATTGTCTTTCACCTCATTTAGTTAATAATCCCGAGCTGTTGGTGTTACAGCGGGTAACTTTGCACTCTTTGTGGAACTGTGTATACATACAACAAAGTAGTGCTCTTCTTTCTACATTTTGGTTCTTTCTCTTTTTCATTTGCCAAGAAAAGAAAAAGGTGTTCGCTTGGTTTTGTTAGTTGCTAATTTTGGTGCCTTCACGGGATCTTGAACATTCATAGCACCCATTTGTATATATCAGCTCAGGCAGATCAGGATCTCGGGGATGGCTTTTTATCTAGAAATAGAGATAATTACCATTTCTGTTAGGACAAGTGAACGTGTATGATGGGACTGATCCCATTTTTATTTCTGCAACAGAGCATCAGAATCTAAGAAATGTGAAGAACCTGCCCCAGTCAGATTTTGGGTTTATTCATCTTGTGCTTGTAGTACATTAGTATCTTCGCAATCTCAGTGACGGCCCTGGTTTCCCTGTTCAGCTTTTGGCTGTACTTCCAGCTCAAACAATATCATAGGAGAGATAGAAAGTGATATTATTCTTTGGAAGAACTTGCTTTTCTTCCTCTTGGAGTCTTGGGTCTGAAGAAAGAATTACATTACAGTTCACATTTCGACTTTTACTGCGATCATTACTCTTGTCCAAATAATTAAAGGTACACAGATGTCACGCCTCTCCGAATTTAGAGTTTCCTTGAGCATTTTCGAGGCAAGCATGACTCAAGGAAGGTTTTAGAGAGCACAAAAGCATTCTAGAGATATCCATAATATGTTGGAAGGTCTTGGAAGCTTCTAGAAGGTTTGGGAAGAGGCTCTAGGACACTCCGGAACTCTCTAGAACCCTTAAGAGGTTTAAGGGTCAAGACCACTCCGAAATAAGTCTCTAGAACCTTAGTGAAAATTCATGAGCTAGAGAACCCTAGACTTCTCTAGAAACTTCAAGTAGACACCTAAACATATGTAGAATATTCTAGGTGCGTGTATACTTGTAAATGTCCTAGATTACTCTAGAATCTTAGGCAAGGGGGAGGATTCCTATAGATGGGGAGACACCCCTCCCATTTGGGTCATAGAGAGAGATCGAGTTGGATAGCATTCCAAACATACTTGTAAAGCTTTGTAAATTTACGTAGCTTAATACAAGTTTATCTCTATAAAAGTGTTTTCTTTGCCTTCTTTCGATGGTTCTAGCCTAGCCAAGGCGTGCGAGCGAATAAAACTGACTTAGCGTTGGGAGCGTTAAGGCCACACTAATACTTTGAGAGGAAAATAAACTCATGACACAAAGCTAGCTATATTCCGTTGGACGAAATCTCAAAAGTGGGGAAAGCCAGAAAGTTTCCAAAATGGGCATAAAGTTAAGGTTTGGATCGATTGAAAATGGGTATAAATTGACTCTGGTACAGACTGAAACAGCAAGTAGAGCGTCCATAGTGACGTGTGTAGGAATGGGCATAAAGTTAAGGTTTGGATCGATTGAAACAGGTACATATACGTACGATTGTGAACATGCTGCTCATCATTTCTGCACAGCCGCCTCAGAGAGACACAGAAACTGAGCTCTACTGAAAGATGATCGGAATCTTCAACCATATGCGGGCCCTACCCACAATAGAGGAATCACCGATCACAATTAGTGTGACCTCACTGTTAACGGTGTTAATGATGATGAAATTCCATCAAACTCCAGATAGCCCAGGTAGATATGAGCATCCAGATTCCAACATAACTAGCCTAAACCCGACCATGAAAGCTGTCTCATATCTCAGAAGTCAAAGCACAGATGAGTGCAGGTGTCATCTTCCCCAGCACAAAATGACAAGGACGGAGACTGTTCCCAAGACAAGTGAGGGTAGGTTTGGATCCAGCAGCCACATCAAAGCCCCAGCAAGTTTGTTTAGTCTCTGCAACTCTGTTTAGGTTCATAGTTATAAAGAACCAATAATGGTATAATAATATGCAGCAAACCAATTCTCAGTTCTCTGCTTCTTATGAATCTGAAGAAGCTTCATAACAATTGAAGAACAATTCAGACTTTAAAGAAGATGCAGAAAACTAACTAGGAACTCATGAAACAGAAAAGAATATGCATATATCACATATCAATCATGCATCATCTGTGAATCAACACTTACCTAAAGTTTATATAAATCTGTATGGTTCAAGGTTGACCAGAATCAGATTAGGCAGGCTAGGATCAAAACTCAGAAACAACAACCCAGATATTTGAAGGGTGCAGCTATAACCAATCTTCTTCTTTTGTTTTTGTCAACTTAAGGATCAAAGTTCAAGCTTGAATGTCAACATTGATCACACCTTGCCCTAACTAAAAATCTAAACAGTAAGGGGAAATTGGCAGGAATAGTGAGAGTAAAGGATCGTTTTTGAAAACAAAAAAGGTCACAACCTATAATACCATACCAAAAAGAAGAGACAATGGGTTTATGCGAGTCAAGAGTGTGTGTGTGTGTGTGTGAGCATGCACTTGCTTGCTGTAATATAAGCACAGTATAATAGAGTTATTTAGTTGAAACATTAAATTTATGCTTCAAAGACAACCCAATGATGTCAATGTGTTATTGTGATTGAAATGCCAATCAATTCTCAGATTTTAAAAATACAGACAGAGCATACTGCAGCTCTTACACAAGGAATTGTACCTTTCACCGAGCAACAGAACAGTATCCTGCAAAATTTTCTTATATTTCCTCTTCCTTGGCTGCAATTACACTGAAAGGTTGAGATCTTGAGTGATTGCAAATACAGCAGCATCTATGTTAAACAACAAAACAACCAAACATGGGGGTTTAATTTCAAAGCACCCCTTGATTGGTTGCAGTTAGGTCTGGATTAGTCCTGGCTCTGCAGCAAGCAAATACAGCCATTTGATGCTTGAACAGATGATTTCTTCTTGGAAGAACTGGAACTTTACCCACTTCGAAACCATCAGGTCCACCCTGACAATGTGAGTATGATTAGTTGTATCACTGATCTCGAACAACCACTGTCAGGACTTCGAGCTGGAACAGATCAACCCAACCACAACTTTGGTATGAAGGATATCTTCTTAATGATGTTTCATTCCTCAAATGACTGCATACAAATCTTCTCCAGCAGCAGTGGCCAGTCTTCTCCAAGTTGCTGTGGATTTAGCTCCATAGCAACCTTAAAATCAAGCCAAGATATTGAGCGCTGCAGTCTTTGCTCTTCCAAGGGCCCATTGCTGCCCTGCATATGCGGGTGGTTGCTTGGCCACATGCCATTGATAACCTTTCCTTGAAGCTGCTGCTTTGGTGCAGCATTCTTTCTTGGCTCTAAAGCAGACCTTGATCCCACCAACTCAACACAGGAATTGATCAATTGCTTTAAGTACGCATCCAACACATTATTCAACATATTGGCACATTCTGTAGAAACACCTCCAACACCTTGTGCTACTGCAATCTGCTCCATACGGTTTCTCAGGGTCTCTGTATCAGATAAAACCCCGCTGTCATAACAGCCAACAAAATCACAGCTGCTACCCACCGGAATAGCTTTGCGGGCCCCACCTACACTGGCTGAGAAGAACGGGATCCCTAGTGGAGCAAGAAGAGGACTTCTGGAGAAACTTGAACGGTTTGATTGTTCCGCCTCTTCCCCATCTTCCATAATTGCTAAGTTGGCCAGATCTTTGTTGAGCATCTGTGGTTTTCCTGTGGGACACCTGACTGCACCATCTCTTTCACGTTCAGGTAGCTCGGCAACTGGTTGAAGATGCTGCATTGGTCTCTGATAATCAAATGGATTTGCATCCCCATTCTCCATGATAATCTTACTGCCATTATCTTCTAAACCTGTGGATAGGTGCGGCACACTGTCTACCTTCCCAGTTGGTCCAAGTAGGCTAGGCCTATCCCTTAGCTTCCGCTCACGTATAGTGGACCTCCCCTTCCTTGGGGATAAAGGCACAACCCCATTTGACCAAACAGGCACATTTTGATTCTGATTCGAGAGAAGGCTCCCACTTTGTTCGTGCCCATCCTCTCTACTCGGAGAACTGTTTGCACCTTGCACCCCAGGTTTTGCAGGACCTGATGAATGAACTGGTGGCGGGATCTTGGCTTGGCATGCATTCTTCAAAATCGACAGTATAAAATGATTATGCAGCGCCAAGTTCTCACTCCCTAACACCCGGTGGCACAACTTATCAAACTCTTTCTTGCTAAGCTTCTGACTCAACAACTTGTTCAAGTAAAAAAAGTACCTCTTAGACTTCTCTGGCCCGATCCTCTTCACTAACTGAGCTCTCAAATCACCCAAATCGATCCTCGACAACTGCTGAGGTTGCATTTCTCAACAAACAGATTCATACACCATCCACAATAATTTACAAATCCCCTAAAAAGAAAACACTCTTACTCCTATCTCGAAAAAAACCAAAATTTACACTCCCCCATATCATTCATTGCAAAATCAATCTAACACTCTGCATACTACACCAAACACAACCACAATCCAGAAACCCCCAAATTTTAGCAAATAAATAAATTATAAAAACCAATCTCAAATGAGACTGCTACTTATTTCCCACAATGCAAAACCAAATCCCAAAACCCTAAAGATCACACCCACCTAAATTCACCGAAAACCAATACAAAATCAAAAACCCTAGTTCCGAATCACCTCGAATTCGGGTTCAGAGTACTTACAAACTTGAATTGCACCACCCTGCCAATGCAAAAACACCCAGAATCGAATTCGCGCAATTCGCGAGCTCAGAACCTCAAGGCTCGAAATTTCGAAGTTCCGGCGAATGAGATCAGTGAGCTCCGGCGAATTGAAAAACAGAGGTCGAGAGACAAATTCGGATTAAAGATGAAACGAAAGAAAGACAACAGAGCGCAATGAAGCGCGAAAGAAGGGAAATTGAAATAGTGACAAAAGGTTCGGGGTGGGTTTGGGAGATTGATGGGGAAGTTGTGACCTTGACGAATTTGCAGAGAGGCAAATCGAACCTCAGTGACTTCGGAGCTTTGGTTTCGCTTTCTCGCTCTTCGTCTCTGTTTTTTTCTTTTTCTTTTCTATTTTCTTTTTTATTTTGAAATTTTTGGGGTTTTTTTGTTTGTCTAATTTTGTTTGCTGATTTATATTCGAACTTCGGTTGCTCTATCTGTGTAGCTTGATCGCTACTGCTCTCCTCCTATTTTTTAAAAAATACTCCATCAATATTGCTATTGACGCACGTACTTTTTTATTTATATATTTTTATCAATATAAATTATAATCTTAACCGTTTAAAAATTTAATTAACCAATCAAAATCACATATGCAAAAAATCAATTTAGAAAATAATCGTTTACTCAACCAAATACTTCAATCAAATGGCAGTTATGATGAAATTTAGCTGCCTCATGAACTGCCGTCCATTTGATTGATGCATTGGTTGAGCAAACGATTTTTTTTTTTCAAATTGATTTTTTACAGATATAATCTTGATTGGTTAATTAAACTTTTGAAACAGCTAGATTATAATTTACATTGTTAGAAGTATGTAAATAAATAAGAGTATGCACGCACGTGTCAATACCAGTATTGACGCAAGTATTTTTTCTATTTCTTCCGTGTTTTTCTCTCTCCTCCCCTTTCTTCTGATTTCCTCGATTATTTATTTATTTTTTAATAAATTACAAATTAGTTATTAATTAAATTTAATTAATAAAAAGATCCACATATTACTAAATAAATAAGCATAAACTTTTACAAGTAAGGACAAATTGTTTATATTGTCGTCCTGTGACATTACATATTTACAATTTTGTTCATAATTAAAACATATTTCCTACTATTGCCTCTGACTAGAAATCCACTGCTACTGTCATTGACCAAAAATCAACTGTTGCAGCGCAAACCAAATTTTTACTGTTACTGTCAAAAATTTTACTGTTATTGCCAGAAATTTACTGCTACTGCACTGACCGGAAATTTGCTGCTACTACGCCGACTGAATGACACAGTAACAGTACATAGAATAATGACATAGTAGTAGCACACAACATCACCGCGCAGTAGTAGCTCGCAACATAATGACACAGTAGCAGTACACAACATGATGTCACAGTAGCAGCACGTAACATCGAAACTGAATTTCATAAAAAAAATGAAGCAAATCTACAAACTAAGAGTCCAATTTTGCAAACAAAAACTCATTAAAGGCCTAAATCTATTCAAATCAGAGAGAGAATGTACCTGAATTCCATGCTTGTGGCAGTAAACCTCTCAACATGTGCTTTCAAAACCTTACACATGCATCGAAGCAATAGAAGCTCTCGTGCCTCTCCGGCGTAAATCCCCGTTGACAGAACGGGTCGGGTTATCGATCTCCTCGACGAAATGATTGCTATAGTCCGGACATACCGACGACGAGTTGTCGTCGATGTTTAAAGCCACTTCGAAACCCGGTCCTCTTTGTTGCTCTACTGCAGCAACAAATCCGTCTACAAGTATCCCCGTCAATCGCTCTTCTTCCAGCCAAATCTCACTCCTCGATGACATAAGTCCCTTGTCGAAGCTTCTGATCTCGTTTGTGACCGATGAGGTAGCAGCAACCTCGGTTGGCACTCAGGCTGAATTGGTCCTCACAACCCAAATCTTGATCTCTGACTTCGACAATGATGAGAGAGTGAGAGAGAGACGAGGGATCAGATTATGTAGGGAGAAGATAAGTCAGAGACATTTTGGTCATAGATAGGTTGAATTCAGATCAGGCTTGGTGCAATAAGTTCTGGACTTGGGTTTATGTCTTAAATTGTATAGAAATTAATGAAAATGAATTTTTTTTGTTTTTAAATTTGGTATGTTACTTATATGTAATTCGTCATTTTTTTTTTCAGGATAACATTGTTATTCATACTTCGTTTTGTACTTTGTATTGACAACATTTGATATATGATCGATAACGTGATTCGTGATTTAAGAGTTGAAGTTTATGAACTTTAACATGACTGGATTGACAACGAACCGAGTGCTTTAGAGTTTAGAGTTGATCAGGTTTTATGGTCATTGGGACATAAGTCATCTCTTGCGCTCTTGAACTTGTATCACATGCCATCATTGTTTAGCTTTGTCAGTGACTTGGTAGAACGGTGAGTGACTAGGAAGCCAGTGGGTTGTTTCAATGAAATTCTAGCGTTTATTATGTCGTTAGCTCAAAGACATTAACAATGTTTGGAGCGATTGGTGGCTTATAGATTTGCATATGGCATTATTGTATGTGAGTTACCAATGTATATCTGCTTTTGTTATTGAGTTTGCCGAAATGTGGATGGCTTTTCATGGTACGTGCGATTTTGGTTTAGTCTCTATGGTGGTGCGACTAGTAATTTTATGTACATACTACTGATGACTATGTTGTCTACCTGATTTGTCTTGAGCCATTCTCGTGCATATAAATTGTGGCTCAATCGTGCATGTTATAGATCAGTTATCATGTCTGTACAGCTTGGCTCAATTTAACTTGAGTGACGCACAACGTATTTCTATAATGCATCTCTTAATAGTCTACATGGGCGATTACCTCTCCACACGAGCGATCGGTACAAAAGAATCAGGTCTAACTAGTTTCAAGATTTGTAGTTTATTGTTACTCCTTGATCAAATCATTCTAACAATCTTTAGATAACTAAAAGGGGGTGTTACATACAAATAACAAATCATTTCATCAAGACAAGTATGAGTTATTTTGTATAAAATTCACTCATTGTAGTCTCATACACATACAATGAGATTCATGAATTTCTGAAATTTAAAGTAAAAAATATAAATTTCTTAAAATAATTTTTAATTGTGAGAAAAGTTAGAAAACCATACAGTAAAGCTTAATAGGACAAAACTGAGAAAAAAATCAGGGACTTTTTTTAAAATAAAAAGAAATTACAAAAAAAAATCTCTTAAACAACCGACATTAGAGACATCTAATAAAAAGATATTTGAAGTTTCAAGAGAGTAGCTTCCAATCCAGATTTTTAGGGTTGGTAGAGAATGTCCTCATTCTTGAAAATCAAGGACTTTTTTGGTCTCTTAAAAAATCAAGGACTTTTTGTTATATAGTATATACATTTTTGGCAACTGTTAATTACTTTTAAAAGTACGAAATTAAGGTGAATATTCCTTCACTACTAATTGGGCCCCTGCCTCCTGGTGAAACTGAACAATTTCACTGCGGCCCTTTTACATCACTTCCGGGTTCGGGTAAAGAGTCAAATTACCCGACTGCAAATAAGCCCTAATTTCCCAATTTCCACCCAAATCGAAAAAACACAAAGCCCTAATTTTGAATCGGCTCTCTCCGAGCAAATCACCAATGGATTACATCGACACCGACGATTCGCTGCGCCGGCGGTCCAGGAAAATTGCTATTCTCGGCGAATCCGCTCGCAGGGTCAGTTTTTCATATTTTCGATCATAAAGTTTCCGACTTTTTCAATTTGATTCATATATCAAATTTATCGATGATTGCTTTTGTTTCGCTGTTGATTTGAGTTGTTATTGGACTGAGGAGTACAATCTGTGTTGAATAATGCAGCAATTTGAGTCGCCAAGGGAACGTTCCTATGAATTTATGGGAGAATTGGTATCAAATTTTACATATTATTGCTCTGAGTGTGCTTTTGTGTTTCAGAGTCTGAAATGTGGTACTTTGATCTTGTTGTTTTTTTATTTTTAGTGTAATTATTATTTTATGTGTTGCCTTTAACAGAACTATATGCAGGAGGAGGATATTCGGCTAGAGGCTGCACGATCTAGATGTAAAACCAAGCTCTTTTTATGTGTTCTTTGTATTTTACTACCTGTGTTTTGTGCTTTCTTGCAAGTGACTTGAAGTGTTTTCTTTACTTGACAGTGTCGAACATTTCCAAGAGGCATGGGGATTTAGCCGAGCGCATGTCTAGGTAAAAGCTCTTGGGAAATTTGTTAGCTTTCATCATGTGTTTTTGTTATGTGGAATCAGGTTTGCATATTATGGAACTTTCATGATTTAACAGGGATTCTGATAAGACAATTTACGAGCGTCTACATAAGGAATTTGAAGCTGCACGGGCTTCACAAACTCAAGGTAAATATATTTTATGTTGTAAGCTTCATTTAAAGGTTATAGTTGCATATAGCTTTAGGTCATCATGGCAAGTTTCTTTTTCTTTGCTTCACTGATCTGTGAATGCAGTTGGAGGTAACTCTTGGGTGTGGAAACTTATGTCCTGGATATTCTGTCAACTTCAGTGTTTTAAGTCTATTAAAGTCTTCCTTAAAGAAAATCTATTAAAGTATAACGAACCCAACCATGTTCAGGTTGAGTCTTGAGGGTTACTGTTTGATTGTGTAATAGAACCCTATCGGAGGATTACTATACTTTGTCCTTCTAGGTCGTTCAGCGGGTTATCAGGCTGTACTTATTAGGTCTAGGGATTGCATCCATCAATGGCTAGTCGCTTTTTGTATATGTTGTGGGTAGTTGCTTTTGGTATATGTTTTCTCCTCAAGCATTCCTATGCTTAAGGAGTGCACTCTTCGTTTCTATTCGACTTGAACTAATTTAATTTTTTGAATCTTTCTTTCTTGCAGAGATTTATTTGGAAGGTGAGCAATGGAATGATGGAATGCTAGCCACAATCAGAGAACGGGTATGGTTCTTTCAAATATTTTAAAGACTTGTTGTGGTTCTCATTGTTATTTGTTAGTTTAATGCAATGATTGAGTTGTTGTCTGATTTTCCTTGTGCTGTTCCGTGTTTCATGTTAAGCATGAAGACATGCCTTATCTAATTGATTTAGACTTTAATAGGTTCACATGGAGGTAGTAAGAAAGGCGATGGCAAGAGATGTAAGCTTGTTGCAGGGTCCTCATCTCCAAGAAAGAATCACTTACAGAGTTGGGGATAAGGTAACTTTCAGAAGATTTTTGTTTAATTACTAATAGGGGTATACTAACCTCTTGCTGACTCAGTTTCCAAGAACATAAATACAATTTTGCCTTCATTGAATAATAAATGTTAACAAACGAGCGGGTGATGACAGAAAGTTGGTTAATATTATGCAGTTAGTAACGTAGTATTCTTGTTATATTCATTTTATTGGATATATTGGTTGTAGTGAAGTTTCCTGACTATTGGCCACATTATTCTGTGAACAGGTTATTTGTTGTTTGGATGGGGCAAGAATTGGCATACTGTATGAGACATCTTATGCAGGTATCCCTTGTAATAATGGATATTCAATCAATTACTGATTGAAATGTGGTTTCATGATATGTTTCTATGCTAAGTAGCTAACAAAACAGAAATTTGATGTTAGCTTTTTGGGGATTGAAATTGGCACCCCCTTTTTCACAAAACCACACTCCGCTCCAGTGAGTAATTCTATGTGCATGTAGGTGTGTTTCGTAAAAAAAAGGGGTGCCATTTTTTCTTTTGGTGACATTAGTAGACTGAGGGTTGATAGGTAAACAAGAATAAGGGGTCATCTCTCTCTCTTTTGTGGCCGTATAGGTCTGGTTAGGGCTTATAGATCGTCAAATTATTTCGAGTCCTTTAGCACTGTAAGCTAACATGGTTTCTGTGATGGTGCAGGAGAACCCTGTGATATATACCACTTAGTACTTGAGAGCAAGTCATTTCTAGAGAAGATGACTGTCCTTGAACACACAATTCCATTTTTTTTGCCACTAACCGAAGCAGAAAATGATCTTCTTTCCTCCAATGCTATGGTAAGCTTTGGTTTCTGCATTGGGCTTGCTTACTTGATACTATTACCTGATCTCATATTGTATCCTGGATGATCTGCTTGCAGAAATTTATCGATTATGTTGGAGAGCTTTTGCGGGCTTATGTGGACAGAAAGGAGCAGGTATTATACTGGCATATCTAAACATGGGAATCTAGTGACTCTAGAATCCAAGATGTGTGCATGTATATGAAGACAAATTGTAACTATCAAAATAAAGAGGATATTATATGCACATACTCGACCTTCCGTGAACCTAAACTAGGTTAAGCCAAGTCCCCTTTCATTAGGTTCAATCCAAATCTGCCCCCTCAGATTTGGGTACAGGGAGTTTCGTGTACCATCCGTACATCCATGAAATGATGAAAGTTGCAATATACGTGGAGAATACAATTGGAGTGTTGAAAAGTTAAAGGAACTGCTGGAAGTAGCATGCATTGTGTGGTGGATTTTTGTTAGAGCTCTGTTTAAAGTTCAATTTAGATATTTATCATTTTAACTGGATTTTTGCATGTAGGTTCGGCTCATCAAGGAGTTATATGGGAACCAGATTAAAGAACTTCATTGTAGCATGACCTACCATTTGATTTTGTTTGCTATTGTTGATTGTGGCTGGTTGGTTCATTTTCCTTCCGTCATTAATATTTTATTTTGCTTTCAATATACTTGTGCATTACATTTGGATGTACTAAACTTGTCGGTAGTCATCTGTCTGAATTCTGTCTTTTGTGACCACATAAATGGTAGGTTACATGGGTTTTATATAGTGAGTCATTTGTTATGTTTTGAGATCAGCAGTTTGTTATTGTTGCTGATCTGCGAATCTCCTAAGTTGCACTCATAAACTCATCACTTTCTATATTTCTTTGGGAGACAAATGGAGCTGGTACTATCTTTTGTCATGTGCTAATAGATTCATCCTCCAAGTACAGATGTTTATCATCATGCTGAAGAGTGCAATTTTCTTTTGTGCAGCCAGGTAATTGTAAAGCTTAAATATGCAGATTTTGTTTCAGTCCTTCCAACTAATGTCAGTGTGATAGCATGGCCCATTCAAATCCGGAGATTCAGTCTAAATACATCAACCATGAATGCACTGGAAGGTCCAACCTGTCTCCTGTATGCAGAGGATGCCTTGAGAACTAAGAGCTTACCTGAAGGTATACTTTTGAATGATTTTTTTTCTTCAGTAGTACTGTCATTAACAACTCTATCCTGATTACATGAATCTGTGACCACTGGTGTTAGTTACGCTGCTAACCAATTGGCGACGGCTCACTAGCCATAACTTTCGTTGTACAGCTAAAAGCAAAGATATGTAGATCAAAGAGTTGGTCATGGGGCCAAAACATTTTTCATGCACTTCTTTACAGCGTTCATGTATATGTTCATTTTCTGATAAAATGCTGATTTCGTGTTTTTGGCTCCTAATCCAGCATATGCGGAGATAGTGTTGAATTTGCCACAAGCTCTTAGGGAAATGCATGAGTCCCCATAATATCACATTATCACACCTGTGAACGCATCTGGATTTGTACAAAGCCGTAGCAAAAATTGGTTTTGGGCAAGGTCTTAAATATCGATAATTTCGCCGATATATCGGGGTTTGCAGCAAGTGAAGAATGCTAGGGATCAACTTTTGTCTGTGGGAGTTGCTATTGACAATTGTTTCACTCCCCTTGCGAAGAGTTTGTAACTCAGTTTTGAGCTACATAATGCTCACTCTTGACACTGTAGAGAATTGCTCTTGCAGAGCAATCCAAGCTTCTCTAGATGTCCTACATCCAATGATCACATCAACAGTATCTTCATCCAAAGTGGTCATCAGAAGACTAAGAAGAGCCATTTCTGTTTGCTTCCAAGCTTCATAAGCTGCAGTCTCCTCGTTAGTAACACCACCTTGTGAAGAGCATATCTAGGTGGAGCTACTTTTGTTCCATCATAAAATCCAAATAATCCATTTCCAGCAAGAGTGGATTGGAATTGAAAACTCCATTTAATGAAATTTCTTTCACCAAGACGCATAGTAATGATGCTCAATAAGGAGCGCATCAGAATGCGAGAGACTTGGTGTTGAAGCAGTTGTACATTGAGGATCCATATCTGCAAATACTCTCTACGTACTAATGAATTTACTTCTATAGTCATAGAAGCACAAACAAGCAAACTTCAACAATCACTCGAAGCAAGAACAAAACTCACCGCACTTTCAAAGATTACTCGGAGTAAGAAAAGATGCTTAGATTTCCTCAAATTTTACAACTGCTCACAAGATACTCACGCTTTACACATATATCAGACATCTCAGGCTTTGCACAATCTGCTCCCTATCCTTATGTTCCCTCAAAGACTTAATTTCAGAACAACAGAATACTCAGGACAAGCTTGCTTTTCAGACTAAATCTCAGAGAAACTCTATACTAGTAATTTTCAATTGCTCAAACTGTCACAACTCAATTTTGCTCATTTTTGCAATAACTCAAATCACCACTCAATTTTGCTCATTTTACTCTTTTTTGCACTAACTCAGATCACCACTCAATTTTGCTCAATTTTGCACTAACAAGCTCAACTCATCACATTTTTAGCTCAAATAATAAACTCAGTTTATCACAAGAAATTCTCAAAAGTAGATATACTCAGATTACACTAACGAAACCTCAATTCTCAATTTCAAGCAAAAAATCTCACGATCTTCTACTAAATTCTTCAAGCACATACTTCATCTAACACAGGTCTTGCTTCTTTAAAACAAAACCTGAATCGATTTATCATAAAAGAGTCTTAAGAATCAGAATCACCTCAATTTAGTCACAAACGGAGATATCACACTCAATTTCACCTTCGATGGAGCTCTAAGCCTCAAGCCACAACTTTCAAAGCCTCTGATTCGTCAACGATTCGTCAAATCGTAGATCGACGAAAACTAGATCTAAATCAACAGAAAAAAAAAAACTAATTTTCAAATGGGGGCCTAGTCGAACCTTAACTATTACTTGAGAGTATTCTCAACAATAAGTTTGTATTGTTTTGTTTAGGTTGATATACACTTTAAATCTAATTTTCCGAACAAGAAATAAAACTAACAAGCACCACATTTTGAATCTGGTTGAAGTTGAACTATGTGAGGAATCTGGCGCTCATCAAAGTTCAAAACTTCAAACAAAAAGCAGTGCATACTTCAAAAGTCTACAATCTCAAGCTTATTTTATATTCTGGGTCACCCATAATCCAGTCATTATTTTTGTAATCCGCACACTTAATTCGTTCCTTACTGGGCACAGAACATGACCTGCAATAGCAAATTTGGAGTTTAGCTTCAAACCCTTGTTCCTCTAGAGCAATTATGGTTTTATGGATTTTTCCAAATCCAATCCCAGCATAAACTTCAACAGTTCAACTCAGAGATACTCAAATCCAAAATGAATTTGAAAAAGTCCCACTAAAGCAAAGAAGCTATTACTTTAATGTGACCATGACAAAGAAAAAGGAAAACCCCAAAACCAGCCACAAGTCCACATCTTTAATCTGTAGTAGTAGCTACTAGCTAAGGCCAGGCATGCTTTGCCAATTGTCATGCCCATTTTTTCAAAACTCACCACTTTTTTTCAGTTTTCAGCCAGACAATTCTTTATGGGGTCTCATTTTACTATTGCCTTGCCGACTCCATCCCACAGTTACTATCCTAAAGGTTAGATCCAACCCAAACCCACCTCCCATCATGCTTTAATATTTATACATTACAAATGGCAATCATGACAACCCAACTATTCTTCACCATTTAGTTACACTAACAATGAATGCTCATCTTCTTCCTGTGCTCTCTCCTCTTCTTCTTCTTCTTCTTCTTCTTACTCTGAGCACAACTATTGCTCAGCTTCGGGTTGATCATTACAGAAACACATGCCCGAATGTCGAATCAATTGTTCATGCCGCAGTTAAGCAGAAGTTTGAGCAGACATTTACAACTGCACCAGGCACTCTCAGACTCTTCTTCCACGATTGTTTCGTCCGGGTAATTCCCTCTTTTACTTTGCTTGTTTTGAAACACTGTGTTCATATCGAAGATAACATGCGACTGAAACTGAGTGTGGATGTTTTGGATGTGTGTGTGTAACTGTGTACAGGGTTGTGATGCTTCTGTGATCCTAGCGTTTAGGAACAAGTCGGCAGAGAAGGACAACCCGGATGATATGTCACTCGCCGGAGACGGGTTTGACACGGTGATCAGAGCCAAGGCTGCTGTTGATAGAGTGGCTGGATGCAGGAACAAGGTTTCTTGTGCTGACATTCTTGCCATGGCTACCAGAGATGTCATATCACTGGTGAACACAAAGTTTATTCCCTCTTTTTTGTTAGCTTGCATCATTCATGTCCTTTAACTTTCGGTGGTGATTGTATAACATGATATCATTTTTATATATTAAGCCGAGCGCGCGAGGTTTCCTGTTCACGTGAACGGTGCTCTTCCGGTTTTACTCTTGATTTTTTTTTTAAAAAAATTACAGTCTAACCTGATTAAAACAAATTAACTCTTTTATCTTTTTTTAGTTAATTACAGCTTGTCATTGAGTTTTTTTTAATTTTTTGATTAAAATAAAATAATTTCTTAGCCACTTTTATTTCCTACCAGCTCACACCTTCATTGACTGTTTTACCTCTTATTTTATGTTTTATTTTCATCCAACATGTCCCGATCCCTTTTTACGCTCAGCTTTTACTTGATTACACCTCATTAACCTTTTACCTTTTACTTTATTACAGTTTTGCAAATGTTTGGACAAAATGAAAGTTCTCATATGGGAATGAAAACATGGGGGTTGTGGTGGCAGCATATATATATATATATATATATATATATATATCAATCCATAGTTAATTTATGTAAATCCTTATAAATATTCACTTAACAGTTTTTAGATTATTCTGATAACAAATTTTATTAGGTATTTCCAGTTATTATTGATGGATACTTCTTTTTTTAGTATAACTATATGAGTTTTATGGCAAATATATGTTAGTGTGGGTACCTTAATACATGTATTATCAAATTTTCTTAATTTTTATTCAAAAAGATCCATCATTATTGAGTTTCACACAGATATAAAATAAAATCCTCCTGCACGCTCTTTGAGACTGATATCACTAATTTAATATTGAAATTTTAAGAGCATCTCCAGCAGGTGTATTAGAAAAATTGATAAGTTAGCAATAATTTTGATTTAGTTATTCATTTTAAGCAGTGTGATTACAGCAAGAATAACTAGTTAAATTGCTAAATTTCAAATTGTTTTTTAAAATAAATGATCAACAGCTAAAACAAATTAAATAGATCTATCAATAGTGAAGAAATTGTACCGTTAGAGAATTTAGCAATAATGATTTCTATCTCCTCAAATTGATAGATCTATCAATTTTGTTTAGCAATCTTGAGATTTAACAATATTTTAAGGATTCTGCTGGAGTTTCTATTCATTCTAAAAATTGATAAATTTTAAAAAATATTTGATTTAACAATTCTGGTAGAGATGCTCTGATATGCTATCATAGTATTAATTTACAGTTTGAGATAAGGATCTTCTACACTATATAAAGGTTTTAGGGATGAAGGTGATGATTGTTGGCCCAAAAATAAAGGGCAATTGCCCTTTGGTGAGGATAGTTTAGGAGCACAAGATGAATGAGGGTCCAAAGTGATGATTCTTATGCACTGTCACTCACATGTAGTGCGGTTTCGTGTCGAAGCCAATACAAATTTGTCTACTTTCATAACTTGAAAAGGGAAATGCTTCTTTTCCAATACTCTGCATCATCATCAATTCAATCACTATTTTTACCACTTAGAGACCTTTTAACGTTTTGAGCAACTGTTGCGCAGAGTGGAGGACCATTCTATGGCGTTGAATTGGGAAGACTAGATGGGAGGGTGTCAACAAAAACCAGTGTGAGGAAGCATCTTCCTAAACCTGATTTTAGAGTCGACCAGCTGAAAGCTATGTTTGGTCAACATGGTCTCACTCTAACCGATCTCGTTGCTCTCTCGGGGGCTCACACCATCGGTTTCTCACATTGCGATCGATTCGGCCACAGGGTACACAACTTCAAGAGCAAGAACAGAATTGACCCGACCATGAATGTGGGTTACGCAATGAGCCTCAGGAAACAGTGTCCGAAGAATGTAGACCCTAGAACTGCGATTACTTTGGACCCAACAACGCCGCGGAGATTCGATAACATGTACTACAAGAACCTTCAGCAAGGAAGAGGGTTGCTTACCTCTGACCAGTGTTTGTATACCGACACCAGAACAAGGCACATCGTCGACTTCTTTGCAGCAAACAACACAGCCTTTGAACATGCATTCGTGGCTGCCATTACAAAGCTTGGTAGGGTGGGGCTTAAGACTACTGCAAAGCAAGGTGAAATTAGACGTGATTGTACTGCTGTAAACTAAATAGTTTTATTAGCTAATGATTTCCAAGGAACCTCTGATGTCAATCTTAAAACTAACTATAGCTTATAGTTTTACTAGCTAATGATTTCCAAGGAACCTCTGATGTCAATCTTAAAAATAAGAGCTTGGAAAATCGGGTACTTCCTAATCGGAAGCAAGGGAACTACAAAAATTTCTAATGAAATCCTGAAGGGTGACAGAAGAATCCTCCCATCAGATTTCATTAAGATCCGAGAAGGTGAAACCCTTAGCTATGTACAATAATAATGCAAAGCATCAAGAACTGATATGAAAGATAACCGATGAGTAAAAACAAAAACTGTAATTTTTGTTATTTGGCCTGCTAAAAAAGTAACCATAAAATCGTAAACTAGTACACTAGTTTAGCTCTCATTCGGTTATTACTATAGCTCTAATCTAAACACAAGGTCACTGAAGTCTTGATTCATCATCATCATGAAAGCTACTGACCTCTTTCTTCCCTACAGAAGGCTCCTCTCCTTAAACTGTATAATGCTGTTGGATGTTATCCAAGTCCAGCCCTTTCAGCTTCACAACAGACTCAACATGGCCCTTCAGTGTGTTCAACTCCCTAAGCATGCAACAACAACAGTAAGATACTCTCAGCAACTCCACAACAACTTTTATGTCACAAATAGGATTTACGAGTCATGTTAAATACTGTATGGTCAGTATCTTAATCAAGTCTCAGAACAAACATGCTCACTACGAGAAGCCAAAAACATGCAGCGAATATATTTGGTGCTTACCTTGCAACCTCAGCCCTTCTCTTGGCTTGTTCTGCAATCTCTGACAGTTCCCGGTAGCTGCTCTTGTCACTGAAGATATTGGAGCTTTCCGGTGGTTGAAGACCATGTAAGGTCCTCTGTGTGGTAGCCCACTGTGCTTCTCTCTCCTCTTTTCCATAGTCTTTCTTTGTAGTAAACGCGGTCTGTTTGTGGAAAAACGGATTAGATGAAATAACGTTAGAGAAACTTAAGAGGATATGAACAATCAACATACTATGGGTGTAAGTTTCTTCTCTAGGATGATAAATCATAAAATATACCTTGTTCTCCAAAAGATTATCCCAAGCTTTTCCACTAAGGATGTACCGGATTGCAAACTTCAAAAAATCAAGAGGAAAGTATGTCACCACACTGAAAAGCCAGACCAAGCCAGCCCAACCCCAACCACATCCATGTATCCGTAATCCGTGCAAAACCCCAGTTGGCATAGACAGCTATCAAAGTCGCCACCTGCCATATTCAAAATGTGAATTCCCTCTTGTTTTATAAATCCAATATCAAAATTTAATGATGTCAAAGCAACAATCGATAAATGTCTTAAGCCACCAACTAAAATTTGATAACAAATGCTCTTCCCACAATACTGATGTCTATCCGATAAGAGTTACCACAAAAGTGATAGTAATAGTTTTTAGTCTTTAGCATTTAATAAAAAACTCAATTGCATAGTAAGTCCCAGAGAAAAACTACACTATGTAAAGTAATCAGGCTGTGAAAACTTACCAACTGAGCAACGAAGAAAGCTGAAAGCAAGAGAAGTCTAGGGCGTTCCAAAAAGGAGAAGCCACGGGACCTTGTGACAAAGATAAGGGCTTGGCTAATAATACTGACTTGTAAGTATAATGCTGCCATCATTTCACCGTCTCTCATTTCAATAGTAGGGTGATTCCTCAAAGAACGTACATGAAACTTTTCCTGCGCATTATAAATGAGAGATTGCAAATGGTACTAAAATTGGCAGATATGCCTTTTCCGAACAAATTTGAGCAAATTAACCATACCGAGAAGAAGTCTGTATCATTCATCAACCAAAAGAACACTACTGTCATGAAGGCCATGCAACCACCAAGAACAATGTCAGTAGCAAAAATTTCTTTCAGTTTCCAGTTGTCTGGCATTGGAGATGGTTTCACTCGGTCCTTGGATACTGTCATGATCGTTCCTAGCAAAAAGGTCGCCACATGGTCAGACCAAATATCACTAAATATAGAGGTACACTATACCAAGGCACTTAAATCTTACAATCATTTAGTACAGCAATGATGAATACCATGAAAGGGGAGAAGTCAAACTTCCATATCAAAGCGATGAACATAAAGCCAAACTGCCAGAGTATAGCGTATAAGAACAAACAGACAAAGCATAAGACACGGGCAACAGTAACATTTGAAAACCTATTATTGCTTCACTCACCACTATACGTATGGTAATTGAAACGGCATTATTGAAAATGAATTTCCCTTGTATTATTCAATTACAATGTGATACATATATATATATGCTATACAACCATCTATGGTAAGAAATCTCTGTTAATACAATTGATGATAACTGCATAATAATAGGGATTAAATCAATCAAGATTGAATGAGACGTGAATCACTCTTGGTTTGTGGAGAGGAGTGATTCACTCGGTGATCAGAGTGATTACTGCTAACACCCCCTCTCAAACTTAGCATGCCTGCACGAAGAAGTTTGCTGGAGAGAAGAAGATGACGTGATTTAGAAAGAGGCTTTGTTAAAAGATCAGCAGGTTGATCTTGAGAAGGAATGAAGCACACTCTATGACTGTCCATTGCAACCTTTTCTCAAACAAAATGATAATATAATTCTATGTGTTTGGTACGAGCATGAAACATGGGATTTAAAGCCATGTATGTGACACTTAGGTTGTCACAATGAAGCATGATGGGAAACTGAATTTGGGCACCAAGTTCATATAACAAGTAGGCTAACCAAGTAGTTTTCGAGCTAGCATGAGCAAGCGAACGATACTCAGATTTGGTGCTTGACCTGGCTACTGTTGGCTGCTTCTTGGAACACCATGATATGAGATTAGTACCAAGAAAGATGAGATAGCCGGAAGTTGATCGGCGAGTGTCTAAACATCCTGCGCAATCAGCATCAGAGTAGGCAAACAGATACACAGGTTGGCATTGTGGAGTGAATTGTAGTCCATTGTCAAGAGTGCCTTTGATGTTGCGTAGTATACGTTTGACGACTGTTAGATGAGCAATCTTTGGTTGACTCATGAATTGGGAGATTGAATTGAACCTATATGCAATGTCTGGCCTAGTGATGGTTATGTACTTCAAAGAACCAACTATTTTTCACAGAATTCTGTAGGATTAGGAAGCAGGGCATCTTCATGGGCAGTAAGAAGAGCTTTAACAGACATGGGTGTACTGGCCGGTTTACAATACAACAAATCATGCTTCTGCAAAATATCATGTGCATATTTCAACTGGTTAATGTGGATGACACTGGAATGAGGTGTCACCTGTAATCCAAGGAAGTAGTGAAGTGAACCAAGGTCTTTGAGATCAAAACAGTGAGTCAATGTGTGAATGAATCGTTGTAGAAGCATTTGATCACTACCGGTAACAACAATATCATCGACATAAAGCAGAAAGAAGATTGTATGGGCACCATGATGAAAGATAAAAAGGGAAATGTCCGCCTTACTATGTCAGAAACCCATAGACAAAAGAAAGCTGCTCATGCGTTGGAACTAGGCTCTAGGGGCTTGTTTGAGCCCATAGAGTGCTTTATTAAGTTTGCAGATGTGGAAAGGGTGGTTTTGATCAACAAAGCCAGGAGGCTGGAGCATGATACATCCTCATGCAGAAAACCATGTAATAAGGCATTGGTTACGTCCAATTGGTGTAAGAGCCAACCACGAGAAATAGCAAGAGACAGTACAGTATGAATGGTAGATGGTTTGATCACGGGACTGTAAGTGTCTGCATTATCAACTCCATGTTGTTGATGAAATCCCTTTGCGACCAGTCGTGCTTTATATCACTCTACAAAACCATCTAGTTTACGCTTGATACGAAACACCCACTTACATCCAACAACATGTTGATAAGGAGAAGGAGGAACCAGAGTTCCAAGTTTGGTTTTTCATCAGTGCATTGATTTCGGTGGCCATCGCAGCCCGCCAATGCTCATCCTTAGACGCCTGAGAATAGCAACTAGGTTCCATGGAATTAATTATTGAGAGAATAGCATGAGGTATTGGATACCAGACTGTACCATCCGTTCGAGTCACTTGCTTTGTGATGCCATCTTTTAGCCGGGTTCACATAAGGTGTTGCGAAGCTAGATGCGGATGAGGAATTGATGTTGATGGCGGCACTGGAGGCTGTGGGGGAGCCGTAAGGGGCAGTGGCGCCAAAACCAAGGACGGGGCTGTTGAGGTGTTGGCGGTAGTTTCGTCGTGGTTGGCAAGTGAAACCAGTGTGGTTGATGGAGAATGATGCACTGTTATGACGGTAGAGGTGGATGGTGTCGGCAGGAGTAGGTGAGGACAGGTGCAGCAGAGGGGGCAACGACTGCTCAGAAGAGGATGGAAGCGATGTAAATGGATGAGGTTCTGATCTGAGCTGAAGAGATGTCGATGTAGAAAGGATTTGATGAGGATTATGGGCTTCAGTGGAGAATACTCCGCCGTGTAAATACACGACCGTATATTGAAGATACTCCGCCGTATATATATACAGTAAGATCCAGACTATATGATATGCTGTCGTAATTGGTTTTGGCTTGAAATTAACAATTGGTGTTCATTTTGAGTTGTAAAATGTGGTGCATGAGAGTGTTGATGTTGGCTCTCCAACTCCACTCTCAAGTTGGTATGATGAAACTGAACGTGAGGAATGAAATTTCACCCTTGTTCAGTCAAAGTCTCCGAAGAAGTTGGTGAAGCGTCAAGCTGCCTTAGCATCTAATTGGGAGGCTTACCTTCGTCGCTCAAAGGATATTTCTAAATGAAGGTATTGTATTGGAACTTGCGAGGGATCTCTAATGACCCTACACATGACCTACTGAAAAAGTTTGTCCTGGATCATCATCCTGATGTTTTGTGCATCGCTGAACCGTTTGTTTCTTTGGACTCCATTCCATCTTAGTTTTGGGTGTCCATGAACTTGGTGAAAGTCAATACTAATGACCGGGGTGTAGCTCTACCTAATTTATGGGTGTTCTGCAAATCGTTTCTTCTTCATACAGTTAATGTTGTCTCTAGGACTGATCAACAAGTGTCTATTGTTATAACTTTGGATTCAGTTCATTGTGTGCTTACTTCTGTATATGCTCGCACGTCTATGGAGGGCCGGCGGCGTCTGTGGATTGACCTTGCTTCAGTTAAACAGAATGTTGTTATTGACCATTGGCTTGTGTTTGGTGATTTTAATGCAAATCTCAGAACTCATGAGAAAAAAGGAGGTGGTCTGGTATGTCATCTATCATGTGAAGAGTTTCAAGCTATGACTGATATTTGTGAGCTTATTCATGTTGATACCAAAAGGGCAGAATTCACTTGGGTTCGTCGTCTTGGTGTTAGAGGTAATGCTGAGGAGAGGCTTGACCGTTGTCTTGCTAATCTTTCTTGGTTGGATAACTGTGACTCTTTTGATTGTTGCACTCTTCCACGCTTATGCTCAGATCACAATCCTATCATGATGACCTTTTCTAATGCTTTTGGGGCACGCCAAAGTTTGTTTCAGTTTAGACGGATGTGGTTAGAACATGGGGATTTTCAGAGCTTTGTTAAGCAGTGTTGGGATTTTGTCCAGATGCATGGTTGTCCGTTGTCTATTCTGCAACATAAATTAAGAGTCTTGCATAAAGCTCTAAGGAAGTGGAATTGGGAGGTCTACAGACTGATATCTCAATTTCAAGGGGTTCAGATGATGATTATACCAAAGAGTGTGAGCTACGAGCCAACTTTGAGGATTCTGATCTTTAAAATGGTATCGGATTCAGGATGTATATCAGAACTTTAAGAGTTTTAGATACAAAATGTTATCAGACAGACCCTAAATTTCTAGAGGTTTTAGATACGAAATCTCCAATCTCTCTTGCATTTAAGGTTTTGGAGACTAGTTGTTGTTTAACTCGTTTAATTAACATTTACTGGAGTCAATTATGATGTTTTTCTCCTTCTCCAAGTTCAAATTGAAATCGAGTATATGTGAGTAAAAATGTGGTTAGTGTGCTATGTATTTGATCAATTCTTTTTTTGCTGGGTTCGTTTTCTTTAGTATATCCCTTTGCTTTAGTATATCTAATTTTGCTGGGTTCGTTTTCTCCCCATCTCTTCCCGTCCGGCAAGCTTCAATATTTTCTGGGTAAACCCAAAAACCTCAAATCGATGAAGGTACAGGGAACCCTAAGGTTTGAATTTGAAAAAGGAAGTGATCAATTCAACATATCAACAGTAAGCTTCTGAGATTGGATTTAGGTTGCCAGGTTTCGGATCAGTGTTTCGGGTTAAATCAGGTGAGTTTCATCCCTATTTGATATTCTGTTTTCTTTTCTTTTCGCTAATTTGGTTTCTAGCTTCCTGATTAGAGGCCGGATCTGTTTTTCCTTTTCGTTAAATTTTGTGATTTCGTTCATTCTTCACAGTTTATACCGTATACCAAGATCAAGTCCATCTCTGAATATCTACTGATAGGTGAACTGTGTGGGAAATTTAAATATTTTTGTTGCTTAATTTCGTGATTTATTCGGTAAAATGAATGTTATGCTCTTTCGTTGGTAGCAATTTTACTGTGGGGTTCCCTTTGTTTTTGAGTTTTCCTCCCTCAAATTTCTTGATTATTGTTAGCTTCAAGTTTCGTGAGTGTTGTTGCGCCATCTTTTCTGTACACTTTGGTGTCAAGTTGGACTGTTTTGGTTCGATCCAACATTACGGTTAGGCTATAACATATATACCCAATAACTTGATTTATAAATATCACTGGAAGTTGTGATCTCACGTACAGTTGGATCCCCCTCAGTCATTGGAAATGCTGGATAATTTTTGTTTATTAAAATTTTTAACTGATTATGAGACTATTAAAGAATGCAGGAAACTATGGGAAGTATAACAAAAAAAAATTTAAATGTTTTTAGGTTTCTGAAAAGAGGTGTTATTTTTCCCCTTGGGTGAATTTCTTTTCATGTTGTTGTTTGTGCAGCTAGAGGTAGAATTGACATCAAATGTCTTTGGGCTCCTTCTGGTAGGTGGGTTATTTGAGAGATTTTAGTTTTTCTTTTTTGCTTATTTTCGCCTGGGTTTTCGTTGCGGGGTTTGAAATCGATTTACTTCTGCATATTTGTTTTCCATCAGTGGTGATAGTTATGTTAAAACTTTTCAGGTTTTCTCTTTTTCAGGTTCTTATCATGTTGATTTTCCTCAGTTTTTGACTGGCTTCACGATTGGCAAGCATTACTATTGCATATTTGAATATCGATCGCTGTAGGTTAGTGGTTTTGTAGAAGATAAAGGTAGAAGCTTTATCCCGGCTTGTTCCTTCTTGGCAAGCACTACTATTGTAAAAAACAGCTTCTTCCTTCTTTTTTCTTTTATATAAAGGTTATCATCCATCCCGGTTTTCTAAGGTAGAAGTTACCATTAGATACTTAAATTGGTCAATTACAAGTTTAGATCCCTATTGAAAAGCCCAAAGATCTCTAGTTAGCTTGGGACATGGCTTGCAAACTTGCATACCGTAATTCATAGATGGTGTTGGTGAATGGCTGGACAATATATGGTTTATAAAGTAAATGTCCCTTATTGTATATGTCAATTTTATTGTGATTTATAGGAGAGAAAGGTTGAGAGCAAAATAAAGAGAAATATGATTTTTGTCAAATTTGTTAAATAGAGTACCAAAGTGTTGTTAACTTTCCAACAGTGGATGATATTAGAAATGATAAATGATTGTTCTACATCTATGACTAACACCAGCCCAATAGATATGTTATCCTCCAAATCTCTTTCCTGTTTATGCAATTATTACCAAAGTGTTCTGTCAATAAATTGTTCAATGTTTATATCAAGTTGGCACAGTTGAAAATTTGTAACAATGGCAATCTGCTGTCAGCTTTTGTTTTGTGGCCTTATAATTTTTTTTGAGAGCAAATATGTCTGTTGTTGTTCAATCTTTTTGGATTTATAGTTCGATTATGCGACGGTTGATGCATTGGGCTGACTTCTAGGTTGCTGTCTCTATCCGTTAGTGATTTTCCTAATAAGATAATTTTGTGTGTGCTTCCTGCATTTTTCAAATTTTGTAATATTTTAGAGTTGTCTTAGTGTTCTAACAAATTGTTGCATTTCATTGCTCAGTTTTTTGAAGTCCTTAGATGTCATAGTTATTACAGCATCTGTATATTCTTCCATAAATATATGATAAATATTCTAATTATTACTTTACATTATAATTGACAGAGAAACATGAAGCAGTAGCAAAGGACAAATCAAAACTTGCATTAGAGAGACATGGTGACTCCATTGTGATTCTCAATCTATGCTCTTGGTTGTGAACTTTTCCAACGATGATGGAACGAGAAGAATGTTGTTTTTGGTTCATATGATATGTTAGATAGCAATGGAGCCAATTTGACATGTAAAATAAAATAGTTTTTTTGTGTGTATCAAACGTGTGGCATTGTAATAACTACCGGAAAATAGCTTTTGGTGTTAAATAGTTTTTCATCTATGTATATTAGTTGCCAAATCTACAGTGTTGCAATCAGCTACAGGGAATTGGTTTAGTTTTTGATGTACATATTGTTCCTGCCTAGTTATTTCATATTCCATTTACTTCAGTTTCCCTCTAGTGAGAGAAAGTCCTCTTTCTCTTTAGACCTACCCCAGATCTAGATCTGCTCCTTCCCCTCTCCCTCTTTTTCACCTGGATCTAGATCATATTGTGCCTCATATGAATAGATGAATGAAATATGTGAGAATGTGAGGGATTAATGTCCTTAAGATTCTTCCACCCTAACCTTCCCTACACTTCCCTTTTAGCAGTTCTAGTATATTTGGGTAATAATCTATTTAACAACAAATAAAGATAAAAGCAGAGGAGGATGGGGATTAGAGACTTACATCCTTCTTTCGTTGTGTGGGTGTTACTAATGGTCCAAAGCGGGAATGAGACAAAAGATTCTCTGCTTGCTCCAGCTTTTCAGCTACATAATGCAATGGTTATAGCTTTAACATTTGCTCGAATACTATATATCCAAATCATCATATGAAGTGTGAAATAAAAAGTACTCAAGTAGGTTGCAACAGTAAAGAAAGTACCTAAATCCGAAATTTGTCCTGCAACATAGTCACCATTACCCAACAAAGGTGAGGAAGAGAGAGTATTCACCCAATACTTATTCCAGAGCAGATCCAAGAGGTGGGAGTCAAGACAAGACTTGAAATAAGTGATATCCAGAGAGTAATACTGCAGAAACACATGGCAATGGAGCTACGACAACAGAAAACTAAAACCTTCGCTAAACAACTGCAAGATAAAAGGGCAGTAACCTGTTTACAGTGCACACCAAAGTCCTCAATCTTGTTAAGAGGAATGGTCTGATACTCGGAGATGGGATCATCTGGAGGTTTATATCCCTCTGGGTATGTCCTGAACGCACCGATGTCAACTTTCCCAGCAGATACAGTCCGAGTTGGGTCAATAACAACAGCCAAGAAGGGCTCCTGAAATTGCTGGTTCAACATCTGAGTTGAAACATCAATACCCGAAAGCCAGCATCCATAACCAGGGTGAGAATGGTACCATCCAACAACATTCTCCAGTCGTCCCGCCTACACAATAACACACTAATTTTATTAACCTGAAAACGAAAAAACTAAAGCAGCTAATACATAGGTTTCTAATAGAAAGCCTCCACTCCAAGTCACACAAATATCATTTGAGAAAACTATGTGTATCAAGTCCCACTAAACTCAATCTCAGCAGACAAGTAAAGCAGCTAATACATGCGACTCTAACAGAAGAATTCCATTCCAAGTCATAATAAGCCTCACTATGAATCCTAGCAAACACAAGCCTCACTATGAATCCTAGCAATTCAATATATCTCGGTACACGACTAACTAGTCACTATATTCAATCATTTAAATGCAGTGACCCAATGGCAAGCAATTTGAGCAATCTACAAATAGCCTTAAGAATTCCTACGGTTTCTAAAGTAACAATTACAAGCAATGCAGAAACTCCACAAACACAACAACAAAGAAAGAGAGAAAAAGCAGGGACCTGTTTGTTAGTCTGGGAATAATCAACCATATACTCATAAGCATCAGCCTGGGCATTAACCCTAGTCTCGGTCCCCTCAACCGGCAAAGCAAACGCGTCCATGACGATGATGGCGTCGCCGTAGGTCTTGCCCTGCATGAGTCCCATGACCTCGATGGTCCCACCGGAGCGCGCGTGGACGACCATCTTGAGGAGCGCGAGTGCGGAGATCTTGACGCGCTTGAAGGAATGAGGGTCGTTCACCCAGGGCTTCTCCTGCTGGAACTTTGTCTGCGCGGCCTCGTCGTAGTAGAAGATGGCGTCGGCGGAAGGGTCGGTCTTGCTCCTCGCCGCCGCCGGAGGAGTGTCCATCGGGACTATGTTGTTCTCCAGCTCCCACGTTTTCTGCGCTATTTCCGCATCCATGGTGCTCGTTGCTCTCCGACTTCTCTCAGTCAGTCTCTCTGCGAAACTAAAATAGAAGTGTGACTGTTGCAGAAAGAGAGGGCAGTCTCGTAAATATGTAGAAAATCGATAGCACCATGGATATATGTAAAAATTTATAAAAGTGATAATCACCCAATTTACGTTATTACTTTTATAAATTTTCAACCAAATCGATAAAGAAGTACACAATACTAATGTTAAAGATCTATGAGTCACCCACTTTACGATATTACTTTTATAAATTTTCAACCAACGAATAGGTACACAATATGAATGTTTAAAATCTAAGACTTTACAATACATGTTGGGTTCCTGTCTGAGATTGCACAATGTTTGCATTCTGTGTATATATAAGAATGAGTAATCATACAAACATTCAAATAAACACCAACAGTTCAACTTGAACATAATCAGTTCGTTCATTGATTTGATTTAAGGATTTATTTCAGTTTGCCTACGTGAGATTTGAGGCTAACATCATTTCACCCTCCATACTTTTAATTTTGAAAGTTTACCCTCTAAAGTTTTCAATTTTCATCAATTATGTTCACTTGCTGAAATTCTGTGTAATTTAGATGTTAATTATAACTTTATATATAACTTACTTTAAGGACAAATATAGTCATATAACAACAAAAATAATCTTTTAGAACCTTTTTAATAAAATCACATATTAATATTTAATGTCTAAATTAGTCGGAATTTCAGCAATTGAGCATGATTGATGAAAATTGAAAACTTTAGACGGTAAATTTTCGAAATTAAAAGTACATGATGAAATGATGTTAGCTCCAAACCTAAAGTAGGTAAACTGACATTAACCCTTGATTTAATATAGTTTTTCTCCAAGATGACCTTGTCAAGCTCAAAGGTTTCCTCCAGAAGGAGACTTGTAACTATCTTCCCATGACTTGAAGTCACCTGATTTATTTCTCCATTTAGCCCAATAGTTTCTTCTGTACACAATTGGGTAGACAAACTGAAATATAGGAAACAAACTCAATAAGTTTACACACGGACGAAGCAGCCCCAAGCAATTAGCTCACCAAACGCTAACCTCGGTTCTGAACAAGGGAAGCCATTAGTGGTATGGGCAGTCACTAGAGATGGGTTATCCTTTCTCAAGAGGGATTTCGAGTAAATCTCTCTTGAGATGGGTCCCGCACGTTCTAACCCAGGTTTAAGAAGGTAAACTTGGGTCGGGACGTGACATGCTTTGTATGTAGTAAATAGCTCTAAGTTGGAAGTAACATGACAACTTGCATCGATATCCACGAACCAATCATGACCCTTTTCACCATCATACAAACATTCTTAAACCATAAGAAGCTCCCCCGTGACAATAGCTGCATAATCATTATCTTCATCGTCTTGGTACTTGCCTTTATTTTTGTCTTGTTTCCACTTTCGACGCATCTGCTTTATGCGACCCTTCTCACCACCATAGTGACACATTCCACTAAACCTTGGACATGAATTCTTGTCTGTATCCTTCACAGTAAGAGTTCTTCCGTGCTCATCCTCTATGCTAACAACTTTTCTTGTTTATTCGTTAAGCATGTTATCCTTAATGGTATCCATATACAAGAACACAGGTTTCCAAAATTTGAGAAAATCAAGAAAATGAGAAAGTTGTTGGAGATGCTCTTACAAATGCTTTTTCAGACTTTTCCCGTGTTTTCGATACCAATTTCTTAACCCATAGGGCACTGTGTACGCGCTGATATTGCCGGAAATGACTGGAGACCGCTGGAAAGCTATCCGTAACTGAAAGAAAATTGGGGGCAAAAATGACTTTTCAGGTGGCATGGATCAACAAGAAGCAAATAGGGATCTAGATCTGACCCTCATGTATGTAGTCGGACCAAAGACTAAAATATCAACTATCATGTAAATTTTGATGGTTCAGAAAATGGATATATCGATGGATATCGAGAAATTATCGAATATCGATGAATTTTTTTCCAAAATTTATATAAAAATTATATATTTGACTAAAAATAGGCGAAATATAAAATATCAGAAAGATATTAAAATTAATATCGGTGCTTGTAAAAAATGAAAATTTCAAGAAAATATCAAAGATATTTTAGATATTTAAGACCTTACTCGGACCACAAAGGTCTCGTTTGTTTCGTTGAAAGTAGATATTAAAAAAGAAAAGTTATTATTTTCTAGCATTTGGGAAAGCAAAATGAAAGGAAAAACTTTCCTGCATAATTGGAAAAGGTAGGGGAAGGTGGATCATTTCAAAATTCAAATGAACCGCTTTCTTCTATAATTTTCAAACGTTTATTACTCACATTATAGTATTTTATTATAATTTTTTAACAACACTTTTAATGAATTTCTTTATGTTACCAAATATCACAATAAAAACATGTCAAGAAATATCATTCCCGTACATTTTCCATTCTTTGTGAACCAAAAGGAGGCGAAAGAGGGCGGAAAGGGAGAGATGAAGATTGAGCGGGAACATCGAAACGACATTGGCGGGAACACAATTCAATCCGTAATTACCTCATATAAATACCCCAATTCATTTCTGTTCCTCATACCGCTATTTTCACACACACTCTCTCTCTAGACCACATCGATTTCTCTCTCCAAGGGTTTCAAATATGTTCTCAGGCAGCCAATTCGACTCCACCTCCGCCTTCGGCGGCGGCGGGTTCATGTCTTCTCAGGCCACTCAATTCGCCGGCGATTCCAATTCCTCCGCGGCTAGGGTAAAAATCATCCCTCTCACTCTCCCGAATAACTATAGCAGAAAGTAAATTGTGAACGAATATCAGATCGGCTCAGATTTTAGGGCTATTTCACTGTAATTAGGGTTTCGGTCTAAGTCGGCGTGTGGTTTGTTTTGATTGTTGTTTGCAGAGTCGTGAAAGTCACGGGCTGGTTCCGGTGACGGTGAAGCAGATCAGCGAAGCACATCAGTCCGGTGATGAGAAATCTAACTTCGTGATCGGCGGTGCTGATGTGACCAATGTATTAGCCTTTCTCAATTTTGTTTCTTTCCAATTGTATAGCATTTTTCGGTAGTAATTGTGATTTAATGGCCGGATTTCTGATACGTGTTTGGTTTGTAGGTGTCTTTGCTTGGAATGTTGTTTGACAAAGTCGAGAAGGCCACCGATGTTTCTTTTACCATTGATGATGGAACAGGGCGAATTAAATGCCGAAGATGGTAATTTCTGCAATTTTTTAGTTTGATACAGCTTATGAGTCAGTGATAGAAGCTACAAACCATGTTTCAATTTCACATTAGTCACCAATAGAAGCTACAAACCATGTTTCAATTTCACATTAGATATACATTGTGGTAATAGGTTGGCTGTGTTTTAACGTTTTAAGTCATGCATTAATCCTGCTTTATGCAAATTCAGTTGATTAACATGTGTGTTATGTGTTCCATAGGGTCAACGAGAATTTTGACTCGGCAGAAATGGAGGCAGTAGAGTAAGTCTAACTTTCTATTGAAATTATGAGCGAGTTATAAGATATGATTTAACACTAAAGACATTATGAGGTTCTTATACGTCATTTCCAATCTACTTTGTTATAGAGATGGAATGTATGTTCGTATCAATGGAAATTTGAAAGTTTTTCAAGGTGTTCGACAGATAGGTGCATTCTCTGTGAGGTATGGATATAGAGATTCTAAATTTCTTTCAGCAATGTGCATGTCTGGATATTTCAATCGATTTTGGTGTCTAACTTTTCACCCCTCTTATTATATCGAGACAAAGATTATGGCTAATGTCAAATCTTCAATTGGAAGTAACTATACCACTAAAACAGGTGCAACATCCACACAGAGACACATTTATATTTGGGCATAGTATATACACACAGGGCATGGAGAGATACATGAACATGAATCTTGTAGCTGATGTGTTTGTTTTGATATGGAAAGTCGTGGAAATCTTTTGTCAATGGTTTCAATTTGGCTATACAATTCTATTATTTTGCTGATAGACTTTCTCCTTCTCCATTGATTCTGGAAAAATCTTAAATTTTGTCCTATTAAAATATGTTGGATTTTAGATAATCTTGTAGCAAAAAGATGTTTAATTTGTAACTCAAACCCCCTTTAAATTTTAGTTGATACTTGGTTTGGTTTATGTTCTTTTGTGAGGCTACACATGTTGGAGAATGTCTGTATCTAGGTAGAAATTAGTCTCTTCGATTCACTGCATGAATGATATAAATTTATTTCAGTTGGTTACTTTTATCGAAAATGTGTCTGCTCTGTATCTTTAGTGTCAATACTGCTTTTTCTAGTACTAAACTAGTCAATAGCATATAATTTGAAATTTGGTTTTTGGTTCAGGCCTGTGAAGAACTTTGATGAAGTTGCCTTCCATTACATTGAGTGCATATATAACCACTTACGGTTACAGGTATCTATACTAACTGGAAGTAGGGATACAACTGCCTTGATTTATTTCACTTTATTAGGAATTTAAATATTATGCAACTTCTTTTATTTATGGTGTGTAGAAGCTGCAAGGAACTGCTGTAAATCAACCTCAGTCTATGGGATCAGCTGTGTACACTCCTGTAAGGAGTGAGCCAAGTGGATATCAGACTGCCTCATCAAACCAAGTGTGTCATGTGGCCCTGAACAGTTACATTTCAAACTATAATAAGCATAGCATGTTCAATAATGGTTCAATTTTTGTAGTTATCGGGCCAATTTACTGCTGATGGACGAAAGAGCGTTTCTGATTTGATCATCGAACATATGAGGCTGCAACCTTCCAGCACGTGAGTTATTATGTTTCCTTGTTGGGTTTAATAGTGTTGCAGTGTGTTGTGTAATATGTGTTGGCTCCCTATGTTTCGTGTTACATGTTAGCCTGCTGTTTTCTCTTGTGCCTTCTGTGTTGACTTTTTGGTGCTGCTTTTCTATTGCATTGTAGAAATGGAACAAGCACACAAGAGCTTTCCCAGCGCCTAAATCTCCCCATGGAAAAGATCATGTACACTTCTCTCCCTCTCTTAACACCTCTGTACACAAACAAACAAAGTCATAAACACTGATGCATATGGGGTAACTAATTGTTATATTCTGTGACAGGGATGCTATCAGGCCTCTTGAAGCGGACGGTGAACTATATTCCACAATCGATGAATTTCACTATAAGATAGCTGATGAATAGTGTACTTCATGAAACCATCTATATGCGGCTGTTGGAAAATACTCGTATGATTATGTTGGTGTATATTTTTCATTTAGCTTTCTCTGCATGTGTAACCGGAAGTTTGTTGCTTCAGTGTTTATTTTTGACCGAAACATTTTACACTCTTCTCTCGCCTTAAATGGGCATCAATGACTAGTGTCCCATTTCGTGATCTAATTACTATCAGATGAAAAGTGTAGATCGAAAATGATGTTGAGCTCAAACTGGCCACGAACACCTGCGTTTAAAGACGAGACCTGCATATACAGTGCTATGTGACAAATCTGAGAAGAAGGATCATCTTTCCCTACCAGATCTGCATGGTGCCATATATAGTGCTATGTGACAAATCTGAGGATCTAAATTTCAAACTGAAACAGAAAAAAGGATGTTCCCATTTGCCTTCTGTTGTAACGGACGGAAGAAAGAAGACAGATTTACGTGGTTCACTAACAATATGTTAGCTACGTCCACGGCAGAAGGAGAACAGTTTATTGATTGAGGAAGAACCCAGAATACAGAGTGCGGAATACAGAGAGTACAGAGAGTGCGGCGCTAAGCACTTCTTACTTCTTACTCTAAATACAATTAGGTTTAGGGCGTTTATATACTAAACGTCCGCGACCGAAACTGTCCCGCGAGCGACATCCCCCGCGAGCGAAACTGACCCCGCGAACGAAACTGACCCCGCGAACGAGACTGATGCGCGCGAACGAGACTGATGCGCGCGAACGGAATCCAGCATAACAGACAACAGGTTTCGTGGGCTTCGGGGGCGTTGCCCCCGAACCCCCAGACCAGGGCGCGTCGCCCCTGGACCCCGACTCGCTGACCGGGCAGCGAGATCCCCGAATAGCTGGTTCAAGGCATATATTAACAAATCTCCACCTTGACTTGAATCCTCTCACAAATCTCCACCTGAAGTACCAGATGCACCATAATAGTGCCAGATGTACAAATAACTCCTCTGCCTCAGATGTTACACAGATGTACCAGATGCACCACAATAGTGCCAGATGTACCAGATGGCTCCTCAGCCTCAGATGTTACACAGATGTACCAGATGCACCACAATAGTGCCAGATGTACCAGATGTTGCCCCCCGAAGGGCAACTAACAGCTTGTAACATTTAGCAAGTCCAAGCAGTGTTGGAACTTGCTGTGAGGAACCGGCTTGGTGAACATATCAGCAGGATTATCAGCAGTACCCACTTTCTTCACCTTAATTCTGCTCTCACTTCTTAGAAAATGATACCTGACATCAATGTGCTTAGTCCTCTCATGATGGACCTGATCCTTTGCTAAACATATTGCACTCAAACTGTCACAATATACTATAGCCTGATCATGATGCAAACTAAGACTACTGACCAGTCCCTTCAACCATATACCCTCCTTTGCAGCTGCTGTCAAAGCCATGTACTCTGCTTCAGTAGTAGACAAAGTCACTGTAGGCTGCAGAGTAGCTTTCCAACTAACAACAGAGCCACCAAGAGTAAATACGTAACCGGTCATAGATCTCCTAGTATCAACATCTCCAGCATAATCGCTATCTGAATAGCCTGTTACTAAGCATTTTGTATCACCTCCATAAATGAGACCAACATCAGACGTACCTTTTAGGTACCGGAAGATTCTCTTCACAGCTTGCCAATGCTCCTTTCCGGGATCACCCATAAATCTGCTGACAACACTAACAGCATGTGCAAGATCAGGCCTAGTGCAGACCATAGCATACATCAAGCTTCCTACTGCACTAGCATAGGGAACTCGAGACATGTATTCCTTCTCCTTAGCAGATTTAGGTGCAAACGCAGCAGACAGATGAATATTTGCAGCACTTGGAGTATCTATAGATTTTGATGTAGACATACCAAACCTGGATAGAATTTTCTGGATGTAACCTTTCTGTGATAAGAAAAGCTTCTTCTGACTTCTATCCCTGTAAATCTCCATTCCCAAAATCTTCCGAGCTGCTCCCAAATCCTTCATCTCAAACTCTGCACTGAGGAGACCCTTCAACTTCTGTATTTCAGACTTGTTTTCTGCAGCTATCAACATATCATCTACATACAGGACCAAATAAATGAGAGACCCATTTGTGACCTTGTTGTAGTAGACACAACAATCATACGGACTCCTGATGTAGCCTATCTCTATCATATAGCTATCAAACCTCTTGTACCACTGTCTGGGAGACTGTTTTAGTCCATACAAGGACTTCTTCAACTTGCAAACATAGTCTTCTTTTCCAGGAACTTGGAAACCATCTGGCTGAGTCATGTATACCTCTTCTTCCAACTCTCCATGTAGAAAAGCTGTCTTCACATCTAGTTGTTCAAGCTCCAGATTCTGATGTGCTACTATGGCTAGTAACACCCTGATAGAGGTATGTCTGACCACTGGCGAGAAAATCTCATTGTAGTCTACTCCCTCTTTCTGATGGAACCCTCTTGCAACTACTCTAGCTTTATACTTAATGCCCTCAGCAGGTGACATCCCTTCTTTCTTCTTGAAGACCCATTTACAAGTAATGATCTTTCTCCCCTGACCAGGTCGTTTGGTCAATTCCCAAGTCTGATTTCTCTGAAGTGATTCCATCTCATCTCCCATTGCAGCAAGCCATTGGGTTGACTCTGGACATGTAACTGCTTCCTTATAGGTGGATGGCTCATGAGGATCCACCTCTTCAGCAACCTGTAGTGCATAAGCCACCATGTCCTCAAACCCATACCTAGTGGGAGCTTTCCCAAAATTTGCTCTCCTAGGTCGCTCATGATTCAGAATATGCTGATTAACTACCGTTGGTTCTGTTCCTGAATGTAAGTGTTGATCTTCCTGTTGTGGTTCAAACTCATCTCCAGTGACTTGTTGCTCCACCTGTCTCTCAACACTACAATTTTCTGATACTACAGTAGACTTCACAGTAGGGTTAAACATAGAATT
The DNA here is from genome assembly GCA_951800085.1 of Comarum palustre. Classification (NCBI taxonomy): domain Eukaryota; kingdom Viridiplantae; phylum Streptophyta; class Magnoliopsida; order Rosales; family Rosaceae; genus Comarum; species Comarum palustre. The sequence continues at coordinate 17,096,949 of OX637589.1, forward strand.
TTCATCAAATACTACGTTTCTGCTGAGTATAACCCTCTTTTCAGATGGAGACCAGATTCTGACACCTTTAACCCCATCCCCATAGCCTACAAACACTCCCTTTTTAGCTCTTGGTTCTAACTTACCCTCACTTACATGATAATAAGCAGTACACCCAAAAACTCTCAGATTGGAGTAATCAGCAGACTTACCAGACCACATCTCATAAGGTGTTTTGAGATGTATACCTGTGTGAGGTCCACGATTTATCAGATAACAAGCAGTACTCACCGCTTCTGCCCAGAACCTTCTTTCTAATCCAGCATTAGAGAGCATGCACCTAGCTCTCTCCAGAAGTGTCTGATTCATACGTTCTGCTACACCATTTTGCTGTGGTGTATCCCGGACTGTATGATGCCTTGCAATGCCTTCAGATTTGCAGAGCTCATCAAATTCAGCAGAACAGAATTCCAGACCATTATCAGTTCGCAGCCTCTTGATCTTCTTCCCTGTTTGATTTTCCACTAATGCCTTCCACTACTTGAAGTTCTTGAAAGCGTCACTTTTATGCTTCATCACGAACACCCAAGTCATTCTTGAGTAATCATCAATCATAGACACAAAATATCTGTGACCTCCCAAAGAATCAACACGAGAAGGACCCCAACAATCAGAATGGATATAATCAAGCGTGCCTTTAGTTCTATGAACTGCTTTAGGAAACTTTCTGCGATGTAGCTTCCCAAAGATACAGTGTTCACAGAAATCAAGATCCTTGACCTTGTGGCCACCAAGAAGATCATCTTTTGACAGAATTTGCATCCCTCTTTCACTCATATGACCGAGCCTCATGTGCCATAGCTTGGTCATATCATCCTTGTGAAACTCCGATGATGCAACAGCAACAGAACCTGAAAGCGTAGCACCTTGCAGAAAATACAAAGTACCCCGCTTGACACCTTTCAGGACTACATTAGAACCCTTGTAGACATTTATGACTCCACGTGAGCCTTTATAACTGAAACCTTTGCTGTCTAGTAGACCCAAAGAAATCAGATTCTTCGTCATGCGTGGAGCATGCCTAACTTCATTCAATGTACAGAATTTACCATCATGTGTCCGTATCTTTATTGAGCCTATTCCAACCACCTTGCATGAATGACTGTCAGCCATAGAAATATTGCCTCCATCAATCTGCTCATAGGTTGAAAACCACTCTCTACGTGGACATATATGATAAGACGCCCCGGTATCTAAAATCCACACATCCCTATGATGTATGTGTGCATCTGCAACCAAAGCCAAATCCTCTTCAGAATTGGTGTCAACCTCTGCTACAACAGCAGTACCTGATGCTTTCTCATGCTGCTGCTTCTTCTTTGGACATTCGTTTTTCCAATGTCCCTTTTCTTTACAGTAGTTACAGACATCATTGGATTTGGAACCCTTTGAAACTGGTTTCTTGAATTTCTTCTTCCCCGAGCTTCCCTGTCCCATCCTTCCACTGGCTACCAACCCAGCAGCCTGACTGTCTGAACTTGTACCGGTGGCCTTATGACGCATCTCTCTAGTATGAAGAGATGATCTGACCTCCTCCAGAGTCACAGTATCTCTCCCACCAATAAAAGAATCCACAAAATTCTCATACGACAGAGGTAGAGAGACCAACAGAATTAAGGCAGCATCTTCATCATCAACCTTAACATCAATATTACGCAACTCTAATAGAATTGTGTTTAACTGATCTAAGTGATCTCTTAGAGTCGTGCCTTCTTCCATTCGCAGACTGAACAGACGTCGCTTTAGAAGCAACTTGTTGGTTAAAGACTTCGTCATGTATAGACTCTCAAGCTTCAACCACAGACCAGCCGCAGTTTCCTCCTCTGCGACCTCGGTGATAATATCATCTGCAAGACACAACAAGATTGTCGAGTGTGCCTTCTCCTCCAGACTGGCCATCTCAGCGATTTCTGGATCCCCCGGTTTCTTCACCAGCGGCGCCCACATCCCTTGTTGTTTTAACAAGGCTCGCATCTTGATCTGCCATAAACTGAAACTGTTTCTCCCCGTGAATTTATCAATCTTCACGTTTAGCCCAGACATCTTTCTTCCCAGATTTCGAACCCCTCCTGGGCTCTGATACCAGTTTGTTGTAACGGACGGAAGAAAGAAGACAGATTTACGTGGTTCACTAACAATATGTTAGCTACGTCCACGGCAGAAGGAGAACAGTTTATTGATTGAGGAAGAACCCAGAATACAGAGTGCGGAATACAGAGAGTACAGAGAGTGCGGCGCTAAGCACTTCTTACTTCTTACTCTAAATACAATTAGGTTTAGGGCGTTTATATACTAAACGTCCGCGACCGAAACTGTCCCGCGAGCGACATCCCCCGCGAGCGAAACTGACCCCGCGAACGAAACTGACCCCGCGAACGAGACTGATGCGCGCGAACGAGACTGATGCGCGCGAACGGAATCCAGCATAACAGACAACAGGTTTCGTGGGCTTCGGGGGCGTTGCCCCCGAACCCCCAGACCAGGGGGCCACGTTGCGCCCCCGAACCCCCAGACCAGGGCGCGTCGCCCCTGGACCCCGACTCGCTGACCGGGCAGCGAGATCCCCGAATAGCTGGTTCAAGGCATATATTAACACCTTCAAAATTTAAATAATGCCACACAGGGCACGTACCTGAAAAAGATGGGTATGCTAAGCGGCTTAAACCTCCTCCCCAATTAACTTTCAGCAGCTAACGAATTTTCAACCCCTGAACAATTGGAAGGAAAAGCTTGTTGGGTTGGTCTTTGACAAGTCAACATGGCCGGAACAAACTTTCTGCTCATAATGTGGACTTGGTTGAATGACAATCGTCATTCCTTTTAATTATACAGTACAGACGACCTGATGGTGATCCATCACATTTTTAAATTCTCATCTTTCCTAAATGAACCAGCTACAGCTGCAATGCCAGCCCCCGATAGCAACCTCTTTTCGTCGTTTGTTATAAAAAATATGGTATCAAAGAGTCGCAGTTTAAAGTCGCTATCGGAAAACAAACTACATTAAGAGAGTGCTCCCCTTCATGAGTAAATTTTTATTCGAGTTATATCTTTTTTTTTTATAAAAAGAAGATCAAAAGATTTCACGTATATTCTCATGGTGACTCGAACCCATGACTTCGTCAATAGGTAATAGATGAGCTTACCATTGCGCTATAACCACTTCGTCAATTCTATTCGAGTTCTATTGAGTGCTAAATAATTTATTAATGATACTTCAAAACACAATTTCGATTGCTAATGAATTGTGACATGTTAGGTCGTATCAGATATTATGACATTGTTAAGTTCAATTATTAGTGGAACCGAAAATCGTCCTTTCCCTGAAAAAAAAATTATGTAATAAATGCAAGGTTCAAAAAGGCGTTAGACGGGATTAGATGGTGCAGAGATTGCCTAGTGGCTAGCGCCTAACAGTTTAGGCAGAATTTAATCGGTGATTAGGCGGTAATTAGACGGATTATTTTTTATATATTTATATGGTATATTATAGTATAAATTATAAAGAAATGTGAACAAAATATTCAAAACACATTGTCTCAAAATAATGTTATCAAACAATAACTCAAAAATATAAATTCAAATAAAAACACACAAAAAATAATTAGTCTGTTTAGGGTTTAATTTTTTTTTTAAAAATTGCAACGTCCAATCCTGTTTAATTACAGTCTAATCGCTTGGCGCCCCGTTTAATTACCAATTAATCAACATCATCTAATGTGTCCGTTCAGTACTAAAATTAAGTTTTATGTCTAATTTTTCCGTCTAAGCCCCCTGTTTTTTCAAACAGTAAATAAATGATACGTACGATACTATATAGCAATATGGGTGAGAAATAAAACTCGGTATTATGTGATTTGGTCAGATTAGTTTCGATTATTTTTTGTTGGGTCCATGCATCACGTTGGGAATTTATTTAAGAGTGTGTAAGTCACGTTTGTTTTCTATGTGCCGGATGCTCGGCTCAGATCTCTGTGGAAAAAATGAGTGACGTACATTTTATACGCAAAAAAAATCACTGTGAACCATTCAATAATGGAGATTCATCAGACGAGTGAGGCTCTACCCAGTGCCGGCCCTGGGGCTGTGCTGGTTGTGCAAGCGCACAAGCCCTCTAATTTTGTGGACAAAATTCTCCTAGTTAAGTTAGTAGCTGTATGAGTAGAAAAAGTGGTTGTATTTTCTTTCTCTCAAGTTCGAACCATGTCTCCCTTTCATGTACCTGATTTTTCTGTTTTTTTTTCTCTTCTCGTTGTTTTTTCCCTTCTCCTTGATTTTCGTTTTTTTTTTCATTCTCTTTGTTTCTCGGAGTTCTAGTTATATACCTTCAAATCTATTGAGTATGCCAACATTGCTTAATACACACCCATTCTACTTTTTGATAAATTTAGAAACCTAAGTATACCTCTTATCTTTACTAAAATACCTTAAAGCATTGTTACCCTCAACTCAACACCGTGTTTTAATTCTAATCAATCACTCTTTTCTAGGCCTAGTTTAGAATCAAGTCGTTGGGTTATTAGTTTTCACTGTGATTACCTATCAAGTGAATAAGAACTTGTAACTTTCCGAAGATCTTCCTAGCAAAAAAAACTTTTAAAAGATTTTCTGTTATAATCATATACTAAAATTGAGCATTAAGACCTCAATTGCACAATATAAGTGCTACTTTAAGAGCACTAGTATAATTCCTGTTAAAAAAAGAGCACTAGTATAAATATATGTTTGGTTGTGGATGCCCCAGAACATAACTACAAGAAAAGATAAGCTAGTTTTTTTTTTAAAAAAAAGATAAACTAGCATTAGAATTACTTCCCTGAATATCTCAAGCAAATCAAAGAGTATTTCATATAATTGTTTCAAAAATCAAATTGTATAAGGTTGTACTCATTCATGTACATCTTTCGTATCTCACTACTCATCATCGACAGTGAAAATTTCTGGAACTACAGTAACGGGACAACATATTTTGTATTGCTCTAGATGATTCTAATATCTTGAATGCAAATGTATCTTTGGCGTCTTCATTCTGCTCCCAGTTTGGTACCTGACTAAAAGTACATATTTATACGTAGTGATTTTTATTCACATGCCCTATTCTAATCTCTTTAATGTCCTTACTACTCAGATGTTCAGTATGGTGTCCCACCAAAGGAAGATATGTTATGCATTGTCCATTTGATATATTGATCACCACCACACCATAACAAGTTGCAATTAAATGCCCCATTTCTGGGAAGCACATCCAACATCTTATTGGTGCAAAGCCAGAGTAAAAATGGTTAAGCTAGTTGACATATCCACTAATATTGCATGTTCTTCTTCAGATAGACGTCTGGCATATGAGTGACCATGAAAGGATTGAGAAGAACGATGATTATGTACACCACATCACCTCCAATGTCCATTCATCCCCAATATTGTTAATGTCATTCAATGCAAATCGACACCCACATTTCTTTGTACCACTAGCCTTAGGACGCTTCTTCTTTTTACTATCTCCATCAGTTTGCTTATGGCTCTTCTCAAAATGAGCATCAAACTTCAAATTACTCCTGAAATAACCACCACGCTCGCAACAAAATTCTATTTTCCGTCTCTTTTTCTTATTCCCAATAATTCTCGAATCTGACCACTGAATAATAATCACCATATTATTCTTTCTACCAACATAACGAACCCACTCAACTAATGCATCTTTACTTTCGAAGACCTGCAAAACCATACCATTATATCCAATCCAATGATAAAACTAGCAGTAAGTTTATATTTTGTTGACAAAAAAAATCTTCAATTTAGTGTAATCTGTATAGTAAGCTAACAGCTAATTCAGTAAACCTATAAAACTCTGAAGCTAAGCTTATAATTGATCCCTATTTGAACTGATATTTGATAGTTACAATAATCATGGGATTAATAATACAAATACCTATTACCTTTGGGATTTTTGAGCATCAATATTGGACTTTTCTGAATGCTAATGAAGTGAATAGGTGTCAGGAGACTATAGTAATAAAGCTAACGGAAGAGTACTGTAAGAGAGCAATTAAATTTGGCTAATCCGAATGATTCTGATGTTTTATCAACATATATATGGTGATCTGATATGACACACACAAAAGAATTCGCAACGAGTTAAGAATTATTTTCGAGCAACCTGTTATAGTTCTTTATTTTGATTTGGTTAATAGTCATGCTTGATCGAATTGTGAACTGCAAATTACTGAAACAATGATTCAACAGTGATGCAGCATGACCATTATCCAAAGTTAACTTCAGTTAGAAATTTAGGTGAAGGTAAAACACACTGCATTACTGCAAGATTAATATATACGAACAATATCTCACAATTTTGGTCCCAATTATATGTATACTGTCTAGTCTAGACAATCAAACATATTATCATGTAAACATGTAATCCGTTTTCTGCCCTATCTGCTAGTCCTAGATAGATACTAACTTAATACAAATGATTCCCAAATGGCTGCTTTAACAAACAATAGTTTGAGTTAATAATTACCTGGTTTGTCATAAACAGATTTGTATAATCTTCCCCGCCCTCTTGTGCTACCTCACGTCATCTTGATGTTGTTCCTGCATACCAATAAATCAAATACGAGCGTTTATATTTGGAATACCAGTATAATCAACTACATGCGGCCAACAAACTTATGGTGAAAAATATAAATACCTCATTATTATGAGACTCAGTCATCACAATCTGACTATCCATGGGTGCATCTTCAATTTCTTCTATCGAATGCTATTTTAGGGTTCTGAAACATCAGAGACGACTGAATGAAGAACGTGAAAACAAAAACACAAGAAGTTGTGTTGAAAACTAAATCCATTTTTCCTTATACGTCTTTTTCTATGAGTTGAAAAAGTCAGATAAAAGTAAAAAAATAGAGGTACACTCAGTAGATTTAGAGGTGCAACTAGAACTCCCCTCTTTTTTTTCCTTATCTTTGGTTCTTTTTTTCCTCTTCTCCTTAATTGGCTGAAATTTAATCGATCAGTTCCTCAATTCTCATGATTTTCTTTTTCTTTCCACCAGTGGCGGACCTAGAATTTTAATTATGTGAGCGAGATTATGAGTTGATACCTATTGCACCCAACTAGTATAATGAAATAGAAAAATCTTATGTAAATATATGTATTTATGTATAAATAATGTATAAAAGCTGTTGAATTTTCTTTAAAATTGGGCTGTTCTTGAACTTTTATCAATCTTTAACGTAATATGAATTAAGTTGATTATGTATAGGAAGAAGAGGTGAGTGACGGCACTAGCCCACACTAAGCATAAGCTCGGTCCGCCAGTGCTTTCTACTGACCAATTTCTGGACTTCTCACTTCTACTTTTCCATAGCCATCTTCCCATGATCCTCTCTCATCTCCCGCTTCCAAGATTTCAATTCCTTGTCTCTTTGAGCCAAGGTAACATTTTAGTTCAACATATGTCATACCCAGTTTCATCTTTATTGCTTCCTTGTGCTTTTAAAGGAGTGAGTTTTCATAGTTTAGCAATAAAACTTGTATCGTTAGATTTGTGTTCTGTTATATCATTAGATTTTTGTTCTGATACTGGTTAATTTATACATTCTTGTTTCAATATTTTATTCACTTGTTGTACTATTTAGAAAACCAGCAATTGTTCAACAAAGCTCACACATGCATCTTTCGATGTTTTGATTTTCTTCACAAACAATGCTATATTTTTGTGTAGGGCAACAGAATTTTAGGATACCTATCTGTTTGTGGTACCTACATTTACCGATATAACAACAAATTTGTTGTCATTTTGGTAAATGTTGTTATTATTTAGGTAATATTTGTTCTATTGGAGGTAATTACTCAACTTAAAACAATTTACAAGTTTATATACAATTTGTTGTCATTGTAGTAACTTGGTATAATTATATGTAAATGTATAAAATAAATGTAGTAATTTTGTTGTGAATGTTATAAATTTTGTTGTGAATATTGAAAATTTTACTCATTTAACTACTTATTTTTGTTCAATTAATGGTAAATGAATGCATGATATACATTACAGTACCGTAGATAATGGGCCACACTTGAAAATTCACCATGGGCCTCCGATCACATAGTGCCTGCCCTGTCTCTACCTATAAAAACCAGACACAAGGTTTCGAGCTAATTGGCTCCATACCCATCGAGCACTACTACTACAGTTTCTACTACTACTAATACGAATACTAGGTCGAGAGAGAGAGAGAGAGAGAGCCAATAAGAACGATGGGTAGAGGTCCAAGGTGTTCTAAGGATGGACTCAACAAGGGAGCTTGGTTGGAAGCTGAAGATAAATTGCTCTTGGATTACATCAAGAACCACGGTGAAGGCAAATGGAGCAATGTTGCTAAAGAAACAGGTTGGTTATGCTAATCTCGGCCACCTTCATACTTAAATAACTTCTTCATTTGGATTGCTTGCTTGTTAATTAAGTGAGAGATCATTGCTCCCTGCTAATTATGGCATTACTTGTGTTCTAAGTGATCTCAGCTGAGAGGTAGCTTTTAGAGTTTTTATGGCAAACTTTCTATATATATATATGAATGGATATAATCCCGAGAAAGCTTTGTTTTCAACAATTTTTGGAAAAAAGAGATCTAGCAACAAAGTTTGCATCATTCCCACTTGATCTGGAAATTTTCTGTTCTTCATTCTGGGGATGAGAGGCTGAAGAAGGTTGACTGTACGTTATATCATGACGAGCTCATAATAAACTATTTGCATATAAATATTTAGTAAACTAAATATGTGAATAGTATGTAGCATAATATAACTAAGAAAATTAAGAACAGTGGTATTATACAACTATACGTCTATAAATATAGAATTCAATATAATGCAGAATTCTGATGATAATGGATGGTGATATATGCAGGTCTTAAGAGATGTGGGAAGAGCTGCCGACTTCGTTGGATGAACTATCTGAGACCTGATATTAAGAGAGGCAGCATTTCTGATGATGAAGAAGAACTAATCATTAGGCTCCATAAGCTCCTAGGCAACAGGTACTCTTAGTTTTTTTTTTCTGCAATTAGTGCTAGTTAAGATGAATTATATTGAGGAAGACATAATTTATTAACAGAATTGGCTTTCATGTTATGTTGCAGATGGTCTCTGATAGCAGGAAGACTTCCCGGGCGAACAGACAATGAAATCAAGAACTACTGGAACTCCAACTTAGCCAAGAAAATGTCACAAGCTGCAGCTCAAACTTCATCTCATACCAAATGCAATAATGTCATTGTCCAACGAACCCCTGACCAGGCGCAGCCACAACAGCAATACAATAGGGTCGACACTGTCATTCCATCACAGCCGCCACCTACTATAACTGCTGCAGCAGCTAGTCCAGTTCATCATAGAAGCCTTGATGACTTCTCTAATAATGTAGCCATGAATAATACCAACGACTTGGTCAAGGCTGTTTATTCTGTAAAGTCACATATGTCCAGCGAAGAAGGTTCACCATCCACAACTACTAGTACTACTAATACTACTGGCGATGGTGATGATCATTTGGGAAGTTCGCGGACGAATTTTATGATGGATTTCAACACTGATGATCATGAGGACTTCTGCAAAATACTGGACTGTGACTTTACAAATCTGAACAATGCCATTGATGGAGATGATCATCAGGGCAGTCCGGTTTTAGTACTACCTAACCAGATGATGGACAAGAATATTCAGGCTGCAGATTTTGGGTCCTTGGCTTCATTTTTGGAGTCTGATGAGGATTGGCTTGGGAATGATCTACATGTCATGTTGAGTTAGTTAGCTATTGGTTGACTGGCCACAGGTATCTATCTATCTATATGTGTGCTTGCTGTAATCAGCTTATAGATTCAGTAATTAGATATATATTGATGCTGTAGCTAGCTAGGCCCTCGTGTTTAGTTGGCACTGTGTGAATAAATAAGTGCCACCATATCCCACCAATATTCTCCCCCTTAATGATTAGGTTGTAAACTTCATGTCTGCAATCTATCAAATGAAGTGACTTTGAGGATTTGATTGATAAGAAAGCACAAAATGTTGGGGTGCTTTACACTCATTCAAAATTTCTTATGCACACAAAGTTAAGCGGTAGTATAAATAATTTCGGTACTAGGTCTAGGTGTACTGGTTGTCTCCTTTGAAATCATGGCCTTCAAGTTTCAAATCCACAGTTTCCAAGCTCCATCAAGTGAGATGAAGGCATTTACCATGGAGATATTGTGATGGATTTTACCTCTTAGGCTCTGATTAACAACTCATATACATTACTGTTGTTGTCTCCGTTAACACGCTTCAACATCTCAAAACTTATGCGACTCCCTAGGAAGTCGATCCGTTTGAAAATTGCATAACCACGTTCTGCTGTTTCTTTACTTGCATATACTGATCGAAGCCGATCTGCGTGCTTTGAGTCTGTGTGAATTGCAGCCTCTATTTCATGGACTGACATGCTCTCCTGCAATATAAAAGACAGATGAGAGAGTATGAGACTCCATAAAACCAATGACTTGGAAGTCTGTGTCTAAATTTGTACCTGGTAATACGCATAGATATGATCCAACACCTGCAAGCACGTAAACCCATCATTGCTGAAAAACGTTCTGGAGGATGGCCCCATCTCAGCAAATCGGTCAATTGGGAACAGGATGGTAAGAAAATGGTTTTTAAATATTAGTTCCGAGTTCTCACTATAGACAACATAAAAGAGTAAGATACGCGTTAATTCAACAAACAAATCTGGGAATTATTGTGATCTTTAAGGAAAGGAGGTGGGGGATGGGGACAAAAGTGATCAACTACCTTTCCTTGAGTGGTCTAGTTAAGTTGGCAAACGAAGCTTCTGAATCCTTGGCATCACCTTTTGCATCAAAGAATACAGATGTATGATGTTCTTCAACATCTTCAAAACTGAAAGTTGCCATGTAGATGGATGCCGCCGAAGTTGGCTCTGAAATTGTCCAGCAAATGGAATCCAGAAGGCTGCTAGGAGTTATTGGACGTATGGGGGTTTGACAAGTCTGCCATGACAATAGAACACGCAACTCAAATGCTACACTGACATATTATTTAGCAATGATGCCATTAACATTAATCAGGCACTATAAAAAATCATTCTAATGCACCAACAGAAAGGTAATCGGAAGATTCAGTGATCGTCTCCTTGGCAGGAAAGACCAAGGGTTGTTAATCATTCAAAATGGCAGGAAACTGATCGCCTACTTGTATTTGCATGACTTACATTGCTGGCATGAAGCAGTTTAAAAACCTACCATAGACACCTAATTTCTTTATCAACTTGACAAGTCATCTATGCCAGCTGGAAGATTCAGCATATAACAGTACAATCCCCAACTACATGTCAGCTAACGAAAAACTAAAAACATGCTACAACTGTCAATATTGGCTCTTTTTTTATAATCTGAAATTTTAGGTCCCATAAGTCTTCATTGACAGAAAAAAAATCTTAACCGTAGACAACAGCAGGGTACTCAATTTTAAGCTGATACAAAGTAATTCTGTAACTTGAGCAAAACTATGCTACGCTCCTACCACAGAAAACACAACATAAGTACTTATCATATATCTATCTCTATATATTAAGCACAGGCCGAGTTACTGTTCACATGAACATTGCTCGGACTCTTTTGCCCCTCCATTTATGCTTTTTTACAATCCAGCCCATAAATAACGAATTGACTGTTTTACCCCTCATTTTAAATTTATTTATGTTCTGCCACTGATTTTGTTTAATAAGAGAATTTGTTTTTAATTTATTTAAAAATTGAATTGCAAAAGAGGAAATGACAATTTAAAATACAGTAATACTCATAATAATAATAATGAAAAGGAAATTGAGTCATTAATAATAATAATAATATTCATGATAATAATAATGAGGTTATCTCTCCATCCAATTGCTTAGATTCTGCAGACCAAACCTAAATGAAAAAATTGATCTATATTCCAAAAAAGGGACATATTCGGCCGTAAGAGGATGGTTGGGAGAGAGACCAACACAAATCCCACTGAGAGAAAGCAATGGGGTTGGAGAGAAAGGGAGAGAGGCTTTCGAGGGCAGTATTCTTTAATTAACATAATAACTCATACAGGAGAGAACCGAGAGAGAGAGAGAGAGAGGTAGCGGTATCTTAATTTTCAGCTTTCTTTTAAAATATTATATATAGGGTTAACTTCCTTTTTTTAAATACTAATTTTGTCATTTTTATTTGGGTTTCAGGAAGTTTTTTTTTCATTTTTTGAATAGTCAGGAAGCTGTTTATTCATGAAAACCACACAATATTACATAATAATTATTCAAACCAACAAAAACCACACTTCACACGTGCGTGTACCAATGCTAGTATTAATAAAGCCAGAAGGGTTTTTGGGAATGATTAAATTTTTAAACTTCCGATTATGCCCTTGATTAATTAAAACTTTAAGAATTTAATAATTTAAGAAAGTAGACAATTCATAAATTACCAACTCCATTTGGCAGTTTTTATTTGACTTCAGAATGAGATTCCCTTTCCTATGGAAGCGAAAAAAGTGGAGACAAAATAGGAATAAATTTTTAATTAAATTTATAAAAACATGAAAGCAAGTTAACACGCACATAGTGCGGGCAGTGTTCTAAAACTCGGCCTAGTCGGCCGAGTACTCGGCGAGTACTCGCTAGTCGGCGTCCTTCCGAGGCGATTTTAAGAAAATCGGAGTACAAAGTCTGTCGGAAGAATATCGGCCGAGTAGTCGGCCCAACTCGGAAAAAATCGGCTCAACTCGGTAAAAAAATCGGCCTAACTCGATAAAAAAATCGGTCTAACTCGGAAAAAATCGGCCTAACTCGGAAAAAAATCGGCCAAACTCGGCATTTTATTGATTATTTTTATTATTTTGGACATTATAATACCTTTTAAAAAATTATATTTAATTATATGTTTTAAAAATAAAAATAAATCTAAAAATTAAAAACCGAGTACTCCCCGACTACTCTCCCGACTACTCCTCTACTCGCTAGTCCCCGACCGGCCGACCGACTAGCGACTAGCGACTTTTAGAACCTTGAGTGCGGGTCAAGATGCTAGTAACTAAATAGAAGCACAATCACAGAAACGAAGCAAAATTAACCATTACCTGCATCCGAAGACCACGGCGATTTCTAACCCCAGTTTTAGCAGAATTCACAATCTTTTGCCTCTTTTCTAGGCTTGATTTATTTAAGTAAGTCTGAGCATCTTCAAAGACATTGTGCTCAGTTGTTTCCTAGTAGAACAAGAGAAAGAATATTACCAGCAGCCTAACTTGGAAAAGCCAAAACCATATTACTACACAAGAAAATTATATCATTTAGAAATGCTAAAACACATTCACCACACTTTAGCATTGCATCCCAGCAAAGACCAAGGGTTTGAGACAGAAGAGAGGTACAAAGAAGTCCAAATATGACATATACACAACAATGTCTAAAAAATACCTCATCTGTGATGCCATTCGGCAAATCTTCAAGCATCATACCAACTTGCCTGGCCAAATCTGCAGATATATGGACAAGCCTTTGCACATACTTCTCCTTGACTGTCTTCAAAACCCACAGTGGCTGAGACACATCAGAAACATAATTAATTCAATTGTCACAAGAAATATACGTAGAACTATTTTAATCTCTTTATAGGCAACTTTATGATTGCAGGTCATAACAATAGGAAAATCAATCTGAAGACAGCCAATAATTATTAGGACATCAAAAAGCTGGTGTTAAAGTATTTCAAGTCTCAAACATATACCCTCAGTAGACCTACAAGCACATGATCCTGATTCAAATAAACGCCAAACACAAGAATTTTGATCAAAAATAAAGTACAAACAAGAATGGCTTGCAGGTCTCACTGTAACGATATTGCTTGAGTGGCAAAGATATTTACGGCTGGAAGACACTTCACACACCACAAGACTGGCTCGGGAACAAACAAACCATTGATCTACAAATGTAGCACCCTCTTTACTAGCAGCCTGAATAACCTGCAAGGGCAATGACATGATATTGAAAAGAATATAAAAAACTTTAAAACCTCAAAGGGATTCACTTTTATCTAGTCTGACATTGGCCAATAAATCACTAGTAAATCTTTCTTTTTAACTCAGAAGAGAAAAAGGTCCTGACCATTTCTTTAAAGTAAAGTACATATTACCCTGAAATTGAACTTTACCTTGTTCCTCAGTTCAGCTGATATATCCAAGTCAACATAAATGGAGTGACCAGAAAGAGTAGAGTTGGATCTTCTGTTACAGTTAGACTCTCTTCCAGAAAATTGTGGTTCTTCAATCGTGCTTAACGGCTTGGTTCCATAAGCACCAACAGGAAGACACGAATTTTCCGCACCAGAATACCCAACAAGCCTATTCAACTCATCCAAACGAATACCATTCTGTCCCATACTCTTGATACTATAGAGTGATTCACTCAGCCTCACTGCAAATCATTAAAACACACCTAAATTTATACCAAGCTTTTGGATTTCACACATGAAATGTACATAAAACAGAATTTGGCCTCTAAAGTATTCATCAAACCAATGCATGCAATAAGAATATAAGATAAACCATACTCACCATTCTTCCGAACACTATCCACAAACCACCCAATCGTAACAGTAGAGAGGCCATTTCTCGCTCCATGCTCAAATTTGCGGCCACCAAAGCTGTAGAACTTGTTAAAGAAAACACACAAGCCATACAATGTACATCAATTTTTCATAAACCTCAATACTACCAAAGAACACTGACAATTTCTCCCCAATCACATATCAACAAATCCGAAAAACAAGAAGCTGCAAGTAACATAATATCAAAAACAAAGGATATTTGAACCACCAAATGGGTACATTGGGGATGCAAGTGAGGGCTATACTGCCCACCCAATCTCTCAGTTGCTTCCATCACTTGCTTCCTCGCTTCTGCCAAATCAACAATCACAAAATATTTACCACACACGCAAAAACTTACTAAGTCTCAGTTCAAAGCTAATGACTTTTTTTACCTTTGGATAACCCAGTAACGCATATAACAAGCCCGGAAAACGGTGCGTTTGATCGGACCACCGTCTCCGACCCAGTAGAGTTTACCGCCGGAGACATTGGCCCAAAAGCTCTCTGAGCTTTAAACGAAGGCAACGGAGAAGATAACCCACCAGACAGTCTAGAACAGCCTTTGCTCTTTATCACTTCCACTCCACCCATTACTTCAAATCCTCAAACCAAAACACATGGATGTTACAGCAACGATGGATTACTGGGCGGGAAAAAAAGTTCGAACTTTGAAGCAAAACCGATGAGACCCAATTCAGAGGAGGAAGAATTAGAAGAACCCAGAAAGGGAAAAGAGGAGTGGAACTGTTTGTAGGAGTGGGAATCTTACTGGAAAGCGAAGATAAACAAAGTGTAATTCAGACAAAGAGTTGATTTTTGAAGATGGGTTTGGTCAATTTGGGTTCATTGGGTTTGGGAATCACTGAATGTAATCGGGAAAGATTTCAAGGTTTTTTTGAACTGTGTGCTCTGTAGTGTATGAATCTGAGTCTCTGCTTTTCAAAAAGTGAGAAACGGGAACTGCAATGCAAGCAAATTTTGGAAGAGACGAGAGGCACGAGAGCGGTTTCGGTCAAAAGGTGGTGGTTGTTTTCACGAGTCGGGTCTACTAAGCCCCATTTGCTACAAGTTCGTTTTTTACGAAGTAATTTTTATTTAAACTTCTATATTTTTTGGTAAATCAAATAAAAGTTATCTTTTTAAAAATTACAGGTCCATAAAAATAGATTTTAAAAAAAATATTCAGTTCTTTTTAGAAACAATGGGTATAAAAACATAAAAATTATATTTTAACAACACTTTTAAAATATTATTTACCAAATAATTTACTGGTTTAATTTACAACTGATTCTATTTATAGTACAACAGAAACAATTTTTCAAAAAAACTGTAACAATCTCAACCTAGCCCCAAGGTGCTTGGTGATTACTGATTTGGTGTTTATTATTGATGTACAGACTACGATTTCCGGAAAAACAATCCATAATATCAGATCATGTATTAATGCGTTTGTAGCCATGAAGATGTCGTTTGAACATGAATAAGAATCCAGAATCGAATCCCAGTTTTTTTTTCTGTAAAACAAAAGACACATCGACATTTATGGTCTGGTGGTGATGCAATTTGTGAACCTGACACCTGTGTCACGGAAAAGTTGACCTGAATTCTTTAGAGGGGGAGATACAAAATTTTGTAATATGAACTAAATGCCGAGATGTAACGTGCAACGGATTACGCCACATGTGGTGACTCCAATCACAGACAATTGTTATGGTTTACTCAAACTTAAGCTACTATGATATTAGTCATGCCGTAATGTCATGGATGTTAATTTCACAAATAATGAAAGCTTCTATAGGAAGGTAGGAAAACGACATCAACAATCACCCTCAGAAACTACAAACTACAAAGCAAAAGTGCAGCACTGTTCTTTAGTCTTTCAGAAACTTACCAACAATGAGTCAACCGGCATGTCAAGCAATAAACAACTAATGATGAAAATTGGGTAAAGTTAAAATGAAAAAGGAAAGAATATACTGTGGGAAGCAAGTTCAGGTCCCATCTCAATTGGGAAAAGCTCAAAAAAGAAAAGAAAAAAAGATGGAGCAATACACAAAATGGACATACAATGGGACAGCACACTTTTCTCTATGATTTCCCACACAATCATATACCAGAATGATGATATGATGGCAGCACGACTATGAACACTATCCGTAAGTCACTCAATCTTTTTGGATGCATTGAATTTACGGAGTATATCAGACTTCAATTTGCATCCATGTGAGAAAGCTTCTAGGACCATGGCATCAATTTTTTCTTCCTGCTTTTCATACACATAGAAGGCTAGAAAGGCAGTGGAAACTCCTGGAAGCATAAGAGAACATGAAACTAAGAGTTCAGGGAGGTGAGAAAGAAACTTCTTGATCCTTGAACAGACAAAAAATGAAATACATTCTACATGGAAAAGTTTTCAGCTATGACATTGCAACCAAGTGCGCACAACAACAAATGAATCAATATAATCGTCACATAACTAGTTGAGAACAGTTAATTAACAGCTTGAACAATCCCATACTTCACAGGCAGTGCCCAGATATTCAAATTCTCTAAACTCACTGTACTCCCCTACTCCACCGACTAAAATAATGTATAATTTCAAAATTGTTTCTGTAATTGTTCATTAACATTTATATTCTACGTAACATTGCCTACATTTTCAAATGAAACCTTTTATAAGCTTTTAATGCCTATGCTTCTGTATTTATGCTGGTAAATGAAAAAAAAATGTGAATTTGAATTTACATAACGAAGGAAAGAGAGCGAACCTAAAATAAATGAGTTCTGAAGTGAAATGGCGCCAAGAAAGATAATAACCAATAGGGATAGAGCCACCTACAAACAGCATATTACGGTAAATGTCAGAAAGTTTCATTATAATTGCATCAACAAAATTATCTGCTGATCAACAAAATTAGAAGTATGAATCAAAAGAATAGATAGCCAGACGCAGAAAGGAAGTTGAGAACAGCAGAAAATGGTCAATACCTTAAGGAACAACATCCAGTCATTTCCTTTCCCAAGAGATTTTAAAGTTTTTACAGATATATTCCATGATGAGGCCACTGATCCAGCAATTTGTTGTGACATCTCTTCTGATATGTGAAAATGTGATGACTGAAGCTTCTCGATTTTATATCCTAATCTGGAGTAATGAAAAAAAACTCAGTACTTGCTTCAGTTCATATGGGAAGCTGCTTTAAAGAGAAGTTTAACACTAAGAAACATATGCAAGGGCATAGGGCAGCATACATCTTTTCTGGTAAATTGCCGGAGATGAACATGAAAATTGATGCGAACATGAGACTCTTCGAAATGACAGTTATAAATGTAGCTTGAGATGCAATGAAGTTGTAGTAGATTGTAAGCAAAACTAATAGTGCCTTGAATGTCTGTTTTTTATCCTTCCACAGTAATGTGTCAGAAACTGTAAGAGCAACAAAGCACATGGATTGCATCATTGTAACGATATATCAGAGCAATTTCATTTATGCTGAATATGAAAACCAAAAAAAAAATAGTATACCTCTTCCGCTTCCAAGATACACAGAAGCTTTAGATGGTCCTTCTCTTTTGGGTCGATGTTCAGCCCTCAAGTGTGGGTATGACTCAATTGTTCTCTTGAGACCCTCCTGGAGAAGATAAATATAGTATTGTTATACGAAAAACACCTAATTACCATATATTTTAGGGATTGTATTGTGCATCTTAGAAGACATCTGAATATGTTATATCCACCAAACAAAGTATGATATTCAGAAAATGATATCCAACGGGATTAGCAACTCTCATTGTTATGACATCCACAGACAACTTTAGTTTCCAGCCCTCAAGTGTGGGTATGACTCAATTGTCCTCTTAAAGTTGATAGGTGCACAATCAATGTGTTAAATTGGGAGTTCCAGTGACTTAAGAGCTAATTGTAAGCTTATTGAACTAACCGATGAAGTTGATCACTAAAATTATGGAAACAGAATAGAACCTGAAGAGAAATGATGGGTGTGTAACCAATTCGATCCTGTGCTTTTGATGATTTAAAAGATCTGGTGCAAGAGAGGAGTCTAATTCTTGAAGGCGTCAACTGTGGAACCTTCATTCCATATGGGCCTAAAAGCTTATATGTCCACTCCACCACATGTGCAATTGGCATCATAACAACTGCAGGGATTTTTATCCTTGGTCTGCAAACAACATTCATTCAGGGGGAATAAAGCAAACTGGGCATTGACAGAGAGAATTTGGAACCAGAAAAGAGAGAATGCCAGTTTAATTCTAATTCTAGAGAAGCTCACTTGAATAATTAAAAATAAATAACCAATAGACTACATTAAACATTAGGGTGCCGAGGACAAACAGTACAGTGATCACACAAAAGGTATGCTTATTTGAAAAGACTAGGAATAGGATGTACCTTTCATAGCCAAGACCTTCTAAAATAAGAGACATAAACTCCCAAAACTTGATAGGTTCCATATTGGTTATAAAATATGCCTGCAAAATAAGGTTCTCCTTTTAGCTTAAAATGCCAGAACTTGTCTTATCTTGGCATAAGCAGACATCCAAAGTGAAGCATTGACTTGGCCATGATTTAATATAAACGCAAGGAAACAGAAGTGAAGTGATGGCTCAGTAGAGAAGATGGATTATATTTGTAAATCCGACCTCATTCAATTCCATTTTGACAACATCTATACGCATTCATACATAAGTTTTAAGAAATTTATGTTAAACAATTGTACCTGTCCTGCGGCTTTCTCTGCAACTGTCCCTTCAGATGCTAGGGCTCGTTCTGCACATATATGGGCATGGGCCACATTTTCAACATACGTGAAGTCATAAATGTTATTGCCATCTCCTATAATGAACTGATCATTGAAAAAGTAGAGAAATTGAGCATCAGATAGGTTCACAACTCGCAGTTTTCAATGGTGTGAGTAGATGTATGTGTCTTATACTAAAATTTATCTCGTGGATAAACCAAAGTACCTTGGAATTCCCTGCCCTGGCAGCAACAACTAAAGACGGAACAAGTAACCTATCACCAGGTCCGAAAATACTGCTAGGACGTATGCAGCATGTTAGAAGTCCTTTAACACCGTTTGCCTTGATTACCAACT
Organism: Comarum palustre; assembly: GCA_951800085.1. NCBI lineage: Eukaryota > Viridiplantae > Streptophyta > Magnoliopsida > Rosales > Rosaceae > Comarum > Comarum palustre. The sequence continues at coordinate 17,116,783 of OX637589.1, forward strand.
CTTCTCCTTGAGCTTTAGTGGCCGAATAAGTATCATTGTGCTGAAAGAAAATACATACAATCAAAACTCAAAACTGTAGGGACATGACAATCTTGTATTCGTATTGAAACTCAATAGCAACAATTGTAGGTTCGAAATTAGGATTGCTCCTACCGTAGGTGGATATGGCAATGACTCATCCCCATCAATAATGCTATGAACTCCATCAAACACAACGCTAGGAGAGCTAGTGTAGATGAGCCTCTTCACTTCCTGCTCAACACAAGCATCAATCACATTCTTAGTTCCTGCATAGCATAGTTGAACATCAACATTACAAAACAGTCAAAAATCGGAACGACAAAAATGAAAAACAAACTACACATTGTAATTCTGATTCAGTAATCCGTACCTTCTACATTGACAGAATGGTGGAGCTGGAAATTGTTGATCGACGAATTGGGAGCTGCCATGTGGAACACAACCTCAGCACCTTGACATGCTACACAGATTTGATCCAAACCACGCAAATTGACTCAATCAGTCACTCTGAAACTTCAAATTTACCGCTAAATTAAACTAAAAGTGAAGAGGTTACTGACCTTGAAGAACTTGATCCTTGCGGCGGAGGTCGATGGAAATGTACTCGGCGCGGCCGGAGTTGAGAGCATCGGCGAGGCCTCCGTCGGACTCGGAAGGTTCGAGATCGACTGTGGGGCCGAGGTCGGCGATTCGGACGCGGTAAACGTTGTGGCGGAGGAGCATGAGGACCAAATGGCGGGCGGCGAAGCCTCGCCCGCCGGTGACGACGCACCATCTGTCATCGGAGGTCATCGGTGAATGACGAAGGTTTTCAGTGAATCGGAGTGTCTGGATGGATCTGAGGCTGAGAGTGAATGAGTGAGTTGGACTAATATGAGAGATCGGGTGGGTCACCGTACCCGCCAATCGGCCCGAAAGCCTCCGTTACTCACATAGCCCTTTCCGTAGGGCAAATTCTGCAACATTTTTCCTTTTAAACACTAAATTACTATTGCGGGAGAAACAAAATTGTATTATTCATATATATATGGACTTACATATAATCTATTCATAATAGAAAACTATTGGAGACTGTGGACATAAATCTTATATATTCGGCATAGACCAAGATACACACATGTCAAATATTCTAAAACACTCTCACTTGTGTCGCATTTCATTATGCTGAATAGTGCATATAATGTTGCCTCGTTAAAACCTTGCCAAGTGAAAAACCAGTGGGAAAAAACTAAACTTTAGACGAATGACAAAAGAGTACAACGCACCATGCTACTTGACCAAGAGTCCACCAAGAAGCTCCCCCCTGACGAGTAACTCAGTCGGATAGACAATCTTTGCATTCAAATGCTCTTCACATTCTTCTCGATTGTAGACTTGGCAGAGACTTAGTGAATAGATTTGTTACATTTGATTCTGAACTCACTTGATTCACTTGAATGTTAAGGAAGACTTGTTGTTGATTGTAAAAGAACTTCGAAGAAATATGTTTTTTGTATTGTCACCCTTGTTGTAACCCAGCTTCATCTACTCAATGCAGACTGCATTATCTTCATAAATGCATGTAGGTTTGTGTGTAGTAGATCTCAATCCACTTGTTCCTCTAATGTGTTCGATAATTTACCTTAGTCATACACATTCACTAATAACTTCATGTAGGACAATGATCTCTGTATGAATTGAAGATGTTGCCACAATGGTCTGCTCGTATTCTCAATGGTAAACACATATCCAGTCTGAGAACGTCCTTTGTGTGGATCTGACAAGTATTATGCATCAGCGAAACCAACCAACACATCGTTGGGGGTCTCAACATAACGAAGGGAGGCGGTGCCGAGAGCATAGGGGAGTCATGCTCCTCGACAGTAGTGGCGGCAGCAAGGCAGCTATGTGCCTGAAAACTGGTGCACAATGCTCAGTAGCTGATGTGCAGTGGCAACTCGGTCTCAAACTCGACCGACGCCAAGATTCTCAAGGAGAACGCACCCGGTTGCAGTCCTTCTTGAATCTTCATAAGGGAAGAACAAAGTCATGTTAATGGTCCTTTTAAGGTATCGAAAAATATTCTTTATACCAGTCCAATGACGTTGCATAGGTGTAGAGCTATATCTAGTTAAAATTCACTAAGAAGACAATGTCGAGTCAAGTGTACTGAGCTAAGTATAATAGTGCACCGCTTGCACTAAGGTATGATACCTCTGCTTTAAGTACTTCTTCCTCGCCCCCCTTAGGACGGAATGAATCCTTCTTGACATCCAAACTCCGACCAACCATGGGGGTGCCAACAAGATGCACTTTGTCTATATCAAAATGTCTGAGCATCTTTTGGACATATACAATTTGATGAATAAGGACTCCACAACTTCAATGCTCTAGCTCAAGTCTTAGGCAGAACCGAGTCTTCCCCAGGTCATTCATCTCAAACTCAGATTTCAAGTGAGTTGTGGTCTCTCTTATCTTATCAAGAGTACCGATGATGTGCATATCATCAACATACACAGCTACCACTGCAAACCCATAACTCGTTCTCTTTATGAACACGCAAGTACTTAGATCATTGTTCTTAGATCCCTTCCTAAGCAAGTAGTCACTAAGACGAGTATACCACATTCATTAGGATTACTTCAATCCATAAAGTGAGCGTTGCAATCTTATAGCATACGCACTTAGTGGTTTAGAGTCACTTGAATTAGGTAACAAACCCATAAGAGAGTTTCATTTATATCTTGAAATCTAGATATCGATAGAGATATGCAATAACCACATCCATAAGATGGATGTGAAGTTTTTCAGACACTACCAAACTGACTAAGTAGCGGAAAATAATGATGTCCATCACAGGGGAATATGTCTCCTCATAGTCTATTTCATGACGTTATGAGAAACCTTACGTCACAAGGCGCATTTTGTACCTAAGTACTTTGTTCTTCTCATTACGCTTTCTAATAAAGACCCATCTATGTCACACAGGATTTACACTTGGCGGGGTTGGCACAACCGGACCAAATACATATCTCTTTGCTAGGGAATCAAATTCAGTCTAGATAACTTCTTTCCTTTTAGGCCAATCCACTCTACGTTCACATTCTTTGATGAAACGTGGTTTGATGTCATCGTACTCTATGATTTCTTGAATCACGGAATATGTAAATACATCATCAACATGCATAGATGATCGATCCAACAATTCAAGGGTGTTCTCATAACACATTGAGATTTACATATTCTCTGATACCGACGTGAATCATGTAGTGTCCTCCAGGGGTACCGACATCGATTCAAGGACAACGCGCAATAGCTAGGCTTGCAGTGCCGACAACCATGCACACACATCGTTCTAGGGGTTTCAATACAACTTGCATATGCATTGACCCAAGGATATAAAGGAGATGAAGGACGGAGAAACTCGATTTATCATCCCCGAGGTTATTTGAACTTTACGAAGTTTAGGTTTTTCAAAACCATATATGTTGAATTAAGCTTCACAACCTTATTGAAGAACTCGACACGAACTAGAAAAACCAACAGCAACGGCGGCGTCCAAGCAAGGTCCGCCGAGAGGGGTGGTGCGCAGCAAACGAGGTGGTGTGCAGCAGCAGGGTGCGCGACGGCAGGTGAGTAGCGACGGAAGGTGTGCAACGACGACATATGTGCGGCCGATTTAGGGTTTTGAAAAAAATCGGTTGCCTCTAAGGTTAGAGTGCTCGTGTAAGATAACGTATTATGGGAGAAACATAATTGTGTTATTCATTCACTCATAAGGGTTCTTTATATATGGACTTACATATCACATATTGTGTTCATATTAGAAAGCTCATATATTTATCTTATTACAGACTGTAGACATAAAACCTATATACTCAACATAGACCAAGAGTCACACACATGTCAAATATCCTAAGACATTTACCGTGAGCTTACAACTTTTTATTTCAAAAATATTTGACTCTGTTAATATACCAAATTTTCGTTGAATATACAACAACAAAATCTCATTTGATTAAAGAAATCTATCATCTCTTTTGACAAAAAAAAGAAGAAAAATATCATCTCTATCTCCTACGATAAATTTATAATACAACTAAACAAAATCAAATATACTTAGAGAAGACGATGTCAAATTATAAAAATAAAGATGGTTGTTGTATCTGTTTTAGCGTGAACTTCTTTTAAACAAAAGAAAATCACATAATGCAAGTGAAGAACCGGCCAAACAATAATTAACTTGATCCTGAGGTTGAGACTTGCAACATCAAATTTGTTGCTTCTTTAACTTCATATTGATAAAAACCCCTACCCGTAAATCCCAACAACCCCGAAGTTCAACCAAAACACACAACATCCATAAACCCCAAAATCTGGAATCAAAACCACATCATATCCAAAACCCGCGTCATTTAAAACAAACACCGAGATAACCATAACCCATTTCTTACGGCAAATTATGTAACAAGGAATCAAATACCTGGGTCCGAAAAGAAATGATCAATTAGAACAAAACCCAGGTTGGTATCAAAATAACAATCTAAGCATATATAAATCGACCGACCTGGGAGCTGGGATAGCAAGCAGAGGAAGCAAATCCATCAACCCAATACTCATTCCACCCCGGTCCAATACAAATTTGCCGACCATCCTATCTAACTCTCATGTGTCCTTTTGTTTAATTATATATATCTAATCATGGTTAATAATATAATATTATAAAAATAAATATTAACCGTAACTTAATTTTATTTATTATAATTCGGTTCGGGTTCGGGTTCGGATTTGGGGTTTAGATATTTTAAAATTGAGTTTTTAAAGAAATAGATATAAAATTAAGTTTAGAGTTTGGATTAAAATAAATTTAATTTATTTAAAACAAAAAATTGTGTTGAAAAAGAAAAACAAAATTGTTAAAGTTGTATATTAATACGAAGAGCATATGCAGCGCCCCACCTCCATCAATCCTTCAATCCATCAATTTAATTGCTTCCATCAATTACTATTCACTACAAATTGCTTTTCTGAGCCAGTTTTTATGCACCGGTGCAACTCCGTCACAGAGGCAATCACTATTCATCAATTAAGTTTTTAACTTTTAAAATTTTGTATATGATAATCAACCAATAGTGAAGTGACATGTGACATTTTCCATATTTCCTTATCACCGAAATAATGGTATAGATTTTCGATAGGACACTGAAAAAAAATATTGAGGGGAGAGGGGAAGATATGAGGGAAGAAATTAGAAGTGGTGTAAATTATGAAGAATAGAGTTTGGGTATTTATAGGGGAAGAATTGACCGTTGTACAAACATTACCGTTCGGAAGCAAAAGTAGCCGTTGCCGGCCTGCTTTGAAATTGACACGTGTCGGCTGCTGATTGGCCAACGGCAAAAAGCTGTCGGCCACCTTTTTTTTAATTTTTTTTATCCGCGCGTGCAATGCACTTGCCAGCATTAAAAAAAAAGGCGGACGCCACATGCGTGGGTCCCACCTCAACTGCCTCCATCATAGAGGCAGGCGCCTCTAGCTTGCCGGCCTGCTGGTCTGCTGCTCTCCACGTGGGTCCCACCTGTTTTTCTCCCTCCATTTGCAGCCGCTGCATCTCCCTTCTCCATCAGTCTAGCGATCAATCTGCCGAATTGAGGTGATGGAGGAGCTCCAGTGCATCTGCTCTAACTATGGTTAAAAATAGTTATGAAAATTGACACATGATATGAAATTAAGTGAGTAAATAAATAAGATGGTGGGCAAATTTACATCCATCCCGGTCTAAATATAAAATTCCTAGAACATAATAGAGTTCGATTTCGGCACAAATGGCATTTCCATTCTTTTAACAGCAGAGACAGTCAGGATCCTTAACGTCGTTTGCAAAAAAAGCTTGACGGGTGTGGTCCACTTCAAGCCGTTGGATTTTCTGTACGGTCAAAATTTCCCGCATTCATGATCCCAATCCGGAAATCGGCTCCCTTTTTTCCCTCCGTTTTCTCTCAGCAAAATTCAAAGGTCACAACTTTCCGCCGCGTCTGTTATATACCGATCTCCAGCTTCTCCAGAATCAGTGGGGACTGTAGAGATTAAAACACAAATCCAAACATGGTCTCCACACCCAACTTCAAACCTTCATTCAATCCCACCCAAGACGACGACGACGATTTCCAATGAGGGTTTGGTGCTGTGTCCCTTATGTGGGGTTGACATTTCTGAGCTGGGAAATGAGAAGAGAGAGCTTCATAGTAATGACTGTCTTGAAAGACAAGAAGTTCAACATGTAGATGTATGTATGAATTTTTGTATTAGTCTAAAAATTTCATCTTTTTTGATTGCGAGTGCTGATTTTTAATGCAGGGGGTTGAGATTGCTACAGGGACTTGGTTTAGGGAAGTATGAGGAGGTTTTTGTGAGGAGTTGAACTGAGACAAGCGTGGTCCGTGGATTATCATTGTACCGATATTGTTATAACTTAACAACTTTTAAGGTGTTGGGTTTTAATCACAAAAAGTCTCGGTACAATTACATACAATTCATCCACTTATAAGTTATATTTTATTTGTCTCTTTTCTGATGTGTGATATTTCCTCTCCAACACTCTCCCTCACGTGTAACCTAACTTTTTAGGTTGACACGTGAAATTCATTCAGTCTAATTCCCACATCGGAAATCGGTACATTCATTCAGTCCAATTCCCATTTTCAGAAATTGGATATGCGGTTCAAAGCCCACTGTAGGCATTTGGTATGGTATGAGCCAATCAAAATTTTTCCGAAGGCAATTCAATTCGATGAATCCAGATTTGGGCTCATTATGCTGAGAGACTTTCCCCCATTATGTTGGGAGACGTAATTAAAGAGGGACCCACTCTGATACCAATTTAAACTGGGACAAGCGTGGCCCGTGGATCACCATTGTACCGATACTGTCCCAACTTAACCACCTTTAAGGTGTTGGGTTTTAATCACAAAAGACCTCGATACAATTGGATACAATTCATCTACTTATAAGTTATATTTTTTTGTCTCTTTTCTGATGTGGGATCTTTCCTCTCCAACATGAGGGAGGAGATTGATTGGGATGTGCTACATATTGTGGAATGGGAAATAATAAACTATGGAATGGAATCAGAAACTCATAACTACTAAAGGAAATAAATAGCGGAAAATTAAAATAATAAAGAACACCAGAAATTAACTTGATTCAGCAAAATGCATACATCCATGGGGTAACAACAAATAACTTTCACTATACGGATAAAGGTTACACCGAGAGAAACACTACTTCAATACTCACACTTGAAGGGATACACTCTCACACACACTTTGTTTTGCTACACACAAAACTCTTTACTTGGAGTATTCTCTCTATCTCACTCTTGTATAAACACTAATACAAGATGAATACTCATCCGGTTCTATGTTTTGCACCATTGTAAATGCCTCTATATCGACAATGAATTCCTTGCAAAACTCTTCTACGTAACATGCAAAACTCTTCTACGTAACATGGGTCTAGAAGCTTATTCTTCACATGTAGACATCCTCCTCTAAATAAGTTTAGAGGAGGGAAAACTTGACCCATCACTACAGTGGCGTACAGAAGAGGTAGTGGACTTGACATGAGCTTACGAGCTTTGCTGTTGGATTGGATTTGTGTTTTTGATTGATTTACTGTGGGGTAGGATTTGTTAAGCATTGGCATTACAGGCTTGGTCCGCGTAAGTACATTGTGCATGTCATTGCTCAACTTAGAAAAGGGACTAGTAGTGGGATTGAAGCACAGACTGCACAGCCGAGGAAAACGAGTGTTAATGGAGTCGAGGTGCGCAGTGATGTATTGGAAAGAGGTGATGGTAGTAAATCAGCTTCGAACAAGTTGATTACGGATTACTTTGCAGGATATGGTGGTGCTAGGAAGCCGGTTAGCAGCGCTTATAGAGAACAGCCAAGGGTAGAAAAGCGTCAGCCAGGTTCTGGTCAAAAACGTGCTGTGGTGAAGAATCACGTCATGAATAGGAAACTCAGGGATGTTCCCTCGTGGTGCTGGGTATCAGGAACACCATTTCGAGTGGTAAGTGGCTTTGCAAACGATTCTAAATAATGTATGTTCTTGAGCTCAAGTATAAGTTATACCTTGCTTTATAAGTTATCCCTACTACATGTAGTCATGATGTAATCTTTTCTTATAACTTGCAAGAAAGAAAAAATAAGTCTCATCTTATTTTTGGATATCTTGGCTAGCTGTTCTACATACAGGGACTTTCGCTTTAGTGAGGATGCAGCAAGCATGTCTGTTTTGCGAACATCTTCTATTCATACTCTCATCCTTGATACAACTTAATTACTGAAACCCACAGGTAACTCCAGCACATGAATAGTGGTATTATGCCAAAAAGCATTTGGGTCCTACTTGCAAGCTAGTTTATATGATGCCAGTAACTTTAGATAGGAAATTGTTTCAATGTACAAGCTAGTTTATATGATGACAGTAACTTTAGGTAGGAAATTGTTTTTTTTCTTTTACACTAAACAAAATTGTGCTGTTGTCTCCTATCATTTGAAAGTATTTATAAATTATCTGAACTAGAACCAAAGTGAAAATAAGACCCTATTCATGATTCATTGCAGTATGATTTTCCAAAGCAGGAGGCTGTAATTCAGTTTGTCATCGATGCAATTCAAGCTGAAACTTTTAACCCTAAAACTCTATTTCTGATTGGCAGCTACACAATTGGTAAGCTCAGTACTTTTCTCTTTCCTTTCCTACCTTCTTACCCTTAAATCTGAAAGTTGATGAAGAAAACACAAAAGGAAACAGAGCGAATGAACTTGTATTAAGAAAGTCTGATACACACAAAATGATAACCTATAGCTATATGTACTAAGACCATGGGATGGAAATTACACATTTATCCTTAGCAAAATCATAAAGGTTTGGAAAGCCTGTTATCTTTCGGCTTACAAATTCTCTGAGTGCATCTGTTCCATTGTCTTGCTCTGCATCATCCATTATCTCTTTGACCCAGTTTGCTCATCTCTCACTCCTCATCCTTGTGTTGTATTATCATTTTGCAAAAGGAAAGGAACGCCTTTACTTGGAGGTTGCTCGTATGCTCCAAAAAAAGATTTATGCCACTGCTGGAAAGCTGCATATTTTAAAATGTTTGGACTTTCCTGAGGATATGCAGTGGTTTAAATTGAACGAACATTCATGTGGTGCCTATCGGACACTAGCGAGCTCCAAGCGACTGAAGCATGTATCAAATAAATATGCGGTGAGCGTTGACCCCTTTTCAGTCATATGTTAGAGCATCTTCTTCATTTTTTTGATTTTGTTAAATTTGAAGAATATTGAGTATTTTTTAGGTCCAACAGCTTCCCAATCTCATTTCTTAAAATAGGGATGAAGAAAAAAAATGAGCATTGCTTCCCCAAATTTGCAGCAAAGCTTTTATTCTCCAAAATTTAATTTTTCACAGGCTCCAACAAATTTTTTACAAAAATAGAATATTTTATTAATTATTTTGTTGTTACAATAAAAATAATATCTTTTAGTCATAATTAATTATGATGTGTCATATTTTTTTGTTCTAATAAATGTCAAATCTTCAAAATAGAGAAGCTGTTGGAATTGGAGCATAATATTTTTGAAGAATTTGGTTTTTGCTTCTCTATTTTAAAATTTTTTTGAGGAAGCTGTTAGAGATGCTCTTATAACCTTGATTTTCTATATAATTTATGTTTTCATATGAAAGCTTATATATCCTGACAATTATTTGTTAGATGTAGCAATCAGATCTGCGCATTGGTTGAACTCCTTGACAATTAGGATAAGATAATTGACTCTGATGTGATGTCAAGTAGTATAATCAGATGGCTCTCTACTCTCTCTAGTTCTCAAAAGCCTCGCGGCATCTACACCCTTCTCGTCCGGTGGCGGCCTACCTTGGTTGGTCTTAGGACGGGGCTAGTGTCGGGTGTCGCTACCGGACGGGGAATCCATTATGTCCAGTTGGCCTTTAAAGAGCGATTTGGTTTCAAGAGTTGGTGGTTCGGAACTTGTTTTGTTTGTGCATGCAAGTTGATGGGTAACGGTTCTACGACGGCGGGGGAGGCAAAAGCATGGCCCATCAGGTCAGATCTTGTTTGGTGTGGCTGGGTGGCGGTTGTGGAGTCTGTTGCAGCTTGTATTGTAGACCGGCGATGGAGGTAGGTGGTGATGGAGGAATGAGTCACGACATGCTAAATCTTGGGTTGGACGTTTCTTTCGGTCATTAGGGTTACAAGATAGATTAGGGCTCACTTAGGCCTTAACCTTTCTAGCCTCTTTGAGGATCTAGGGGTTTTCTCCTAATGTAGCTTTCTAGTCATTCCAAGGTTTGATAGGGGTTGGTGGTCCTTCAGATAAGGACAAGGGGATTGTCTGATCTTCTTGTTTCTCTCTATACAAAAGAATGATAGCTATTCGTATTTTGATCTCAATCGTATTTTGTTGTACACCAATGAAGGTCCGCAGACAGCACGTATGATTGCTACATGGGTGATAGGTAGGAATACTTGGATTTCTTTTGTGCTAGTTTAGCCTATGAGCTCATGTTGCAAAAGGCTCGCTGTCATTCTATTAGTACTTGTCGTCATCTAGATTAGAGGACATGAGTAGACATTTTGATGTATGCGTGTTGTTTTAACAATGCAAATTTTATTATTCTAAAAAAAGTAGTATAATCAGATCATGAATCTCGTTACCATATTAAGCTCACTTTTTATGAGATCAAATTCTACTGATTTCGATGTCCTAATAATTTGTGAACTGAAGTTTAGAAGTGACTACTGTTGACTAATACCTTTATACGTGCTTAACAATCAGAGTCGATACAGCCTTATTGTCGCTTTCACTCCAAATGGTTGGACTTTCGGTAAAGGAAAGAAGAAGTCTCAGTCTCCTGGAAGGTAAAATTATCCGTCATTATCAGTTTCTTCACTTTCTTGAATGTTCAACTAGTAATGATAGAATACAGAGGGTTAATGTGCACTAGTAGTCATTTTTGATCTGGTGCCCCATGCATGGGTAAAAGTGAATGACCTCAAATTCTATTGATTGCGCAACAATTCTAATAAACATTCATGTAATAAACATTTACTCCTGCAGTGGAATTTTCCATTTTCACATCAAACATGTTCGGCTGTGTTTGGTATTTCGGCTAGAATAGAGAAACACCGTGAATTCATGAATTGAATGCTTGTTTTCCAGTAGGGACTGAAACTATAAATGATACGACTCTAATTAGGAATGATACTCCTCTAGCGCTAGGTATGAGGTGCCATACAGCGAGCATTCGAGCTTTACAGAGCTCAGACAATTTGTGAAGCTTGTGTCTCCCGTACAAATTATACCAAGCTTAATCATGACCCAGATTCAGCGAAATCTATGATTTCTCCTGTCATCTTAATTCTTTGTCCACAATATCACCAGAACTCAGAAACACCAAAGAAAGAGTGCATTATCATTCATATCTAGTTGGCTAGCTTCATATAGCAGAAACACCAGACACTGACTCAATTCACACGTGCCAGTGGAGGACTACTTTGATTCTTTGTTTGATGATAATGAAAGGAAAGACCCAGCAACTTGCAGAATTGTGTTGAAGAAGAAGATAGAAGTCATTTTGGAGGATAAACAAGAATTTAATGCTCGAATTGCTAAATGCAGATTGATCAGCAGCTGACTTTTCTCGTTGAGGTCGTCTTAATTTTCTGCTTACATGATATGGTTATGTTGACCAGCAATCACATTCAAGTATGGGTGATTAATTTAGGCTTGGTTCATTCATCTAATTGGTTATAGGATTTCTTTGCAAACAATGGAATCGACCTACATTTTCTCCTACCGAAAACAAATGACAAACCTACAGCTCGTAACAAAACAAATGTAATCTTTTTGGCCCGAACACATGTATACTCCAATATGATACATAGAAGTACGTACTGAAGTATTTCTCATTCCCTCTTGATAAAATGAAACAAATCTGATAAAAACTCTTGAAAATATATGGGGATGGTAGCTGAACTTTATAAGCTAGTTATAACAAAGCATGGTGAAGACAGCTAATCAGACTTTGTAACCAGTACGTAGCACACACTATTCAACTACCCTCCTTCAATCCCAATTGATTTTAGGTCTCTCTCTCTCCCTCTGCCAATACTCACAAAGTGCATGTCTCCCTGTGTTCGATCGTTACTCACAAAGTGCCTGTGACACACTCGCTCACATCATCGATCCAGTCTTACCAGACGAGTGAAACAACCAAGGATTGAAGAGAAGACTCCCATTTGGACTCGATGAAGCACTCAATAAATGAAGAATTTAAGACTCTTCAAAGCCTCCCAACTAATCATTCTCATCCAGTTGGTGTCTGCAATAACTTCCACCCAACCACCTCCCCTTCTTCATACAAATAACACCCTCCTGCCTCTTCTCTCTTCAAACTCACTTAACAGAGACACTAACAATGTCAGTCGACATGGCTAGTGAGAGAGATCTCTTATCCACCGAGATCGTCAACAATGGAATCGAATCCTCCGGCCCCAATGCCGGCTCCCTCACCTTCTCCGTCAGGGTCCGGAGGCGCCTACCGGACTTTCTCCAATCGGTGAACCTCAAGTACGTCAAGTTGGGCTACCACCACCTCATCAACAATGCTATATACTTGGCAACCATACCTATATTGGTCCTGGTTTTCAGTGCTGAGGTTGGGAGTCTCAGCAGGGAGAAGCTGTGGAAGAAGCTCTGGTTTGATGCGCGGTATGATCTTGCCACTGTGCTTGGCTTCTTTGTGGTGTTTGTCTTCACTTTGTCTGTCTACTTCATGTCACGCCCTCGCTCCATCTACCTCATTGATTTTGCTTGCTTTCGCCCTAGTGATGATCTAAAGGTATTTGTCACCAAACTAACCAATCTGATATGTTATATGTATATACATATATGTAGCTGAATTGTTAATCTGAACTGTGATTTGAGTTGCTTGAATAATGTTGGAAATTGTTGTGATTTATGTGAATGTAATGTTTATCCTTATTGATTTCTTGTACTTGGGAAATGGAAAGATCCTCATCAAATATTTTGCGATGAAAATGGTCGTGTTGGTGTTGTTTTCCGACTTTTATTCAATATGCATGCAGACATCTTTTGATAGGCTAAAAAATAAGTTGGCAAAAGTGTTCATGGAATTCTCTGCTCTAAAATGGAAATAGGGAATTATCATACGATCGAAACCAGGGAAATCTAATATATTACCCTACTTCGTAGGTAAATATATGATTCAGGGAAAAATATTTCTACAATAAGTTCTAGCTAAGTTGCTATCAACTGTGACCAAATCTTAAATTGGAAAAACATGAGATTCTAATCTATTTGTAGCGCTATATGTGACGGATTGGTGGGTATAGTAGCTTATGTTGGTTATGTGTTTCAGGTGTCAAGGAAGCAATTAATAGAGCTAGCAAGAGAATCAGGCAAGTTCGATGCACAGAGCCTCGAATTCCAGGCTCGAATTATCAACTCATCAGGTTTAGGAGACGAGACCTACATCCCAAAGTCAGTGATCACCTCCACCGAGAACACTGCAACCATGAAAGAAGGTCGAACCGAGGCCTCACTGGTCATGTTCGGAGCACTCGACGAGCTCTTCGAAAAGACCAAGGTCCGTCCCAAGGACGTAGGTGTTCTTGTGGTGAACTGCAGCATATTCAATCCCACACCCTCCTTGTCCGCCATGATCATAAACCACTACAAGATGAGGGGGAACATTTTGAGCTACAATCTTGGTGGCATGGGCTGCAGCGCTGGGATCATAGCCGTTGATTTGGCTAGGGACATGCTTCAGGCAAATCCCAATAACTATGCTGTGGTGGTGAGCACAGAGACAGTGGGATATAACTGGTACCCGGGAAGTGATAGGTCTATGCTCATTCCCAACTGTTTCTTCCGCATGGGTTGCTCAGCCGTGCTTCTCTCCAATCGTCGCCGTGACTACCACCGTGCTAAGTATCGCCTCGAACACATCGTGAGAACACATAAAGGCTCCGACGACCGTAGCTTCAGGTTAGGTTTCGACCACATTTACAACACGTTGAGTGCATGTATAACCGCATAACATGCATGGTGACCAACCATAAATCTAATCAAGTTCTTTCAACATCGAATGGGGCCTGATATTTTGTCTCGGGTTATACTTTCTAGTACATTATCGTGGAACTTGGATAATTGTAATCATAGATCCTTCAACATATCTATAGGACCAACCCTAAGTAAGTACGAGAATTAGGTTTCCCTTTCGTCTAAGCCATAGGGGGCATAATTTAAATTTTGGGACCAAAAACTTAATTCTAAATCCAATTGATTCTCATACTGTCGCCATTTATTAGGTTACAGAATTATGGATCTAACTGTATAGTTTAAATTTATACAGGTGTTTGTACCAAGAAGAAGATAATCAACGGCTCAAGGGGCTAAAGATCAGCAAAGAGCTAGTGGAAATCGGTGGTGAGGCATTGAAAACCAACATCACCACTCTCGGACCTCTAGTCCTACCCTTCTCGGAGCAGCTCCTCTTTTTCGCTGCATTATTGTCGAGGCACTTGTTCAACAACGGAGGCTCACAGCTCTATCTATCGTCCGGCAAGCAGAGGCCCTACATTCCTGATTTCAAGCTGGCATTCGAGCGCTTCTGCGTGCACGCCGCGAGCAAGTCTGTGCTGGATGAGCTGCAGAAAAACCTGGAGCTCAGCGACGAGAACATGGAGGCGTCGAGGATGACGCTGCACCGGTTTGGTAACACTTCGAGCAGTAGCATATGGTATGAGCTGGCTTACATGGAAGCAAAGGAGAAAGTGAAGAGAGGAGACCGAGTTTGGCAGTTGGCTTTCGGGTCTGGATTCAAGTGCAACAGCATTGTTTGGCGCTCCATGCGCAGGATTAGAAAGCCTTCAAGGAATCCATGGCTCGATTGTATTGAGAGATACCCAGTCATGAATTGAGATTTGATCTCTAGCTAAGCTAGGGTTATGATGATTACTGATCGAAGAGGCCTAGATGACACGTACCGATGACTAAAATCTTACATATTATTAATTTTTACTTCGTTTTAAAAAATAAAAATAGTTTTATTTTCTCTTTAATAGCACCCTTAATTCTCTTTGAACTTAAGACATGAACAAAGAATGAACCAACTTTGCTTCTCACCAAAACTTTCTTACCCTCATTACCATCTTCTTAAATCAATAACAAGTGTCTTTTAACTTATTATAATTAAATATTTGAAAATATAAATGACATTTGTCATTAGTTTAAATAGACAGGAATGAGGATGAGAAAGTTTGGGTGGAGAGCAAAGTTGCTTCCCACAAAGAAGGGCTTTTCTTCAATGCTGGCCGGAGCAGATTGGAATGTGAAACAGCGAGTAGTTGCCTCTATCACATCTAGCGTTAGGGAAACTCGGGCATGTTGTAAACCAGTTCTTTTCAAAGTATTTGAATTAGGGTTTTGTACGTTCGTGTTAATGTTATTTGCACTTCTAAGAGGAAGTGTCAATAGTATTCTGAAACACACGCCTTGAAAAGATTGCAATAAAATTTCTTAGCTTGTGATGTTTACCTTCTGATGATGTGCTATGTACTTTTTTCTGGCTGAAAGATGATTGAAAGAAAGAAGAGACATCTCTCTCACCATATTAAATTAATAAAGATTAAAAAACAGAACAAGAGGAGACGAAAACCTTTCAAAGCAAAGTAGAAAACTGAAACTATGAAACGAACCTCTCAAAGCAGAGAAGCCTGGAATCTACCTAGGTCTTCCGACTCACTGGGGTAACTCAAAAAAGAAGGCATTGGCATATATTAGGGAAAGAATTCAGCAAAAGTTGGAGGGATGGAAGGCCAATATCCTCTCTCAAGCCGGAAGGGAAATACTGATCAAGTAGATGTGGCAATGGTTGTCTCTACGTACCCCATGTCCATTTTCTTGATGCCGATCACTCTTTGTAAGGCCGTCAACTCCGACATTGCAAATTTCTGGTGGGATTTTTCTAGGGAAAAACAAAAAGAATACCCGCGACTATCAAGTAGTCAGATGGAACACTCAGAAAGAATACCCGCGACTTAATTTAGGATTATTTTCTTTTCCAATTGCACTATGCATTGATCTATGTGGTAACTTGATGGAGAAGGAGATCCATTGAGGACCTTCTTGTTGAGGACTAGTTAAGGATTTTCTCTCTAATGGTTTATTACACCAACTTTTCTATCACATTTTTTTATCTCAACCGTTCAGTTTATAGGTCTATATAAGTAGACCACTTCTACAAATTTCCAGTCAAATTGATGATCGTTAATGCATCGAAATAGATCAAATCAATAGATGATCCAAATATGTCAAATACAAACCGTTCAAATTTATAATCGGTGAATCACAGAATGCCTTAATGATTTTCAATTTGTATAAAGATTTGTAGAGATGATCTACTTATATATATATATATCTACAAACTAGATGGTCGAAATGTGAATATGTGATCGAAAATAGAGTGAAACGAAAAAGTATATATATATATATATATATCTATCTATCTACAAACTAGATGGTCGAAATGTGAACATGTGATCGAAAATAGAGTGAAACGAAAAAGTCTTCAGCTAGTCCTCAACAAGTTCTTTAATAGAACTCTCAACTTGATGGTATTCTTCAGAAGTTCTTAAATCCTTCAGTTTACTTTGCCTTCGCTAGAGATATACTTGAAGAATTCCAAATACTGTATAACCTAAACGAAAAGGTACCAGGTAAAAGCGAGGGATAAAAACTTATGCCAATTTCAAAGGTTAAGAATTGGCTGAACAATAGCAGCAGTGCAAACAGAATTTTAAAGAATACATGGTAAGGTAAGAATAAAACAAAGTAAAGAATCCGACCCAAGAACTTTAAATCATAGAGAAGCCTCAATCCTTGGCTGGAATGAGAAAGCAGACATAAACTTGATGGCTTCTCCATCTACAAAGCATTTGGGCAATTCAACCCATTCATTAGCAGCCAAGTCACACATAACACAGCTAGAAATCTTGGCAGAACTTAAGCATATCAATATTTGGTCACCTGCTCCAACACAGTTGATATCCACATTCTTGCCATACCATTCATGTGACATTGATGGTGGCATTGCTGCAATTTGTTGCCAACTTCGAATATCCTCATCATAACACCAAACCCTAAGGCTAGCGCTTTCAAAGAATTCCGACAACAGAACCACCAGCATCCTGCCTCCACACTCCACCAAATCAATGGAGTACTCGTAGAAGACAGGAAGTAGCCTCGGGCACTCAGTGAAGCACTTGGAGGTCAGATTGCAAGCCACAATTGAACCCGAGGAGCTAAGGAAATGGACTATTTCCTCACCATCTTTGCTAGTGATAACCGATGAGTATTGCTTAGACGGGCTTCTTTGCATATTGGTTGCCACTACATTTCCTGCCTTACTGAGGAAGTACACAGCACTGTCATCATTTGAGTCAAATTCTGTAGAATCATCACGTTCCTTTGAATTATCATCATCGTTGAACTTCTTGGACAAGGCGATCTCTTCTTCCCAGCAACCGCTACTGGAATTGTACACTCTAAATGACAGCTTCGGAAGCTCACCAAAGACAACCACGAGCTTGTAAGAGGACTGATCATGCTTGTGGGGACATGAGCTCATTACAATGGCATGGAATGTGAGACTTTGAAGGGCTAGATCGAGTGGAGGCTGTTCATTGCAGGACCCTGTCACAGGATTGCACACAAGAAAGTTCCCATATGAATTTCGGAAACAGATAAAGCCACCAGAGGCTGAAACAGGCATGGAATTGCCATTGGAGTTTTTCTGGAGGAGAGGTGGATGGTTAAGTTTCTTCCAGTTTTTTTCAGCAGAATCAAACACAATGGATCGATTGAGATGAGAGTCGACCATGAAAAACCATGGATCCCGCGAAGGGATTTTGGAGCAGGCAAGCTTGAAACTTGAAGACTTTGCAACTGATTTCCATCTCTTGCAAACCGAAGAGAGGCGGAAAAATGCTGAGGTTTGTAGCCTAGAAAGGACCCCTTCAAGAAGGTCTTCATTAAGCTCATCCATCAAAGATCTGCTTGAAAGGCACTTCTCTTCTTGGGACTTTCTCTTCCGAGTCATCATCAAAGATGAGCAGTTTTCAGGCTCCATTAATTAGAAAAAACCAACTGCAATAACCAAAAGACTGAATGTTAATTGTGAAACCTATATCCGTGCCCATATTACACAATAATTCTCCAACACGTATCAAAATGTACTGAATAAAGATTTCAACTTCAAGAAAACTCTGGAGTCTAGTGAATAAAAGATTCCAACTTTTAAGGATATAAAGAAAAATCTGAAGAGTAAATTACTCAAAAACACTAGCAAGCAAGCAAGCAATTCGAAACAATTTGGGATTGAAATCAGTACCCCATTTATGAGAAAATGCATTATCTGGGTTGTCAAGACAGAATTCAAATAGACTAGACTAGAACCCAGAACAAACTTGAAGGTTTCCGATTGTCAGACCCAGAATTCCAACATACACAATCTCATAGATCGATTTCAACATACACAAAAGTCCCAAAATTATTCAATGAATCAACTTAGTCAGTCACATTCACACGTTAACCTTAACTATTACCCAATAATTACAATTCAAGAAAAATGAATGATCTTGCAAGAGTAAGAACAAAACACAATGAACAAGACAAAAAGAGAAGATAGAAACCAATAAAATGTACCTGATGCTAAGTATGGCTCTGTGCTCGTTGAGTCTAAAATGTGAGCACAAAAACACCAAGAGAGTGATAGTTGAGAGTAGCTGAGGCTTTGCTGGTGGGTTAGAATGGGGGCGTTGAGACTTTGTTGGGGTTAGAATGGGGGCGTTGAGACTTTGTTGGGATAAAGCAACAAAGCAAACCAAAGAAAGAAAGAAAGAATATAGAGGAAGGAAGGTGGGAAGTTTCTCTTTTTGCAAGGGTTCACTCCACTTTGCTAACACAACCGAAAATACACGAGCGGAGGAACTAGGGTTTTAGCTTTGCTTTCTCATCCAATTTTATAACGAAAAGAGAGTAATGCTTTTCATATTCAGTATTCACACACCCTGTATATATACACAGTATGAAAGTAGCTAAGAGAGACTCATAAAGTATATCAGTTGACTCTGCTCTACCCTCTTCTCTTGGCCTTGGATTCCAAAGCACAAACAAAGACTAGGGCATTTGGAATACATTTTTGTACTCACTTTAGTCTTCTTTTTTCAAGTTTTTACCCTAAAAGAGAGAGCATCTGGGCATGGTTGCATTAGCTTGCATTACAATACAATACAACTAGAAAATAACAAAGCTCTCCCATTGTCAAAGGGGCTGTGGTGCTGACCTTTGCAGTTTGGCCAAAGCAAAAGCGACAAGTCATGGCATGGCATGGCATGGTTGAGGAATCTCTTCTTCCTCATATGATGCCAACGCCACTCGTGAATTGGACATAGAAAACTGTCTGTCCTGTCTTCAAAGTCAATGCCCCAGACCTGATTCTTCTTTGGAGTCCCAGAACTCAAAACCAACCGAGCAATTTTCAGACTAGAAACAACAAAAGACAAAACTGACAAAGCCGCTGATTACGTTCCTATTTTACTGTGCTTTGCATCGTTTGCTTTAAACGCAGAGCTCCCACTTGCCTACCAGGCTCGGGTCTCCAAGTTCCCTTCTTTAACATGATCTATCACTTTTTAGTAAGTTAATTATCCAATTCATTTGGTAACCAATAAAAAGTGAAAAGCTTTAAGTTACTACAATGGAGGTTAAAGATTGAATGGACAAAACAGAGAACAAAAGAATACCTCTTCCAACCCATTATGATGTTTCGATTACATTATGGACGATTCTCCAACTAAATGGTAAAATTACATCTGAGGTTTCTGCAAATAGTGAAATCCCAGACCAAGAATTTCCCAGCTCAATCTTTTCTACTGATGAGGGGAGCCAAAGAATTATGAACACAACCAATGATTATTGTTCAGGTATCCACCTTTAGTTGTTTAACCGTCCTCGATCTGTTTATGAAATCCATTCCCATTCATTAAGCCCGGATGTTCAACTGGAGAGGTCATTCCAAACACGGCTTCTATTGTCCCGTTGCTCTTGCAAACTTCAATGTCTTGTGCCACGACTGTACTTGACTCCCATTCCATATCATCTGCAGAAGAACGATCCTTCGCACACCATTCTATTGCTTCCTCAGATACAGCCCGACATGGTTTGTCAGTAGCTACACCCATGCTGTTTGAATCTCTTACTTTATTCAGATCTGGTGCAGTGATAGGAACCTTCTTGCAGCCAGAAATCTCCTGGGAAGTGGATGGACTAGACTGTGAATCAACCGTATCTTCATTTATGTGAACCCTTTTTGAAGCACATGAGGGTGATATGAGATGGGACACATCTGTAACACCATCAGGATGCTCTAGTACAGCAGATGAGGGGTCTACACAGTTGGTTATTTGTGCGCGCAGACTACTCTCCGATGGTTCAGACCCATAATGTCGATTTAGATCTGCATTTTCCATAGGTGAACATTTAACTAGTTCATCTGGGATAGACTCTACTTCAACACTGGCATCAGACAATTCTTCCTCCTTCCTTGGAAGTTCAGGGATGCTTGGACAAGGTGATCGTGCTTGATCCCTGTGAACCAACAGAAAACACAGGATCATTTTAGAGAGTATCCAACATACTGCTTCTACAATGTACAGTATCCACGATCCCACACAGCATTAGGTACTACCCTCAAACTAAATTTACAACAGAAAGATATGCACCTGCTATATAAAAGCATATATGCTCCCTGAGAAAGCACCTCTTCCAAATTGACAGGCATAACCTGTGAAAGTAGCATAATAAGTCAGCCAACGAGTTTCTTGGGTGGATTATGCATATAAAACTCATCAAAGGGATAGGAAATACCTTGCAATCATCAATTCTGTACCAGTTTCCATGGAAATCCTTGGTATAACAGATATAATGACCAAAGTATGAAGCATTCAACATATCCACATGGACAACAACACCGTAAAGGCTATAAATATCTGTACTGTCCCCTGGTTCACTCTTGTAGGGACTGAGATCTAGTGTCTCAGGAAACGTAACTCTTTTGTTAATCTTCCCAAAGCGCCCACTCTGAAACGTTTGTCAAGATAATAGTTTTAGGGATCAGAACAGTAATCATAGATCAGTAAAACTGAAACGTCAATGCCTAAAAATTTGATAAATAAAAACAAAGTAAATACAAGCATTAACCTAAGTGACCAACTCATGATGACGCCTCTTAGTCTATGTAATTATGTAAGGTATAGCTTTTACATGATCAGAAATGGTGATTATGCATTGTTTCACTTAGAACACACTCCTAGTTATGTTATTTGTGCAACAAACAGCATTCTGCTGTGATAGACAGCTATTTTAAAAATCCCACTTGCCAACTGACCAAGATATCAATCACCTATCAACTACGTACTGTAGAAGATTGACTTCTGTACTGTTAAATAAGACGTGGTAAGAGCAACAAAATAACTCATGGCACTGAAGAGGCAATGGTTTTACTGCTTCATGTAGGTTTTCATCTCAAAGAAGTTATTTGAAAAGGACCAAACTTAAAATGGAATACATGTTCAACCAAATAAGAAAGCAACACATATCAGAAGAGAATAGAGTTGAAACCTGAAATCTTTTCAAGGCAATTGTGAGAACATTTGGAGCACGTTTAACAGAAAGTCGTTTCCAAGCCTTGACATAGTCATTGCACCTATTAGTAGCAACATATCAAATCTCATAAGAAAACACATAATGAAAAATAAAACAACAACATCAAAATGATGTATGGAATAGGAAAGCACGTAGAATATGTCTAATGAATCACTTGAATCACAACAGTCAGACAATGTTCACATTCTACACACCACATACAAAAAATCATCTTAAGATAACTGCAACACAAAAAGGGAAGAGCAGAAAAAATATTAGAGAGGATCAATCAGTTTTGAGAACTCATACCCATCACACTTGTACATATTTTCGCCATGAAGCGACTCCCTGCCAGTGTATTGGACTAGGCATTCCTCTAATGATGAAGCATCCCCATGAATCTCCACAGTTAAATCCATCATATTCTCATATTGGTTTGATATGTTATTGCATTTTGAACATATCACCTGGAAAATATCCAAACACAGAAAACACATCAGAAGGCAATAAGTGGGGGTAAATAAAAGGAATCAAATCTGCCTTTAAAAACACTTTGTACCACACACCCAGTCAAAGTCCACAAGGTTAATACCAGATAATATTTACTTCCATTGTTACAGAATAATGAAATACAAGTAACATATATTCGCTAGACTAATAACAAACCAACAAGATGGTGTGCACAAGCTAAAACAGCAAGAAAATTCTAAAGCTTAAGCAAAAGAATTTATTCTCTTTTTCAAAATGATAAGGATAAGAACCAGACCAACTACAGAAAACAGAGATTTGGAAGCAAGACGGAAAACACTTGACCAGAAGATGCATAACCTGAGATTGTAGCTGACCACCAAATATATGTTGAATGATGGTTGTTTCTTGAGAGCTAGGATCAACAGCTTTCTCTCCACCAAACTCATCAAGACACACTGATTGCATCGTATCAATGGCAAACCTATAAAACAATACTGAACTTAACAACCAAACATCATGTACCCCTAGATTGTTAAATCCAACAATGTATTGAATGAATAACCACTAAACAGTGTAAGTACTACAAACCTCATGAGTTCATGAGCATCCTCCTGCCTTCCATATCCAAGGTTTCCACCAATATTAGGTAGTCTAGAGATAATGTTGGTTGGTGAAAAGGCTTGTGAACTATGGCTTGCTCTTTCAAGATGGCTTTCAAATTCACAGAGGAAGCACCAGTCATCCCCTATGCCTGGAAACCAAACAAATAAGAACTGTTAAATAAGTGAAGAATGCCATAACCGCAAGAAAAATAAAGTAATTGGGAATGGTTTTCAGACTATACATTCTTTCCGATGGCCCTTCTCTAACAAGTACGCAACAAGCGGCCGAGTGGAGGAAAGACACTGGAGAACAACGTTGGCAAAGCAACTGCAATAATACTCGTGGGAAATCAACATGTATGATATGAGTCAGTGTGAGTTGGAGTGTGTGTGTGTGTGTGATAACAGGTTCATCTATGTGCAGCATTATTGATACACTGAACCACAAATAGGATGAATGCAAACCTGTTCCCGCAGTTTAAGAGCCCACAAGGAGGAAGTCCGGACTTCTCCCAATGGAAAAGTTTAACAAATTCATCATAGGGGAAAAGAATCTGAAAAAAATAGAAGGTTTTTGTTAATACACTAAGCTTCCCATAAAATTACAAAGAATTTGAAAGAAGCATTTACTTGTGGGAAAAAAACAGAGCTTTACCTTTTTTGGCTGCTTGTAACGCTTAGAGATGATTCCATGAGTAGGAACAAGTGCAATTCCTTTGAAATTTTTACGCGCAACAGCAGTTTTAAATCTAGCAGTACTCGATGAGTTTTGAGCTGGGCTGATTCTACCGGCCGCTATGTCATTACATTCACTTTTATGACCTGATCTCCAATGTTCTGTCTGGCACTTCTGCGAGCTGAGAAAACAAGAAAAGATATGAAAATACACTTAAGCTCATATAATTACCAATTACTACTTTAATATATTTGACATTATCCTCCCCATTCCTCTATCGAGAAAAGTTTGATATCTTAAAATCACAACCACCTAACAGACCCCTACCTCTTCATGTATATCATTACAAAGGTACCACTAAATATAGTAAATTTACAGTATATTATAGCCAGCAAAAAACAGAACCACTTTGTGATCAAAGCCTAGTATATAAAGACATCAAAGAATCAACATTAAGGACTAAAAGTCACCAAGAGTAAACCTTTGAGCTGTAAACACTTGATGAAATAACAGAATGCTAAATTAACTCAATGAAAGAACCAGTATAGACTAAACTAACAAAAGCAAAAACATCAAAGACTAAACCTTTACCAAATTTCATAGCAACCCATCAAAGAAAACTAAGCTCAAAGAAAAACCCAATGAAAGATTTACCAGTATCTAAAGGCTTTGCAGCGAGAGCACTTCTTGACGCCGTCACCGCCGCAGACGGCGCAGGCGGGATCGTTGTTTGGGACGCCGGGCATTTGAGCCGTCACCGTCCGATCAGCAGCACCGTCGAAATTGGCGTCGACCTCGAAGTACTTGGAGGCCGTGTTCTTGACCAAGTGAAGCAACACAAAAGCTATCGCAAACAGAGTGAATATCAATTGAAGGAACCTGTTCAGATCCAAGCTCACTCCGGCGACGTGCATCTACGCCGATTCCTCTGCTCTTCTCATCGATGAAGACGCCCCGATTCTCCAATTTAGGGTTTCGGAAATCAATGAATTTGGGGATTAGGGTTTTAATCTTGTACAAGAAAACTGGGAAATCTTTCTTTCTGTGTTTTTTTAGCTGTTAGTCAAGTTAACAATGATTTTTGGACCCAACTTAAATCTATTAGTTACTGGAAATTTCCTCTTTGGCATCTTTAGGCTTGACTACGACGTCGTTTCTTGCTTTTGGACCCACCACTCAACTCAAACTTACCATCTCAAGGCTTTGTAATAAATTATTTACTTCTGAATTAGGCAAGAAATTTACTAATTTTACCACCTAATTAATTAGTAAATCCATACAATTGTCAATTTTTTCTTTACCTCTTTTATGACAAGTGTATACATCGCTGTGTTTTTAGCTCACTGAGAAGGCTAAGACTTGTTTCATTACTCTAGCACCGGTTCAATTCTCAGTTTCTAACATATGTTGGTCTTCTTCACAGTAAAATTTCGATGAGTTTAGTCAGTTCACTCATGTGAGAGTACCTGCTGCATGTTTTTCACATTGCTTCAAGCCAACATGTATGAAGTAAACAACAAGAGTTAGCAATAAGTAGTAGAACATACTCTACCAAAACTATACTGGAAAGATAAGCCGGGTCAAATAAACTTAAGTGACCACAGCATTGGATCCAAAATACATTCCCGGCATATTCTTCAAGTTCAACAAGAACAAACAGCGAAGGATGATAAAAACGAAAACAATCAGAAAATAAAAGCCAGTTTTCAGTTGCAGCACAGCAGCACACATCAACCCCTAGAGGAGTTAGGAACCTTCAAACTTCAGAGCAATCACCAGAGCAGGTGGAACATGCAACACCAAGATTTGACATTTCCAACTTCTTTTACGTACTGAGTCGCAAGCCAATTCGCAGCTACTATTGAAGTTCTGTGCACTAAAACACCAGATGCATGGCCTATATACCAGAGAAGCTTAGAAGACATGTTCAATCCATTACATGTACCAAAAAATCCAAATGAGAACCAGAACTTGGATCAGGTTTCAGTTAAGTAGAAGCCGACTCTCTCTCTATAAACATCAACGTACCAGCCGGCCTCGAATATATCTAGTTCAATTTCTGCCCCGTCAGTAATTAATGAAATGAGTCATGAAATGATTCTACGAGTAACCATATATCAATGCCTGGCCATGCTATAGATGTGTCGACGTTCACACGAAGAATATCCACTCGAACCAATCCACTACGTTCCATGTTCAGTTTGTATATGTCACAGTAGTAACTCTCCTCATTTCTAGCACGAAACAAAGAAAGCGAATTGTTCCACACTTGCATACAGTTTGGATACAGGTTCGAACTAAAGCTCCTGATTCGAAATGACTCTTGCTGCATATCAAAAGAAACGATGGACAAGCTGTCACCCTTCAGAAGGGAACTCCGCTTATTGTTTTCTAAGAAATTGAATTAAGACGGTATGCTTCAACTTTAAAGGTATTATTTTCAAACTCAGGTCGGGAGAATTCCCTTACATGGTGCACAAACTTTCATTCCCACCTGCAGAATCGAACCCGAATCCGAGAGAAGCACCCTAACAATAGTGATTATGAACAGCATCAGAGGTGTTTGGAAGGAGGCCGCGGGGAAGTTTTCTGACTTCCTAATTGACGAATTTGAGGCCCGGTGTGGAGAAAAAAATGTATCCTTTTATTATATTATTTTTATTAAAAAAAATTACTATTTTTTTTCAATGTTTCCAATCTTCGAAAATATAGGCACAAATTTATATATCAATTTTATACCAATTTCATATATCTTAAATGCATAATTTTTGAAAGAAAAAGAAAATGGTAGGATTATTTTAGAAAAAAAAAATGTTCATTCACTACAAAATTTGTCACCATACTTCTCATTCCATCTTTTTAAAAAAACATTGATCAATTGAACTTTTAAAAGAGAATTTGTGTCCATTAGGTCTAAACTCTTAAAAACATATATTATTTTAGTATCATTATACCCTCACTCTTTAAATATGTTTAGAGAGAGAAAATGTAAGAGAGAGAAGGGTTGATCGGAACCTCATCGACTCCGGTCACTGGTCGCCGGAATCCGATCGTCGGCTACCAGACTTCGGTGACCGAAATTACTGACCATAGTAAACATTCAATTCCAATTTTACTACCTCTAGTAAACTTATTTATGTTCCTAAAAACCAGACTCAAAAAACCAAAACCAAGTTTACTGCTCCTAGTAAACTTACTTCTGTTTCCAAAAACCAGACTCAAAATACCAAAACCAAGTTTACTAGGAGTAGTAAACTTACTTCTGGGGTAGTAAACATCAATACACATCATAAATAACAAAATTCATATCCAGTAATTCAGTGGGTCAATAAACATTATAAACAACAACATTCATATCCAGTAACTCAGTAACTCAAAACACCAAACCAAGTTTACTACTCCTAGTAACTTACTTCTGTTCTCAAGTCATCAACTTCAACTGCCCCGTCAACATTTCCCCTACTCTTCTGCCTGGCTACCATTGCTTTTAGAAGCTCCATTTCATCGTCGACATTGAGGCTCCGCTCACACTGTGTCATCGGAGGTCTTTGACGTCGTTGGCTTCTCTTTTGATAGAGAGACAGAGAGATATATTAGGAGACCAGATCAGTGAGAGACTAGGAAGCTAGATCGGAGATCAAAGAGAGAGAGAGAGAAGAGCGAACCTTGTGGAAGCGATCGAGAGTGAGGAGATGAAGTCGGAGACTTGTTTGCGGTAGTTGAAGCGGGGGCGGTATTGGATAACTGATTCGGCGACGATGGCTATCTTCACAGCGACAACGGTGGTAGAAGATTTGGCCGACGCAACGAGAGAGAGGCGCTAATCAGATTCCAGGCTTGTGCTTCCCGATTGAATTTAGACGCATACGACTTCTTCCTGGCTACGTCGCAACCACGACAATGGTGGTCGAAGGAGACAGAGAGATTGCATAGATCAGATCGGGGAGAGAAGCCGAGAATGAGTAGTTATTGAGTGATGGGTAAATTAGTATTTCTGTTACAAACAGTTGGAATGAGAAATGATAGAGGTTGTTAGGCCTAGTGGGCACTTATTTCCTGTTTTTATAGTGAACTGTCATTAGCCATAAAATAAGAGCAATAAACTGAAAAATGATGTAAAAATTCAAAGGATTTGGAGCAATTTATAAAGAGAGCAAACTGAATATGTTTGTTTTGTTTTGTTTTTTTTAATATTAATCACTCACGCACCATACATATGTTAATGAGGTTTGAACTCGTCTCAAAGTTGTTACTTAAACATTTTAATCAACCAAACTACGACTCACCGACAAACTAAATATTTTTGTTAAAATGGAGAATATTTTTGTCCTCCTTTATTGCTGTGATTTTGAATAAATTTAGGAAGGAAGATTATTTCATTTATTTGATTAAGGATTCCAATTAGGAAGATAATAAAGAGATGAATGATGTAAAAGAAAAAGGTAATTAAGCAATGATAATAGAAGATTGAGGGACGAGAACAACCCTTAATTGTGTTTTTAGTTATTTTTGTATCATATCAAATTTTTAGCAACGTCGGTATCCAAACTCTTGTGACACAGTCAAAGTGATACCAAAACTAGCTTACAAAACTACCAATGTGGTACCCAAATTTCATTTTTGATACCAACGAAATGTCTGAGGCCATTTCTGGCGTCGTTTGTTTGATGTCGTGTCTCGTATCAAACCCACTAAAAATATTTCTTGTCAATAGATAATTACATCAATAGTCGCCAAACTCTATAAAAATGATCAATGTGATACACATAATGAAAACTCAGGTTTTCTATATTCAAACCCAAGTTTAAATGTCATCTAAACCCTCAACAAAAAAATCTCTAAACCCTAAACCCTTGAAGAAAATGTGATATAGAAAATATCTAAAAGTCATCTAAACCCTAAACACTAAATCCTAGAAAAAAAATCTCTAAACTTTAAACCCTCGACGAAAATAACCTTCTGTCTTTCCTAGATCTCATTTCCTTCTAAAATCTCTAAAATTAAATATTGCGGATCCACTTTCCCTCCTAGTTTGAACATCAAAAACTTGGGTTTTCATTCTAGGTATCACATTAATCATTTTAAAAGAGTTCAGGTACTACTGATGTGGTTATCTACTGACAATAAATATTTTTGGTGGGTCTCATATGAGACACATCATCAAACAAACGACGTCGTAACGAAAAATGACCTCAGACCTTTCGTTGGTATCGAAAATGAAGTTTGGGTACCACATTGGTAGTTTTGTAAGTTTGGATATCACTTTGACTGTGACACAAGAGTTTAGATACTAATGCTGAAATTTACTCATATAATTAATATATGTGTATTAACAAATAAAAAAAACTTTGAACCCCTCTTGATTGTGGACCCTAGTGAGAGAGCATAGCTGTCATTGGGCTTGGGCTGACCCTTTTGATAAGCAAATCAACTATCCGATCCGTAAACACCTGAATGAGAACCAAACTCCCACTCTACTTTCTCAAGTAGTTGTATGTCCGACTCCCTAACAAATGTTCTAGCACAAATGCGTGACTTGAAACCAATCTCCGGCGGCACTGCGGACAAGTAGATAATTGGAAGCATTTTCATAGAATTCCTTACACGATGAAAGTGTATGATACGAGAACTGATAATTAAAGTCTTGAAAGATTTGCAAACACGTGTTAGTACAACAACAGACTTACAGGTAATCTTGCAAAGATATCATCCAATAGTTCATCCGGTAGGTCTTTGATGGTTGGCATGCATGTTGACAGCAAAAGCTAAAACCGAACCCAACCTTATCTCAGCAAGTAAAAATTACAATCCTTCTACACCACTATTCCAAATACACAATACACAAAAGCTCAGGGGAATTCAAACACTGCAAGAAATTAAGCAACGACATCATTTATCTTTATCCAAGAAGTAAAAATGACCGACGATATATGACATACATATGACAGAGCGCATCTTAAGTACAAATGACCAACGACATATCAAGAACTGAATCAAAAGCAACAAGAACTATGACAATATGACAAAGAGCGCATCTTAATCTAATTATCTATCAAACGCAGAATCAATAATGAAAGGATTTAACCAAACAACAGAAAAGTAACCACAACTTTAGAACAGTGAGAATCTTGATTGATGAGGGTCATTTTCTCTGGTGCATGGAACGATCATAAGCTCATAAAGATTACAAATTCCAAAACAAAAGCATATCCAGAATCACCCGCAGGAGAAAAGTCAAACCCTTTCATCCAATTCTTACTTGCATATGGTGAATGATAATATCTAAGTATATGGCATACATATTTTACCTATAAGTGTCTGGTTCGTTCATCCGTTCGTCCGTTCGTCATAATCATAAATGTTCTAGTATACATTCGCCGATCGAGCTATAAGTGTCTACAATGTCCATTCTTAATAGTCACAACAAGGTTTGTGAAGAATGAAGTTTTCCTGGTTTACTTAGGAAAGCTGAGTCCAAACCAGTTACTACAGTAAACTGACGGTAAAACCTGTTTTGATGTTAGATATAAAATGTATGTTTCTTCTCTATTAAAAATGATATCGATTGAGATATTTAAGGTAAGATAGGATTACAAAATCATATCTGTGCTAAGTTAAAAATCAGATCTGTTATATAATCATATTTGTTACTAACTTGAAGAGATTTTTCAGAACTAATATTTCATATAGATCTTTAACTGAAATCCATGGAGATTCTGTTGAGGGGGACATCTCATCTCCTCATATATGTACATCTCAAACGAGGGTAAAAGAGGTGTAGTTCTCTGGCAAATAATAAGTTTTCATACACTGCAATATTATGCAAGTTGAAGACCAGAACTCAAGTTTTTCATTTGTGTATCTCTCACTGTGTTCTTCATTCCTTAGTGATCTGAATCAGTGTTGAGGAAGTATTGAAGGAGTACTTAGTATCTCCAGTTTCAGTTTGTTAGTGAGTAGATTAAAGATCTCAGTTGTAATAAATCAAGCTAGTATTAAGACTAGTAAAGTGATAGTGAGCACTGCTTGATACATTGTAACTGATTACTCATAGTGAATTGATTCGAGTGTGGACTACTTCAAAAGTCTTGCAGTGATGTTTCCTCGTGAGAGGTTTACAATGTAGTAAACAAATCTTGTATTCACTTTCTCTCTTGGAATTTGTATGGTTAAGACTTAGAAAAAAGGTCCGTACATATTTTCAGTTTTTCACAATACAAAAGCGAATGGAATCGTACTCATATACCAATAAAGCAATGAAATTTCGAACCCACATAAGAATATATGGTGAGGTTTAACCTTGTTCTTTGTCAAGGGTACTTTGCATTCTTCGAGCTCTACTCTGACGGTGACTTGTTCAAGCTTTGTAAATCTTGGTGTGGCTCTTTAGGGTCTTTCTGAGAGTGAAGACTGGTCTTATTATATAGAGCTTTTAGTAGAACCTGTACCCAAACGTATATGGTCCGGTAATAGTGTTACTCATACTTTAAAAACTATCAACGTGTTACCCAAACTTTCATTTCTCTACCAACGAGGGGTCCAAGGCCAATATCTGTCATAGATCTGTCTATTTGCTGATGTGACTAGTGTGGGATCCACCAAAATATGATACAATGACGAAATTAACCTTCTGACTTTTTTAAAAGTCAATTCCTCTATATTATTTTCTTCCTCTCTCTATCTTTCTCCTTTATTCTACAGAACCGGTTTCGGTTTCTTTTCCCTCTGATTTCGCTGCCATTGTCTTCCACCTTGAGGCCACGATTGTGTGCGTCACCGGCATCATTGGACTCCTCCAATTGAGTCCATCATCCATATACCTGAAGATCGAGCATGTAGTAAGGTTTACAGAAAATCACGATTTGGCCTCTCGAATTTCAGTTGACCTTTTTCCAGCCTCTGGTGACCGAATCCTCTACATGTGGTTTCTTTATCCTCTCGACATATTCTACAAGCCCATGTGATTGTTTTCCTCTATTTGTTGGGTTCTTAAACTACAAGAAACCGGTTATGGTGAAATTATTGAAAGGGGAAATAGATGTGAGGTAAGTCCAGGTAACCATTAAAAACATGCCTGAGAAATCAGGCACTTGATTAAAAGTGAGAAGAACATTTGTGGTTTGTCCAGGAGCTATCATAATGGCTTTGGTTTTGAATGGTTTTGTGTACACTGCATCAATCTCGATAACTGTCAATGTGTGATTAGAAACAACAAAGAAAAGCTCATCATTCAACACTACATTGATGATTCTAAGCATGTAAGTTTTGCCATGTTCCACAGGTTTACAATATTTACAATGTAAAATCGTTGTGTCAAATCTGCAAATCCTTCTCCACTCCACTGACTCCTTCCTCTGCAAATCCTTCCCCAACACCATGTTCACCCACTCCACCCACTCCTCACTTACCACCTTCCTCTTCTTTCTCGAAGTTCAAAGCTTATCAAACTCATTCACACTGAGACACATAATTTTTTGTCATTCAGACCAAAAATCCCTCCTGATTACCTTAACGACAAGATCTCCTCCCCTCCTCCACAATCTTCCTCTTCTCCTCCTCCTCTAGCCGCCCCCGTCCAACTTCCCCACCGCCACCGTCTGTACCATTATTACCACCTCCTAGTGTAGCATCTCCACCACCATCTTCACCAGCTGCCCCACCTCCTAAATCTCCCTCTCCTCCTGCTTCACCTCATGTAGCATCACCGCCACCTCCAACACCAACTACTACTTTTCCCCCGGCTGCACCACCACCCAATGTGTCCCCACTGCCACCATCAGGACGCTCCCTTCCTCCCAAAGCCTCCCAACACCCCCATTAAATGCTTCATCGCCACCTAAATCCCATCCTCCTCCATCAAATGCCTCATCGCCCATGGGTGCTGCCACTTCATAAACACCGTGACCGATGAAGATGAGAAGATTTCTCGGCCTCGACGACATGATGACATGGCAGATCATGTTGTTTCTGGAGGTGGAGGCGGGAGTCTTCACATGGTTTGGCATCGGCGGAGCGATCGGGAGAGATGTGGATTTCTGACATGTATTTGATTTCAAGTCCGGTGGATCTGAGAAAAGAGAGAAATGTGAGAGGAATTTCTGAGAAGGATGAGAAGAGGGTGGGGGAGTAAAGGTGTATGTGTGTGAGAGTGAGAGAGAGAGATTTGACCTAAAGAATGTGTGTGTGTGAGAGAGAAAGAGATTTGACAAAAAAAGGTGGGTGTGATAGAGATTCGACAAAAAAATATGAGAGCGAGAGAAAAATACATTTTTATCTTTTTGGAGTGGGACCCACATTGACCACGTTAGCAAACTGACGGTGTCGTGATGAAATTTGGTCTGGGACCTTTTATTGGTAGCAAAACGAAAGTTTGAGTGCCACATTGATAGTTTTAAAGTATGAGTACCACTATAACCGATCCATATAAATTTAGGTACTGATGTTGCTAAAAACTTTATTATATATTATTGTAGTGAAGAGTAAACCGCATAATCAGTGTTGGGCCTCCGCTTCCTCCCCAAATGTAGGGCCGTAAAAATTGTAAGCCTTGTAAAACTCAAGTATTGATAAGAGGCCACTAAAGTTTACCAGATCTCTCTTAATCCTGTCACAAATGTTGACTTCATGCGAGTTCAATTTTGTGTTAATTTTTTGTTGTAGACTTTCCTCGACCCAACGGGAGTAATAGCAGTAATAGGCTGCATAACGTTGTGGCCAATTTTTGATGCCTCCCGGTTGAATAGCATGCGACATTGATTGCTGTGTGTTACGTATGAATAGTTCGTCGGAAAAAGGATAGTGGTCATCTATTTTATGTTTTTCACATTGGTATTTTCTCTATCAATAAACTTTTTCGTACTATTGCCAAAATAGATCTTTAGTGATATTCCGCATGACTTTTATCCGGTCCCTTAATTAATGGATGTCAAAAAAAACAATCTATAACTTGGGTTTTCAATTATTAATTACACTAAACAAAAGATAATTACACTAAACAAAAGATGAACATGTAACATACTACTATTTGATTTAACGGTATAGTCTTTCCTTAATAAGTAGATGGTTGTGAAATACAAAAGACGAACAAGGAGAGATTTATTTCCTAAGTTAGTTGGAACATCAATAAATCATTGATATCAGTCATCTTTCTCAAAGTTAATGTCGCACACATCTTTAGAACTTTGATTGTTTCATATGGGAAGGGAAATGAACCCAGGCTACTAGATTCATCAATCCCTTCTAAATTTCCGTTAGTTTCACGAGTCAGTGCTCTAGTACAATATCCCCAACTCGATCCGACACTAGTTAGCCTTTGGGCGTATATCAAATTAATCTTCTGCAAAATGATATAAACTACTAATTGTTTAGTATGGATGGGCATTACCACATTGAGAAATGCATAAATTGGTCCTAGTTAGTGCACACCATTATTGACCTTTAAAATTCTGCATGTCATACTTAGTACATAGATATACCGGGAAGTAATATGAACGATGACAAGGATATGCATTCGATCTTCTTCTTTACCAATAAATTTACCTTTCTCGGTAATCAAAGTCAAGCCTTACAAAAGCTAGGGTTTTCATACAAATTATCTGCTAGGTGGGGATAGTTAACCAAGTTAAGCAAGAAAACCCGGAAGGTGGTTGTCCGCCACTTACCCAGTACTCCAATCCCACTCTCTATCATTTGATTTATGAAAATGGCCTCGATCTTCTTAGTCTAACCCTTACGGCTAAACAATTTGCATCATTCATATTATCGTCAGGTCCGGAACTGAACCACGCCAATTAGGCAACAGGCTCAGACTGGTCTCGGGGGCTATATCTGAAGAGGTGGGAGGGAGGAAAGCTTCAGTTTAACCCCTGAATTTGGAAACTGAAAATTGAAGTGAGAGGTTTTGAGGGTCTAATTCTATGAACATGAATGTTAATGAACCAACCAAATGAAATTAAGCATATGTCGTGATCTTGATGTCCCTGGTTCGTTTGACTGATACATTTCTCACTGTTTTACATTGCACATCATATGTTCAATGAAATGTCTCAGTGAGTTTTGAAACCTATCATTTGAGAACTTGTCGTATTATGAATGACTACACAATGTTCACTGGTGGATTTTCACTCTTAACCGATGAAATCTAAACTATTCTAAATCTTAGCCTACGGAACTAGTTCCGTCGGCTAGGAGAAATAGTTCGTCTACTAAGACATTCTTAGCCGACGGAACAAGGTCGTCGAGAATTTCCGTCGATTAAATCATTCTTAGCAGACGGAACTGTGTTCCTGGCTATTTCTTTAGGCTAAGAAAGCTCTTAGTCGATGAAAATATTCATATTTCGTCAACTAAGACCTAAGAGCCTAGTCGATAGAATATGAATAGTTTCTTCGACTAAGAGCTTTCTTAGCCGACGAAAAAACTATATTCCGTCGGCTAAGAACTTTCTTAGCGGACGGTACAGTTTATATTTCGTCGGTTAAAATTAAAAATACAGTAGCAAGTCATGCATAATTTTTTTCTTTGGAACTGTACATAGGAAGCAAAATTTACAAAAAAATCGTGAAATAAGATAGGACCAGAATGGTAAAATACGTCTACGGTTGAAAAATCACGTAATTCTGGTAAAGTCTCAGTGTCGCTAGTTGCGATCAACACAGTTTACCATTTTTTCTCCTTATGGATAGCCCTATCTTCGAGGGTTATATTCGGTAAATTTTTATACCACTAGTTGTGTTTCATCGATATGAAACTATTTTCAGTTGAAGGTCCGGCCAAAATACGTAATTTAGATGGTCAAATTACTGTTTCCGTGCGTTTAAGGGTTTGACTTAACAGATTGACCGTTTGAATCGAGTGCTTAACATTGTCGGAACAAGTTGAATTTTTTACCATATACATGTTTTACAATAATGATCATGTCAGACTGTCGAATTTTTATTTGTCAAGTTTGATCATCAGAATCACAACATGCCTACTAATGTTGTATAACTTGTTTACTATGTTTTAAGTAAATGTTCCGTTTCAAAAACAAAATCTACGTAGAGCGTTCAAATGCAAAAAAGTCATGAAATAAAATATGACCGGAATGGTGAAATACGTTTACGGTTGAAAAATCATGTAATTCCGGTAAAGTCTCGGTGCCGCTAGTTGCGGTCAACGCAATTTACCATTTTTTCTCCCTATAGACAGTCTTATCTTCGGGGGTTATTTTTTCATAAATTTTTATACCACTGATTGCGTCTCATCGATTTGAAATTATTTTCAGTTGAAGGTTCCGCCAAAATACGTAATTTAGACTGTCAAATGACCGTTTCCGTGCGTTTAAGGGTTTGACTTACCAGATTGATCATCCGGATCGAGCCCTTAACATTGTCGGATTAAATTGAATTTTTACCATATCCATGTTTTACAATAATGATCATATCAGATGGTCGGATTTTCGTTTGTCAAATTTGATCATTAGAATTATTGCAGGAGATCGATCTCTGTTTTTTATAAATTTTTTTAGGTTTATCAACCAAATGTTCCATTGGCTATTTTTTTTAATTTTAAAATAATTTCTTCTTCTATATGATTGACCGTGTAGGTATATTATTGCTTATCCCAACATTATATATCAAATCACTTTACGGTACTTTGTACTTATTCATAGCCTGATAACATAGGCACTCGATCATTTCATGCGACACGTCTTAGGCCACCTTAACTTTTATTTTATGCCAATTTTCTTGCTCTTCCTTTTGATGGAATAATGAGGTTTATACGTATACTAATTATTAGTAGAACAGAACATTAACAATCATGTATTCAGGAAACCCAAAATTTAAACTCTAAATTTTAAAATTTAAACTCCAAATTTTAAAATTTAAACTCTAAACTCCCTCCCTCGTCTTGTTCTGGGGTGTGGCTCGAAGAGTTCAGGAATTATTTTCCTCAGCTGTAAACGATATGATGCGATCGAAATGTCCAAACAGATTAGCTCCAACTGCCCAGTTATGCAAAGTTGACCTCCATTGAACTCGGACCGACTGCTCTTTAACGTACCTAGCTATAACCATAATATCTCAATAATATTATTAATCCAAGTAAAAAAATATTCTATTTCGCAAATAAAGACATGCATCAGAGAAGGGAGTTGTTTATACACGATGACGGATCACCTAGCTGTCGTTTAAAAAGTGCGCCACTAATCATGGGCCCCGCACTCAACGTAACCCAGCCAGGAAGCCATGTTCGCCGGCGACGACTCTAAACTGCAGATTCTGTCCACTCCGTGGCACATTGTCAGCAAATCATCAGAGGGACTCCGAATATTATAGCTTTGTTTAAGTGCATGGATCCGAGGCCAATACGCACTACGTGTTCCAATCCGGTTGCCGAGGATGACTATAAATTAGCTTCGCCGGAACCAAACAAACCAGTATGAATAATCCATGTGCTTGATTTGACATGGGATTAAGTTAATCAAATACTTCGTATTATATAAGTTCTTAACCGACCAAGCAAGGGACAGATCAGATGGCAGCAAAAGTTTCTGGTTAATTTTGGCACCAAAATTTATGGTGGATTGCATGTTGGGGTTTGTGCTAATTTTGTTATACGTGTATTTTAATCCATGCACATGTTATGCTCCGTCTTAATTTGTGTAGGATATACAAGCACCAATCCCTTCGATAAGCCCAGTTGCTGTTATAAAACAAGAACATATAGAACCATAGAAATGTCAATGCAAATTGTTATCATTAACAGAAACCCTAGGACAATGCTTTCATAAGTAGACGTACTATAAATGGGATTGGATCGAACCAATCGATTAAGGGGAGTTAATTAGTCCCCTGGTTAGGGGAAGCTGTCTGAAGCAGACACACAAAAAATCAGAATAAGAGGGTGGTGGATTGGATTAAATTTTCTAACTTGTCGGTGTTTCACGTAAAGGAGCTAGCTAGGGTTTTCTTTAGGGGTGCAGTAAACTAAACTAGGATAAATATGAAGAGTGGGGTTAGGTTATTGTAACTTACTATCTTTTTTGTTCACCTTACAAATATTTACATTATTGAAATACTATATTACATAAGTGTAAAATGACCCACGTAATTTTGTAACATCTCAATCTAAATGAAAGACTATATATATATATATATAGAAATACTATATTACATAAGTGTAAAATGACCCACGTAATTTTGTAACATCTCAATCTAAAAGAAAGACTATATATATATATATATATATATATATATATAACAAAACAACACATAAACAAATTTAAATATTTCATTAGTATAACATTAATCCTCACACTTATCCACTCATATTTGAATCGATTACAATTTATTTGTTTTCTCATCGTTAATACATTATTCAATTCATAAAAAATTTAGTATTAACTTGATAAAAATCTTTACAATAATGTTTTAAACATAGAATATATATATATATATATGTGTGTGTGTATAATCATTTTTTCTCAATTATGAATTTTTTTTTATTGTTGCTATAGAATATGAGAGATTTTTATTAAAATTTACTTTTTAATTGGATATATTATATATGGATATTATTGAAAAACGAAATGGATGGTTAAAGTAGATTTAGCATAAAAAATTAAAATATAAGGTGAAATAACCAGGCATGATGAACAAAGAAGATAATAGGGTAGAAATAGCCTCACCCACAGTTTATTAATTAGTTGTTTATTGTAATTAGTCTAATTATAGGTCTTAATTTTAGGGAATTGCTGAGTCAAAAAGGTAGATTAATTAATCTGATTAGGAAAGAAGATACATTCATGTAAACGTTCATTGAACGTGTGTCATAAACAACGTTTGTCGTGATTAGTCTTATTTTATATAATTAAATAGTACGTGTCGAACAATACCTGTAATTATGTAACTAATTAGATAAATCAAATATTTAAGTTGTCTATGACATCCGACCTGGCTGTGTCTCAATGCCAGTCTTAATCACGTGTAACGTTGCTGTCATAATTGATTAATCATTTTCTATATTTTTTTTAATTTATGGATAATATATATATATATATGTAATACATTTTTTTTGAAAATGTAATACATTTTCTCTTGTTGGACAAAACTTGTTACATATAAACTATACAGGTGTATATATAGATTGAGACACTACCGTGGACTAGACATATTCATTAAAATCATACCCATGTATTATCCAACAAATGAAGGCAAATAGAGTTGTGATTATAGTAATACGTTTTGTTAGTAGGTGCTTATTTAAGTATATGTACTTTGTAAATATTATCGATATTATTTTGAGATTTCATTGTAATCAGGAGTTCAACCTTCATAACCATCATTGTATTCAACACAGTTTCATTAATAAAGATTTGATAACAGTCACACCAGTCCTTTATTTAAAAAAAATCTAACAAGTCATATTCTATTAGTTATTTTTTTGTGAATACTGTATATGAATTATGTATTTAGACTCTCAATCTGAGTATGTTTATCATAATTTGCATTATAATTCTTTCTATATATATATAATACAAATTAAAATACCAAAAGTAGCAAGGAATATTTTATTTCCAATCCCTTAAATTAAAAAAAAATTCTAATTTTACAAAAGGAATGAAATTTAGTCTCTTAAATTGTTCTGAAATTCTATTAAATTAATAAATAAACCCAAAAGCCTAACCTTGCTTTGTAAATAAGAAAGATTCCTCAAACCCCTTTTCCCTCCCCTTTCCTAGCAACGCGCGTGCTCCTCACGTGCCGTATAACACGTCATCACCTGGGGAAAAAGGCGGGGAACAACAAACCCATTTAAAAACTCCGACTACCCCCAAGAACCAACTTCTCTCTCTCTTTCTCAAAGTCTTCAACTGCCTCTTCTTATTTTCAGAGAGAAAGAATTTCATCCCAAGGCTTCAAAGCCAATAGCCATAGCCGATTACAATTTGGTTCTGGTTTTGTAGAAGAGGAGCTCTGAATGTGATCATTTCAAAACACAGAAACACAGTGAATTAAATAGCAAGTTTTCCGTCCCCAGATTCCATTAAAAATTGGCATCCCAATAATTCTCTAATATCTTTGGCCTCCAGATGCACATGGCTTCTTGGTTTTCTCTCTTCCTCTTCCTCATTTGTTTTTAGTTTCTCTTTTCCTCACATGCTTTTATCTCTCTCTGATTCATCAATACCAGTACTACTACTGAAGCTAGGCTTTTGACTAATCAAGCAGTTAGTTTTAAATTCCTCTCAGATCTGCATTCATAGCCTTTTTGGTCATCCCAGACTCTCTTCTGTTGCTTCTTTTTTTCAAAGGGTCTGCTTTGATTCCTTCACCAAGAAAAGGGTTGCTTTGAATTTTCACACAAAAGGTTAGCTATTCACTTTTATGATTCTAAACTTCTAAGGATTGATCAAGCTTCAAGCTCATCTAAGTCGTATTTGACTTAATTTATCTTCACGATCTTGTCATCATGTCGCCAAATTCGTGTTTTCGCCTTGCCTTTCACTCTAAATTTGAAACAATTTAACACTTTGTGTTGATCTGGACTCAAAAGAGTTCAACTGTTTAACCTTTTATTGATTTTGACACTCGTTTTCAAGCTAATAAACTAAATTAATCCCACCAATATGCAGATGACAGGGCTCCAATGATTTTTTGAAATCTAATTAATTTCGTAAATTGTGCTTTGTCTCCTGTTTCGTTGTTAAATTTTGATTCTCTGATGTACAGAGACTGCCGAAGAAGTAGCATTTTGGATTTGATATGTTCAATAGACACTTAAACTGGATGTGAATTTGAGCCGAACTCAATGGTTTGTGAAATGGAGATCAATAATATTGAAGAAATGGCTATGGAAATGGAGGAAGTCCTCCCTTCTATGTGGCCTGAGGATATAGATTCCGATAAGCAATTCAACATTGAAAAGCCAGGACAAGATGAAGACATGTTGGAGGAGGTAACGTTGAAAGAGAAACCGACTAACGTCGATTTCAAGAGGCTCTTTGAGCTAACCAAGCACACAGATACAGGCTCTTCCCAATTAGCAAATCTTGTAAAGCACTGGGAATACAAGCAGGCAAATGTTGTGCGCCTTCTGCGAGAAGAACTCGACATACTCAGCAAGCAAAAGCAGGAAGTTGAACTCAAGAAATTGGAGATATTGGAAGAGCACCGCTTCGAGTCAGAGAACTATGGCGGTGGCAAACGCCCCATTTCCATTTTGGATGAAGTGTATCAGTTATGGGCGCCGGATGTTCCTTTAAAGAAGCTTGATGTTGTTGTGGAGAGTAAGAGAGTCGAGACAGAAGCCGAGTATGATAGTGTTGTGTACTGGAAGCAAAGGGCTATGAATTTGGAGAAGCTATTGGAGGCAAGTGTTTCCAGAGAGCAGATTCTCGTGGAACAATTGCAGGAAAGCATTAAGAGTATTGAAAGACAGTCATCGCCGGTTGAAGAATTGTCTGAGATTCTGAAAAGAGCAGATAATTTCTTGCATTTTGTACTTCAGAATGCACCAGTTGTCATTGGCCATCAGGTAACATGAATAGTGTTAGCAGTCTCATAATTTTTGCAAACCAAGTTCACTTTCAAGACATCTGGTAACTTTGTATTTCAGGATAAAGAATTGCGGTATCGCTTTATCTACAATCACTTCCCAAGTTTGGGAGAGCAGGTAAGTAACTGTTACTGAACATAATGCTGTCACACTAGAGACGAGAGTCACTAGACAATGTTAAAGTTTTTGCTTTCTTTTACCAGGATATTATAGGGAAAACAGATGTTGAGATTTTCACTGGGGCTGGAGTAAAGGAATCTCAAGACTTCAAGAGAGAGGTTCTGGAAAAAGGGTTACCTGCGAAAAGGGAGATTACATTTGAGACTGAATTATTTGGTTCAAAGACGTTTCTGATATATGTGGAACCTGTTTTCAACAAGGCAGGGGAGACAATTGGTATAAACTATATGGGGATGGAGGTGTCTGATCAGGTAATGCTATTTTGATATTCATATTCAGTTGTTTCAAGATTTTTCTGCAGATAACTGATGTCTATTTCTTTGTGTTGCGATTCTGGCATCATAGGTGAGGAAAAGAGAGAAGATGGCAAAGCTTCGGGAGGAAATAGCTGTCCAAAAGGCCATGGAAACAGAGCTAAACAAGACAATCCACATAACGGAGGAGACAATGCGAGCAAAACAGATGCTGGCAACAATGTCTCATGAGATAAGGTCTCCTCTTTCTGGGGTTGTCAGCATGGCCGAGATTCTTACCACCACGAAACTTGACCGCGAGCAACGGCAGCTGTTGGAAGTCATGTTATCTTCAGGAGATTTGATCCTCCAACTGATCAATGACATCCTTGACCTTTCCAAGGTTGAGTCAGGTATGAATTCTTACTCGTCATACAATACTCGTTGAAAGTTGAAACTGTTCTATAGTCCATATGAGTGTGGTTTTGTTGCGGTTGAGTATTTAGCTGATGCTAGTTCTTTTCTTGATGCAGGAGTGATGAAGTTGGAGGCTACAAAGTTCCGGCCAAGACAGGTAGTTAAACATGTACTACAGACTGCAGCAGCGTCTTTACAGAAAATTTTGACCTTGGAAGGACATATTATGGAGGATGTTCCTGTGGAGGTAAACATTTCACTTTCAGCATATAGCTGACAGCAAGTATTAGCTGCCATTTATATGAGACAGTTTTATCATTGCTATGTACCAATTTCAGGTCATTGGAGATGTTTTAAGGATTCGTCAAATTCTAACCAACTTGATCAGGTATGGATTTCTTAGGATCTGTATTTCCATAGGTTATAAGGAAGTAAGGGACTTTATATGACATGTAAATCAGGATTGCATTTGGCCAAAATTTCTAAGATTTTGTTCGTTTTCCAGTAATGCAATCAAGTTTACTCATGAAGGAAAAGTTGGGATAAAACTTTACATGGTAGATGATCCAACCTCTGGATGTCTGCAAACGCCAGATGCAGTTCAATCAACGGTTTCAGTGAATGGATTGGAGGAAGAGAAATCAGCATCGCGAAATAGTTGTAATGGAGAAGTCTTTAGTGGGAACGAACCTTACACAAACGGTTGTATTCATGATGAACCTAGCACACCAGTAAAGAGCGAGGCCTCAATGAATGGAGACAAAGAGGGGGAACCTCATTCATCTGAAACAAAAACAGTGTGGTTACGCTGCGATGTGTATGACACAGGAATTGGAATACCAGGTAAACTTCAAGGTCCATCAACTTCAGCTTAATGATCCTATCTATGAATGTTACTGATTCGTCTTCTGATTTTAATCTATCAGAAAATGCTTTACCGACCCTTTTTAAAAGATACATGCAAGTGAGTGCTGATCATGCTCGAAAATATGGCGGGACAGGATTAGGACTAGCAATATGCAAACAATTGGTAAACAGTTCTTTCGACAATGTGCAGCATTGTTACACACAAAGCAACCAGTAATGTTTATGGAAGCTAACGGTTCGAATGTGTTTGGTGTAGGTTGAACTAATGGGGGGACAACTCACCGTGTCTAGCCGAGTAAACTGTGGCTCTACATTCACATTCGTATTACCTTACAAGGTTTCAGCATCGTCGGAAAATTCTGATGAGTTCACGGATGTGGATGATGCTGTAACTGATGATGAAGTAGCTGAGAGCTACTTCCAGTTCCAACCACGCACTTTAGGTTCTCTGTTCTCTTCTAATGGCACCAGCAGGACTCAAAAACTGTTACCACATAAACTCAATGGACTGTCACAAAATGGATACTCATTTCCATACAATAACATCAGACCAGAGGAGACAGCTTCAGTTGAAAATTGCTGTTCAACAGTTGATGACGTTGCCGAGATATTATCAGAACCAGAGAGTTCAGTGAGTCACACCTCAAATTGTAAATGCAAAACTCCAGCTCGAAAAGGTCAAGATGACTCGAACAGTCAATCGCAAAATTCTTCATCGGATTCAAATCATCACACAGAGCCAAGCAAAGAAAATGGTGTAGTAGCAAAGACGAGAGAACCACAAGGAACGTGTTCAAAAATACCAAAATCAACCTTGAAACCTAAGATCCTTCTTGTTGAAGATAACAAGATCAACATCATGGTGGCACAGTCGATGATGAAGCAGTTAGGCCAAAGCATAGAGGTTGTGAACAACGGAGCTGAAGCTGTCCGTGCAGTGCAACGCTGTAGATACGATCTCATTCTTATGGTAAGCAACATTAAATAACCTGTTGGTTTCTCCAAACACAATAAATCCTAGTCTTGGTGTTCATGATTTTGCAGGATGTTCATATGCCAGTTATGGACGGCCTACAAGCTACAAGAATAATACGTTCCTTTGAAGAAACTGGCAACTGGGAAGCTGCAGAGAAAGCTGGAATTGAGCAGTCTGTGCCTTGTTCAAATACACTACAAAACGGCCATGTACCTTGCGCAAAGCCAATCCCAATCATCGCGGTGAGCACATTTACAATCTCAACTGTGTAACTCTATTAATCCGATTGTTCTTGTTTCTAATTAATCCGTTTTTTTTGTTGCAGATGACAGCAAATGCATTTTCAGAGAGCGCAGAGGAGTGTTTTGCAAATGGGATGGACTCGTTTGTGCCCAAACCCGTAACGCGCCAAAAATTGAAAGAGAGGCTTGAACAATATCTACCAGATTGCAACCTAGTGTAATTTTGTCATGTTTCTTCTGTACAAATACGACAGCGCGCTAG
The DNA here is from genome assembly GCA_951800085.1 of Comarum palustre. Lineage (NCBI taxonomy): Eukaryota > Viridiplantae > Streptophyta > Magnoliopsida > Rosales > Rosaceae > Comarum > Comarum palustre. The sequence goes on from OX637589.1 coordinate 17,161,072, forward strand.
GAAAGTTTTGTAATCCCTTGTATCATATAACATTAAGCTTCTGCTTATGAATTGTACATACACAAGCAAATCCTTTTTGCCTAATTGCTAGATCAAATCATCATCTGAAATAATAAACAGTCTAAACGACGTCGTGTTGGGTTGGTTACTAACCCTTGATGCCCATCTTCGACCGCTGGTAAAAATAATAAAAATTAGTACGGACTGGGCGTTTTGCGAGGTCTGTTTTTGTGGGCCGAGCCGGGCTTGGGGGTCGACCCTTGAAAGGACTAGCTAAACCAAAGACGGGAAGCTGGTTCAGTGGTTCCAGTTCAAGTTTAACTTGCTTCTGTACTCTCTCGCAGCTCCCTGGTTAAGTTTCTTCCTGACCTTCTTGAAACTGGTTATGTCAATATTAGTTGGTATATATATAATACGTATCAAGTTGTTAATTTCTCAAGGTATGCATTGACGGAGTACTGAGTAGTAATGGCATGAACGACTCGATTGATTGCAGATTGTATTACAGAATGAAAGGAACACAGATTGACACAAGCATTCCAGGAATTTTACAGTTCAAAAATACCAAGTCTGCGTCCAAAACTCAGAATATTCTTGCTTGAGTTGCTTCTAATGGAAGAATTCACAGTGACACTGTAAAAAGTCAAATTATTGCCTATATAAATAAATAATTTGGACTGCCATCATTTGGTTAGGACTACATGCATTAACCTTTATCTTTACTTGTCTTCACACACGCGCGCAGCGTGTGTCGAAATACGTTTTTATCAGATAAATTTATTATTATGTAATTTTTAATAGTTCGATCAATGTTATGTAACAACTTTCTGAAAACTCAAATAAAAATAAACGCATTTAATTGAGATGAAGTTAGCCCTGATATTGGTTGTTTAGCCAAATTGCGTTTTTGCTAGTTCGGTTAATATTGTACTCTCTGAAACCCAAATAAAATATCACAACACTTAAACCTTAAATATGAACTCCAAACACTAAACCCCTAAACACTAAATTCATAACCCCTAAACTTTAAATTCAATGTGTTTGAGATTTTGTTATATATTTGTTAATATGCATAAACCTTAAATCCAAACACCTAAATCCTAAATTCAATGTGTTTGAGATTTGGTTATATATTTGTTAAAATGCATAAACCTTAAATCCAAACACCTAACTCCTAAATCCTTAAATTCAATGTGTTTAAGATTTGATCATATATTTGTTAATATACATTTGAAACCTATTAGATTAATCACAAATTAAATTAAAGGCAAACTGCATCTATATATATATATATATAAATGGGAAAAAACATCTGAAAAAAAAAAAGAAAAAAAAAACTGAAAGTAGATTATCAAAAAAAGTTTACATCACTGTTTATGTGAACAGGCTGCTATTTGAGAGTTAGAAAATGGTCTTACATAAAACTACAAGAATGAATCGGATAGAAGTGTGTCTGGTCTGGTTATGAGCGACCTTTCTTCTGTCAGCGCACGTAATATTGTAATGGATGTATGCAGCACTGATCAACTCTATTCTCGAGCTGTGTTAGAAGTAGTTCTATGCATTTCTTGAACTGTATTTGAAGGTAGTATGCCTGAAGGCGCTTCAACAATTGAGCTTGTTTGTTGCTCTCCGATAAACAAAGAGTTCATTTGATCAGTGTGATCCGAAATGTGGTGGACTTGAGCGAAGTTGTTTGGTGAGTCCATACCTGCCTCTTGCTGCCGATTACTCTTTCTGAAAGTGTGAGAGTCGAGGTCTTTTTCATTGAAAAATTTGAATAGAGCTCGGATCTTTCTCCATGCTGAGGGTTCTGAATCAGCGAGTTGCACCAACACGTACCTATGCCTATAAATGAAGGAAGCAACAAATATGACTATAGCAAGTACTGAAGTCAAACCAGCAACGAGGAACAGCACCCAAAAGCTACCAAGCCCACGACTGTTACTAGAAATGGTTGCATCAGTCGAGTCTTGACAACTAGTTACTTTCTGGAACCATTTTTTTTCAAGATTCAATATCTCCTCTCCTCCGGTCATGTTTAGGATTGCCTGTGAAACATCGGCTACAAGTGGGGAACGTTTCGGAAACACCTGTAATGCCATTCCAACAAATTAAGTAAACATAATCATGCACATAAATTAGTCATTCAAAAAAAATCATCCAAAGATGAGAATCAATTCTTTTGATGCTATGTAATGTAGGCAGATAAGAGAGAGATCTTACAAAGGCAAATCCATCAGTTTTAAAAATGGGTGTAATCAGGGTGTATTTCGAACAATATTTGGCAAGAAAAAGCTTGGCCTTGGGGGTTCCATGAACAAAGGCAGCAATACCACCCTTCGCAGTTCCTTTTGAAAGAGCTTCATCAATTTCTTTCATTGTTTCAAACTCCTTCAGCTTAGAAGCATCAAAACCTACTTGTTTCAAGAGATCATAAGAAAAAGCATTCTTTATGTAACCTACATTATCCCGACTCCTTACTAGATCCCCTATGTCATTAACTGTTGGCTGGAGTTGTTCCACTGTATACAGTGATGATAAACTGGCTGTGTAATTTATTGTCAATATAAGCACAACAAACAACCAGATAATCATAACAAATCTAGCCAAGTTGCTAACAACTCTCTCCCCTGTAAATTACAAATGAAAGTTGATTTAGGAAGAAATATAGGACCTGAAAACTTACGAGAACAAACTTCAATATAATACATACAGCTAATACAACCTACTGAACTTTAGCAACTAAATTAGAGAGAGAGAGAGAGAGAGATTACTATGTGCAAACACCATGGTTGAGCAGGAGAACCAGACACTGGTGCCAACTTGATGTAAAAGAGGGCCGCGAAATTCTTTATTAATTCGATGTTCAAGAACCCAGACCACAAAACCAATATAGACAAAGAAAAAGCAGATTGTTAGCCACAGGTCCCATGTCCAAGGCCTCAAGAAAGCCAATACATGTTTGCTCTTGAAGTCGATGACTGGTACAACCATTGCTACACCAGATTCTGAGTATGGCATTGTAAAGTCCACATATAACGACCTGTCTGCTCTAATAGTGGTATCTCCCACCGCAGCATCAAAGTTCTGTAAATTAATAAGGATACTTATCATCTCAGCAAAAGAAAAAAAGAATGCTCATTGTTTTCTTTCTTTTTTTTGATGAAGAAGGCCAAAGAGAGACAATAGTTTAATCCAGTATTTGAAGCTCAGAACTAAACTTTACAAATGTATAATGTGAAAAGCACAACAAAAATTATGAATGTATACGAACAAGATGAGTAAGAGTTTGTTAATTCTAATAAAAAGCATAGAATTTACCCCAAGATATACTTGATAGCACATCTGATTGTAAGTGCCGGCACTGGTGCCATCAGAATTTGCAAAAGGAATGAGCTCATAAGGAAGATCGTATGGTAATAGTTTCACTGCAGCCATAAATACATCAATACTGAAGCCTGTGACAACTGGTGCGTTAGTTTTGGGATCTTTTGCCACCTTAACAAACTCAGTAAAATCAACCTTGACAGGAACTAAAATTCTCAATTTCTTTCCTTTTGTTGGGATGTCCCATCCTTTTGGAACAGACAGAGAATCTCCAGGCCACATTATAGGTCCAAACTCAAATTTGGAACTAGAAATTTTACTAGAGCCTGGTGATGAATTCAATGTGTTCACAAGGCCATTTTTCAGTGTCCAAAACCCAATAGTTCTTGCCCCACCACCATTCACATTGACTATCTGAAAATTTGATGAGTTACGTTTCCCACCAACAACAGTGAAATGTCCAGCTATGCCTTCAAATCTAACAGCTGACAGAGCTGTGAGAAGTTTTGGCCCATATGGAGAGACCGGAAAACCTTCAAGATCTGTGGAGCTGTTGGAAGCAGCATTTGACTCATGGACGGGAAAGCTAGTTGGAGTTCCAATTACTTGCTCAATTGCCAAGGCCACTGCAAAAACTGCATCATAAGCCCAAAGTCCAAAAACATCCAATTTGGCGCCAATGGCTGCATTGCCTGTATTCAAATCTCGTTTCAAACGTATCCTGAGTTCTTCAAGCTCTGGTGTTGGCGGAACAAAAGTTTGTACACCCAATACACCTTGCATGGAATCAATGACTGTAGAATTTTGTGACTGCAATTTGTTAAGTATCTCACTGGTAGCAAGCCATACATACCCTTCACTCATCATCCCAATCTCTTTTGCCTTGACAAATAATCTAAAGGATAGATCAGATGTCAAGTGGACAATGAAGACTCTGGTTTCCACTGTCATCAACTTGGAAAGTTCTTGAAGGATTTGACCATCAGTGGCTGATGAGGGAATGACACTGCGGTATGGGACACGAGCATTCACCTCACGCAAGGCATCAGTTAAGTGCGGTATGAATCCCTCTCCATACTCAGTGTCTATAGAGATAGGCACAACTTGTCTCCATCCAAAGGCTTCAACAATTGCACAAATGGCTTTCACTTGCGATGGATCAGTTTGTGCAAACTGAAAGAAATAGGGGTTCTTGATAGAAGTAAGAGAAGGGCTTGTTGCAGAAAACGATATAACAGGAACATGAGCTTGCTCTCCAAGATGAATGACAAAGCTTGTCTGCCTGGACGTCACTGGCCCGATGATGGCTTTCACTTGTTCATTCTTTATCAGATCGAGAGCTGCATCCCAACAGAAAAGTAGAACCATAAGTAAAAATGAACCATGATTCTACATACGAAAGTTAACAGATACATCATCTATTATAACAGATAAAATGAATTGAATTCAAAATTGAGGAACTAGCTAGTGAGAACCTGCTGCAGCTGCACTGACAGCATTTTCTTTGCAATGCCTAGTGTTCAAAACAATCCTAGTGTTGCAGTGAGGATGAGTAGCATAGAAGTCTAAGAACGCCATTTTGATGCAACTCAACCAAATGTCCTTGGTGAATGAATACTGAAGGTCATCAAGAATAACCCCTATATGCACTGGGACAATGTTTTCATTTTGTGCCAGGGCCAATGAAACCCATGACCAGGAAGGAAAGAGACAAAGGAAAGAAATAACAAGGTGAAGGTTGGTATGCTTGTTCTTCATCATATCAGAATATTTGGAATGCCTGCTGCTTAATCTGGTTTTGTACTAAAGTCGCACCCAACTGATGTTAGAATCAACAAAAAACAACCCATTATATACACAGGCATTAGAAAGCTTTAAATGCAGAAAGAACAAACACTAGTAATTGGTTTGATGTTTACAGAATTGGAAATACAGGTTCCTTCAAGGAGATCTGACAAAATTGGGAAAAAAATCTTGGAAAACAAGCATATGCTATCTGCACAGGTATGACACAATAAATCGAGGAAAAATCCAATACAGATTAAATAAAACAAAAGTAATTGGCACTCTGACAAGATCATATTCCTTAAAATAGAGTATCATACAATGTAACAAAGAGAAAGGCACAGAAAGGATCAATGCTACAAACGAGGAACTCATAGCAATTGACTAACGGTTTGGGGTCGGCAATCATTGAATAAACAAAGAATAACAACAATAGTGTAGCATTACCAGGAAATTTATCAAGGAGTCAGATTGTAGTATTGCTAGTTCTAGTTCAAAGTTCAAACATAACAAACTACATCAACATCAAAGCGAAAAAATCGTTCTGGTGAGCAGAGTAGGACCACAATTAGTGAGCATTACATTCTCATTTCTTATAGCATCATTTCTGCGAATTCTCAATGAAAGAATTAGTCTTTATTAGTACAGAAAATCAGCTTGTGAATATTTTCCAAGATTGTATTTGGACAATGTGTAGAACTTCGTTGGTCTAGCTAGTCTTCTATGCATTGTTACAAACACAACTCCCAGGAAACTTCACAAACTTAGAGAGAATGGTAATAGTTGAAGACAAACAAGATAAATGGTAAGATACGACAATAATGAAGCAATTATGACAGAAAGAAAATAATGCAGTTGAAATTTGGAAGCTTTATAGTTACAATCTAAAAAGACTTGGTCTTGATCAGAGTAAGAGATTCAGAAAGTCAAATCAAAGAAGCAGAGGATTAATCCAAACGGCAACGACTCGGTTACTTATCTTAATGGAGACCAATGTAGTGTGTCCCGTTATGTTTGGCGGGTACTGACTTTTTGACGGTGGCAGCCGGCGTTGACATGTCGGAGAACTGCGAGAAAGTGACGATTTGTAGTGAGCTTGGAGGAGAGTGGATGAAGATAAACCCACGAGAATAACTGGGCCTGCTCTTACGTTGAAATGGGCTGTTCCATTCACAAATGGGCCTGGCTTATTTTGCAGTCATAGGGTTTTATATACAGCAATAAAGCACGAACCCGAACGTTTTTCAAACCTACTAGTCAGACTGGCGTGAATTTAGAGTTTCGATACGCTCTTAACATTGGCGTTCCATACTAAATACCTCAACCAATTTACGAGTCCGGCCCGGCCAGTTTAATAGGGTTTCGGGCTGTGTTTGGGCAGACCCACGACGACCCACGTCTTAACAGGCTCGGGTCGGCCTATTTACTCAAATCTAATGTTTATCCCGGCCCACGGCCCAAACTCATAACATATTGGGCTGGGCCGGGCCCATTAACGAGCTCGTTTATAGTTAAAAATAGAAAGTAGTCCAAAATTAATATCATAGTATACCAAAACAAAAACAAATGAAAAATAACTCATATTTTCTATCGATCATTTATTTTCTTTGCCAACAAATTAAAGAAATATATGATATATGAATCAGATGATCATTATTTATACATGGTAATGTTTTAGCAAAACTTTTTATGGGTCTAAGAGAATCAAAATGAATAATTATTAGTATTTATAAATTATGGTTCACACTTAAAACACATTTTATATTATTTATAAATATATAATCTTCATATTATAAAAGAAAAAATAAATATTTTAAAGCTGGTCGGGCCGTAGGCCTTAACTTATCGTGTTTGGGTAAACACAATGGGTAATTTCAAGATGAAAATACATGGCTGGAAGATAAATAGGAGTTCTGGAAATACATGGTTGTGAATTATATGGTTAAACTCTGTTACTCTACCGTACAAGCTTAAATTCTGGTTTCATTTAATTCACGAATGTATAGTGGTAGTGTCATGACATGTTTTAACATTTGGATTTCGGTTTTGTTGATGGTGTTGGGTTTAAAGGTTTAATAATGGTTTAGCTTTGTTATGGATATCTCTAAATACATACGAGGATTATTTGTTATGTTTAGAGTTCAAGAAAAAAAAACCACAACAAAAGAGCGGTCACTCGCAACAACGCGCTGGGTTCTTGCTAGTGTAATCCTGTATCCCAATTCCCAAACGTGAGCAAGGAGTTTTTTGGGTTTATGCTAGCCAGTGCAATAACTTATTTACTTTCACCCTTCTGACATACATAACCAAGCAATTTCAACATTTCTCACCGCTGAACACAGAAATGACATCCCCCCATGAACTACGTGAAGCTATAGATATGTACTGCAGATGGAAACTGAAAACGAAGAAATTTAGACGAAGAGATTATTTGTCAATCATGAACTTTTGCCTGTTGAACTGTTCCATATCCGTTAGGTAACGAGCAGGCATGATCACAATCAAAAGAAATACATAAACCACGCTACATCAAACGTTCCTATCCAAGACCCTCCAAACATGGGAATCTCATGTAAGAAAATTAAAAGCAATACAAGGGGAAAAGGCAACATAATCCTTGCACCCACGACGAGATGTAGTTCAAACAATTTTTGTTATCATTGTTCTGCAACAGCTGGTTCTGCCTCAGAGAAATAGTCATGCCTGTGTAATTGAAAAGAACATCATGGAGGTGCCACATTCTTAGGATAACTTGGTGAGAGACCATCACATTTACAAGTAAAAAACATGAAATTCACTTACCGTATTTTCCGCGAGAGTTGGTAGAGACCTGTCCCTGCCATTGCTATGTTGACACTAAAAAGATTCCAGTTCTTCTGCAATTACGAATTACAGAGACCAATAATCAAAATCAGAAAATCCATTTGAACAAGCTTCAAAGTAACCAAGTAAAGCTAATCAGCTATGTTCACTACTTGGTTTTTTGTTATTGAGTAGAGAAAAAAACAATGAATTCCCTTAAAAGGAAAAAGGATATGTACAGTCCCAATTGACACTACAAATTTAATAATAATGACCAAGAGAACTACAGAAAGTAGAGACGGTAGTTGTAGATGCATGCATCACCAAAGTATGAAACACTATTAAGTGTTCTCATGCAAATTTTCGTTTGTGTACCGAACTAGCTGAAATCAAAGTAAATCAACCGATTAACTAATTTTGTCCAACATGAACCATTTGTTTTCATAACAGTGAACATGATTAGAAAAGTAGCTAAGTGACACTATCTAGAGTAAAGCAGTTAAAAGAAATCATGGGAACTAGTTCTAGAGGCAGGATCACTATACTCATGGTTATACTTACAGGAGTGATGACAGTACTGTAGCGTGACCATACAACTCCAGTGCATGCAACAGCTGCGTAATATCAACAAAATATTACTTCTATGAAAAATGACTGTTTCATTACTATAACACTAGTTTAAAATTACAAATCAACGTGTATGTGGTGTGTGTGCTCAGACACATGTTTGTAACTTTAGAAAAAACATAAAGCAGCACCATAGAACAAACCTATTTGCTGTGGATATGAAAGATTCTCAGGTGGTTTAGAGAAGTCAGCAATATTAGCAATGCTGATGCCCCATTTAAATGTGGGTGCCCAAAAATGAACTGCAACAACAAAGCAGTGTAAGCATCTCACTTCTCAGACAGCACATTAACAGACAATAAACAACAAATGAATAATTTGCATGCCAAACTATACATCACAATGCAGCAAATCTTAACGCGCTCTGAAGTTACTGTAATCGTAACCAATCAATAAAAATAACCCACTTGTTTCCAAGTTTCAAACAATGCTCTGCCCAATACAAGAAGTTTAAATATCAGCATCACAGGTACAGATATACATACAAACATTTCCATTCAAAATTTGTGCTCTGCAACTTTATTAAACCCAGATTGCTTTCACATTTGTTAACACCTAGTTTCTAAATTGAAGTCTAACTTGATCAAAATCAAACTGCAAAATCTAAACTTGATCAATATAAAAGATGCTCCATTTTGGGTTTTCGAACAATCACAATTCCTAGAAACAAAGTTCCCGATCCCTTTGATACGAAAATGAACGATCAAGCAATTCAATCCAAAATGAAAACAGAATCAAACTTTGATTGATTTTGACGAAATTGAATCGAATAATAGGATAATTAGGATAGTGAAGGAGGGAATGACTCACTGGTTTTAGGTCCGGCGGGGTGGTTCCACAGCACTTGGAGCTTTGAAGTCGCCATGAATCTATCTCTCTAAGTTCTACTCTCTTCTCAAAAGCAGCTCTCGACTGTGTTTTAAGTACGCCAACCATATGACGCCACGTCTACGGTTTAGAGTTGGCAAAAACGATGTCGCTTTGGTCAACTCCTCTCAGTTACTTTCAACAAAGGTGTACCGGGTCAGCAATAAGATTCCCAAATTAGGAATTGATAATGATACTTCAACAAAAAAAGGAATTGATAATGATAGAGTTTAAATATAATGCACAAATTCGGTCCTTCTCTGTTCAATTACAGAGTTTAAAACTAGAGAGAGAAGATATACTTGGAAGACAAATTGAACGACAATTTCTTACCATACAACTCTGACTAAAAGGATGTCCAATACTACATGGAAGAACCTGATAATTTTGTTATAAAGTCCCGTTTCGTTGGCAGGAAATGATGGTATAGAATGAGAATTGATATGATTTTTCATTCTAATGTGTTAATTGGTTGCAACTAGAAATTGGAAAGGAAATACAAAAAATAGATTTAACCGGAAACAAACTCCCTCGTAAAGCTTGAATTAAATTACCTTGTTAAAGGTGGTATTCTGATTCCTTTTCCACCATAAAAGCTAAAATTACAGAAATTATACCTCTATAAAAATTTTAGTGTTGTATTTGAAAATTATAAATGGGTGTTATTGATAATTAAAATTTTGTAATTTAATTTTTATGACTTATCAAACACTACAATAATAATTAATGCTTAAATCCAGCATTTCATTTATAATATGTACCGCACACTTTTTTCCATTCCATATCTGCCTGGAAAGGAAAACAAATTATTTTACTATTTTTACATTCTTGTAACCAAACAGGGCCTAAGAGTAAAAGAAACCACGTACAATTCTGACTGAACGGATACATCAATGGCCTGGGTCAAGAACCATCTAAACACCCGCAAAAGGTTCAGTCCCGCGCTACTGCATTTCTATACCTACACATCTTCTATGCAATAAATCAGCATCCTGATAACCAAGACCAATCATTCTATTTATATTAATCCAGTGTTTCAGACCACAACTTTGACGAAAGAAGGAGCTCTGCAGCAAGTACCACACCAGGAGATGACTATTGACTAGTCATCGCTTCCCATATGTAAATACTTGCGACTGTGCCTTCACTTGTCGCATCTTGTGTCCTGTGAGTTAGTCTTTTGATTTGCAGCAAATAACGAATCAAGGGCAAAAGCATGGGATCCAACGATGGTTTATTTTCTCATTTCCTATGAGATGCCACGATGGAACACCATCTGTAGGTCATGTCAGCAAGCAACTGATGAGGCCTCATAACCCGGACGAATTCTATTAGGTGCAGGTCTTGCAATAAGGCCATCTGTAACCCAACCCGCTGATTCCCCATCAGTTTTGGCGATGTCGAATTCTCTACGCACATAATCTAGAGACATTTCCAGTATTCCACCTGGTCTGCAGTCAATGAAAGTTCCTTTTGCTTCAATACCAGCATTCTTCTCCAACCAATACAGATAATTGACATGGAACAATGCTTTCAGCATGTCTTGTAGTGAAGATGTTTCTTTAAGAACCACCTGAACCACACCAATATACAAGTCATAACTATAAAGCAATATACAAGTCATAACCATAAAGTTTGCACTATGGCAAACTTGCACTCGCTGTATTTTACTCGCTTTATGTGCATGTGTATATGCAAGCGTGGTAGACACAAAAATTTGCACTATGGCTTTCAGTTTCAACAAAAGATAAGAAGACATTATCTTGACTTTTATCTTTTTTATGGATTACCTTTTTTATGGATTACCTTTCTACAATTCCATAAAGCGATTGAAATAAACAGGACGGGGGATTAGAGAAAAAGATAATAACTCACACAGTATCTTCCCCGGTGCTCAGTCAAAATATAGCCTTCTTCTTTATATAAATTGAATAGTGCAAGCACATCCTCTTTGTTGTTGATTATATCACTGAGCTTGGATCCCAACTGCAGCCTTTGCTCAATTTCAGCTGCAGCATCCTTCGCTTCTGAAGATAATGTTGTTGGTTGTCCCTACAGATGGATGTTCAAAGGAAACAATGCATGCACATCAAGCCTATGCAACCTTCAACATAAGCATTTAATCATTTATGAACTATTATCCGATTCCATATTGTCTAGTATCCTAAGTAACTATTAAATGTACAAATATTTCAAAACCATCAAATCAAGTTCAAAAGGAGACTGATATTTTGAGTCGCACTTGGTAGTAAATCTTAGTCATCTATGATCCCTCTGCCGTCTTCCACAAGACACAACACTGCCTTCAGACTGAAATCTCAAGACTATTCTACATTACTCAATAAGTAATAAGTCACATGAGGAGGACATGAATAACTCACTTTGTTTGCTGGCTTCCAATTAAGAAATGGTACAGCTGGAAAGAACGGTTCCTCCTCATTGACATCTTTGACAGGAGGTGCTTGGCCGCTAAGCAGATATTCGCTAAAAACCAAACCTTTGAAACAACCAGGAATACTTTATTTAGTTTGTAAATCAGATATTTTCCATCAAACAAAAGTTAAGAGAAACAGGAATTACTTGCACGATAAGGATTTAAAGTCCTTAATTGAATGGCTTGATACGATTTCAGATTACAGAACATGTGGATGCAAGTGACCAAACTAAAAGAAGCTAGGCCCAGAGATGTAGAAGAGCCTATCTGGTTAGCCAATGCTATACCAAGCCCGATCCCAATAAACTTGCTCACCATTCCCTGAGCTTCACCCTTAGCAATCACCTACATTTTATTAAGCATCTTTTCAGAGTAGTAAAACAAGGCAAAAGAATAAACCAATCAAAATTTAGCGCCATTTGATACCTCAGCAAAGTTCCTCTGAGCAGCAAAACCAGCATAGAAACAGCTCCTTGTAGCAGCCTGTCAAATGACACATCATTATATTGGTTAAAATTGATGATGTACATACTACTTTATATATAGGGGATGGGGGTCTACTGTTCACGTGAGCAGTACCCCCTTGCTGCCACTTTTTTTTTCTAGTCAGTTTTTTTTTCGGGTCTAGCCTTCAGTTTTTCCTTTTATATATAGATTCAGTTTTGCTCATCAATTTAATTTGTGATTAAATCTAATAGGTTTCAAATGCATATTAACAAATCTATGACTAAATCTCAAACACCTTGGATTTAAGGTTTAAGGGTTAGAGATTTAGGTTTTAGGAGTTCGGATTTAAGGTTTATGCATATTAACAAATATATGACCAAATCTCAATCACATTGAATTTAAGGTTTAGGGGTTATGGATTTAGGGTTTAGGGTTAGGAGTTCGGATTTAAGGTTTATGAGTTGTGCTATTTTATTTGGGTTTCAGAGAGTTGTTGTACAATATTAACTGAACTAGCAAAAACCCACTTCGGTTATACAACCAATATCAACGCTAACTTCATCTCAATTAAATGCGATTATTTTTATTTGAGTTTTCAGAGAGTTGTTACACAATATTGATCGAACTAACGAAAATTGCATAATAATAAATTTGTCTAACAAAAATGCACTTCGGCAAACGTGCAACGCATGCACAAAGGCTAGTTAATATAAATGAGATTCAGAAACTTGACATCGAAAATAACCTGAATAAGTGCAGCAGCCGAGCGCCCTGCACCGGCAACAGCACCAATCAAGAGAAAATAATAAGGAAATGCAGGCGTAAGCATCTCCATTCCAAATGCCGCATTTTCCAGAAGGTCAGCAAACAGCCTCCACCCTTTGGGATTGACATCAAAATGCCTCCCATATTTCGAGAGCATAATCTTGCTCAGGTATCCAATCCCATCCTTGAGCACCCAATTCACCGCCGCAGCCGTCAGAATAGCTCCTTTCCCCAATCCAACAGCATACAGCAAAGCCTTCACAAACAAATCAAATTCATCATCAATTCTACACTACAAAATACACTAATGCATGCCGAAAATGCGAAAACTAAACTACCTGCGTGGCAAGGACACCGCTGACTTGGCTGGCGACTCCCTGAACAGCTCTCCAAAGAGAGTAGTCCAGATAATCACTAGTCACACTATCAGGAAATCCCTCCGGAAGCATCAATTGCATAAATAGACTCTTGCATTGCAGCCCTAGGCTCTCAAAGCTTATCGAGCCCAAGCCGCCGCCGCTATCGGCAACAAAGCCGTCCCTCACGAAATCCGGAACGAGCTTGGTCCACTTGCCTCCCTTCACCTCCCACACAGACTCCATGTCCTCCTCCGACGCTAGGGCATACGCCAGCCTGAGGTGGCAGAAGCAACACGCCACGGCGGCCAGGAATATAGACGAGAACAGAGCGAGGTTGTGTGATGAACCTCCGCCGCTGTCGTCGCGCCACCATGAGGATGATTCGAAGGGATTGTTCCATCCGCCGCCGGAGTTGTTGTTTCCGGCGTCGGAGCCGCCGGTGGATGCGGTGAGGAAATGTTTTAGAGGCGGGAGGACGCGGGAGCGGAATTGCGGTGGTGAGTTGAGCTGGAGGGAAGAGAAGAGTGGAGTGAGGTTTGGAGGAGAGAGCCATGAGGCGGCGGCGAGGTAGAAATGGATGGGGGTTCCTTGGGTGAACAAGGACTTGGAAACGCAGCCCATCTCTCACTCCCTCCTTTTCTCACGTGCTGCTGTATTTACCGTACACATATATTTTTTTAGGTTTAGATTCGACTTTAGATTTGATTAGTTTTGAAATTTTATAAGAACTGTATGATTATAATAATATTGATACGATTAGAGTTAGCTGCATATTAATTATTAATTTACGGGGTCTTAAGGTAGAGGTCAAATTCTATGTCAACCAGCATCACAAAATGACAAAAAATAGACTGCTGACAATTAATAATATGTATTTGTTTTGAGAGCCTGGGTTCCTCATGACACCTGAAGCCTACTAGTTTTATTTAAACAATGTGGGAATGTATAAGAGGATATTTGTACACCTTCTATAACCGCTACCTATATATCATCCTCGACATTTCTCATGTCAAGATGTGTTAACTCAGGAACCAAGGAAGTTTGTGTTGATGAACTGCTAATGTGAATCATAGACTTGACATATATGTACAGAGTTGAAAAGTTATGATTGTTGGATTTCTGATCTGATCGGATCAGGCAGATTCAGATCAGAAAGTGAGCTCAAGCAGATGATGCCTCATGTATAGCGCTCAGCATATCCGCAGCCCTGATCGAAGGTCAGCTTTGGAGATATTGGGGGGGGTGAACATGATTGTGCTAACAAGTTATTTCACTATCCGTAGAGCACTGTTGGTGAGCATGACCCCAAATCCCATTTATGCAGCCTTGTTAGCAGATCAAGTCCCCTGCAAAACAATCTGTTGAAATTGATCAATTAGGTCAGCTTGACCCAAAACCAAAATAACCACTTATAAGCAAAGTGAAAAAATCAGAAATTATTCAATATCTTTAAGTAAGAGGTAGAAATATTGAAATTCAACAGAGCACATTTAACTTGAGGCAAGATTAGCATAGGCACATGAAATTTTTTTTACTAAAACTGGTGATGATAAATATGCAGTGGCATTACCAATACATGATACAACATACCGGTCAGAATAGGCTTAAGAATCATATAAAAACTGGATGCACAATCAGAGACGTGCTCTTAAATAACTTGATATATGATCTTGGCCTCCCTGGCAAGTACATTTCAACTGGAATAAAATACCCAAGAAAGATACATGTTTTTATATCTTCACCAAAGGCCTCCCTTCTATCTATCCAAGGGATGGACGGTCTTTGTAATGGGAGAAGTATATGTCAAGTCATCAATTCAGAAATATTTAGCAGGTGTATCATATTTGAAAAACTAATGTTTTAGGTATGCATCAAATATGTATTAACTGAACTGGAATACATCTTTGTAGATTGTTGGGGGTTTTACAATACTTTAAGCATGAATGGATTAAAATTTTTCTCAATAACTATAATAAAGGATGGTTAGAAAGAAAAAGAAAAAGAAAAAAAGCATACCAAAAATTTGCAGATGAACATGTTTTAAACTTTTGTCATGTGTGCCTCAGTAAGAGAAGAATTCAGGTCTTCTCGAGATTGCGATCGCCTGCTTTGAAGACGCATCTGAGATCTGTGAGGAGACCAGAAAGAGCCCATGCCACTGCTCTCAAATTGCATCTGGCCCAGGCTACTTGACGAATAACTATGGGATATACTGCTACTTGGGTAAAAGGAAGACTCCATTAGTTGGATGCCACCACCGTTGTTAAGACCATGTCCCAATCCGAATGGTCTTTGTTGGACACCACCAGCAACTGTAGGACTTAGAGGCGTCTTTACTCTTCCATCCCCTGAAATACAAAGTTGACATTGACTCCTAAGAGTATAGCATGGGGCATTACAAATTCATAGGACCATCCCAAAAAGGCTCCACTAGCACCCATCCTATTAGGAACATATCTTGGTTCATTTTCTCAACTATCGCAATATTTCCCTAATAGTTTCATTATAGGCACATGTTGTCACATACAAATCAACCCTCTTAAAAACTATAGGTTCATAAGAGCAAGGTTCATAGCCTTTCACATAAACATTCTCATGATTGTGCACTAGATTACTTAAACTATACATGTACAAAGCTAATTCACTGAAACGATCTGTACACTTAAACCTAGATATTATGTTTATCAAAACATCATATTCTAGAGGGATTGATTCAGAACCATGAACAGAGGATATGATGAATGAATGAGGGACAAGAAGATTCCTCCAGAGGAAAACTCTTGGAAAGACAATAGGAACATGGTAAAGTCTAATGTAAGAACATTACAGTTGCTTATGCAACTCATTTCAGAACTAGCAAATCAAAATTATTGAGTAAGAGCTTACCAGGAATAATAGGACTCCAGCGCTGGAACCGGAAAGGAGAATGAATAACAGATGCAGAAGAGGCATTATTGCTCATAAACAGAGGGAGATACAGCCTCCGGAAAACTTTTGGCATCCAGTTGCCAATGCATGATAATGCACAAAGGAGTAAAATTAATGATATAAACACAACCAAAAGAAGAAATATTGGGTTTATTTTCATCTGGAGTATTTCATAACTGTGAAATCCCAGTCCGATCGGTAGTGTCTTTCCAGCTTCCAGCAGAGCAACCCCCTGTGTCCATGTGATACTTCCAGAACCAATAGTGATTTGATTGTCTATAATGTGCAAGCCCTCCCTCAGCAAGAACGCAATATATGGTGCCCTAAAACAGTACTGTTCAATGAAAGGCTGTGGAGCAACACTCTTTTTTGCAACTTCCCAAGTTCTTTCACAAAACAGCCGACCCTTTTCCAACACATCATCAAGTGACGAGTCAGAGGTCAAATTGAAAAACTGGTAAACCACAAAAAATCCTGAAATTGCATAAAAATTTCCAGAAGGTCGAGGTAAACCATCTGAAAGAGCACAAGGTTGCACGTCACAATCCATTGCTGGGGTTATATTGGACCATTCTGATAAATTAACAGCAACTCTTGCTAGTTTACCACACTCTTCCCAGTTTGGAGCACCAACAAGCATCAGAGGAACCCCTGGCCTTCCTCCTTTGCCTAAATTATTTTTTGCAATCACGGGGCCACCTTCTTGGATTTTCGAAACACATTGAGAGCAAATGTATTGCTCCTTGTACCCAGTCTGCAAGCATGGATGCTTAAGTTCTCCCTTCCCATTTACTAGTTCTGTCTTATTGACTTCTGGAAGACTCTCGAAGAGTCGACCCACAGACTTGTCAAACGCATCATTTAAACCATAACCGGCAAGAGAATATGCAGTAAGTTGATGAATCACAGTCCCAATTCTAATGTTTAGACTGGTGTATTGTTGTACATGTTCATTACTCTCAAATGTAACCTGCAGTGATGAACCACCCAAGTCAAGCGAGCCAAATGTTGGCTTTCTTGGTCCACTCCCAAACACACCCCTATGATGGTTAAGGGTTATCCAGCCAAAGTAAGCTTCTTCCAGGCCACTGATAGTCCTAACCCAGTCTCTCTGGCACAAGAAAGGCGACCTCTTGAGTATAGACCATGCATTATCTAGAAGCCATTTTGAATCATTACTCGGCAGCCTACGAACCCCTGCAGTTGCATACAGAAAGAGCGATGTTGTCTTATGTGCATCCTTTGGAATTTGCTTCTCTGCCCATTGAACAAGTGGCCTTATTGCAGCCTTCAGGATGGAAACATTGTGCACCAACTTGTCAAGCCCAGGCTCAGTTTCCATCCGATCATAAGCTCGCCCCGTGTGTGCCTTAGGTTTACTCTGAATACCTTCTGTTAATGACTTCATCACAATCGGAAAACTGTTACCTTTCTCATTATCCGCGTACGCCTGATAAACATAAACTCTAGTTCCTGTACTTCCACAATCAAGCACAACATAGTATTTCGGCTCTCCTCTAAACCAGTAAGAATAAACCAGCATGGAAACCAAAAAACCAACTAACAAAACACAGCAAAGAAACATAAATGCTCGAACCCACTTGTTGCGCGAAAACGAGGCTCCTCCTGGCAGCGATTTTTCCTTCGAAAAGCTCAAGGGAGAACCACCAGCCTCTCTCAAATGTGGCACAGTTGCGATATTGGGATCTTCGATATCAATCTGGCTATAAGATGAGAAATCCTGGAGAGACGACGAGAATCTAAGAAGATTCTTGTTGCGTGCGTTGTGAGCAAATGCAAAAGCAGCAGAGTTAGGAGGGGAGATAACGGAACCACCACCCTGAGGACGACTCGATAGAGATGAAATGAAATTGGCAATAAAATTAAAAACCATGGCTGGTTTAGATTTCGAATAGTTGTGAAGAAGGAGATGAAGCTTTCAACACACCCAACAACATGAATCAAGCAATCACATGGTGGATTGAGTTGGAGTCTAGATCCGGAGTGACACTATAGTCGGGGAGTAATAACAGAGAAAATTGACAAAGAATTGAAGAAATCGGACGCAAATCCAAATGCCCATATCGGAGAAGAAAGAATGGAACCAAAGCTGAGGAGGAGGGTTTACCTAGAGTTGAAGAAGATCACAGGAGGAAGAGGACGACCATAGCCATAGACGTGAAACTGATTCATAAACGCTTTAGAAAAATGAGGAAGGGCAATCAAAAACAGTGAGTAGAACGTTTGAATTCTCCTGGGTCTTGATCTCTGTCTGTGGGAGTGGTACCCGGGTTGTTCAGATCCAACCACAACCAGGAGGAAGAACGACACCTCTTTCTTTCTCTCTGTTTAATTTTCTTTACGTAATTTCGTATCCTTTTCGTAAGCTTCAGTAAATGCCAGGTGTCGTTTGAGGGGAGTACGGGCTCGGGGTGGGCAGATCGTAATATAAATCGCTCGATTATAGTGGATAAGATTAGGATTAGAAAAACTTTAAGTGAATTATGATTGAAATATTTTTATTCTGATTTAAATCATCACGCACCGGTTTAATTTATTTTATTATTGAAGAGAGAGAAACCTTATTTTATTATTTTATTTAAATCATCACGTCCAGGTTTGGGCTCCGGACTATCCGAGCAACCAAGAGTTTGAAACCTAGGTTTCATGGTGGCGGCGATACTTCTTTGAAGGCGTCGATCGTGCGGATCTTTTGGCGGCTGCGCAGGATTTGTTTCCGGCATTGATCGTAGTTTGCGGCGAGGGTCCAATCCGGTGGCAGTGGCTTCGACTTGGACTTTCCGACCGTGTCTGTATGGCATGCACCATGGCTAGGGTTCCCTCTGCTTGGTTTTGCGACGTTGTGACTCCGATCGGGACGATCTGACTTCTGAAGATCAGTCACCGATTGGGGATGGTGGAGATGGTTGAGTCTTCATGGGCCTGGCGACTAAGACTTAGGAGGATGGAGGACGAGATGCTCCGGTTTCGGCGGTGAAGGTCGCCGAAATCGGGGTTTGTAGTTGACGGCGGCGAACGGAGGATGATGGTGGAAATCCTGCCCTAGGGTGACTGGTGGTGAACTGGGCCTGGGTCTGGGCTAGATGACTTGGGCCTTTGAAGCTGGACCTGAGCTCAAAGGTCTTTTTTAAAAAAAAAATGTTTTTATTTTTTCAGAATAAATGTCTATTTTCTATGTTTTAATAAGTCATGCTGCTTTTGTTTTTCTTTTCCATATCACGTTAGGGGACGGTGAGATCTTTGCGGGTTTTCAGATTGTGAATGAGACCCGCCAACTTGACTTGAAACCAACACGAAATAAAGCTGGTTGAACCTGCACAATTAAAAGTGGGTCAACCTGTCATGACCTCTTTAATAAACGGGTCAACCCGCCAACACGAAATGAACTCACATAACACGTTTATTAGATGAGTCGGGTCACATTCAAAGTTAAACTTCAAATTTAGTTATGGATTATGTCTTTCAATTTCAGATTAAGTGTTTTCATTTATATTGAAAATTTTGATATTTTTTGTATGATTGCTTGGAAATTTGGATTTGATTATTTGTGAGTTATAAAATTATGCTTTTGTGGAGTTCCTTATCAATATAATCAAATGGTTTTTTATTTTATTAAATGAGTCATAGTTGTTATTGGTCCTTTTGTCAAATAAGACAGGATCTATTTATTAAATGAATTAAACAGGTAACTTGTTTAAGAAACAAATTGGGTTTTAATTTAGATTTTTGACATAATTATTAAATGGATCCAATTTGAATTTGTATAGTGCGATAATTTTGTGACCCGACACGACCCATCAACAATTCTAACTAGAGTATGATCCATTTGGTTATTGACCCGGTAACTTAAACCGTCACCCGACCCGATCCATATCGCTTGTAAAATGCAGATTTGGAGCGAGCTTTCTCTCACTCCCACACAACGAACAAGACTAGACGACGACGAGATGGACGGGAAGCTCGCGCCGGGTCTCTCCCGGAAGTTGAAGAAGGTTCTGGAATGCCGCACCGACTCCCCGGACGTTCTCTCCTCCCTCAACACTCTCTCCTCCTTCTATGCCGAAAATACCCCTCAGTCGCGGCGCAATCTCAGATCGAGCATCGAGAAGCGCGGCCTCTTCATCAACGTCGACTTCCTCGAGGCGTCTCGCGGCGCGCAGCAGGCTTTAGATCGCGTCGAGGAAGAGGTCAATGCCTTGGCCAATTGCTGCGACAAGATCGCCAAGGCTCTCAGCAGCTGCAGCGCCACCACCGGTGACATCATCACCACCACCGAGCGGCTCAAGCAGGAGCTTAACGTCACCACTCAACGGCAGCAGATCGTGTCGTGCTTCCTCCGCGATTACCAGCTCTCCAACGAAGAGGTAACGGAATATTCTCTCATTCGCCGTAACGGAATTTTTATCGGGTGACGAGAAATCTGAGATCGGATTAGTTTGTTTTGTGTTATGGCTAGATCAATGCTTTGAGAGAAGAGGAACTGAGCGAGAGCTTCTTCAAGGCGCTCTCTCATGTTCAGGAAATTCATGCTAACTGTAAACTGCTATTGAGAACTCATCACCAGGTACATTATCTTTCTCTGTATCTGATTTATTCGAAATTTGTGAACCGAAAATCGGAAATGTGATGCTGATTTGAAGTTGATAATGTACAGCGTGCTGGTCTTGAGCTCATGGATATGATGGCTGTGTATCAAGAGGGAGCTTACGAGCGCCTCTGCAGGTTTTGCTTCTATTATGATCTTCCTTTGTTTTATATAATGAGTGTTTCAATTCAGTAGACAATAGTATGCTGGTGGTGATTTGGTGACTCTTTAATTACTCGTACAATTTAGGTGGGTTCAGGCGGAATGTAGGCAGCTTGGTGACTCTGATAATCCTCAAGTTAGTGATCTGTTGAGAACTGCGGTTCGCTGCCTCAAGGAAAGGCCTGTGCTTTTCAAGTATTGTGCAGAAGAGGTAATTCTCTTTGCTGATACCGTTTTCCATGTTGGCTATTTCATATATGTGCTGACAGGCTAATCTTTCAGGTAGCGAATATGAGGCATAATGCTTTGTTCAGGCGGTTTATCGGTGCTCTTACACGGGGAGGACCTGGAGGAGTGCCGCGACCTATTGAAGTTCATGCTCATGATCCGTTACGATATGTTGGAGATATGCTTGGGTGGTTACATCAGGTGAGACAAACAGCGGCCTATTGGTTGTCTTATATATGGTGCATCTTAATTCATCATCTCTCTTAATTGTAGTTTCTTGCTCTCTTTGCAGGCCTTGGCATCTGAACGTGAACTTGTACTTGCGCTACTTGATCCAGATTTTGTTGCTGATAGTCCAACAACAAACCAAATGTCTAAGAGCCAAGAAAGTAATTCTCAGAAGATAGAATCTGATATTACATTTGTTCTGGATAGAATATTTGAAGGAGTTTGCCGTCCATTTAAATTGAGAGTTGAACAAGTTTTGCAGTCCCAATCCAGTCTCATAATTTCATATAAACTAAGTAATATGCTGGAGTTTTACAGTTACACTGTAAGTGTTATCTCTTGTAATCTAATGGAATAAACTGTCCCATATGTTTTCCTTTTGGTCATTTTCCCACCCAATTTATCACTGTTCGCTTACTTACAGATATCAGATTTGCTTGGGAGCGAAACTGCTTTATCTAATACACTGTGGACATTGAAAGATGCTGCTCAGAAATCATTTTTTGATATCTTGAAAATCCGAGGAGAAAGGCTTTTGAGGTATCCTCCCCTTGTTGCTGTTGACCTTTCTCCACCCCCAGCAGTAAGAGAAGGAGTCTCTGTGCTGCTTGAATTAGTTGAGACCTATAACAGCATGATGCTTCAGAAGAAGCCTCCTTTCGATCAAGTCATTTCTGCTTTACTTGATCCAATTATTCAGGTGTGTATATGCAGACATATGATTTTACAAATGGCATAATCTTAAACTTTCTGGTATTACATTACTTAAAACAATATTGAGATGTCTACGTATGTCATGTTCATATCAATTAAGTGAACTTCACCTAGAGTGCTATTGATTGTTGTGTGTTGTATAATCACACTAAGAGGCTCTCTGTTAGCTGGCCGTTTGAGCCAAACTTGTTGCGGAGGGTCAGACATTGACACGATGTTATGGAACATTTAACTGATAGTTCCCTTTATTGTAATTTCCATTGTGTGGAGAGGCTCAAGATATTATACACTGCTATGCAAAGGCTTAACTTGCACAATGAAATATATAACAGTGATAGTGTCAAATCTCTTTGATATGCTGAATAAAGTCCGTTACTTCCATCATTGCAGATATGTGAACAAGCAGCTGAGGCACACAAGTCCAAGGGAGTTGGCCATTCTTCAAGAAGAAATAGAATGAGTTCTGATTCGGGTAAATTCAGCAAGTCCTCAGTTGATGCACTACTGTCCAGCAGTTCTACCCAATCACCTCAGGTTTCTACTTGCCTCTTACTTTTCTCAATACATGCACTGCTGTCTGATTGGAAATTTATCTTCACATACGTAGTATTAGGTTTTGTTGTTCTCATCATCTCTACTGTATCAAACTTTTCCTGGTGCTAAGTATGTCAAATCAGAATCCCATTATCTCACCCCACCACCAACCCAATATCAACTCCCACTTTTAGAACTTTTAATAACTCCCGTTTGACTCAATTGTATTATTCCCTATTTTCGGTACTGAGTATTTAAGTCTTGTTAAAACTAAAATTTCTGAGCTTTTCAAGCTGCAATCATTTCTCTACCAAAAAAATCAGAGTTAATGGGAGATTGGTAGAATCACATATAAGGGCGTGTATGTTAATCATTTCTAGCTTTGTTTCTTATGGTTGCAATGTTCCTTCCTAAGAGTTGAATCCCAATTTTGGAGCTCTGTGCCTATTGTGATAGTATCTTACGTCTTTCAATTGGTTCCTGAGTTCTGACTATGCATTACATGGATTGTTGCAGTCTAGTGAAACCTCCAAAATTTTCCTCATCAACTGCTTGTGTGCCATTCAACAACCATTGTTGGGGCATGAGGTTGCAGCAGAGTATGTGAAGAGTCTTGGGGCAATGATAGACAGACACATACACGGTCTTGTAGAAAATGAAGTGGATGTGATCCTTAAAAGATGTGGTTTGTTGAACAAAATGTCACACTTCCGTGACTCAGCCAACAAAGAGTCTGGCAACACTCCATTGGTAGAGATTGAGGACACCTCTCCAGCTGCTCTTTCTGAGAGTTTGAAGGCTTTCTTTGGACTTGTTTTGGGGAGTGATAGCTCCCTGCCTGAATTCGAGCAGATGCAGGTTCCAAAGTTGCGTGCTGAAGCTTGCATCCAAGTGGCCAAATCATTGGCAGCAATATACGACCTTACGTACGAGGCAATTATGGATCCCAAGAATGGCTACTCAGATCCGAAGTCACTTGCAAGACATCCTCCGGACCAGATAAGGACCATTTTAGGAATTTGAAGCACTATTTTCTTCTCTTCGCCTCCTCTCGTCTCATTTGCCTGTTTGTTTTATAAACTTGCCTTTTCATCATTCAACGGATTATCAAACACTTGCTTCCGAGTGTTCTTTAGCCAAAAGGAATGTAGCTAAATAATTTAGGATGGATATTCTGTTGGTAAAAGACATTAGTAAGGGAGATACTGGTGGAATATGTTGTATTTTTGTGGATAATATTACTTTTCATCAGCGTGTTTCATGAGTTTCGTGGAAACATATTTGTCATGAAGTTGGCTATACATTTTAATCCATTTTTTAATTACATTAATAATTCAGAACACAACAGTTTTAGGATTTTTGTTGATGCTGGACGTTACGATATAGGTAGATTTTTCTTATTTATTTCTAGATCAAAGGCTTATCATTTAGGAAGAAGAAAAATCAACAGAACTTGCCACTCGGGAGTTCTGGGTAATGGCTTCTTCACTTCGACTCGACGTTATTCATTTTCATTTTTATTTTTTCATTTTCTTAAACCCAAAAATTGGCACACCGACAAAAAAGAAGAAGAAAAGTATACACAATTAGGGTGATAAGCTCTTCAGTTTATGCGGGTTGGAATCTCCAAAAGCCAGCAGTCTTTGAAGACGAGATAGAGTCTGATTCACTTCACACAAACCAAAAGCATCCAACGACCATTAACCAACAAACTAACCGCGCCACCATCTTCCTTAAGATCTCTCTCTCTCAGACCCAGAAGGTTAGAGAGAGAGTGATGTCAGCGGCAGTTGGTGCAGTTGGAGGAGATGTTGTGTGAAGGCTCACGCCGCCATGGCATTGGTTCAGCTCTGCAACGGAGGCTACCATGTAATTACCAAAGTAGCCCTCAATGTGGGTATCAACCAGCTTGTCTTCTGTGTCTACCGAGACCTTCTTGCTCTCGCCATTCTCGCTCCAATCGCCTATGTTCGTGAAAAGTATGCTCCTTTTTCTCTTTTCGGTTTGGTTGGATCTTATGGGTTTTACAGTTTTACTGTTGTATTGATAGTTTGTGTAATCTGTGCAAAGACATGAACTTGGGTTTTGATTAAACAGACAAAGTTTGTATCTTTGATCCTTAGGGACATAAAAGGTGTGTCTTTAAGTTGAAAATGATCGAAAATGGGCACTTTAGGAAGGAACTGTGGAAGTTTAGGATCATCAATAAGTCCACATATATGATGCATTTTGTTATTTGAAGTGGTGCTGTGGGATAACATTCAGCAATCAACTGATTTTTAGGTGTATGATCATGAATGAAAAACCTCTGCATTGTGTAACTTCACTCATTTCTTGTGTGTAGATGGATTCGCCAACCAATGAATAGACATTCATGTCGCTCATCTTTATTGGGCTAACTGGGTAAGACGAGATTTATCACAATGGCATTCTTATGGTCTATCATGGTTTATATCATGACATTACCTACTGTTCTAATGATGCAACTTGGCTTCTGTTGGTTATTAAACAGGATTTTTGGCAACCAGCTTTTGTTTCTTATTGGTCTTGGCTACACAAATCCAACTTACGCTGCTGCCATACAACCTGCTATCCCTGTTTCTACTTTTATCCTGGCAGTGCTCATGGGGTCAGTTTGAAAAAGTTTACCTTTGGCTCTACATTTGTACATTTGCCTAGAATATGTACTCTCATCATGGAGGTTACTTGTACAATATCATATGCGAACGTTTTTCATGCAGCACAGAAAGAGTGAATTTGCTCAGAGTTGAAGGGCAGGCGAAAGTGTCTGGTACACTTGTGTGTGTTTCTGGTGCCATATTCATGGTTTTATTCCAAGGGCCTGCTTTGATTGGAAGTACAGAACCAGACTTTACATCACAAAGTGAGATAAGTGCCAAAGGTCAACCAGAACCTGTTGGGCAGTTGATGTCCTCATTCCTGGAGTTTGGGTTCAATAATTTTCATCTTGGAGTTTTATGCTTGATAGGGAACTGCATGTGCATGGCGGTTTTCCTTGCTATTCAGGTGCATGGTTATATAACTTTTTCTGTTGAATCTATAATAATCTCATTTACTTTCAAGGCTTGCAAGTTTCTTTTCTAGAACAAATAACTCACCTGACATATCAATAATTAATCGTTCTAGATGGTAGTTGTGCATCGTTATCCCGTTTTCAACAGACATGTGTCTAGAATTACAACTTTCTATAGGGAAGTTGATATTGTTCAGTGCAAAAATTGTTGATTTCTAGGTGAATACACATTTAAGTTTTCCTATCCTGGCTTTTGAGCCTAGAATTTGGAGGAGCTGAGCTCAAAGTGATCATAATTTTCAGCTTGTATGGATAGTGTATGTGTGAAGACAAATATATATGGATAATGATATCAGATGGATCTTTCAAGGTTAAATCTGCTTCTGATCTCGTTCTGGAACTGATAACCTCCTGCATTTTGGCTCTATTATGGAAGCTACAAATTCCTCCAAACTAGAAACTTCATGTCAACATTGGTCAAGACAATAAAAAAGTGGAAACTGACATGTACTCTACTGCAATTTGTGTAATGGGATTCTTGAGTCTTCACACTTTGCCGCAAGATTGTACCTCAGCTCCAGTTCAGCCATTCTTACTGAATTAATGATTATCCGAGATGCAGAGCCCTAGGCAGAACTGTTATTTTATCATGAGCTTGGCCTCGGTCTCATATTTGAGTTATCACTTCAGTACTTGAGTAGTGGTTAGCCAATGTTAAACAAACAGTACATACCCCCAGGACAAGAGGCCTTTCTCTCTTTGCCTGTCCCTTCTAGAGAATCTTGGTGGATAATATAATTGCCATATGCTGAATAAATCAGAGGTAAGGGACTGCTTGCGTGATGTCTGTTTTGGTCAAGCTAGCTTGGGAAAGGAGATCCTCCCCCGGCCGAATTGGAATGGATTTGTTTCTGTGGGTTAGTTAGTTCAGATGTGTTGTAAGGTATTGGCAGCAAGATCTTACTAAAAAGAATAGGGATTGCACTTGATTGTATTCAAAGGGGAGGAAATGTGACAGCTGATTGGTTGAATTCTTTTAGCCTGACTTCCTGGGCTCATGTTATCTATCTCAGTGTTAAAAAGAACTGCCTTGGTCTATTGACATCATGGTGTAGCCAAACATCGGAGTCTGTTTTTTCCTTCTTTTTTCCGACAGACCAAAAAAGAAGAAAAGACTGAGAAAATTCTCTTCTTCATTGACATGGCTCCATAATTTCGTTTGTTGTTGAATTTCTACGATTTCATCATGTCCTGAATAAGCTTACAGGCCATAAACTCCTGGCATCATTGAAATTATCCATTCTCCAAAGTAGGTGCTCTATGAGACTGGGAAGACTGGAGAGCTTTGACCTTAGTTAACTTCTGTACAGATTCGTTGAAATAAATGAATATGCAATGACTTCATTTTTCTTACTTAAAGTTAAAATTTGATATACATTGCCCATCAGTAAACTCTACAATTTCATGTGTTTTCAGTTCCTAACAGTTTATGTTGAAACTTACAGGCTCCACTTTTGAAAAGATATCCTTCCAATCTGTCATTGTCAGCATATTCATACATATTTTTTTCATGTGTTGAAATTCTATGATTTCATCATGACCTGAATAAGCTTACAGGCCATATACTCCTGGCTTCATTGAAATTATCCATTCTCCAAAGTAAGTAGGTGCTATCTATGAGACGGGGAAGATTGGAGAGCTTTGACCTTAGTTAACTTCTGTACAAATTTGTTGAAATAAATGAATATGCAATGACTACGTTTTTCTTACTTACAGTTAAAATTTTATATACAATGCCCATCATTAAACTCTACAATTTCATATGTTTTCAGTTCCTAACAATTTATATTGAAAGGTACAGGCTCCACTTTTGAAAAGATATCCTTCCAATCTGTCAGTGTCAGCATATTCGTACTTATTTGGTGCTTCTTTCATGGTGGTCACTGCATTATTTATGACCAAT
The DNA here is from genome assembly GCA_951800085.1 of Comarum palustre. Lineage (NCBI taxonomy): Eukaryota > Viridiplantae > Streptophyta > Magnoliopsida > Rosales > Rosaceae > Comarum > Comarum palustre. The sequence goes on from OX637589.1 coordinate 17,188,885, forward strand.
GAATCAACAGACTGGAGCTTGACCCAGTCCGAGCTTTTTGCAGTTCTTTACGCTGTAAGTTTCCATCTAGCTGGTTATATGTGATTGATCAATAATAGATTACTATTCTCCTGGTAATCAGAAAATGCAATCCTAAGTGAAAGTTCTGAGCTAATGCAAGCAAAAGCCTAACCATTCTTAGGTGAAAAAATGTTTACAGGATTTTGATGGCCGATTTACTAAACATTTTGTTAAGCCAGAAGCAAATACTATGCGAACATATCAATATCTACTGATGGGAAAAAATTTAGGAAACCAATCTGAAGTTTGGCCTGTTTCCATTTGCTTGAGCTCTTCTTGAGCCAGACTGCCTCCTAAACTTTTAATTTCCTTTGTAAAAGACCCTACTATTAAGATGAACTTTCTGTTAAAAATGGTATCATTAATGGTGTACCAGTCCTTTCTCTATTCACCTGAAAAAGGTGGCCTTTTGCTTTTCCTCCACTTCTCTTGCTTAGTCGCTTTCTTTCTCAAGATTGACCTCTATACCCATCTCCTTTGTATCTCTCTTAGGAGAGAGAAGTTCAGTTAGCAATGGTAGACCTTGTATTTTGGTCCTTTTTCTTTTTCACGTGAAAAACAGTGTTGCAGGGGGTTTACTAATTATTGCTGGTCTTTATGCGGTGAGTTGGGCCTCCTTTAGAGAAAGGCAAGCAGCTTTGGGTGTTATACCACCTACTCGTGTCTCTCATCCACAAAGATGCAAAGACACCATTCCAGAGAGTACACATTATACCAAAATCATCGTCGGATTAAGAAAACATTTTATTGTTCTGTGATGTAGAGTTATGCAAATACTTCAAATCGATAAGCAATGTGAACTCAGACATCCCAAGCTACTTGATACAGCCCATGAGAAGATTTATATGAGGATGATACATTTGCAAGAAAGATTGAAATATATCCAGCAACATAGAACAGCTCTGCTTACCAATTCTGTTCTAATAATTGATATAGCATCTGTGACTTTATGCAATTGAGTGTGTATGGAAATGGACAGAAAATTCCAGTTCTGACTATCTATGGGTCTAAAGACTGGGAAGCTTATATGTACTGACATCAAAAATCTTTATTCAAGCCACCAAGTGAAATAATCCATAGATAACATAAAGCACAAAAAACTTCTACGAGCCTGTCATCCTATGGTTGTGTTCATACTGAGACCACTGCATTGTATGGAGAACAAATGCAGTTGGAAAAGCAAAAATCTATTTGTAAACAGATAGACTTTTTAAATACAAAATTTTTTATAAAATCTTGAATGAATACACCCTCGTTAATGTTTACAGATAGTTAGTTCTTGGTGATGCTCATGCTTACGTGAGAATGATCAAGAGGGGTATATAGGTACGATGCGCGTGCTGGACGCTTAGGTAATACGAAGATACTTGTATTAGACTAGTTTGATTTTCAATTCGCACAATGATTCCAAATTATATCATATAGAATCCCACTTACAACAACAGCATCAACAAGAACTACAACCTAAGATCTGCACTACTACTATTGCCTTTGCCTTTTGATCCATAATTATATAGGCTAACTTGAAGAGGACAAGCGTCAACTTGTATATTATGAGCTACTTAAGCTAGGATATATTCTCAACGATCATGACGACCATTATCGACATCCTCTCCATCAAGATCGATAGGCATGTGTGTTTAGTTTAACGATTTAATCAAAGACGGACATCATCGAGTTTGAAGTGGGTGGGAGTACAACGAAAGCAAAAGAAAACAGGAAGACGCACACACGCGTGGTTTTAGAGCTCTTCTGTTTCGTCTGTAAAGTATTCATAAACAAAACAAATTAATGACGATGAAACGCATTGGATCTCTCTCTCAAAGAATGTACATCATTGGTGGCAGACTGGCAGTAGCAGGAATCCATCGGTCACATGGAGCTGTGCCAAATGCATGATGATCACGTACGCGTCGTCTAAAGGAGTCCATATATAGTAAAATCTTTAACAACTGAGTCTCTGTGAGATATCGATCTGCTTCTTCCGGTATGATCGATAAGTTTCGAAGTATGCATGATTGGAAGAAAAACCAGTATTCTTCATTATGTTCCAAAATTGATCGATTCATTCACGTAAGGTGAAGTATGAAAGCCAATAACGGAAAAATTCTTAGGTAGGGTTATAGATCCATAAAACCTAAGGGCTAGATATGGCTAGTCACAAGTCGAATGCCATCCATAACAAGTTTGATTTCCTCCTCCATATAAATCAAGAAAAAAATAAGGTAGATCTAGTACGTAGATCTGTACAAGGATGGATGGCATTGTGAACGTATAGAGTATAAGCAGCCATTTAGGACCAACATTATTTCTGGCAAATCGAGATGGCATGCATTAATTATAAGAAACATGATCGATTGATTGAGTATACAATCCGGGTAAGTCTCATGAGCAGCGCGGCACCGGAGAAAGAGGATAAAATGGGGAAGGACGTGACCAGCAGAGGGTTGTTGCTGTTTTTTGTGTGGTTGTAAATGCTGCGCACGCCACAGCAGAAATTTCCATACAATCCTACCATTTTCACTTTTTTAGCAGATCTTTCCCTTACCTTCACCCAGTCTAGTCCACCTGATCATCATCTTGTATTCATTAAGACAGCCTCTTGTGCCTTGAATTATATGACATCCGAATCATATATAAGTGCCCCCCATTACTAATAATGATCATAATCAATCGTCAATACTAACAAACTCAAACATCATTTCTATTTTGCCTAGCAGCTAGCTAGCTAGTTTGCAGTAATATATACCGCAGCACTACTCACAAGCATTAAAACTATATATACATGTAGATTGGTATATAGTAATCAACTTTTCTACTCATGGCATGCTCTTCACTCTTCAAGATATTATATTAGTCCTCTCTCTCTGTGCTTTCCCTTCCCTTCCCTTCCCTTCGATCATCATGACAGTAATGTACTTCTATTGTAATGCAAAATTCTATAATCACAATACATGTATTGAGCCGCCGCATGAATTCGTTTGATAATGCTAGTTAATTAGAGATAATCTAAAATATGTTAACCATCACTAAGTTTTCAATCGATCAGAGGTCTGTTCACCAATCAACAAAGTAAAGACTAAAGAAAGGTGCATGGTCTACCAGACTACCACCTCACAGTTGAGCATTCTCCTGAGACGTAAACACCATTTGAAATCGGAGAAACGAAATTGGAGAGTCGGAAATCGGAGAAACGAAGTTTTCCAGCAAAAAACAATTACTCTAACTGGATATATCCACTTCTATTTGTTGGAAGTGAAACAAAACATAGAACTAAATTAGTAAAATACACTAAAATGAGTTGGCGGGATCCACGTACTCGAAATGATATGAATACGACGGCTGAAAATCGACCTCACCCCACTAGAAAGTGGGATGCGTGACACGTGTCAATTTACCAACTACCCTTATTTGGCCAACAAACTAGACGACACAGACAATTGACCGGAAAACGCCGCCCCTGCAATGATTTTGTTACAAACAAAGCAACACCACCTGAATTCGTACTTGTGTACGTAAAATAGTGTATTAATTCAAACCCTGATTGGAACGTACACATAATTCACTGCTTTATTATTTCTCATTTTCTCATATTTTTGATATTCGATCTTAAACGTATTGAAAATAATACAAAGATTATATAACGTGCATATTTCTTTCTTTTATAACTCTAATTTCATAAAATTTCACATTAATTTATATCATATTCGAAGATTTGTGTATCGCCGAGTAATTTGAGTATGAAAGTGTGCGTAGTGGCGGTGCACGTCGGTGCCGAGAATCATTTTATACTGGTATCTAGGTAGCTAGGGGTCGATTGTCATAGAGCCGGCCAGATCAGCGCTTTATATATGATCTCGAAGATTCTGGTCGATCTAGAACACAGAATTGGTGAAATTCCAAGGATCGATGAGATCAGTCATGAAATAGATCGAAACTATATTTGCTTGTCTGCGATATTAAAAAGCAAATGCAAGTTGAGAGAGAGAAAAGATAAAGCACTAGAAATATGATATGCGCCACCAAGCAAAGCTAAGCTAGCGTCAAATGAATATTCAGTGTGCCGTGCGGTATGGCATGCGGATCACCATCTGACCGAGTAGCCAATACGAGTCCTTTCTTTCTCTTTGCTCAAGTCTGAACACCAGAAAAAGTGCAGGCTCCACCATATATTCAGGACAGGTCCCGTTAATATATTTCCTCTCTTATCTTTCTCAGGCTGATTGATCGATCATAGACGTCTCAGAGTACACAAACACCTCCCTCTCTGCGAAAAGAAATATATATTAACTGCTATATATAGATGTATTTCATTTTGTATGGGACAGAAATTGGAATCCCATTGATGGGTTCTTGTTCTTCCTTAGCTTAATCATTCTGCTCTCTAGCTCGTGCAGCTTTAATTCAGAATTTTTTGTACTTGTTTAATTTGGAACATAACCAGGACAACTAATATAGCCAACGAAATTTTTTTGTCGGCATATTAAAAAATTTCGTCAGCTAAAGAGTCGTAGAAAAAAAGCCGTCGGCTAAGGTCTTTGCCAACGAAATAAATGTTCATCATCTCCTAAAGTCTAAACTTGAGACTACGAAGAAACTTTTCGTCGCCCAAAGTCTGTACTTTTAGCCGATGAAGAAACTATTCGTCGCCTAAAGTCTGGACCTTAGGCGACAGATTTTTGGAATATAGGCGACGATATTTCATCGCCGGAAACTTCCCCTATTGGTTAAAATAGTTGGCCGAGTAAACTTTAGCCGACGAAATTTCGTCGTCTAAAGTGTGCAATTCAACTCGTCAGCTATAGTTTGAATTTCGTCGCCTAAAGTTTAAAAAATAATTTTTATTTTTATTTATTTATTTTACTTTCGATTAATTTTTTTTTTCATTTTTTTGCCACCACATAACTGTTCGGAGGTGTTTGGAGGAGGAGGAAGAGCCACAATGGAGGAGAAGGAGAAGGAGGAGGAGGAGAAGGAGAATGATGAGAAAGAGGAGGGAGAGAGATGAAAGATATAGAAAAAATTTAAAATTGTTTGCGGAAATTTTGAAAATTTTGAGGGTACTCTAACCGACGAAATGACACATGTCGTCGGCTATACTTTAGCAGACGTACGACACGTGGTATTTCGTTTGCTAAATAACTCTTTACTGACAAAATTGGCACACGTGAGGTTCGGTGTCCGATTGACTATTATGATACCAATCTGAAAGTGAAACGGTCGTTCGAGTCAAACTTATCTAAAACAAAATCTAAATCCAAAACAAACTATTAAAAGTAATTATTTGAAAATAGAAAAACTATCTTTTAAAGCTCTAAATGGATTCGCATGACCAAAAATGTCCATAAATCGATGTAAAACAACGTGTTTAATTCGTAGGGCCGTTCCGCTTCTGAAAAGGTATTACAATAGTCAATCGGACACTGAACATCAAATATATAGCATACCGGATTTGGATTTGCTACAATCGATTTGCTTTTCAATCTCCATTCTTATCTGTTCTACATCAACATCACTCACACTGAGACCGCACACACACAAACAGAAAAGGCTGATCGTTGAAGAAGACATATATCCTCCATCCATTCTTAACTTGTATCAAATGTTCATCGATCATCAAGCTATATATATATATCCCACATGGTCCATCTCTCCTCTCCCACTATAACCAACTCACAAAGTTGTGTGTACTTGTGTCTCTCATCACTCACTGATCCATCAAGCAAGAAAAAGAGAAGTTTCCTTAGAGGAAGTACTGCGTAGTTGGTTGTTACATCTTCGTGGAATTCAGGTAGCTAGCTGTGACACCATTATGGAAGGTCTGCCGCTGGCGGAGGTGTCTGAACCCCATAACAATAGGGCCGCCGTCCTTGCCTTCCCCTCCGCAGCCGCACAAGTTAATGCACAGTCCTTCCTACAACTCGCCATGTACCCTATTACTCTTAAGGTCTCTACTCTATTAACTGTTAGCTAGCATCATCTTCATGACTTTGATTCTTTCGAGTTACATAACATCTTTCTTAGCCCAATTAGGAAACATTCAGACACCTCTAGTGTATCTTATGATGGATCGTTTGTATACATATTTGCAGTTTGAGGAGGTGTTTTACAAAGTGAAAATGGAGCGCAGAGCTGGACTAGTACCGTGGCCGAGCAGTAGTAACAAGTTAACTTCGGAGAAAAGCATACTCAACGGAATATCAGGTGTAGTTTGCCCAGGAGAAATACTAGCAATGCTAGGTCCCTCCGGTAGCGGCAAAACCACTCTTCTCACAGCTCTCGGCGGCCGCCTCCACGGCAAGCTCTCCGGCAAAATCACCTACAACTCCCAGCCATTCTGCGGCTACATCAAACGTAGAACCGGATTCGTCGCACAGGACGACGTACTCTACCCTCACCTCACCGTAACGGAGACTCTCGTCTTCACCGCCCTTCTCAGGCTTCCCAAAACCCTAACACGCGACGAGAAAGTGCAGCACGTGGAGAACGTGATCAGCGAGCTCGGGCTGAGCCGGTGCCGGAGCAGCATGATCGGGGGCCCACTGTTTAGGGGAATATCAGGTGGGGAGAAGAAGAGGGTGAGTATTGGACAAGAGATGCTGATTAATCCGAGCTTGCTTTTGCTTGACGAGCCCACCTCCGGTTTGGACTCCACTACGGCGCAGAGGATTCTGACCACGGTCAAGAGGCTTGCAAGTGGGGGACGGACCGTCGTCACCACCATCCATCAGCCCTCGAGCCGCCTATACCACATGTTCGATAAACTCGTCTTGCTTTCCGAGGGCTACCCCATTTACTGTGGCCCTGCTTCTTCTGCTCTTGAGTATTTCTCCTCTATTGGTTTCTCCACGTCCTTGCCTAGTGTCAATCCTGCTGATCTCTTGCTCGATCTTGCTAACGGTACGTAATTAAATCGGAAAGTTTTATCATGTTTGCGAAATTAATTTACCTAAAACCTCTATAAATTAATAATGTGGGACCATAGAACACGTTGTATATTCTTGGTCTGTAATAATTACGTCGTGTACTGCATTCAACTATTCGATTATCTAATTAAGATGATGTGCGTATACAGGAATCGCCCCCGATTCGAAACCTGTCTCTGATCATCAACAACGT